>OZ010796.1:527612639-528851811 GCA_963932465.1 Maratus speciosus | reverse complement strand
TTACCAACCAAATACGGCAACTCACCCAGTTTTTTGTGTAGCCCTGTGTAAGGCTTTTTTCATATTCCACAAATTTCTCTTATATACGTAGTATATACTTCTCTAAATATACGTAGTTCAGAGGGAAAATACATAACAAACTAAATTCTCGTGCAATCCACGTTCAGGAGCAATGTCACTTTCATAGACAATTAATACATATGAATTCTTTTGTGCAGCTACGTATAGTATCTATATAATATATAAATACCATGTCACACTACCATTAGTTAAAAACACATACCGCAACTGAAATCGCACTTCCAAAATAAGCATTGCTTACAGACAGTACGTCGGAGGAAACCGAATTCTTTTGTGTATTCCTGTAAATGAACGATAAATGTGCCCACACCACCCTCCGTTCAAATGTGATATATATCTAAATCTATCTATATATATATATATCTGACCTTTGTCATACTGTAACTCTCGTATTTATGAACCGATTTGGATATATTTTTTTGTGTACATAGTATATACCAATGTCTCGACCGAGTTCGTTGGCCAGCTTCATCCGCCATCTTGTTTCAAAATGGCGGCCATTTTAAATTTTTTTAAATTTAAAAATTTAAAATGAAGCACAGAAAAATTAGAAATTGAAAAAGATTTTTTTTCTTAAGTGTTTGAGACTGATACAGAGATTCCGGAGCATTTTTTGTTTCGTCTATATCTTAACAAATGGCTGAGTTATAGCACTTTGAATTTCTAGCATGGCTGAGATTTTGAAACGATCTGATTTTTGTCACGCGATAATACGCGTATTTATTTACCGATTTGGATGTGACAAAGCATGTGCATAGTACATGGCAATGTCCTGACCGAGTTCGTTGGCCAGCTTCATTCGACATCTTGTTTCAAAATGGCGGCCATTTAAAAATTAAAAACAATTTAAATTTAAAATGAGGTACAAAAAAATTAGAAATTGAAAAAGATTTTTTTCTTATGTGTTTGAGCTTGATACAAAGATTCCGGAGCATTTTTTGTTTCGTCTATATCTTAAAAAACGATTGGGTTATAGCACTTTGAAATTCTAGTGTGGCTGACATTTTAAAACGATCTGATATTTGTCGTGCGATAACACGCGTATTTATGAGCGGATTTGGATATAACTTGATGTGTACATAGTACATACCAATGTCTCGACCGAGTTCTTTTGCTAACTTCATCCGCCATCTTGTTTCAAAATGGCGGCCATTTAAAAATTAAAAAACAATTTAAATTTAAAATGAGGTACAAAAAAATTAGAAATTGAAAAATATTTTTTTCTTATGTGTTTGAGCTTGATACAAAGACTCCGGAGCATTTTTTGTTTTGTCTTTGTCTAAAAAAATGGCTGAGATATAGCAGTTTGAATTTTTAATGTGGGTGGCATTTTGAAAAATCTGATTTTTTTGCCTGCAACAGCACTCGTATATATCAATCGATTTAGATGTGACTGAGCATGTGTACAGGAATTACTAAGGTCTCGACCAAGTTCATTGGTTAGCTTTGTTGCAGCCATTATGTTGTTTTTAAATGGCGGGCACTTCAAGATATCACCCAATTTGGCGACCAAATATAAATCACTTTAAATAAAACCAGCTTTGATAACGCTGACTTATTTCGCGAAATTCTCATTCATATTCAGTATTGACAAAAATTAGTATTTAATCTTTTATAATCGGGTTCCACTAACTTGAGCTCCGTGTGTTTGAATAATATAAGCTGGCTTTTAAAAAATAAGGAATATGAAAGCTACCTCTTCCTCCCGGCACCGGCCGGAAGAGTTTTTCAAATGTTTTATGTGTTTTGTAAACTGTTTGTTTACATAGTCGTCATCTATAGATGCTATTTGTAACTAAAACTCGGAATCGCAGCATACAAACTCCTGACATCTTACATAACACTCCTGCAAGAATTTTTTTTAATACCTGTCACCGTTTGCAAGTTATTGAATTTTAAAATCAGCGGTCATTTTTGGGACACCCGGTATTTCATAATCATTATAAAAGAAGTAAGTTAGAAAAATAATTGTACGTATCCACAGAGAAAATTAAAATTTAAAAATGTTTGCATGCAGAAAAATACCCAGAAATATCCATATTATAAAGGACAAGCGTATATGTGCGTAATGCTGTCGTCAGTTTGCAAATGGCAACAGCACACGATCCAATTTCGCTTTTATTGCAATTTTTAAAATTTCTTAAACGTCTAAGAATTTCATATTTTCAATTTTTACGCCGTCGAATCGGGGAAAAAATGTACTTTCAAATGCAATTTGTTTGAAAACTATATCGCAATTTGTTTGAAAACTGCATTGTCATTGACTCAAATTTTATTGTTTTAAAAATAATTTTCAAGCATGAATTTTTTTCAAGTCTATCTCCATCATGTGCAGACAATTGTGAAATATAAATCCGTTTCCACTTAAGTTAATATAAATAGCTCATAATTTGTTTCCAGCTTATATTCTATAACGAAATTAAAACATCCATTAATCAATAAGTAGTAAAATATAAATAAAATACAAATTTGTTGTCGAATTTCGCGCTTAAACCCCTGAAATGAACTGAATCAAAAAGACTTACTGTAAATAGCGATCATTGGCGATTTCTTCAGTTGTTAACCCCTCACACGAGACCAATAGGAAAATATCGTTTTTCATACATTTCAAAACTTTATTTGAACGCGTTATTGCTGTTTTTCGTATAAATATGATTTTTAGTATTTTAATGGGCATTCTAAGATATATATTAAATGTAAAAAATCTACTACAGTTATCAATAAAAAAAGGAAAATAATGAAAAAAAAACCCAGTAGATCTGTGCGAGGCTTTCTCACCGCAATCATTGAGATTATTAGTTAATATGTTTTTTCCTTAACTGCAATTTTTTTTTTTTTAAATAAAACAATGCGCTTTAATGATATAAAAATATACTACATTAAAAGCATTCCTCCAGACAAAAAAACTCAATACTACATATATCAATTACAGAAATAAATCTTTAAAACCTGTAATAATATATTAACATATCTACTAGAAAGAATGACCGCGAGATGCAAATTTTTTGAAAGATGCACATAATGCATAAGAAGAGAGACTCGAAGCGAAAAAATAATTGAGGAGTAGTAGTGAGCTTTAGACAGAATGAGTTATAGATACATTACTTTATCTTGTTCCAAAAGCATTATGGGTTACACAAAACGAAAATATTTTTAAAAGGAGGATTTCTTTTGCCTTTGCATCTTTTCAGCTTTCTTGGCGTTGGGGGGGGGGGGGGGGATTTTTCAATTCGGATATATTTCTATATTTCTATTGTAAGAACATTATATTTGTACATCTCCTAATTCTACAAAATACTACGAAAAATATTTAAAATAAAAGATGTGAGTGGGGGTTATAAATATTGCACAAAATCCCTATAAATTCAAATTTAATTAATCTTTCTAAATCCTTCAATCCTTATAAAATCCTTCAAAAATTTATAAAATGATTATGTAAATCTTCTAACGTAGTTTAAACAATTCACGAAAAATGCTTTAGAAGATATAAGTTTTATGAATTCATAATTCAGTACATAAAGGGTTAAGGATGATCACGTTTGTAGTAAAACTTTCGTAAGCGTGTTTGCTGAAAGTACAATTTGCACAGGTATATGTTAAAGAAAAGAGCGGTATGTTTTAATTACGTACGCTAGTTAAGTTATTTGCATATTTAGAAGGAGAAATAGTTACAAAAAATTTTGAATATCCATTAATAAGTGAAACAGAAATTTAAAATCTTGAAAATTTGTTTGAACTGTAATAATAATTCTATTGCAGTTGTTGATGTTGTTCATGCATGCATTTATTTTTGCGTAGCAAAATAAAATCGTATGCAAATCGTTTTCAGAATTGCAAAACTTGTATGATTACAATAACATTTATTATCCTTAATCTTCAATAATCCGCAAATCAATGTGTTTTTCTTTGCGTAAAATACATCTTTACTTACTGTAATATACCATAATCACATATATTAATAATGTATATTACTAGATAAACCAATTCTCTGATATAAATTTCGCGAAACTTATCGGAAAATATTTTGTTAACAACTTCCTTGCCTATCGCATTTTTTTAATATCTATTTTTCTCCCCTATTTTGAGCAAATTTTCTTAAACATCTCCTTCAGAGATCTAAGTAGAGCATTTATTATTTACCTTTCTCAAGGTGAAACGACTTTTTGTTTCATTCTTAAATTATGGTTTTGCGTGCAAGTTTTTCCACACGCAATGTGCCTTTTTAGTTTATTTTAATGCGGTGCGATGTTTATTTGACCTTGTAACAGCAAAATATCCAATGATTTTTATAAATTGATTATTTTTTCACTGCAGATAATATATTTATTGAAAAGGCTTCATTTTTGGGTTTTACAGTTTGGTCACAAACGATAGATTTCAAAGATCCATTTCGAATTTAGACAATTTTAAACTAAATGAATTCACCAGTACATTTTATTATTAATATGTTGTTATTAAATGAGATTGGTTTTGACCATTTTTACATTATTGTAATGCTTTTCAAAAGGACTTTCTGAGGATAAGGGACCTGAATTCTCGTTACGATTTCTTTTTCTTGAGCGGTTGGGGGTACATTTTACACAGTTATTTTGCTCAGATCCAACTGCGTTTATTGACTCAGAACAGTATAATCAAGCAGAACCCATGCCAAAAACATTGACTGAGTCAGGGTTCCATATTATCAGATCCTGTGTTTTCATATATTTTCATTTTTTTATTTAAAATATGTATATATACAGGGTGTTCCCTCTTATCGTTGACCAATAATTGATTCCTAATCGGTTAGTTTTAGAGGCATGTTTCTAAAACGTTTTAAATATTGTTCTGCATCATTAAAAAAATCCATTTACGCCAAAATAGTTATTTTTAAAATATAATTTTCTAGCTAATATAATGAATCATTGTTTGAAATATCTGTGAATGTCCTGGAATTTTACAGCATTTAAAAAAAAAAAAAAATACTAGCGGGATTCGCCCTCTACGCTGATCGTTTTCTCCAAAGGAACCTTGAATCAAACGAAATATATCGGTGAATTTGATCTTGTGTTTTAAAGAAATATGGACATTTTACTAAAATGTCTTTCCGCATTTTTTGAACGATAGAAACACCATTGCACTGTCATATTTTCTAATGAGTCAGACACAATTTGGGCTGTTAAGGACTAATTCTTTTAGTTGATCATTTACAGTGGGATTTGGTAAAGAACGGTAGAACGATATGAAATATACTAAAACCATCCCTGAAAAATTAACAATGCAAGTCTCATTAAAATCCGTCCAGTAGAAATTTTTCAATGGGCCAAACTTTCGTAATCGGGTTTGTCTGATTATAGAACTTTTTACATAACGCTATAACTATGAAAACAACGTAGAATGATATGTGCTATATACTAATACCTTCCTTCAAAAATTGTATAACTAACATTGCCAAGTCATCAAAATTCACTCAGTAAAATCTTTTGAAATGGCTAATATTTCATAATCGGATTCACCTGATTATAGAAATCCCCCTGCCCACAATTCTATAACGGAACAATATGGAGCAACATGTTATATACTAAAACCTTTTCTGAAAAATTAACTAACATTTCAAGTCTCATCAAAATCCATTCAGCAGAGTCTTTATAAAAGGCTAATATTTAGTTAATCGGGTTTATCTGATTTTAAAAGTTTCACCCATAATTCTATAACTGAGCAACCTAGAATGATATTTTATGTACTACAACCGTCTCTTAAAAATGATCTAGCTAACAATGAAAGTCCCATCAAAGTCTATTCAGCAGAACTCAAGTTATAAGCGACCGGAACGAAATTCCACTTTGCATTATATAGAGTGGCGGCCAAAATTGACCTATGATTGTTTTTACTTTCTTCTATCTTCAATAGAAGAAAGTATTGTAATCGAAATTTTATTCGACTTCCGGTTTTCGACGGATTTACACGTTTTAGGGGTCAGATATCCTAAAAATCATGTTTATAGAAAATGTCTGTCTGTCCGTGTGTCCGTATGTCGCCATTGTACCATCAAAAATTGTACAAAGTTATTCATAGAATTGAACCATTTTTTTTTTAAGTTTTTGGCTATGGCAAGCAGTTCCTCCATTAATTTGGAAAATATCCGCTGGTAGGGAGCGCTGTAATAACGATTTTTGTGCATTTTCAATATTATACACCGAAAAGTGTATGAAGTTATGCACAGAATTGAACCAAATTTTTTGTGTATGCTTTTGACCATGGCAAGAAGGTTCACCCTGAATATTGAAAAATTCCACCGAAAGGGGACGCTGTAATAGCGATTTTTGCGGAATTTTTCCTATTGTACCATCGAAAAGTGTATGAAGTTATGCATAATTCTAATAAAAATACTAATAAAACTAATAAAAATGAATTATTGGTATTTGTAACAACATTTTGAAATATTAATAATATACATGAGATAGAAGAAAGTTTTGGGATTGGCACATCCAACTAGTTTGTCGTGGGGACACTTTTGCTATGCGTTAAATCTTGCATTATTTTTCTCTAAAATTGTAAAAATTAAAAAGACATTTCATCAAAATAATTTATTTAACAAATGAAACTGTATTTCTCTATATTTGTTTATTTCAAGCAACTAGTATTACAAACATTTTTGCTTTATTTAAAAAATTTGTTAGAACCTTGTAGTACACCTTAAATAATAATTTTTTTAAAAAATATCTGTAACATACAGTTTTTTTTGTTTTTTTTCTTTCTTTTTTTTTTTACTGCAATTATAGGAGACGGGTTTTTATGTCATACTTAAGTCCCCTTTTTAATACAGTGTATAAAAATAAATTTTATATCAGATGTTTTAGTTAATGAGGCTGATATCTTTGATCATTGCACGAAATTTCTTAAACTTTTTGAGTTTCTGGATGGGGGAGATAAGAACGACAAAAAGGTGATTCTGTAAAATAGCGATATTTAAATATTGAAATAAGTTTTGAGGGGGAAATTAATGATTGGGAACAGATTATATAAAGTTTCACTTCTTCAAATGCACTAAGAAAATAAAGATTATGTGAAAATAATCATTTAGCAGCCTATCAATTAAATGAGCAATTACTTGTATATGCAATCGAATGATGTTACACTGCATTTCTTATTGTAAAATAAAGTAATTTTTAATGAAAGTGCATTACTTGTAAAATTTTAATTTTTAATTATTTCCATTTAAAAAATAACAATGACCGAAATAATAATAATGACCGCAATGTAAAAAAACTGCCTTTTACTTTATTAAATAACAATAAATAATACAATTTTATGTTAAAAAATTAATACGAGATATTCTTTAACAACATATACTAACTATAAATAAAAATGGCTCCATAAATAAAGGTACCAACGCATGTCCGGATACTGTTTCAAAGTGTAAATTATTACAGAAAATAAGGAAAAGAAAGAAAATATCACCCGATATAAACTAATATTTAGCAGCTTTCTTCTTAATTTCTTTGGAATAAAGAAGGGATTCGCTCTTTTGGAACACAGTTTTTTTTTTATGATGCATTTAATAATTTTATAATTTATATCCTTTAGACAGAAGAAAAGGTTTCACTACTTTGAAAAATTGGCCCCATCAGTGAGAGGTTCAGCTTTCAAAGCTGGTTGATGGGAATGCTAGGTTCGAACCCATGCTGTTGTCTCGTCAGCCTAACCATTCAGAGTGTTCGTGTTTTTCTTTGGACGTGCGTAATACTATGTTTGTACTGAGATAGTTGAGTCACTTAACTTTTAAGTCACTTAACTTTTTTGAAACGGGATACCCGGAATTAGGCTTCACCTGTTTACATTGCAAAAAGTTTTGAGAGACTTAACTTATGTTAAATTTGAAACTACAAATTCTAACTATGTATAGTTTATTATTGCTTTTATTCTTTGCGGCGTGTTAATTAACTAAACGATTCAAAAGATCACTCGTAAAAACTGAATAATTATTTGTACGACTCAACTCTAATTTTAATAACAGTTTCAAATAAGAAAAAGAGTTCAGCAGGTAGATTTCCTCTCAACTCATAGTTAAGAGAGTATCAAAAGTTAAGTGAGTATCTTTGATTCCGGGTACGTCCGCTTCAAAAAACTTCAAGTTTAGTGACTCAACTATCTCAGTGCGAACATAGTATTACGCCACGTAAATACGGAATAGACTCCCTTTGAAAGAATTCCGCGGAGGACAATCCCCCGCCCTTCCTAGATCTATATTGGTCGTGCAGATAATAGGCCGTAACAAACACCACCATCACCACAACCTTTAAAAAGTACAACTTTATTTCCTTTACTTGTTTGGTCAGCTTAAGCAGCTTTTGTTTTATAAAATAAATTTCTTGTGCCAATATTTAATTTTTATTTTTTAAAAAATGTGAAATTTTCTAAAATATTTTAATTTAGAAACTGATATTTAAAAAATAAATGTAATATCAAGTGCATCAAAACCTTACTTTTGAGTCATTTGATTTAAACTTATATATACATTTCACATTACATAAGGGTTTTTTTTTCCTGAAAAAAAATGAGTTCGAAGACCTTTTTCCAAAAAAATTCAAATGTTCATATTTCAATAGTTTAGAAATTGTTTTACTCATAGACACTTCTGTAAACAATGAAATTACTATAATTTAATAAAAGATATTTGATCAAGCGATCTCAAAAAAGAAAAGGGGAAAAAAAAAGCAGCAAAAATACAAAATCAATTAAGTTTTCTTATTAACAATTAAGTTCCAACAATTAAGGTTAATAAATTTCAATAAAACAATTAAGTTCAAAGACCGTTTTCCAGAAAAATTCAAATGTGTATATTTTAATAGTTTAGCAATTGTTTTACTCATAGACACTTCTGTAAACAGTCAAATCACTATAATTTAATTAAAAATATTCAGTCAAGCGGTCTCAAAATAAAACGAAGCAGCAAAAATAGAAAATAATTAAGTTTGTGTTATTTACTATAACATGGCCCTTACAAAAGTTAATAAACAAATAAAATTTTAAAAAAAAAGAGAGATTTTTTTTCCCCAAAAATATACAGGGTGTCCGGTCTCAACGGTGCCCAATGGCTAATTCCTAAACCGTTAGTCATAGACATATAGTTCGAATTACAAAAATGTTTAAAATCAGGTAAAGAAATATTTTAAAAGCGATTTGGGTCAATAAAAAGATTTCTTAAAAAATTACGAAATTTAAATTTTTATACATATGAATAATGAATATACATATGAGAAAATGAGTTCAAAGACTATTTTCTGAAACACATTCAAGTGTGTATATTTCGATAGTAGATAAATTATTTCATTCGTCGTCACTTCCGTAAACTATGAAATCATTTTACTTTAATTACAAATATACAATTAAGCGTTTGCAAAATCAAAGAAAGCAGCCAAAAATTACGGAGAAATTACATTAGTAAAAGCGATTTTTGAACATTGGTAAAAGGAATAGGGTTTCAATCGCTTAGCCCAATTAAGAAAATTTTGTTCTCTTTTCAATAACATTTATTCGGAAGTGGTACAGCGATTTTTTATTTTGCGAAATTGTTTTGCAATCATTAGGGTTTTTTTGCGTTCCACAGATATTTTTTGACATTCGTAAAAGGAATAAGGTTTTAATCTCTTAGCTCAATTTAGTAAATTTGTCATCTTTTCAATAAAATTTATTCGGAAAGCGTACAGATATTTTTGAATTTTTCGCAAAACATTTGTGTGATTTTTAGAGGTCCTTTTTTGCGTTTTGCAGCGATTTTTTGGCACTTATAAAAGGATCAATCTTTTCGGAAAGTATAATCAATTTTTGTCCTCTGCATTTTTCGAAATGTTAGCGATTTCTTAAGTGGTCTCTAGCGTATTTTCGCGTTCCGCTACGATTCTTTAACATTTCTTAACGAATCCGGTTTTAATTCTGGTGAACCAACTGTGATGTTTGGATTTTTAGCAATTTTTTAGCGTTTTTTCGCGTTTAGTGGCGAATTTTTAACATTGGTAAAAGGAATCCGGTTTCACTATTTTAGCCCCAATATAGTAAATTTTGTTCTTCGCAATTTTTTAAATTTTTTCCGATTTCTTATACGATTTTTAGCGTTTTTTCGCGTTTTCTGTCGATTTATTGACAATATTTTCCTGAAATCGAAAGAACTTTCCGATAAATTTTGCTACTGTCAGGATTAAATTCAAAGTGGAAGAATAAAAATTCGGCATCTATAGCAACGTGAATGGCGATGCTGAAAATTTGATTTTAATCTTTGTCGAGAAAAAATTCGCACTATTTGAAGTTTTGTTTGATTCGAGACGTGATCAGACGTAGCGAGGTTCTTTTGTAAAGAAACAGCCGCCGAAGCGGACTAAGCCCCACTAGTATATAATAAACCACCAAAATCAAACATTAACTAATAAGTTCGTATGACAAAAAAGGCCGAATCTCTTATTCAAGCATGGCATGTAATTATAATTCTTTAAAACAATTTTTTTTTATTCATGCAAAAAAGAGCAGACTCAATTATTCATAAACAAATTATATTTTATATTGATATTTTTTTTTTTCTAAAGAGAACTTTCAGTAGTCTTTAAAACGGAAAAACAGATTCAATATTTGAAGGAATTTCTCAAAAGGCATGGTTAAAATAAATTTTTTAAAACGGGGTGAGTACAGTTTTTTCAAAAAAATTTAATACAATTTTTCGCTTTATTTAATCGTAGAAAAAAATCACGAATTTAACGATTAAACAGAGTGATTGTGAATTCTTGAATTTAAATTTTAAATGCTTATTTTCTAAATTTAAATAGTTTTTCCAGACTGCTTGGAAATTCCAAGAAGTGTATGCACTTTGTTAAAACCAAAGAAGTGATTTAAAATTTGCAAAAAACGTTCAGGCTTTATCTCCATTAAGAAATGCTTTAAGTAAAGTTTCTTAAAATAAAAAAAAAACAGGTCTGTATTTGAAAAAAATGAGAAAGAATATAGGAACCGTTGATTTTGAAAATGGATCAAGTCCATTTTTGAAAACATTTAGTTAAAGCTAAATCTTATTACAAATTAGAATAAAATGTATACCTTTAATCAATTTACAATAAATATCTTTAAATTTGTTACTAGTAATTTATTGGTTCAGCGATATTTCAAATGTGTTAATTTTGAAAGTGAAGTAAGATCACTTTGAACAGATTTTTTTTTAAAGTTGCGTCATATTAACAAGCACAAGCAGAATTTAAGCATGAATACTTTTAAAATCTTCACTATCTAAATTGAGAAATATAATTATAGGAATACAACTTATTACTGAATATTTGATTCTTATTTTCTCAATTTTTTCCTTTAAAATTAAATTTATTTTTGTTTTATTGTAACTTTTGCAAGAAGAATTAAATATGAAAACAAATTTAATAGGTATAAAAAATAATATATTATGCTTCATCTTAATTAAACAAATGCCTAAAGAATCTTTTTTTCAAATAAAAAAACAGATTTAATAGTTGTAAAAAATAATATATTATGCTTCATCTTAATTAAATAAAAGCTTTAAAAACATTTTTTAAATAAAAGAGCAGATTTAGTAATTGCAAAAGAAATCTGTTATGCCGTATCATAATTAAATAAATTTCTTAAATAATATCGTTAAAATAGAAAAACCGATTTAATATTTATGATAGTCTCTCATGCTTTATATTAAATAAAGAAACACTTACAAATGAAGTTTCTTAAAATAGAAGAAGATATTCAATATTTGTAGTAATCTCTTATACTTTAGCCTAGTATGAAATATGTTTATTGCAAAGAAAAACAGTTATATTTAATCGTAAATAAATGTGGCACAATTGTCATTAAAATAACGCTAAATTTTCTTAAATTAAACGACTGCTAAACTATCAACTACAAGCAAAATTATTATTCCATTATTCATGAATGAGGCTACTTGCGGCTTTTTTAAACAAAAAAGACATATTTCGAATCAGAAATTGCCCTACCAGTGGCTGAGAGGTTCTGCTCTCGAAGCTGGTAGACGGGAGGTGCTGGGTTCGAACCCAATCGCGCCCGTCGGCCTAACCGTTTCGGAGTTTTCGTGGTTTTCTTCGAAAACTTTGATTTTCCATGCGTAAATACGGGTTATGTTCCCTTAGAAAGACCCCACGGAGGGCACTCCCCTAGGGCCCATATCCCTCGAGTAGATAATCGGCCGTCAAAAATCAACCCAATCGAATCAGAAATTTATTTAATAAATAAAATAAAATTTATTTCAAATTACTACTATATACCAGCAATGCACATTTAATTAAATGAATTTTCTGGTTCAAAATATGAATTTTCAATTTTTAAAAGGACGGAGTTTGACAAGTATGATAAGTTCATACAAACTAAAAAACAAGAGGGCATAATAATTACTTCAATCCGTAAAATGTCCAGTTTTTATAGAAATTACATAACGCTTCAAAACGTGTAAATTTTAAACAGATTACTTAAAAAATAGAGATGCTTCTTAAAAATAAATGAAAAAACTTGTTTCTATTTACAAGCGAAGAACATAGTCAATATTTGCTTTGTTTCATATTAATTAGAAGAAAAAAAAGCTAAAATGTGAAGTAGAAAATCTACCCCTCGTAATTCCAGAACATTTTCAATATTTCTACAAAAAAAATTAATTTTTAAATTTTTTTAAATATTTCTGCTTTTTTACGGAGAATTTTGAAAAACATCTCTCTATATAATTCAAGAACAGATTCGAATTTGGAAAATAAAGTATTAGGTTTTAAATGAATACTTTACAGGAAAAATGATTTGAAAAATATTTATCTATTATGATAATTGCTTATGTTAGCAACGAAAAGCTTGATTTTCAGTATGTATCTATCTGTCTATGTAAATATATACACATGCATTTCTAAATCTAATGGAATGGATCAATACGCAGACATTCATACGGACAAGAGAGTAAATAGTTACTACTATTTAAATAAATGTAATGATTATCTTACCTGTTTAAATACGATCAGAAGACATTATCTATACACGAAGGCAATATCTCAATACGTTGTCTATACATTTTTCTTAAGATTACTTTCTGTAATAAAGAGTCTATCACTTTTGTGCCTAACATCAATGAGCAAATACGTCCTTCAGATAATTCTTCAATACACTTCACAGTGTCTAACACCACATACTGATCACCAACACAGACGAAAGGCACACGTCTAAATCAAACTATTGAATTATATATTATTGTCTGTAATATAAAATGGATCATAGTCTTATGCAACACCAAGAAACAAATATGCCCTTCAGATAGTTCTTCAATTCAATTCACAATGTCAAACACCAAAAGAACACTGAGCACCAGCACAAAAGAAATGCAGACAGCTAACTAAAACGTCCGATCTTCAATCTAACCACTACCAAATCACAAACGATTGGGCCTCATTCGGCCTATAAGATGCGAGTAGTCTATGCTTTGATTTATTTATTTATTTTTTTGTTAGTTAATTTTTTTTTTTAATTCAAAACCACTTTTGTGACGCTTACAAAAAGAATCATTTCAATTTATTATTTTATTTCGAATGTCTAAAACAATTTTTAAATGACGGTTTACTTACCGCTGTCCAATTTACTATTGAAAATTGTTTTTCTTTGAGTTACCTGTTTTTGAGACTGACGAATCTGATTTTTTTTAATTGTTTTCTTTTCCAGTTTGCAAATAACGGTACTTATTTTACGAGAAACAGGAAAACGGTTTATTTTGATTTAATTGCTTTTTTTCCATTAGGATTTCATATACCGGATTTGAATTTGTTATTCTATAAAATAATTGGAGCAAAATGATATTGCTGAAAAAGTTCGTTGCAATTATTTTCTTAGAGGTATTGTTCTGTTTGCCGAATATTGTTTAAAGTTCCGCTTTGCTGGTGGTCTTAAAAATTTTCTTTGCTGTTAGATTTATAAAATTCATTCTTTACAACATTTTCAAAAATAGACGAGAAAAGCTTTCAGAGGACTGGTGTCACCATGATAATTAATAAAATCTTTTATGAACTAATTAAAACTTTCTTGAATTAAGAGAGCATGGGGGATTTTTGATTCCAAAAAATGATTTTGTATTGCATTTTCTGCATATCTGACGTTTTATGAATGTTCTTTTAAATAGGCGCGTATCTAGAGAAAGGTTCCAGGAAGAGCAAATCATTTCCAAAGAGAGAGAGAGAGAGAGAGAGGGGGTGGGTCTTCATTTCTTTATATTTTTTACAATCGCTTGAAAATAATCAAGAGCGGGAAAATCATATACTTTATGTATTATTTTCAGTTAAAAAAAGTCAGTTAGAAAAGTTTTCAGTTAAATTTTTAAAGCCAGTTCTAAGACTGAAACAAACAAGTCGGAAATTGTACGGCAAATGTGGCAAATAAGGTGCGTTTGTACTATAACTAGTTTTATAAATATTCAGATCTTGGTGCAATAGCGGTTGCACTCCTGTGAAAAATGCATGAATACAAAATTTATTGCGATTATATATATTAAATTCAGTAATATGGCGATAATACGACTCCATCTTAAATATGACGTAATCACCATGGCGACCTAGGAATCATTACCTATTATAAAATATCATTGAATTAATTGCGTACGATATGATTTAATAGAATGAAGAAAACTTTTAGTAATATCTTTTTAAGTTTGATTCGATTTTCATAAAATTTGAAATGACTCGACAAAATTCTGCAACGATTATATATATTAAATTTCAAACCATTCGGTATTTTACTAACTATCTTTATATGCACGCCACTATTTAGCTAAAATTTAATTAAGACTAAAATACCCTTAAAACTACTGAAATTACACTTACAAAGATTATCATCCACACTGTTAAAAATTTGCAGCATTCTGGCAGGTCATTTGACCGTTTTTTCCGAAAACGGTTACACAACCGTAATTTTACACTATTTTGACCATATTATTGGCCATTTTATAGTCAGAATATAGTTAAATTATGGTTATGAAACCGTTTTTTCAAAAAACGGTCGAATGACCTGCCAGAATGCTGCAAAATTTTTAACAGTGCATAGACGATCATGTATCCAATTCTTTGCGTGCCCCTATATATCATTTTATCTATATTCTCCAAAGATATCTTAGTATACTAAATGTAGTTCAGGGTAAAAATGCATAACTAATTTAAAAACCACCTTTAAGCTATTTTTGTTCATACTCAGTAACCGTTACGATTTCTTTTGTGTAGCCCTGTATATGATCTACAGCATTTATACACACAGCGTAAAATGCAAAATTTTAAGTTAAACTTAAAAACTCATATCACAACTAAAAATGTACTTCCAGCAAACATCGCTGATGTACAGTACTTCTGATCAGTATAGTATGCGAAATCTTTGGTGTGTCCCTGTAAATACTATGCACGTTCTATAATACAGGAAGTAACTGTAGTAAACCTCAGCAACGTACATCAATTTCATTATATGTGAAATAGTTTAACATAATTAAAATACGCCGGAAACAATGTTACCCCTTATACATTTATGTAACAGAATTCTTTTATGTGGCTCTGTAAATGTACAATAAATATTCTCTGCACTGCATATTATACAGAATGTATATTTTAGTAAACTTCACAAATTCACATCAATTTTATAATGTTCGAAAGAGTGTAACATCATTAAAATGCACTTGAAACTATTTTTTCTCATTTGCAGTAATGTAACGGAATACTTTTGTCTCTCTGTAATTGAACTATACATCCGATTTTCATAAAATTTGAAATGACTCAACGAAATTATGCAACGATCATATATCTTAAATTTCAAACCATTCGGTTGCGTAGTTTTTGTGATGTTATATGCGGGCAGACATGCGGACGGACCAGACGACGACTATTGGTGCTAAGTATTTATTTAATTACGAACGCACCTAAAAAGTAATATCTATATAACGTATAGCTAGCAGGCTTCGCCAGCTACGCTGTTCGCTTTCCCCCAACGAACCTTAAATTAAACGAAATATATCGATGAATTTGACTTTGTGTTTTAAAGCAATGTGGACCTTTACCTGGAATGTCCTGCTGCATTGCTGAAAACGATACGAACGCCAATGCCTATTATAATTTCTAATGTGTCAGACAAAGTTTCGGCTGTTAAGCACCGACTCTTGTAGTTGTTCACTTACAATATAGGATTTGGCAAAGAACAAGAACAATAGAATGATATGCAATATATTAAAAACATCTCTGAAAAATTATCTAAATACCAATGGAAACAAACTAACAAAATCTATCCAGTAGAACTTTTAAAAAGGCTAATTTTCATAATCGAGTTCGTATGGTTATAGAACTTTCACCGATAGCATAATTAAGCAACGTAGAACAATTTGCACTCTACTAAAACCATCCCTGAAAAATTATCTGCGTAACAATGCAAGTCTCACCAAAATCCGTCCAGCAGAACTTTTTAAAAAGGCCAATCTTTGATAATCAGGTTCACCTGATCGCATGATTTTCCTAAATATCTCTATAACTAAGAAAATTAGAATGATATACAATATACTAAAACCTTCCCTGAAAAATTATCTAACTAACAGTGCATATCCCATTAAAATCTATTCAGCAGAACTCAAGTTATAAGCAGCCGGAACGAAATCCTCATTTGCATTCTATATATATTGTAGATAGGTTAATAGGGTATTCAAATAAAGTTTTAAAATTTATTAGAGCCGATACTTTTGTAGTGGTCTTATTCCAGGAGTTAGTTGTAAAAAAAAATTAAAAAAAAATTGCCACTATTTACTGCAGCAATTTTCATTCTGATAATTTTAGTGGTTTAGGCGCGTAGTTCCTTTCCATATCTTAAAATTATGTTTTATTTATTTTTTATTCTTTTATTTATATATCGATGAAGTTTTAATTTCTTAATGGAATATAAGCCGGAAACAAATTCCGAACTATTTATATTACTGTAAGTGCAAACGGATTTATATTTCGTAATCGTCTGCACGCGGTAGAGATAGATTTAAAAAAAAATTCATGCTGAAAACTTATTTTTAAAACCATAAAAAAGAAGTAAATTGCGATGCAATTTTCAAACAAATAGCGATACAATTTTCAAACAAATTGTACACTTTTTCTCTGTTCGCTGTTATGTTCCCTATAGTGCTTCCTACGTTATTCTAAATTTCAGCAGCCCGACTTTCCCAACCAGAATTAAAGCTGCCTACTTAAGCCGGCCTGCCTAACCTTATATCCCTAACCCTCTCGCTTGTTTTAAGTGCTAGCGTTATGGCCATACTAATACTAACTGTCGTGGGTCTGTAACCTGTGCACGTTGTACAAAAGTCAGCCGTGATGGTAAATCTTGTGAAAAAACCGAACACTACGCAAACTCTAAGGTTGACCATGTAGCATAAGGGACATTCTCACAATCTTTTGACTTTCGGGAATAAAAATCTGGTGAAATTAAGCTTGCTAAAATAACATTTTAATCTGATAGACGAATGCCTTAATGATTCAAAAAAAAAAAAGAAAAAATGGTCGCAGCGAAAATTTTTTTATTTAACAGAGGTTTAAGTTAAACTTACGAGTTTAATTTTCCTTAACATATTACCACTATAACTTTTTATTTTCTTCTAAATTTTTACTTATAATGAATTTGCATAGTACCCACAGGTCATTCAAATAAGAAATAATAAAAATGTAGTACTTTTAATGCAGAATTTTTGTATAACATTGTCTTAAAGGGGTGTTAAAGAACAGACGGTAAGGTAAAAAAGGGGGACGGTATAGGAAAAAAGAGACGAAATGGGAAAAAAAAGGACGGTAAGGATGGAAGGTAAGGAAAATTACCACCTATTTTTAGGAAAATCATGTTAAGACTAAGTGATAGCCACAATGTTCATTGATTTTTAGAAACAGGACATTGGATTAAATTAATTTTTTTTTTAATTTACCTCGAAAAGTGCAGGAATAAACCTTGGGGGCGGTAAGACTACCAATAAAGCCACGATCTTGAAATTGATATTTAAATGCTGATTTAAATTCTGCAGTAAATTTCCTGTCAAAGAATTTTAGACATTCTTTCTCTAGCATGAGAAAAAACTTGAAAAAAAATCTGTGTCTGCATCTGAAGCGATTTTCTGTATAAGTTTATCAAGAGGGATGGTAAGGATAAAAAACCCAGAGACAGAGTTCCAAAAATAATATCAACCGTAAAAATGTGTGCAGGTTAATTTTTTGCTACATATTTATATAAAACAACTGTCCCAGTTTCGGAAAAAAAAATTACATCGAATTACTTTTATTGAAACAATTTTATGCAGACAGCTCCAAACTTAAAAATCAGGATCAGGGACACGGGACGGTATAGGAGTTTTCCTGGTATTTGGACCCCCAACATCGTCCAAAACTTATTTACCTCGTTAATAATCGCATGAGTGCATAAGCACTCATGCAATGGGATATTCCCCAGTATATGAAATAAAAAAAAAGTGTATGTGAAAAAGAAATCGTTGCTGTTAAAATATCTCAAAAACTTTCTTATCCTGAATCGCGCAAACCAGTCGAATCCAGAACCCCATCTGTCGGAGTAACTTACTCCACTTTACTCAAGCAGCCATCAAAACCTGTAATGCACACAAGCAACCAAACAGACTCCTCCTTTCTCCAAAATATTTCACATGGGACACAATCATCCAGCACTACAAGCAAAAATTTACGTAATGTGAAATTAAATGCTAGTGCAACACTTCAGCTAAACTGAGAACTTTGACCACCATCACCAGAACCTGTTAAAATAGAAAATTATGATCCTGCTGTACATTGTTACCCTTTGGTTAGTAAATCACAAAAACCTTCAAGTCAATCTAAAATGCAAACCGAACATGAGCCTGAGAAAACTTCTGCTTTATTTACAAACAAATTGCAGAAACCTAATGTTTTCCTAGCACAGAAAACAAAACAGAAATTATGTACACAGAAAAATGTATGAAGAAGAACCTTAACGTAAGCCTCTTCACAGATTTCCACATTGTTATGAAAAAAAAATCATGTCTTAGCGCATCCCCCATTAATATGAAGGATCCCAAGCAGCTGTTCCACAATGTGGAAGAGGCTATAGAATCCGAAACTTACAGTCATGACTCTTGCGCAGTTGAAGAAAATACTGTGTTTGATGAATTTAAGCATACATGATTTCACATTTTGTTTTTAATAATCTGTGATTTAAATAAACCTGTTTTTATGTCGTATTTGGTTATTTTGTATTTTGTTTCCCTGTCCCATCGTTATGTTATGCATTACATGAATTTTAACTGTGAAATTTTTTTCATGTCTTTTAGATATAGTATATGACTTTATTAAATGGTTTTAATTATACATATCGCATTACTTTTTTCATTAAACTGTGTTGTTTTCGCACATCTTGTTTTTAGGACATGTTTTAAAAAAACTTTAAAATATAAATATAGTTGTTTTATTTTAAACTTTTCCTTGGCGCAGCACGTCTCAAGACGGACTTTGTGCCATAAAACACCAACCAACCAACCAACTCCATTGGTCCGCAAGTATATAAATATCCTTGTTTGGATACATTAAAATCTAGTTCATAAAGAGATACGTATGTGAATAAAATTATTATTTAAGCACGAGGTATTTTTGTATTGTAAGTTGATGTACTAAAAACATCCCGAGATCATCAATGAAAAAGAATACATCCAACCCCTTTACTGGCACTCCATTGAAGCCTCGTATAATTTTTATTATTTCGTTTTCTTCATCACTATATATGGCTGCATCTCCCAATCTCTCTAGATTTTGTTTAAAAAAAAGGATGCAGCACAAAAACAATTTTTACTATATGTCGAAAACTGTTACGAGGGTGTATCAATAAGTTTTTGCCCTCACATAGAAATAATTGAGTGAAATTTATGAAATAGATACAATGTATTAATCCTTTTCTATATAGTCACCGTGCACAGTAACACATTTCTGCAAACGGCATTTCAAAGAGAGGTTGGGAGGATGTATTCCAGGAGGCGCGATAGTAGACCTAAAGGGGTCTTTTTCCAACTTTTGCCGACCCCCACATGTGACATATTGTTGGAAAGGCCTGTGACAACTTATACAAGCTATGCACATCCCCAGCCTCCCCCCCCCAGATTCCCCCCGGGGGCATGAATGATGTCCGCAAAATTTCGAAAAGTGCCCTTGTAGGGCAAGTTTGGAGGGAGAGGCTCGGGAGGTGCATAGCATGAATAAGTAGTCACGAGCTTTTCCAACAATGTGTCACATGGGGGGGGGGGGGTCAGTAAAAGTTAGAAAAATGCCCCATTTGGGTCTACGATCGCGCCTCCTGGAATACATCCTCCCCCTCTCTTTGAAATACCGGTTACACAAACGTGTTACTGTGCACGCTGACCATATAGAAAAGGACTAATACAATGTAGCAATTTCATAAATTTCACTCAGTTATTTCTATGTGAGGGCAAAAACTTACTGATACATCCTCGTATGATCTAGAAGTAATTAATAAAAGTTTCTTCCAGAGAAATTCGTAATACCTTTAAGAATTTATTTTCTTTTTTTGAAATTCGAATAATTTTACATATTTTTCAATATGTTATCACTGGGGTCGTTTCAAACACCTACAATCCGGCCGTCTGGCCGGACGAAGCCAAGATAATTTTTCTAATAAATTACATATTTAGATTATCTGAAATTACGCTGTTACTAAGATTAAATTGCTACACTACGCTGAAGTTATACTGCTTTAGAAATACTGAAGAAACTACTAAAATATCAAATAAATAATTCAAAGAAGCCATTCAACGTTTTCTAAATCTAAAAATTTGTTTTCTGCATTAAAAAATTGAAATCGGCATCGCAATATATTATCTTAATCTTTTACAGGACCCATGTTTTCAATTTGGAATATCGAATTCAAGAATCATTTAAAAATTAATTTTCATTCACATTGACTTAAAACAGCCATCCGTTTATCTGAAAGTTCTGGATTGAGATAGAAATTACGTTTCAGTCATAAAAGAGGAAGTGTGCAGAAAATTCTAAGACAAATTTTTGCCATTTTCCACAGCGAATTTTGATATCAATTTAAAAAGTCATAAAAAATGAAAAGCACTTCAGTGGTTGAGAAAATCTGAAAGTTTTGGATTGAGATTGAAATTACGCTTCAGTCATAAAAGAGGAAGAGTGCAGAAAATTCTAAGACAAATTTTTGCCATTTTTCACAGCGAATTTTGATATCAATTTAAAAAGTCATAAAAAATGAAAAGTACTTGAGTGGTTAAGAAAATCTGATAGTTTTGGATTGAGATTGAAATTACGCTTCAGTCATAAAACGGGAAGTGTACAGAAAAATCTAAGACAATTTTTTTTCTTTTTTTTCATCGTGAAATTTTATATAAATTTAAAAATTCATAAAAAATGAAAAAATATTTGAGTGGTTAAGAAAAAAGAGCCGGATTAAAATCATCATTTGTACCCATTTTACAATGTAATGAACGTTTACAAGTATCGATAAACTAGTTATTTATTGTATTGTCCACTATTCTTCAAAATTGAATTGTGTTCATGTCCGAAAGCTTACAATTCCATAAAGCCGGTGATTCCCAATTTAATAACTTTTATTATTTCTTTAACGTCATCGAGAGTTCTTATTACATGTTAAGGTACTTATAACGGTGCCTGCGGCAAGTTAAGCTCAGAACTATGTCAGAGTGCACATATAATTGCCACTTTTTATTATACAATTTTCTTTTCTACCTTTGTAACTAAACGCTGTCAAACTTTCACAAACTAGCTGCGGGCTACAACTCATTGTGCTTCCTGAAAAAGCAGGTAATTTACGAACATGATACTACACATTTTCAGTTGATTAACACTGATCAGTTATATAACACTGTTTTGCCTCATGTTCTATAAAATTTTATAAAAGAGGGGTATTTGTCATTCCAAATTAGATGAAAAAATTGCAGCATAGAGACCAAAGCAACTAATTATTGACGAAATTTAGGAAAAGACGATGTATTTGAATTTCGTGTAAAGTAACACGCAATAAAAATTATGCGCCATGCATAAATTAGGCATGATACGCCAGGCTTAGATTACAGCTTTATGTGAATATCCATTAAAAACAAATCTTACGCTAACTTAAACGAAAAAATTCATTCTTAGAGCACATTAAAATAGAAAAATGAATTATCAGAGAGACCAGAGCAACTTATTGTTGATGAAATTTGGAAAAAGTCGATGCATTTGAATTTCGTGTAACACGTAATAAAAATTATGCGCCATCCATAGATTCGGCATAATGCGCCCAGCTCAGATTACAGCTTTATGTGAATAGTCACTAAAAACAAATCTTACTTTAACTTTTCTTTGAACACATTAAAATAGACATACGAATATTATCTTAAAAACTTTCTTATTACACCTTAAAAACTAACCACAATTAATAAATTAGTAATATAATAAAGGATTTATTAATGAAAACCGATGACAAAAATTAATGCAAATTTTTTACAATATAAGCATTTTTAAAAAATTAAAGAACTCAGTAAAAATATTTAAATGGAGACATGATCAAATTCATTATAGTAGAGTACTTTTCATTTTTCTGTAAGGAGGGAACATTCATCGAGTTCATTTAAATATCATTCTGAAGTTTCGTGTAGTCGATTGAGTTGTGTGGATGTTAAAATAAAACGTTACGTAGACGAATTTGAATTTAGAATTCATAATTCAGATTTGATGAAACTATTACAGCTAGAAAGAATATTTCCACTAAAGTATTCTAGAATCTAGGCTGATAAATTTAATGACATTTTATTTTCTGAAAATACGTAGCATCCTTAACATACTGGGGAATGGTTCGCCGTCTGCAGCATACAAAATATCAAATGTCTTAAAATAAGGCTATGGTTCTCAACCAGGGAAGGGGGGGGGGACTTCAAATGTGCTGTGATAATTTTCGGCACAGTTCTATCAATATTTTTCGAATTAACAAAAGTATAGTTACTTTAGCAACAACATTCTATATTATATAATTTACTTTGTAATGAGATTTATTGTCATAAAATAGTCCATTTCTTGCAAGTTTTTAATCAACTTATTTCTACGAATATTTTATTTAGTCTGTTTCTTGGAAGTTTCCATTTAACATATTTCTTCGAAGATTTTATTTAGTCTATTTCTTGGAAGTTTTTATTTAATGCATTTCTTGAAAGTTTCTGTCGGTTTTTGCGAACAGTGGGAAAATGTGGAGAAAAGGGGGAAATGAGTATGTGGAATAATTTTGAAATTGGTCTCAAATCTTCAGATAAATTTTACATTCTCAGAGAAAATTCATTTCTCCGAAAGTAAAAGGTTTGCTGTAGGAAATGCAGTAAAAATGTTTGAAATAATACTATAGTGTAATTTAGATGAAAGTCTTATTGGACAAGATCAACAAACTTACGATTTATATTACAGAAATTTTGAAGAATACATCCACTCACTAACGCTAGCCACAACTTTTCTAGATTAGAAAGGAAATGCTTTTGTTTTACGCCCGTGTATATGCACGCAGAGCTATAACCGCAAGACAAACAGGGATATACGCCAGAGAATATTACACTGTACCTTTACTTGAGAAAAGAGGGTATGCGGGGGTTCATAAAAAATCCCGAAAGTATACGGCGTATGCCAACGTATACCCTCTACTACATCCCTGTATGTACATCAGGAAATATCGCAGAAGAGTCAACGGAAATAAAAATTAGCTGGGAATTGCAATAAAATAAATGTTTATTTTTTTATGCATAAGAATATTACTACTTGATTGTTAAATTTTCTTAACTATTACAAAAAAAAAAAAAAAAAAAAAAAAGAAGAAGAAGAAGAAGAAGATCTCCGTAGCTTTCTGGGCAGCGCTTCGAGTTACCACGCTACAGGCAAAGAGTTTGACTTTTGACTGGAAAAGGTTCAAACAACCTGTCATTTCTTTGGAGTTGCATGAGTACCAAGCTCGTTTGGGAAGTAAACACTGGGGGTCCCGCGTGAAGTTGACAAGCCTACCAGGACATATGCTGTATAGCACTTCAGGGTTCAGGGTCAAGAAAACAGAGTTGGGCACTGTATGGCAAGATCTCTAGAGATTTGTAGCCCCACAGAGGTTAGTAGTTGTATTGTTTTGCTATTAAAAAAAATCTTAATGTTATGCTTATGTGAAATGCGCTTTACTGCCACGAATACTGTTAACAAAAATAAAATTTTTTTTTTTTAAACTCTCTTTTTATAATGATTCAATGTTTATCTTAACAAGCACAAGCACGCCTAATTTTATACCTGCAATTCACGTTCTATAATAATTTCTTTCAATACGTTAACTTGGCGTTCTAATTCCTGATTATGGAGAGCTCGCCGCTTTGATTTACGCGTGATGGAAAGTGCTAACTAGTGAGCTTATTTAAAAATTTATAATTTTTGCTATGAAAAAGAAACAGAGCAAAAATTATATATTTTTTAAAATGCTTTTAAAATGTTTTTTTTATTGTTAAAAAAAAGCATTATTTATACTATTCAAAATTTCTAAATTTTTTCTCAATTTATGATCATAATTTAACTAATAATAAAGAATTGCAGTCTCACAGCCAGTTGGAATATTTTAATGCGCGTGGTTTGGCGCTTCTTTAACTTCAGTTGTTTTTATAACTCCTATGCCGTTGTAACCATAAAAAATATTTGGTGATTTATCAGTTGCACCCGTGCACCAGAAAAATGCTTTACACAAAAAATTATTTTGAAATAAATTTACATGAAAATTAAAATATAGAAAATAGTTTTACAATAAATATTAATATAAGTCATCCGAAATAAATAAATGTATAATATAATAGAAGAATTTTTATTAAATATAGCGAAAAATAATTCTATATGTAAAACTGCAATGTTAAATTCACTTTAATATATTAATCAAAACATGAAAACATTTAAAATTATTCATAATTTACTTATTATTAAAATAGGTGTAAAACAATATAAAAGGTTTTAAAGCATTAAGACCAATTTAAAGATATTAAAAAGTTCGCCGGCGTTCCCGAGCGCGTTCAACCAAAACCAGAGGTTCTGGTTGAAAGCGCTCGTGCACGTCGTCGGCGAACTTTTTAATATCTGTGAATTGGTCGTAATGTTTTAAAGTTTTTTTTTATTTTTGTATTGTTTCACACCTATTTTAGTAATAAATAAATTATGAATCATTTTAAATGTTTTCATGTTTTGATTAAGAATTTATTAACCTGGTTAAATGCACACCTACACTGTAAAAATTAATCTAATAAAATAACAGAAAATTTCTGGCAGCTAAAGTTGCCAGAAAAGTTCAGTATGCACCAGAAATATATGTACATATAATTTTTTTCTGTATATACAGAAATGCCAGGTAGATACAGAAACTTTCTGGCAACTTTTGCTGCCCGTATTTTCTGTAGATACAGAAAACTTGAGTACATACAAAATTTTTTTGTTTGCACAAGAAACATCTGTACATACAGAATTTTTTTGTTTGTACAAGAAACACCTGTACATGTACATACAGATATTTTCTGACAACGTTTGCTGCCAGGATTTTTCCGTAAGTACCAGAAAAGTCTGTGGACGAACACTAGATGAAATTTAACCAGTACTAAACAGATGTTTGATTCCAATTGTTGCTACGAAAAATTTAATAATTAAATATTAATTCTGAGGTAAGTCAATTGAAATCGGATTTCATTCATTAAATAAAATATCAGATTAAGTAAATTTTCTAGTATATATTTAAATAAAGCAAGAATTTGGAAAGTATGGGCCACATTCAACATCGCTTATAACAAATTTTGTTTTACAGTACATCATAATTTGAGATTTTATTACTACAGCTTCATATCTTTTTAAAAGAATAATTCCAAACTCATTAAATATTTATGAGTATTGGCAATATATGCGATAGGATTAATAATTAAACCCCTTTTTAAACTTAACTAAAATGTTTAAAATTATATATTTCCCAACTAATTTATTAATTGAGAAAAATGTTTCATTTTTTTTTTTTTTTTCAAATTATGATGCACTGTAAGCAAAATTTGTTATAAGCGATATTGAATGCGATCCATGCTTGCCAATTTCTTGCTTTTATTTATTTTTATTTTTTTTAGTGCTAGAAAATTTACTTAAAATCTGAGATTTTATTTAATGAATGAAATCTGATTTCAAATTGCTACCCCAGAATCAGAATGAATATTTAGTTGTTAAAATTTTCTTCAAAATATATTTAAAAGCATCGAGGTCAGAAATATTAGTAACAATTAGAATGAAACATCTGTATAGTACTGGTTATTTCTGTAGCAAGTACTACTACCAGATCTACTACTGTAAGTACAGTACTACTTCTGTAGCTGTTAATTACTATAATTTTAAAGCTCTATGCTGTTGTGCCACAAATTTTCTTTTCCAGCCTAATATTTATTATTTTCTCACTCCAAAATTGTATGATCCAAGTATATTTGAGTACAACCGAAAGTAAATTCACTATACTTTTAATTTTTATATAGACATTTGTGTAACCAGTAAAAATAATATAGCGGGCGGCGGCGACACAAATGACTATGTCATCGAGTTACGAGATGAAATCATGGTGTAAGACAAGATTATTAGGAGTAGATTTAAAGAATTACTGGTTTGCCTCGGCATTTCTTGGTACGATATGAGCAGCATCGGGCGTCAATTCGTCATTTTGGCGTCACTATCACGTCATTGAGTTACGAGATGAAATTGGTGCCAAGGTAAAATAAAGTATTTTAAGGATATTTTGGTCTGCCTACGCATTCCTGGTAAAAACTCCGGCAGACTAATATTTATAAAAAGACGACATAATGTACAATTAAAACCCTATAAAAATAATACTTTACATTGAATTGCCATATATTGCCTTTATAATTGCCTTTTGCCATCAACTTTCAAGATTAATTAATGGTTTAGGAAAAGCTTATTAACATCACGTGAGAAAATGACTGATTCGGCATAACTTGGTACAAAGCGAGAAGAACCAGACGCCAATTCCCTATTTTGAGAGTACTATTACGTCATCGAGTTACGGCTTGAAATTTTCGCACTTTAAAGATACTGATTAGTACAATACGAATATTTCAGTCTGCCTCGTCATATCTTGGTCGGAGATGAGTAGAGCGTGGCGCCAATTTTTAATTTTGGCGGTATTATCACGTCACCGTGTTACGGCTTGAAAATTTGGCACATTAAAATTAACCTTTTCTTAATTTTGGTGGTTTTGGCACTTCTTTGAGTTACGACATGAAATCGTCGTGTAGGACAAGATTATTAAAGGTAGATTGGTAGGATATTGGCACCCCGTTCTTCTCGCTTTGTATCAAGTTATGTCGGATCAGTCATTATCTCACGTACTGTTAATAAGACTTCCCTAAACCATTAATTCATCCTGAAAGTCGATGGCGAAGTAATATATATCGCAATGTAATGTAAAATGTTATGTTTATAGGATTTCAATTGTACATTATGTCGTATTTTTTGTTATAAAGTTCAGTCTGCCGGGGGTTTCTACAAGGATATGCACGGGCAGACCAAAATATTCTTAAAATACTTTATTTTATCTTTAATTTGGCACCACTGCTGCTCATATAGTACCAAGAAATGTCGAGGCAGACCAATCATTCCTTAATCTACACCTAATAATCTTGTCCTACATCACGATTTCATCTCGTAACTCGATGACGTAGTCATTTCTGTCGTCGCCGTCGGGTCTATAAAGCCTCCTTTTTTCATAGAGCCGGAATAATCTAAATTACTTTCATTTGTACAAGGACAGAAGATTTAGCATGACTTTTTATCCACCACGACGTGCTATAAATGAACTACCGGAGTGTTTTCTGGGACATTCGTGACAACTAACACCAGGGTTGTTTTGTTTAAACCATGGTTTAACTGAATGCTTTTTTAAAACCATGCTGTTTTTTTTTTCTTAATGTTTTCATTTATTTTACACATTACTGAAAAATCTAAAATCCAAGGCACAAATGTCATATACGCATCAGGTTGGCGCGATTTTTTTCTGACGCCAATTTGGCGAAAACCTCGTTTTCGAATACCAGTTACATAAATATTTTTATAAAGGGATAACAATAAATAAAAAAAAAGTTTAATTAATAAGTATAGAACAAACAATTTATATAATTAAAAAAAAGAAAATGAAAGTAAATAAACAATTTATTAATAAGTAAACAACAACATCCGGGTTACCATATCAAGCAAAATAACGACACTTTGGTGCCAGCTAAGTACCCCGGTGCGTATATGACATTGGCGTCAGAAGAAAATCGCGCCAACGTCGTGCATATATGACATCTATGCCAATCCAAGATATGCATCAGAAAGTACAAGCAATGGCTTTAGAAAAAGGAATTAATTTGTAACGTAACAAACATCCTTAATCAATCCAACTTTTCTTAAGCTATAAATCTATATGACAGACTAATTTTTCTAAAACTAGCTGGGGAGAAAAAAAAAAGTAATTAGTTTTAATTACAGAAGAGAATAAATGAATTTAAATGTTAATCAAGAAAATTATTAAAATTTAAGCGACAAATGAGAAAAATTGTAATATTTTAATTTTGAATTTTTAATAAGTTGATTTTGTATTCTTCTAATTTAGGGATGAAATTAATAATTTTAAGTAAATAACGGAAGAATTAACGAATTTAAATATTAATTAACCAAATAATTAAAATTTTAGTGATAATTTTGGAAGATAATTGAAAAAATGCGGAAAATGCGTAATATATATCACTATTTTATGGACACTTTTAAAGCCATTTATTTTTTTAAATACTATATGGAATTCTTTTTCAGATGCTTTAAATGCTTACGTTAAAAATTGGCCCACTTTACTTAAAACTTATGAAGAAAATAGGAATGTCATTGATAAAAAATTTCAAAAGCTCGTGTCTAATTTTAACCTAAAAAGAAATGTTGCAGATATGCTTGAACTATTAAAGCATATATTGCAATTGCCCTGGATAACATCCAAAGTAATAATTGTTTTATTGCTATAGTACAACAGTCAGAGTGAACTGCCTCAGCAAGAAAAAAAAAGAACGCATTAAATTTTGCAAAGCAATATCTTTGTAACTGTATGCTTGCATTGATAGTAAAACTTAACACAAAATCTTCACCTTTAGAAGAACAGAATACACTAAAAGAAATAACCCTATATGAGTGGTGGGAGATTCATCAAATTAAAATCAGTAAATTTAACAGCAAAGCCTTTACCGAAGTTGAACAACGTATAAGGGTCATTCTCACAATCTTTTGACTTTCATGTCCCTGAATAATAATTTTTTATTTAATAAACTTTTCTGTGTTTTTTTTTATTTCATATACTGAGGAACATCCCATTGCATGGTTGCATAACAATATTAACGAGATAAATAAGTTTTGGACGATGTTGGGGGGTCCAAATACCAGGAAAACTCATCTACCGTCCCGTGTCCCTGATGCTGATTTTTAAGTATGGAGCTGTCTGGAAAAAATTGTTTCAATAAAAATAATTCGATGTAATTTTTTTCTGAAACTGGAACTATTGTTTTATATAAATATGTAGCTAAAAATTAACCTGCACACATTTTTAGGGTTGTTATTGTTTTTTAAACTCTGTCCCTGGTTTTTAGATTCCTTACCATCCCTCTCCTAAAATTATACAGAAAATCATTTCAGATGCAGCCACACAGAATTTTTTTCAAGTTTTTTTCTCATGCAGAAGCATGCTAGAGAAATAATGTCTAAAATTTTTTGGCAGGAAATTTACTGTAGAATTTAAATCAGCATTTAAATATCAATTTCAAGTATCATGGCTTTATTGGTAGTCTCACCGTCCCCAAGGTTTATTCCTGCACATTTTGAGGTAAATAAAAAAAAAAAAAAAATTAATTTAATCCAATGTTAACAACTGTTTCTAAAAATCAATGAACATTGTGGCTATCACTTAGTCTTAACATGATTTTCCTAAAAATAAGCGGTAATTTTCCTTACCTTTCCATCCTTACCGTCCCTTCTTAGGTAGATTTCGTATGAAATACTACCTATTGGGTTCGTTCCTATGTTGGAATTTCTGAAAAAGTTTTGCGGATCTACACCGATCATGACCCCTAAAACCCAAAACCACCCTCAGTAAAAAACTTTATATATCTATCTATCTATCTATATATATATATATATACACTGCTCAAAACAATTAAAGGATATTTGAAGTTTTATATAAAATAAAGATATAAACGAAATTTTTTTTGCCGAAAATAGAAGAAGAGAATCACAAATACAAATTTTTCTGGTTTTCAAACTGTGGAGTATGCAAATTTTGAGTTCGACGTCAAAAACGTCGCATCAGCGGCAGCGAATGAAATTTGACTTTCAACTGGATAAAAGAGAATAAAGACAAGGATGATCGGCATTCAGTGATTGCTTTGTTTCGATGAGTACGACGTCTCAGCGAAGTCATTTGACAGATTCAGAAGCTTTGAGAATTGTTGGTAGGCTAGAAGGGGGCCAAACTCAAGCCGAAGTAGCGCAAGCCATTCGAGTGTCACAAAGTATCATTTCCAGGATCTGGAACCGTTTTTTGGAGAGTGGATGTGCAGGCCGAAGACCAGGGCAAGGTCGTAGACGCGCAACAACGCCCAATGAAGATCGGTATTTAGCGTTAACAGCTCGGAGACACCGAACCATGAACGCTACTCTTCTCCAACAACACCTTCGCTCGGCTACAAGCACCACGATTTCAACTCAGACTGTCCGAAACCGGCTCCATGCTGTAGGTCTGTATGCTCGCCGACCGATGGTATGTGTTAGATTAACATCAAGGCATCGTCGCGACCGCAGGGAGTGGGCAATCGAGCATGTCAACTGGAGGAGAATTGAATGGAGCAATATTCTGTTTTCTGACGAGTCCCGTTTTTCTGTGCATCCGGATAATAGGCGTATTTTCATCTGGAGGGACCGTGGCAGTAGGAATAATCCTGCGTTCGTGCACGAAAGTGTCAGATTTGGCGGTGGAGGAGTGTTGGTGTATGGTGGCATCTCCACTGACGGGCGCACTGACCTCTACATCATTCGAGATGGAGCTCTGACTGGTCGCCGATATAGGGATGGGATCCTCAGACCTATTGTAGTCCCTTACGCTGCAGCAATCGGAGATAACTTCATTTTAATGGACGATAACTGCAGGCCACATCGTGCAAACCTGGTGGAGGATTTCCTTTTCGAGGAAGGAATCGTTCGAATTGAATGGCCAGCGTGTTCTCCAGACATGAATCCAATCGAGCACATTTGGGACGCTCTAGGAAGACGAGTTTCTGGCCGCCAACAACCCCCACAAACCCTCCAAGAACTGGAAAGAGCTCTTCTGGAAGAGTGGGGCAGAATATCCCAACTCGTCATTAATAGCCTCATTGAGTCCATGCCTCAAAGGTGTTCAACGTTGCTGGCCGCCCGTGGAAACCATACCCCCTACTGAAAATGATTTTCTTTGAAGAAAACACCTTTTCTTATTCTTTTTTTCTCATATGCACAAATTGTGTTTTTCCTTTAGTACACAAATGCGCAATAAAATGCATTTTTTTCTGCCAAACATGTGTAATTTATTCTCATATAACCTACTATGTCTGTCGACCATGTATCAATCAGCTAAACAGTTTACCAGATACAAAATCCACCTAAAACTGCAATATCATTTAATTGTTTTGAGCAGTGTATATATATATATATATATATATATATCACTTTCTTCTGGACACGATAACTTTCATAATTCTGCACCAATCTCTTCCAAACTGATACATAAAATCAATGGGCATAAAATCTCGGTCAAGTTCGTTAATGGGCAAAATCGGACCAAGGGGATGGAAATAGGGAGGGGTTTTGTGAAAACAGAAAACCCCCCATAACTTCTTAATTTTTGTACATATCAAATCAGTTTAAAGTTTTTATTACTTCTAAAAATAGGCCCAAAAATTTATGTATCACAGATTTTTGATAAAGTTAAAAATGGGCTCAAGGGGCGCAAAAAATAGGGTTTTTGGGAGAAAAAAATTCATAACTTCGTCAATTCTCAAGATATCAAATCCAATTAATTTTATTATAAATCTCCTTAACATTATCTACAACTTTTATATTCACAAGTTTTTGATAGGACCAATTTGTACCGCAAAAAAATTAAAACAAAAAGGGGGTTTGAAGAAGAAAATATCCATAACTCCATCAATTCAAAAGACATAAAATCCCCATGAATTTATCATATATCTTCTTAATATTGTCTACAACATCTATATAGACAAGTTTTGGATAGGACCAATTCTTACAGCAAAAACAAATTAAAAATACATAGCGGTTGAAGAAAAAAATCATCTTAGTAAGGCTGTATTGAAACCCAAACTGCTTATTTTCTTACTCATTTTACTATTCATTTTTGCTCTCAAAGGCTTCCAATTGGTACATTTTCTTACTCAGAAACTATATAATGTACCGTAATGGTCGACTTTTTGATAGAGGCAGACTGCATTTTTAAAAATGCAGTCTGCCTCTGCAAATTTTTAACTGCATTTTTAAAAATGCAGTTAAAAGGGGGATTTTGAACCGAATTTACCGAAGCGGATTGTGTTGGAAAAATCATTGTATTAAGGATGCACTCAAATCCAAACTGCTTATTTTCTGACTCATTTTTAAATGCATTTTTGCTCACAAACGCATTTAATTAGTAGATTCGCTTATTCAGAAACTATATAATGTATCGTAATGATCGATTTTTTGATAGAGGCAGAATATATTTCAAAAAATGATGTCAAAGTGAGCATTTTGAACGGAATTTCTCGAAGCGATTTTGTTAGAAACGAAAAATATTGTCCTTCTGAGAAAATAATTGTTTATATATCAAATTTTAATTAATTGAACAAAAAATAAAAACACAGGTCGCTTATAAATCTCTTCAAAAATCACGTCAGCAAGTTTCATATTTTTTTTTTATTAAAAATGAATCTGGAATTATGCCAGAAAATTTCGAGTTGTTGAGCATGGAAAAGTATTTTTTTTTTAATACCGCCCTAACATGATTCTGATAAAACCAGCTATTATATAAAAATAAAATAAAAACTCGTCAAAAGCGGCCAGATAAAATTGTGAAAGTGGATTTATCTCTAATCATGATTTAGTTTTTGTTTGTGAAATTAGTATATTTGACTTCGAAATCTACCTCTGCCTGTAGGCCGGGCCGGCAGGGATTTTTTTTACCATTTCGTCCCTTTTTCTAATACCATCCGCTTTTTTACTTCACCGCCCCTTCTTTAAAACCTCTTTAAGACAATGTTATACAAAAATTCTGTATTAAAAGTACTACATTGTTATCGCTTCTTATTTGAATGTCCTGTGGGTACTATGTAAATTCATTATAAGTAAAAATTTAGAAGAAAATAAAAAGTTATAGGGGTAAAATGGTAAGGAAAGTTAAACTCGACAGTTTAACTTAAACCTCAGTTAAATAAAAAAAAATTTCGCTGCTGACCATTTTTTCTTTATTTTGAATCATTAAGGCATTCGTTTATCAGATTAAAATGTTATTTTAGCAAGTTTAATTTCGCCAGATTTTTTTCCCCAAAAGTCAAAATATTGTGAGAATGCCTCATAACAGCAAAAACATCTGCTGCCAAAATACCGGGAGGCGGTAGCAGGGATAATCACCTCATCGAGTTTACTATTGAAATTCCAGAATTAGTTAAAATTTGATTCGCATATTAAAACGCTATCGGTCTGCCAAGTAATAGCTTAGTGGAAAACACCTGAAAACCAGATTTTAGCGGTTGACTCGTAGGTTTACCATTGTGTTTTCCTGCACCCAAAGATATGAAAACATGGACGACTGGGAGCAGGAAAGCACAATGATAAACCTACGAGTCAACCGTTAAAATCGGGTTTTCGGGTATTTTCCACCAAGATATGATTTGGCAGACCGATTGCGTTTTAATATGCGAATCAAGATTTAACTAATCCAAGAATTTCATCCGTGAACTCGATGAGGTGGTTGCCTGTGCTGCGCCTCCCAGTCTACAAGTGTTAAAAGTATATTTTCTACATTTGGATTGGTACAGCCAAAAATACAAAATAAGTTAGGATTAGAAAAGGCTTCAAAACATATCTTTTTATTCAAAGCTTTTAATTAAAATTAAATACATGGAGTTGCCTTTATAAAGAAATTGTTTTCCTAAATATATTGAACCAGGAAAAATAAAAGTTAGGCTTAGAAAAATCATTATTTTTTTAATACAATGGCTTAATTTGTATAAGTGTTACACTCATAGATAAATCAGTGTAATACAAGTGAAGAATGTCTACCATACATGACAGTGCTGATGGATATCCTGCAGTCTCACACACCTTTACTCAAAAAAAAAAATAAATAAATAAAAAATAAAAAAGTAAGATGACTTATTTAAAATAGTTACTATGATAAATTACATTATGTATTTACAATAAAATTGACTGCATAATTTGATTGAACAGCTGCACAAACCGTACTTTTACACAGTATTAGAGCATTTGCCATATACAAATTTCACTATAACGGAAATATAGACCTGTAAAGGACAGTATGACCAGTTTATATATAATTATTGTTATATATAAACCAGTTTATATATAACTATAGAATATAGCTATTTTTTTCTATACTTTCATAAAATACTAATGGTTTAAAAAATCATTCAAATATATATATTTAACAATATTAATTAGTTAAATTCTAATGACAAATTTGACGTCTTAAAAATATGAATTTTGAAATATGCATTTTGCGTGCAAGATTTTATAAATTCTACTGCATATATATATTTAATATTGCATTTATATTTACTTATACTGCTATATTTTACACTGAACCTCAATTTAGCCTGAATTTTGACATAGAAAATTTTTTTATTGACTAAATAGACGTAATTTTTTTTACTAAATTTAATAAATATGAATTTTAAAGCCATTAACTATACAAATGAATTTGAATATACTTTTAAATTTAGGTTAAGTGTAAAATACAGTAGTACAAGCAAATATAAATGCAATATTAAATATATATCTGAAGTAGAATTTTTAAAATCTTGCGCGAAAAATGCATATTTGAAAATTCATATTTTTAAAACGTCAATTTTGTCATTAAAATTTAACTAATTAATATTGCTAAATATGTATATTTGAATATTTTTTTTTAAACCATTAGTATTTTATGAAAGTATAGAAAAAAATTGTTGTATTCCATTAATTGGTTTTGAGACTACAGTGCTTTTAGTAATGGTCCAAATTATTGTCATTTTCCGGCTGCTCAACCTGATCTCCCCCTTAAGTAATGCATCAATTACTTTTTCTGTGATGAGTTGAGCAAGACGAAAAATTAAAGTTGCTAATAAATTATACCGTGTTTTTATTACATCAGGCAAATATGAGAAGCCCTGAATGGTACCCCACTCTAATAGTACACGTGCTATTACATACAAGTTTGATAAGATTTCTTTCCTTGTGTTTTGAAATTGTTCTAGAAATAATTCTAGAATCTGTCCCACACAGGCCTCTTGACTCGTGTTAGGGTCACGATCATAGACTTTACAGATCCATTTTTCTCTGACGCCAGAAACCGGTTTCTTTCCCAGGAAAATAGAATTTAACATAAGAACAAACCAAAAGAAAACTTATTTTTAGCATTCATTTCTCGAAACAGCTTTAATATACAGTAATGATTATAATCTATTGAAATTCAAATTTCTAAGTAAGATTTAGAGGGTTTTTTTTTCAGGCAAAAATAATTTCAAATAGTAATAATAGTTTAAGTAAATAATTAACCATTCATTTTCTAGGCTGTTTTTATGAATTAAATAATGCTCTTTAAATAGGAATTCTATTAAAAGTTGGCAAAAATTAAGATCCATCTTTAAAGTTTAAACACAGAGATGAAAGTGCTGCGCCACAAATAGCCTATTGCTACCACTAAATTTTAATAGTATTCTCCGCCTTAATAAATGACAGAATTTCTGAGATTTAGTACGGCGAAATATATACTGTTAAAATTTAGTGGTGACAGCCAGCCATTTGTGGCGTAGTGCTCTTATCCCTGGTTTAAACACAAATTTAAGGTTTAAGATAACGGTGCAAATACGAATTTCTGTGTTATTAACTTGCTAAGAGCTAATATACAATATACAGTGGTGGCCAAAATTATGGACACTTTTAGATAGCTTTCATTACAAAAAGTGAAAAGCTACCCATTCCAGCCGTCCGAAGGAAAATACTTCGGGAAATTTCGCTATATTTTAGCCGATCATGACCCCCAGATCCCAAAAGCACCCTCCGTTGAAATGTTGACGTATATATATATATATATATATATATATCTTAATTTTGTCATGCTGTAACTCTCGAATTTTTAAACCGATACTTCAAAAGCATTTTTCTCAAAACAAATTTTTCACTATTTAGACAAATGCTCCATGCGCTCCAATTTTCGTTTAAAATTCTCAATATACCCAAGGGACAATTTTGGTGATCTACAACAAATCTGCTCATCTGTTTTGGAATGATGGTTTATTAAGGTTGTTTTGTTACCCTGGGATATGTAAATTGTAGCGAAAACTCGAAAAGAAATATTCAAATCGAATCGAAATAAATGCAATTCGCATCCCCCCGAATCTCACTACGGTCGGATGTATAGTGAGCAAAAATACGTTGTAATTAAATCCATTTAAAGTTGAAAACTTTTAAATTAAACAAATATAAAATATTGCTACTCACCCCTTAAAACACTGTAAGTATGGAGACACAAAAGGAAACAACGTTGCCAAACTTATCATTTTATTTATATAAAAACATTGCAGCAAACACAAATATTAATTAAATTAACTTCATATTGTATAACACTCTTCTATAAATAATTTAACTTGATATACAATTACACATTCCATCGAAAGCAAAATTGAATAAATGATTATCTTTCAGTAATGTATTTGTTGGCACTAAATATGAGAGTATAACGGTGAAGAGTCAGCTTGAAAGTTATATAGTCAGAGTTATTTATGAGGAAAAGTCATTAGAATTCCAGAAATTAAAATAATTAAAATCGTATCACGGTAAAATCTTATAGTGCACCCCAGAAATACTTGAAGGACATTTAATGCACTGACTTCGAATATTGGCTTGATCCAGGATAAATAAATTCATTTCCCGAACCCGAGTAACTTCAAATCAAAGGGCTGATCGGGGTGCATGAGTGTCACTCGAAAACTGCAATGCATGACAGAAGAAGCAGGAACAATCCGTTAAGATTCGGCAGAGCCTATGAATTGGTAGGACACAGCTTTTAAGGTGATTATCTATGGCAGGAAATTGGTAATAAAAGACTTGGCAATTGAAACCACCATCCGTATTTCCAAGGTTTCGTCCTGGATGAAGAGTCACTTCATAAATTTAATTTCTAAGATAATAATAGGCTGGATTAATAAAGTTGTTCTGTAAATTTTGTCAAAACAAAATCTTCTAAAAATTATATTGATGAATCTTTATAATCGATTTCCTTTTTGAATAATATGTTATTAACGGGAAACGAACGCCCGTTGGGCCAAGGGCCCAATGGCAAAAAAATAAGAATTGCCGATCCGAAAGTCGGTCCGGTGTCTTTAGACAAAACTTGTAAACTGAAATCTTTTTTGAAACGCTTGCCGAAATCGGAGTGCGCTCTCGGCGAAACGAGCCAATCAGAATACTCCAAAAGACAGTCTGTCGATAGCAAGCCGGCGAAAATATTTTTGCGATAGAATTTTAACTGTAGAATGGCAACACTCTTATGAGCAGGAGAAAAAGACGCTTCCTATCTGTGTGGTCTGATGACGTAGATTGGAATTTCCGGTGCATTCCAATGATAAGAAACATTTTCTAAACTGTAGTCCAAGCAATAGAGACCGTATAGGGGCTGTACCTAGTAAAATTCATGGTAGTTCTGGAAAAATGCGTACTATATGTTTTTTGGGTCACTAAATCCGAATTTTTAACTTCCCACCAAAATTTCCCCCGGCAACCCCCAAAATTTTGGCAAAATGCCCCCCAAAAAAGGTTTTTATTAAAAAAATCAATTATTTTATTGTTTTAGGGGAAAAGTATCTAGAAATTCAAAAAGCAGACAAAATTTGCAACAAATTAGATATATGACATTATGACTTAGGATGAAGGGGAAGGGGGATCAGCTTCGGAACATGCGCGTGGTGCTGCGTGAACTAAGTTGCGCAATTCCACTTAAAGACTCACACGTTTACATTCGCCCTCCCATCTCCCCTCCGAACTTTCTCTATAAGGTTTACTTTAAGTTTTTTGGGTCGCTGAATTCGAATTTTTAACTTACCCCCAAAATTTTACCCCCGAACACCCCCGCCCCCCAAATAGTTGTTTTTAACTTAAATTTCTTATTGTTTTAGGGGAAAAGCATTACAAAATTCAGAAACTAGACAAAATTTTCTACAAATAGGCTATATGACATTATGACGTAGGATGAACGGGGAGGGGCCTCAGCTGCCTCTGAACATGCACTGCGGCACTACGTGCACTAAGTTATGAAGTCCAGGCAATAAGGGGATTTTACCTGGAAAAATTAATACTAGTTCTGGATTTGGACTCACTTTATGTTTTTTGGGTCGCTGAATCCGAATTTGTAACTTCCCACCAAAATTTCACCCGGCAACCCCCCAAAAAATTGATTTTTTGAAAAAATTTGGTTTTTAAGAAAACCGCGCGGGGAATATTCCGAGGCAGCCCCCTCTCTCCGCGTTTATCCTACGTCATAATGTCATATATACTATTTGTTGCAAATTTTGTCTAGTTTCTGAATTTTGTAATGCTTTTCCCCTAAAACAATATGAAATTTAAGTTAATAACAACTATTTTGGGGGGTTTTGGGGGGAGAAATTTTGGGGGTAAGTTAAAAATTCGGATTCAGCGACCCAAAAAACTTAAAGTAAACCTTATAAGGGAAGTTCGGAGGGGAGATGAGAGGGCGAATGTAAACGTGTGAGTGGTTAAGTGGAATTGCGCAACTTAGTCCACGCAGCACCGCGCGCATGTTCCGTGGCAGATCCCCCCTTCCCCTTCATCCTAAGTCATAATGTCATATATCTAATTTGTTGCAAATTTTGTCTACTTTCTGAATTTCTAGATACTTTTCCCCTGAAACAATAAAAAAATGATTTTTTTTATAAAAACCTTTTTGGGGGGCATTTTACCAAAATTTGGGGGGAGAGGTTGCCGGGGGAAATTTTTGTGGGAAGTTACAAATTCGGATTCAGCGACCCAAAAAAACATATACTAAGCCTTTTTCCAGAACTACCATGAATTTTGCTAGGTAAAATTCCTTATTGCCTGGACTACTAGGAGATTGCTTTTTTGAAGAAAAGCATGAATAGAAAGCAATTATAAATGAGGAAGAGTCTAGAAATCATTTTCTCGTTTATCTGGTAAACTATGAGAGCAATTACGCAGAAATTTTACCAGAGGAGTGAGAAAAAATATTAGAATACAATAAACGTGATTCCAAATTATAATAATTAAGAATAAAGATTTTAGATTTTTAATATTAGAAAACTTAGTAAAATTTGCTGTCAAATTGATAGATCGTAATTTGAAGTTGTTTATTTTAATAAGCAAAGTATAAAAATTTAAATTTATGTAGATTTTAGAAGGGGGATGTTATGTATTGCTTTTATAACATAACAAAAGTTTTAAAAATATTAATAAAGTACATTAATATGTGAATTTTTAATAAAATTTCCGTTTTGTACCAGATTTTTATTTGCTCTTTTAAATACCTCTTTGTCGGATTAAAACAAATGGATGCACATTTAAAAAATAAAAATAAAAATAAAGTCCTTTTAAGTAATAAAACGGAAAAAATGGCGAAAATAATTCGAAAATTTGAATACACGGAGCATTTACATATTAAAGAATCTAATTAGAAGTTTTAATATTTTTTAATTTTCAGGGAAATGATTTTTTTTAATATATATATTTGTTGAGTTCAAGTCAGAGAACATTTTTTTGAACAATATGTCGGTGGAGCGCATTTCATTGTTAATTTTAGTAATGAAAAGATTGTTATATGTAAAAGTATTTTTATTACATAAGAAAATAAATAATTTAGAATTATATTTTTATTAAGGTAAATTAACTTCTAACTAAGCATTTGTGTATCTTTTATCTAACGAATCACCATTAGATTATCCTGTTGCAACATTTTGAATTGCTTGCGCATGCTACCACAAAAATTTTTACTTTTTGAAAAATGTCACCAATAATCCAGGTACTACGACAGGCACAGGGTGGCGACATGCGCGACATGTCATCATCTTACAACTCTACGCAGACTCTTTTACTTTTTTCTAGAGTACCTCATAGCTAGCTAGAGCGATAGAGTAGTGACATATGTCCGAGACGTGTGTTCAAGTTTGCAACTTTTTCCTATAACTATAAACTGTAAAAAAATTATGTAACGTTACTCCATAAAATTGGCGGCAGCTTAGCTGCCTCCATGTTATTGAGTAATTTAACCGATGTAACTGGATTTATGTTGCACTAATGTGTAATATTACACCAGTTACATTAGTTTAAATTACACCATTTTGTAAGTTAAATTACTCAATAAAATTGGAGGCAGCATGTTGCTACCAATTTTATGGAGTAACGTTACATATTTTTTTTATATTGTAACAACTCGCATAACCTTTCAGCAGTCGCAGTCCGTTTTACACGAACGGTATTTTTTGCAGAAAGCAGTTACGCTTTTGCAAAGGCAAAGTTTTGCGTTAGAATAATAAGAAATATGTTAAAAGAGCAGCCAATAGTAAAAATTGAATTTTAATTTCAGTGCCATTTCGGTGATGGAAGTTTTGGGAAAATCACGTTTGTCGTAACATTTCAGAACCCCACAACCTTTCTTAATCGTGACATGCGGCCAATAAAATTTGATTGGAAAACACCAGTTTGGAGAACCTGCCATCATAGTCAAAGTAATATATATTTACTCACTTAAAAATCTCTTCCAAGCGTATATCACCAAATTCTTTAACCTTTGAGTGGGAAGGAGCACGATGTAGCAAAAGTTACGACAAACGTGATTTTCCCAAACTTTGATCACCTAAATGGCACTGAATTTAAAATTAAATTTTTACTATTGACTGCTGTTCTAACATATCCCTCATTATTGTAATGCAAAACCTTGCCTTTGTAATAGCGTAACTGCTTTCAGCAAAAAATACGCCACACGCTCGTTCGTTCAAAACAGTTCGCACCTCCTGAAAAATTATGCGAGTTGCTATAGTTAGGAAAAAACTGCAAACATGAACATCTCGCGGACATATGTCACTCACTACTCTATCTCTCTAGCTAGCTATGAGGTGATCTAGAAAAGGGGTAAAAGAATCTGCACAGAGTTGTAAGATGTTGACATATTGCGCATGTCGCCACCTTATCGTGGTATCTGAATTATTGGTGATATTTTTCTAAAAGTAAAAATCTTTGTGGTACCATGCACAAGCATATCAAAATGTTGCAACAGGATGATCTAATGGTGATTCATTAGATAAAAATTACACAAAAGCTTAGTTAAAAGTTAATTTTATTTATTTATTATTTATTACTAGAAATTATATATTTTCCTACAAAAATAAAAATATTTTTACAAATAATAATATTTTCATTACTTTAATGTGTATGGTACTTAAAAAAAAAAAAAAAATGTAATGTGGCATGACCTGTGGGCGAAAGAATACTCTTATCTAAACTTTTCCTTTTAAATAATTCGTTAAAATATTTGTAATTTAATGAACAGAAAAATTTCTACAAAATATTATAGGAATTAAGAATGTAGAATATTTAATTTAGAATAATATTTGCAATTTGTTGAAGAAAAAACTTTCTGTAAAAAATGTAGGCATTAGGAATTTATAATTTACTATTAGAAAAATATAGAATGTAACGTGTTATCGCTAAAAAAAATTAAACTGTAAATAATTAAGATCAACATTTGCAATATAATGAAGAATAATTTTTCTACAGAATAACATAGGCATTAAATATTTAAATTTTCTATTAGAAATATAATATTTAATGTAATATTGCTTACAAAATTTAAATTTAAAATTATGCAGCATAATAATTGCCAGACAGCTTTTTGTCCTACGCTGTAAAAAAAGACAATGTTTCTTAATCAAGGAGAATTACAATATAATCACGAACAAAAATATACAATAATCTCTTCCGAGTTACTAACGATTCCATAAAGCGTTCTTTATCTTTAGAAATCACTGAAACAATTATTTTTCGAGATTTAAAGAAGTATTTATAAAAGTAAAGTGCCTTTTGCTGCCACCGTTTCTGGGAGTCGTTTCCGAGTAGTTATTAGCCCACAGACTATCAAAGCCTGTGCCCGCAGGTTCTGTGTGTAAGTATACGTATGTAAGTATGTATGTACGTAACGCGATAACTCTTGATAAAAATATCCGATTTGCTTCCAATTTTGTAAATAGGTTTATTCTGATAAGGCGCTTCTCTGATTTGTTTTGGGGGTCCATTGGTTAAGTGTGAAGGGGAGAACGGGGAATAATCCCTCCTTAATTTAGATAAATGGGATAAATATATTAGATAAATATATGCAGAATTATCCGATTTGCTTTAAATTTGGTATACCAGTTTATTCTGATAAGGTGCTTCCCTGATTCGATTTGGAGGTTCATTAGTTAGGTATAAATAGAGGGATCGGGGAGGGGGGTGATCCCCCTTAATTCAGAAAAATGGGTTTTTCAAGCAGAATTACCGGATTTGCTACAAATTTGGTGTACCGGTTTATTCCGATAAGGTGCTTCCCTGATTATTTAAAGTTTTGCTCAAAAAGAGTGAGTTCTATTTTATGAATAATAGAGATAAGAGTATAATATGCAATTAGTAGGAATAGCCTGTGAGCTCAATGCCATCAGTTTAACTGGGCACTTTTCTTTTTATTATACAGTGTATTAATCAGTTTTCTCAAACCGGAATATAGGTTCGTCGGATATGCTATTTCATTCTCAGGTAAAGATTTTCCTATTCAACAAACATGTTTTACAGACGAAGGAGATAAATTAACAGCATTAATATTAACATTAAAATTAACTTTCCGACTACAAAGGAGGGTCCATTGGACCCGAAAGCGATTTTTGTCCATTTTTGACAAGTGGACAAATATTGAAAATAGTAAAAATGGGTGTCCAATCATTACAATACACAGGGTGTTATCGAATTCGACTAAAAAAGTCAGAGGGGTGATAGTAGTACGAAGAGGATGAAAAATTACTATAGAACATGGGGTCGCAAACCACGTATTTAATAAGAAATACAGGGCGTTCTACCCTAATTCAATTTGGATCGACGGTAATAACTTTCAGAAAACTGAAGTATATTATAATAAAACATTTAATAGACATTCTCACCTTTGTTGTAAATGTGGCAATATAAAAAAAGTGATAGAAGTTTCCATTATACGCGCCAGCCGTACGTACTTGACGCTCCACATTTTGGACTGCGATTACCATTTCATATGGTATCTTCGATTGCTTGAGCACCCTGTTTTTTCAGAACTTTTCGTGATGGTATAACATTTCACACGAAACAAGGTACATGTCGTTGCATTGTCATTGAAATGTTTTTATTTTCCTCAAAATTATGACCGTCAACACAAGTTCCGTTAGGATGAAGCACCCTGTATTTGTGACTAAATAAGTGATTTGTGAACACATGTTCTATGGCACTTTTACATCTTCTTGATGACTACTATCACCCCTTTGAATTTGTCGGTCGAATTCGGGAACACTCTGTATTTTTTATTTTTTTTGCATAGGTTATTTTGTATTATTCATTAATATACTGATTATAAATCATCAATTCTTTCACATTTTGCTAATTCTATATACAGTAGAGCGCCGATTATCCGAACAAGTAGGGACCGAGCCTTGTTCGGATAAGCAAAAGTTCGGATAAATCGACAGACAATTTAAGGGATGTTACTGACTGTACTAAAATCTTCACACTTTATCCACGCTTCGGTCTGACAATACTATTTACTGCTGGCATGTTTAAAAATTGATTTTTGTCTTTTTAATTTTTTTTTTGTTTACTTTTTTATATCATTTTCTGAACTCCAGAGATTATAATTTAAGCAAAAAAGCTTTCGATTATTGCTTGCTTCAAAACAGACATTCTTTTCAATGCTGTCCTATCTCGAATTATTCTTAAATACGTTAGATGAATAAGATCAGCATTTTTCTGCCGTTCGAAGAATTTCATAGCTGTTTCCAAACATTCAAAGGCTTGTTATGTGATGGACCTGGGTCATTTTCAGAACATTCGTTTTAATTTTCTTCAATTTCTTTTTCGTCTTGAATCTCATCCACAATCTCGTCATCATTTAAAATCTGATATCCAGGTCTAATAGGGTGTTAGGATAGTTGGAAGTTCGTTAAAAAAAAAAAAAATGAGAGAAATAGGCTGTTTGGATAATTGGAAGTTCGGTTTAAAAAAAAAAAAGAGAGAAATTGGCTGTTCGGATAATTGGAAGTTCGGTTAATCGGAGTTCCGATAATCGGCGCTCTACTGTATTTGCAAATGGGTCCAATGGACCCGAGCGGTAATTTTTGCATGCTATAATTATTTATTTATTTATTTATTGGTAGTCCCAGTGAAATGTTATTTTATTACTGTTGCACGCATAAATTGAATTACGCAACTGAAAAAAGTTTAACTAAGAATAAATAGTATCCTAAAAACCAATATTCCGTTATTTGGCTCGCTGGCACGTGAGTTTACCAACCCCGTCATAGATTCTAGCTTAAATATTTTATTTAATAACAAACCAAATAAATATATAATAATATAATACAAACACGACTGAAACTGACAGCGTTGATTATTTTATTTGTTTATCGTCTATTATCAAAGCTTTTGAATTATTTTCAATGCTTCCATGGTACATTTAAAAAGTTGGGACTCATTAACATCGTTTCTTCTTCTATATTTTCACGGTGCATATATAAAGTTTGTAATTTATCCATTGTGATTTTCACCAGTATTTTTTACCATTTATTTTTTTGTTAATGAGTTAGCATTGCAAGAAAGTTTGATTATGCATGAGCGATTTTATCTATTACTTTAACCGTTTGAACCGTTCTTTTGCATTTCGACTTTTCCTCATTCACCATGACCTTGAATACAACAATTTTTTTCTTATAAGCATGCACCTTAAACTACCGTTTAATAACTGTGTTTAACGTAACATCATCTGCTGTTTATAATAATAGTTTTATTCATTAATGTTACGAAATCAAGTTACATCAACGTCTTTTTCTTTTTTCATATTTCTTCTCTTTTTCTGTATTCCAGGAAGCATTATTATACTTCCTACATTACAAGAATCAGTGTGGCGGAGAGTTAAAATCCTTTTGACACAGAAAAGAAACATTTTTCCTCGGACGCTTGCTGAATTCTGAATCAGAATCTGGGCAATCAACAGCAATCTAAAAGTGAAAACAGAAGGTAAGATATATATGCTGGATTGTAGATACGGATTCTAAACTGGTTATTGTACTGAAGAGCAAAAACCAGAGCATTTAAATTTGCTCTTTCTTATATATTGCCTATTTCAATATAGGAGATTTATACGTGGAAGTAGATTTACTTTTTCACTCTTAATAGTGAGTTCAAGCATCTTACTATAGTTTCGAGAGCAATTAATTAACAGCTCACATCATCAGGTAATCATTAACTGAAAGCAGTTATCCCAAAGAATTCAAATCACCTTGTGTAAGATATTTTTAATTCAATGGTGTAAATGTGAAATCGAAAAGGGGTGCCCGCCCCAAGAAATAAAACTGACAATGGGACAGACGCATTACATGGAGAGTTTTCTCCTACGCATCCCTTATGTCCCATTGACAGTTTTATTGGTCGGGACATTCACCTTCTTCGATTCCACACTTACATCACTGAATTAAAAATTTCCTTGCAGAAGGTGTTTTATCCTCTTCGAGTTAACTGTTCTCGATTATATATCACACAATGATGAGAGCTGCTCTCGAAACTATACACTGTAAAAAATAATCTGTAAAGTTACTAAAGTTTTTCTAGGAAACTGGGATTCCTAGAACTTTTTATGTTACGGCAACAAGAAAAATTCTTGTAACAGACGCTGTTACAGGAATTTTTGTTGTAGCCGTTACATAAAAAGTTCTAGGAATCTCAGTTTTCTAGAAAAACTTTAGTAACTTTATAGATTTTTTTTACAGTGTAGTAATGTATTTTAATTCAATATCTGGAGAAGAAAGAAGATCTACTTCTATATCGTTTTCATTCCCCAGTTATTTCGTTTTTACTCACTGTTCAGTTCAGAATCTCATCGGTTGCGTCCATCTGTTAATGCAGAAACAGAAAAGGAAACTTTTGCTTTGTTTTGAAATGAAATTATTAAAATGAAAATATTTTTGTAATAATTTTTTTAATTAATAGTATGCATTTATATTTTGGATTTGCCAAATTTTATGGAATTATAAGATAAATAAATAACATACAATGTTCATAGCTGCGAAATCTTCCAATTTTTGAGTACTGTTATTTCCGAATAGAAATATTCGCATTATATAACGACAGAAAATTGCCAGTAAGTTAAATGAAAATTAATATTAGGAAATATAAATACTCAGAAACTGGAAGATTTGGCAGCTATGGTTGTTTGTGAAAATTTGAAATATAATGTTTAGCAACGAGGTAGCGTTAAATTATTGTCTATAATAATTTAAAAAAGTATTACAGGAAATTAGCAGAGTCGTTCCAAAAAATGGATTAAATCTACAGAGCAGGTTAAATATGTAATAATAAACATAAAAATATCTTAAAAATTTGTTTGAACTTTCTAAAATTTTTTTTTTGTATTTTTTAAAACTAAAATAATTTTAGTGTGATCAAGACTATTGATACAAGGTAAGTAAAAGTGAACTGTAATCATGTATTTTTAAGCATACTTTGAAATTTCTTTGAAATATGGCACATTTAAAAAAATTAAGCAGTATTGATCAAAGGTGAGTAAAAAATATTTTCATCAATATCTTTTTATAAAAAAAGGTTTTTTTAAAGTCCCCCCCCCCCCCCCCCAAAAAAAAAAAGAACGAGAAGAAGGATTGAATGAGTAAGTAAATAACATACTACTGATTCTTATGTAGATTCTTTTTTCAATCCCGTTTATGCTATTGAGCGACATTTCTTTTCACTGTGAATTCTTAATGAATAAATCATAATTCTGGGACATGTACAAGGGAATTTATTTTCATTATTACTACATGAGTAATTTACGTACCTGTGTTTTCAGATTGTGTTCGTGTCATTAATCATACTTATTTTATGTCATACAGTCGAAAGTTTCTGTGCATTGTTCCTTTAAAGAATAGCGATGAAAATGAAAGCAACATGAGAAATACCAGACAAAGGAGGTGCAACTCTATTCAAATTTCATTTCTGATTGCTTGAAACCTTAGTTTGAAAAGAAACGCATTTCGGGGCTTTTTTAAAATTTTGATTTGGTGTTTTATTTCATATCAATGGAAATACGCACAGAAAATATTTAAATTGTTCTCTAAACTTAAAGAGATTGACAATGGCTATTTCCTTTAAAAGAAAAAGTTTAAATGTTAAATGTAAATTTCACTGATCATATTTTGAAACCAAGTTTAAAAGATATAATTCCCTCCAAAATAAAAATTCCGTCCGCTTCAACCTTAAGATGGTGAAATCTTGTTCCAACATTTGGAACCAGGGTTCAACAGGAGCTCCAAAGGTTGGAACGAGGTATCACAGTCTTATGGTTGCAGCTACTAAAGTACGAAAAGTTGGTTCAAACCAGCTCAAAATTTTTAACAGTGAACGTGTCTCCTATGGTATACTGCCATTTATACTTTTAAAACAAGCTCTTTATAAGGGGCATCCCAAAACATTGGATGGACTCAGGAAGATTGTGATCGAGGAGTGGAACAAAATCAGTCTTGCTATTTTAACTTTTTAGTGCGCAGCTTTGCATATATGCAAACGACAGTGTTTTCATATCATAATATTAAAATATTTATTTGCTTAAAAGAAGTTATAAAAACACATTAAAAGTAAATTAAAAACTCTTTATTTACATGTTTCAACTCATTTTCTGAGTCGTCGTTAGAATGTATAATAGAAAATTACAAATGCATAATGAAAAATGGAAAAAATCATCGAAAATAAACAAGTAATCATGTAACGCGCCCTATATTTTCGCGATTGCTCGTGTTTCTTCTATGTCGCGACGCCGTAATTTATCCAACCATTCAACCCATAAATTCGGGATACGAAAAGATAATGTATCGTTACAAATTCCTGAACCTCTTAAATAAATTTCAATGGACTCTCTTATGAATAATTGTAAATAAAAATTAGACCTGTAGATGAGTTTACTCTCGTTAAAAAGTATGTTAATGTTCTCTATTTGATTTAGCCGGGATATATTACCTCTATTGTATTTTATGTCCGCTATATGTTCTTTACATCTGATATTAAATTTTCGTTGGGTTATACCTATATAATGTTTTTTAATTCCTCCCTCCCTAATAAATGGAATCATATAAACGCCTGAGAGGTCATCTCTATTAATCGGATCAATTTTAGTATTTAAAAGCACCTTTAATTTCGGAGGCGGCTTCGCGATCAAACATAAGCCAAAATTTCTTAAATGATATGTTCAAAGAAACCCGGAAAATAATTTGCTACAACCCTTTTCATAGTAACTTCATTAATAGTTTTATTTTTATTTTTAGAAGTATCGTATGGTAGGGACAAAATGACCCTTCACGGTCTTTTTAGTGTCAATATGCTTCATCATTAAAAATGTCAAACTTGGACGTTTATATAAGCATCTTGTCTGTTTAGTTTAATAAATTGATCTTCAAATAAAAAGAGGAATCAGTGAACCGAGGCGATGACATTCACCTTTTCTTATAAGAGAAGTGCAAATCACGCGAGCTGCGTTATGGCCTCATTAGACAATAGTTACGTGCAAAATATCACAAACCTGTCAGAACTTATTTAAAAGGCAGCACGATATTAAACGGCACCATTTAGATTTTCTGAATAAACGTACGTAAATAAATGGTTTCTTATACCATTCAAAGATATTTATACTTCCTCGTTTATATGAAAAGAGCCTAGATTTATGTTTGTTTGCTTTTTAGCTTTATTAAATATTGTATAATGATGTATCATTAATCTGATTAAAAAGAGAAATATGCCTTTTTAGTTTCATTTTCTAAAAATGTAATGAAAACAAACAAATTCAACAGCAAACAAATTCATTCTTGTATACATATGATTTGGCTAATATACGACTGTAATTCACCCCTTAATTCTCGCTCCCGTGATATTCACGGGCTGTGTCTTTTATTCAGATTGTTTGATTCCCACCAGTTTTATAAAATAGTGTAATTGGCTTTATTATGGTATCATTTTACCTGTCATTAAATAAGGTGAATATTTCTTTTTCAAAAAATTGGTGCAAGTAAGCAATTTGAATCTTTAAATCGTAATTTAAGGCAACTGCTAAGGGGTTAACACAGGCATGTCAAACACGTGGCCCGCGGGCCACAACTGGCCCGCCTACAACTAATATGTGGCCCGCGAAGCCTTTGGCATTTTATCTGTTTTTAATTTAGTTGAAAAAACTTGCATGCTGAAACTACACTTTTCACGAGCACAACCATGGTCTTAGAGATGACGAACACTCGAAAGATATGTATATCAGTGTTACCAATTTGGCAAGCTTTTTTTTTTTTAATATTCAGAATGCTACCGCCACTTTTGAGCCGCTACTTTTGGAATAGTAATATTTATCGATTTATTTTGATTTATTCTGTTATTATATGATTCAATTTTATATTTTAGAACAAAACAAGTGTGGATGCAAAGATAACCAATCAGAACGCAAAGAAGCGCAGGATCGCGTGTCTGAGAATTTACTCTTTCATATAAATTTTCACAGTATTTATATTATAATTTGTGTTTGTTTTATGTCGAAAATAATACTTTATGTTACTACTCTCTTTAATTTTGCACCACTTTACGAAATAATATCTGTATCTAATAAATACTAAAAACTGTGTTGTTAAGTTAGTGAAATTCGGCGTTAATTAAAAACGGTTACAATTTTTAAAAAATCAAAATATAAAATTAATTAGTTTACAATGAGTCGCTTTGAAAGTGTCAAAAATTATCCCCTTCGTGCTTGACACAAAAACTTCGAAATGTCATCCAGGTTCTTCACTTGGGCTATAGTCGAACATATAGATTTTGAATTTAAGCTCTTAAATTATTTATATTAGTTAGGTTAGCAATTGAAACATTGAATAAAACTTGTGTTACCTTTATTTCCTTTCTTGTATTTTTATTTATATGCACATATTTTATAGGGATTCTCTCGTACATTCTGGGACTTACGAAAAAAAAAAATGATTAATGCTCTTTACACTGCAAAAAAAATCCGACCAGTTTCCTGTAGGAATCGGAAAAGTAGTTGCCCGTATCGTACTGGAAAATTTTCCGACCCAGCTCGGAATAAAATCCGTAGATAAAAGGAAATAGTCAATAAAACGTTATTTTACTGATTTTATTCCGAGATGGGTCGGAAATTTTTCCGGTACGATAAGGGCAACTAATTTTCAGATTCCTACAGGAAACCTGGTCGTATTTTTTTACAGTGTACCACTATGAATAAATATGATAACGGAAGTTGAACATCGCAGATTCTTTTAAAGGTGATTTACAATACAATTATATCCAAAGGAAGACTGAAATTTTATGTTTGACATGTAGACACTGTTTGGGTTTGGAAAGAATGTAACATTAAGAGGTGCTACACTGTAAAAAAAAAAAAAAATCCGACTAGCTTTCCTGTAGGAATCGGAAAAATAGTTGCCCTTACCGTACCGGAAAATTTTCCTACCCAGCTCGGAATAAAATCCAAAAAATACCGTTTTAATGAATGTTTCCTTTTTTTTTACGGATTTTATTCCGAGCTGGGTCGGAAAATTTTCCGGTACGATAAGGGCAACTGTTTTTCCGATTCCTACAGGAAAACTCCTCGGATTTTTTTACAGTGTACAGCACAAAATATAAAGAAAACTCACAAAAATATTTTTAAACATCGGAAAAATATACATCAGAATTGAAAGTGATATTTCTTAAAAGAGAGTGCATTCACAAGCCTACTGAAGAAAATACATTCGCTTTGAAAATCTATAAGTATTGCCTTAATTACATGAAATGTCCCGCGAGTCGAAATCATTCGCCACTGAATTGAAGAAATATGTCTAGAGAAGTTAAAGAAATTTTAAAATACTAGAAACATAAGTACCATTGCTATACTATTTGCCGGCTATATATTTATACTATATAGCCGGATATGAGCTTATAAATTCATATTTGTACGCACATGCTTAATCATCATCAATCAAAGAAATATCTTTGAAATATGAGTAGTGATGATAAACAGGAATACCTTCTTATAAAGATGTTTGACGGCTTTTCCATTATAAAGTTTAACTCTTAATTTCAAATTATTCAACAAGTTACAATTTTCATTCAGAAATTATAAATGTGTATTATTAAAAGACTAACAATAGTCAAAGTACTTGAAGATTTTTCATTTGTAATTACAAAGCAAACACCTGAGTAAACTTCAACTTCAAAGCAAAATTGATAAGGCTGTCTTGTTAGTATTAGCGTTTTCAGATATAATTTATTACATTGACAAAACAATTTTAAAAAAGAGAACATCGCCAGGCATTATTACAAAAATCACAGTGGTGGAAATTTTTAAAAATACATTAAAAAATGAAATCTAAAAAGATTTTTGAATTTCAAGAGATATGAAATTCAGTTTACTTCACCTCTAATGATTGATGTTCAAATTTATTGTTCAAAATTTAAAAGCAAAATTATCTGTAATTATTGATCAATCAAACAATCTTTTAAAGTATTGTTGCAACCTTTTGTTATTTTTCAAGTCAAATAAACATAATTTTAAAAAGAAAATGTATTTAATAAGTTAAATATGTAACACATAGATACAAGGGACATTTTATCAAATAAATTTTCTGATTCAGAATATGTTTATGTTTAATTTTTACTTGAAGGAAAATAGAAGATTGATAGCTATGCCTTTTGCTAGATCAAGATTATTAGACCGGTGTATACAATCAATTTTAAAAATAAATACAATTTAGAAAATTCAATTAAATTTTATAGACCTGTCTGATAAATTTTATGGATTTCTTTGAGAATTTTTTCGAATAATAAGATAAAACAAACTATGTATAATAATGACTTTTGAATTTCGCGTTAATATTTCTTTAACGTGGCTTGTTGTGCAACAGTAGTAATATTATCTATATTTTTAATGTGGCTCACGGCTTTGTATACAATGCTGAATTTGGCCCGCGGCGATAAACGAGCTTACATGCCTGGGTTAACACATCTTTCTCCATATACAGTTTGATAATACACTGTCTGGTCAAAAGTATCTGGGCACTTTCGATTGTAGACGTTTTGTCAAATATACCGAAATACTTGACGAATTTTTCTGTCACTTCCGGAATATATAGAATTTTTTTTACCTCATATCTATCAGCGAAAGTTTAGTTGCGAGGGCAATTGGGGGACCAACAACAAATGGAATAAAAAAAGAATATATGGGCTTAGCCTTTAAAAAACAATGTTCGAAATGATCAATAGCTGTAGTAGACGACTATGTGAACCCATTTGTGTTAATTTGTGCAAGAATAGCACGTCTATTCATAGATATATAAATTTTTCTTCAGCGAAAGTTTAGTCGCGAGGGCAATTGAGGGACCAACAACAAATGGAATAAAAATAGAATATCTGGGATTAGCCTTTAAAAAACAATGTTCGAAATTATGATTAGCTGTAGTAGACGACTATGTGAACCCAGTCCAACATTTGTGTTTATTTGTGCAAGGATAGCACATCTATTCATAGAGATATAATTTTTTCTTTAAAAGATTCAAAAAATGTTCGCTTGCTTTTTTTTTATAGCATGCAGGCTTTTCAACCAAATTTAACGTCACTGTCAGGGAACTTGACAAAGTACAGTATAAATAAAATACTGTAATTAGAATGTAAATATTTTTAAATAATTGATGAAATATGAACAATTGTATGAAATAGCTTTTATCTGCGCATACGCTAATTACAAATAGTTTCACAAATATTGCCGCCCGATAATCAGCGATTTCGAAACTGCCAAGGGGCCGGCCCAGAGTACACTGCTTAAAAATATGTCCACGTTGTTGTATAAATTAAATAAATTATTACGATCAGACATTTACATTAATTCAAACTGGGTAAATGCCTATATGAAAAATGATCTAGATTGGAAATTCATTAACTTTGAAACGACCGGGAGGGTCACTTTGACTCAAGTTGAATAAAAATTTTATATCAGAAGAGAAGAAGCTAAATTATACTAAATAAAATTAAAAATTAAAAAATGTATTACAATTCATCAAACATACAAGTAAAAATTACATAAATTAATATATAATTAAAAATGCAAACGTTTCGGGATAAAGTTTAGTCTCTTATTAGTGCAATAACATTCAAATGACCAGAAAATCATGTTTTAAGTGTTTTATCCCGAAACGGTCGCATTTTTAATTGCATATGTATTTGTGTAATTTTAACTTGTATGTCTGATGAATTGTAATATATTTTGTAATTTTTTAATTTTTATATCAGATGTTAAACAATGTTTAGTTATTTTAAAGCAAATTAATTATTCAAAATGCCTTTATTTTTATTTATTTATTTATTTATTTATTTTTTTTTACTTGAATGAAATTGACAGGATTGCTTCCATTCTAATGTTAAGGAAAATTTAAAGTAAAATACATTTATTCATTTCACACTCTGGATATCTTATAGAGGTTAAAAATTATGTTTCGCTTATCAATGTGTATAAGTGCTTCTGCATATATTCCATTCATTTTGTATCTTGAAATGTATTATTACTTTTTCACTGAAAGCCAAAAAAATCTCTAGGTACTGCCTATGCTTTCTATAAATAACTGGGTAATAAGGGATTTTCCGCAATTTTTTTTTTTTTTGTCATTTTTAGGGTTCCGCGCTTAAAAAGTAAAAACGGAACCATTATAAGATCACTCTTGTGTCTGTCTGTCACTGCCATTTTATTCGTAAACTATGGAACGTGGAAAGTTCAAATTGGGGGAAGTAATAAAGACTATTGACTCACCTATTTACAGATTATTAAATATTTATAAATATTTTTAGGAAAAATGTAGAGGGGCTAATTAAGTTACTTGAAAAAAAATAATTGCTTTGTATATCGTGTAGGGTATCGTGTGAAAGCTTTCGTAACGCTGAACACAAAAATACATTTCTTTTAATTATAGGTACTATATTTTCAGAGATATCGTCGAAAATGTAGTGCAAAAATATGTCCCCCCCCATCTATTTCCGAATCTACTGAAACTAAAATTTTGAAAACATTAGTGGTAGTAGACGTTAACTTAAACCTTGCAGGAAAATTATAGCGATTACTCTAGGTCACATAGTTTTTGAGAAAATCGTATTTTTCCGTTACACACAAATTTCGATTTGCGGGCATTCAACAAAGGTGTTGAGGAGCGCTGGAGGTACCTATCGTAGTAGAAGTATAAAAGCATTGTTGATAATGATTTTTAAAAAAATCGTCGGTAATTAGCCGAGTTATTAACCCTTAAAGACACTGACTGTTTGGACATACGTAATGACAGGGGTGGCATGTTCTATGTACCATCGGCTTTTAAAACCTAGATAACAGCTTTTAATGATGCATTTGTGTAATACAATAGTATAAAAGCAAGACACGCAAAATTATTAAAAACAGACGAATTTAATTAGAATTAATCACATAAATATTATGGGATTTGGGACAAGTTTGCATTGAGTGGATCTCCTAATACGCCCCCCGTGTCTTTAAAAGTTTATTAAAAACCTATCTGGAAAAACTCGGCACGGACCACTTGGCGTTGCAAATTACGACCTCCTTTCGAAGCGCGCTTAGCACAATGCCAAGTTACATTGAACAAGGGTTTTGTAAAAAGAACCCAGCAAAGAAAGAAACAGTGGGCCATCATCTGGAAAAAAGATGGCAGCCAGCACTGCCATCAGCGGTAAAGTGCAATAGTGCCATTACTTAAACCTGTCGAAAAGTGTCCGTGCGGAATGCAGCTGGCCCATCAGTGACGGCCAACAGCAGGCCAGCATTAGTATGCCATCATATTACTTAAGAACAGCCCACTCTAACAAATGAATTGGAAAAATGCAATAAAGAATTGAATGAACTACTAGAAAAAGAATTAAAATACAAAGAAGAAATAGAAAAACAATTAAAAGAAATAAGAAACAAAAATAAAGTAATATAAGACTTAATTCAACAGCAAAATACAGAAGAAACGATACCTTATACTAGAATCATCTTGGAAGAACTTAAAAAGATAAGAGAAAAAATAGAAACAGTAGAGGAACAACAACCAATCATAAAATGCAATAATATAGAAGAAAACATACAGGCAAATACAGATAATTCACTATATTCGGAGGTGGCTGCAATACCTAAGAAGACAACAATTCCAACGGTACATGCACAGTATTCAAAAGCAGCTATCCTGATAACTCGGCAGAAAAACACGAATATGTCGCTCAATGACATAAAAATCATGCTAACAAGAGAAACTAGAAACACAATTGAATATAAACAAATATATTGTGAACTTGCCAAAAACAAAAATACACTAATAATTAAAACGTTTAGTGATGAAAACACGAATAAGCTGCTTGAGACGATTGAGAAGATAGAAACCCTAAAAGACATTGTGGATATAGAATATAAGGCTGCGGATCTCCGAAAACTGATTCTTTTAGGGATCCCGACATATATGGATCCACAAGAAATAATAACCAATCTAAAAAATCTTTATGATTCAGATATTCCAATAAACTACATTAATAGAAAACAAAGAGAAAAAGCTTCAACATACCAACTAATTTTTGAAGCAGAAGCTCCAGTTGCGATTCATCTACTGAGACAACGAAAGATCGTCATGGGATTTACATCGGTCAGGATTGCACCTTACCAACCTATATTAAGATGTAAGAACTGTCAATCTTTCGGACACGTGGATCAGAATTGCCGACAATCTCCAACGTGTGAATACTGTGCAGGACGCCATGATCAAAAATATTGTTATTACAGAAATAAACCACAACAACACAGATGCAGAAACTGCATGGGGAGTGCGAGTGACTTCCCGCATGCAGCTAGTTCTAGTGAATGTCCGACTTTACAATATTTAATACTACAGCGAAGCAATCTAGCACAAATAAATAAAATAAATTCGATATAGGCAGAAACTGTGCTGGAACAAATGGCGACTTCCCGCATAGATCGAGTTCATCAGACTGTCCAACACTACAGTACTACCTGTCACAGAGAAATAAAAATATACAAATTAATCAAGAAAGTTCAATCCGATAAATGAAGAAATAAATAATTCTAATAACTCAACAAACTCAAACAACTCCAATACTCAAAATGGAAATTTAACAGTAAACCAAGAACAAATAATAACAGAAATTCTGAATAACCCTGCAAAACCACAGAAAATATATATTCCAAATGAACTAACCTTTTTCAAATTAATCTACAGGGATCAAGTTCTGCAACATCAACCCTAATGGGATTTGCAAATCAGCATAAAATACTAGTTCTTCTATTACAGGACTTTTACTACTTTAACGAAGCCATATGGTCAATTCCGTCAAATTGGCAAGCATTTATCTCAAAAAATAAAACAGCGGCAGTTGTGGTAACTCGAAAGGACGTGGAAGTGATAGAGACATATAAAGACGATAATGCAGTATTCGTCAATCTTACTACTGAATCCGGCAAGATCACAATAGGCTCTGTGTATGCCAGACCAAAAGGTGATTTCAGAGGTGATATGAAGTGGCTGGACTTCTTCGAACCATTGAATCACATCATAATGGGAGGAGACCTCAATGTCCACTTGTCACTTTTAGGATATCAGAAAGAAGATGAACGGGGAAAAATTTTGACATACTTACTATTATCTAATAACTTAACTCTGATCAATGATATAGAGGCACCTCATTCATTTATAGGACAGCCGAATCGTCCCATGAAGGGGAATCCAGATGTAACCCTTTGTACACAAGACCTGGTGGACTGCGTGGACTCATGGTATGTAGATGACACAGTAGAGAGCACGTCGGACCACAGGTATATCAGATTCTCATTAAATCTTAAACCAGTTATTCTAGACCTTAAAAGATTTAAAACAAGATACTCAAATTTTAAAAAATTTAATTACATCTTGAAACCGAAAATTAATAATTTACTTAAATCCTTATCTGATACTAAAACTCGACTAGAACTGGATGAACGGCTTGATGGTTTTAACCAAGTAATTCTAGACACCTGTAAATCCTCACTAAAAACAAAAAGTTTCAAATTATATCCAACATTTGACTGGTGGACGGCAGAGCTGAAGGTCCAGCGAAATAAAATCTCAGCATTACGGAAAAGATTTAAATCAACAAATGACCCAAAGTGGAGAACCCTCCTACAAAGAGAAAGAGCAATATACAAAAAACGTATAAAACAACAAAAAACTAAATCATGGCAGAGTTTCTGCTCTAAAACAAAAGACAAATTTGGCCAAGCCTTTAAAATAGCAATGAATAAAAGACTCAAAAATAATCATTTCATACACACAACACTACAGGGTTCAACCCCATATACTACAAAATTAGACACTTTCAACATATTACTTAACCACCATTTCCCAATACATCAAAACCCGCATCCACCTCTCATGGACCCAGCGGCAGAGGAAGATCTTCCCCCCCCCTCCCCCCCTAATATCTTTTAAAGAAATAAAATCAGCACTTAATGAGCAAAATAATTTAAAAGCCCCTGGATTTGATGAAATTGATGCATTTATTATTAAAAACATATACAATAATTTTAAACATCTAATACGTGACTTATATAACAAATGTCTTACTCTTAACTACTTTCCTAAATCATGGAAAATAGCAAATGTGATCTTCTTCGCAAAACGTAATAAAAATCCACGCCAACCTTCCTCCTATAGACCCATTTGTCTCCTTCCCATGCTGGGAAAAATCTATGAGAGGATCCTAAAACGAAGAATTAATCACTACTTAGAAAAATTAAATGTTCTTCACGGGGCCCAGTATGGCTTCCGTCAGAACAGAAGCACAATTCAACTATTAAACAAATTAAAACATAAAGCAAAAACGTATCTTGAAAAATATAAATACTGCAGCATTATCTCATTCGACATTGTAGGGGCGTTCGACAATATCGATTGGGTCACTTTGGGTCAACAAATTAACGAATTACCAATTCCGCAATATTTAAAATGTATCCTTCTTAGCTTCTTATCCGAACGAGAACTAATAACAAATTATTTATCAAATAACATTAAAAGACCAACTTATCAAGGCTGTCCACAGGGGTCGTGCCTTGGGCCGCTTCTGTGGCTAATCATAGCAAATATAATCTTAATAAACTTTTACAGTAAATTCGAAGACCTGTATGTTTTTTGCGATGACTTCAATATGGTTGTCAAAGCGAGGAGCAGACTCATCTTAGAGACCGAAACCAACCAAAAAATAAAACTTTTTTATAATATTTGCAATAACTTAAATTTACAGATTTCAAAGGAAAAAACGACTTTTATTATGTTGGGGAAAAACACTTTGGATAAACGTCCACCAACCTTTAAATTGGGTAACTATACCATCAAGCCATTAAAGGAAATAAAAATTTTAGGGATAATTTTCCAGAGTACTTTAAAATGGGACAAGCACATAACTAGCATAAAAAACAAAATTTTACAGCTAACCTCATCCATTAAACGGTCTTCTCGGCTACTTGGGGGGTGGACAGAGGCTATCTTAGAACCTGGTACATAGCAGTACTAGAAAAAATTATAGATTATGGTTCGGAGGTGTGGTTTGGAGACCTCAGGATAAAAGATAAACGCGCTCTCCAATCCATCCAAAGAACTTGTCTCACGTCAATAACCAAAACATATAAAAATGTTGCAACACATACGTTACAGGTCCTATTAGGAATACCACCAATTTTAATAACACTGGAATATAAAAATCTAAAATACAATATTTTACACAATAAAAACTTATTACTTAAAGAACCCAAACCAATATGTAAAGATGATATGGAAAATAAAATCCTAAAATATGAAATAAATCCGGAAATTCATTTAAATAACTTAATAGTTACAGACAAAATTATCACAAAAACTAATCTTATTTCGATTTACACAGATGGTTCTAAGGTGGACTCTGGCACAGCATATGCAATGGTAGCCTACAATCACAACATTAAAATTTATGAAAAAACAGTCAAACTGAGAGCAGAAAATTCAATCTTTCAGGCGGAGCTGCACGCAATAATTTCGGCAATTAATTGGGCCATTAACTCCCCTTATACAAAATTCCAAATATTAAGTGACAGTCAGTCTACTATTAAAGCCTTAGACAATTTATTTCCAACTAACCCCTCAATTTATTACATCCATAATTTAATTAAACAAAATCAAAATAAAATTCTTTACATTACTTGGATAAAAGGCCACATTGGCATAGCGGGTAATGAACTGGCGGATGAGCTGGCGAATGATGCCGCCCAGTACTGCGACCTACCAGTGGATCGAGGAGTTAAATTGCCTCGGTCCTATCTTATAAAATGTATTCGAACCCAATTACTGGACAGGTGGCAGTACAACTGGGATCACTCAGGGGGTGGCAGATATACGCACGGGCTGGTACCAAAAGTTCAGAACCAAATAATTTCAAAAGATAAAGTATCTATTTACTTTTTAACAGGCCGCGGCAGCTTCCCGTCTTTCCTTTATAATATCGGCAAAAAAGATGACGACCTATGTAAATGTGGTGGTCGAGGAGACCCGATGCATTACATTTTCGGCAACTGCAAATTCATGAAGTTTAAATTTCACAGAACAGAAACGACAATCCTTCAGGACATCCTAAAAATAATTAATGACCCGGCACAACTTAAAAAACTTTATGCTAACTACGATATTCTCAATAGCCATTATTCTTTTATTCAATATAAATACATTCAATAATTACCTCTTCTGATTGCCTGTGGTGGACATGTCATGGGTCCACGTGGTGTATGGAAGGGTGTTTTTGAGATTGTTTTATTTTTAAGAACTTAAATACCACTAGAAATATTGTAAATATGTATAAATATTTTTGTTTAAAAGGGTGAAAAAAAGGGGAAAAAAATATTTCTTATCAAATGAAAAGATGAATGTAAATACTTAAATTTTTTTCAAATAGTACGTAAATTCCAAAACATATAAATCATAATCGTATTATATTTCTAGGCTCGCCCTGAAACAATAGGGTAGCCAATTGTGATTGGTAAAGAATCGCCATCTTAAATAATAATAAATTTTCACAGGCGGTCCGGGGACACGGCACTTGCCTCTTGTGCTCTCTTCGGCGTGTCAGGCGGGTCGTTCTGAAGTCTTCTTTCCCGGAGACTGGGGTTCTGGGCTTGTTTCCGCAGGTAGTAAAACTTTTCCCTGCCCTGGGCTTGGGGGTTACACCTAACCATAAGCCAAAAGCGGGTTCCCAGGGTGGGTGCTTACTTACTTACTTACCTATCCCACTACTGGCCCAGCACTTTCCATTACAAAAATTTCTTATAGAATTCTATAAAAAAAAACAAAGTATTAGGGCTCTTTTTTCTATCAGCTAGTTTCCTCAGGAGCTATAGAAGTGTCTATAGGAATATTTGAACTCGCAGCGGTTTCCATGCAGTCACCCTCCCAAGTACTAACCGCGCTCGATGCTGTTTGGTTTTTGTGATCGGACAGGAACAAGTACTTTCATCGTATACTACGACCGCTCGTAGCTTTCATGCTCTCATTACAATATTTCACGTTTGTTTCTTTTGTGATTTACGTTCCCAATCATTAAACTGGTATAGAAATTGTTGCATTGTATAGAAATCCTATATATTGTATACGCTTTTTTTTATTATTTATTCTGAACTGTGTAAATTATGAAAAGCGAAATCCTTTGTAACTTAATAAAACCAGATTTAAGGAGAGAAAAAAGTGCGGTCAAATAAAGAATTTATTTATTTATTCATTTACTTATTTATTTTGTTGGCGGCAGTGGTGCTATATTATTTACAGTTTCAAAAAACAAAAAAAAACTTCACAGCTTAAATTGTGTTAAGATATTCATTTCAGATTTGTGTTCAAATACTCAATGTCTTTGATATTCGCAACGCCACCTAGCGTAAGGGTTCCGAGCAATAATACTGCAAAAGTTCGTGCACTTCCATGTAGTGGTGGGCCAGCGCATGAGATAAAACGGAAGCCCACCAGAATTTTATCTGATAATTTCCAACAGAAAAGTTGACTGAAGCTGTCCAGCAGCGGTCATGCATTGGTAGACCATTAGCCAGCACTTCTCCATCATTGCCAGCACCTATCTTGCTGCTGCCCAGCAATTTACTCTTTGCTGGGAACTGTCTATTACGACGCGGAATTTAGTTTTCTGAAATGCCAAATGAAATTTAAATATGCACTATTTTTATTGTCAGTGCCGAATTAATTTCATCATAAACAGATTATGATAAGATTTAAATAAGAGTTATACAGAATAGCAATATTTTATAGTATTAGGCTTCATATCTCTTTGACCTTTTACGGTATACCCATTCATACTTTTCTAGTATATATACAGCTATACCGAACCCTGCGTTGTATAGTTTTTTCACAAAGTCTTATTTTTTTACTTTCTTCTATCTTTACAAGAAGAAAGTATCGGACTTTTGAAAATTTTCGGCTTCCATTTTTCGACGAATTAACACGTTTTAGGGGACAAAGCTCCCGAAAAACATGTTTTTATAAAATGTCTGTCTGTGAGTCTGTGACTGTCTGTGTGTGACACAAATTTTGTGAGCGCTCTGTCTCAAGAACTAATGCACGGAATTTAATAAAAGTTTATATTCGGGTAGTCCCTAACATAATTTGGCCCCACCAGTGGCCGAGAGGTTCTGCTCTCGAAGCTGGTAGACGGGAAGTGCTGGGTTCGAACCCAATCGCGCCCGTCGGCCTTATCGTTTCGGAGTTTTCGTGGTTTTCTTCGAAACCTTGGATTTCTAAGCGTAAATACGGGTTAGGTTCCCTTAGAAAGACCCCCACGAAGGGGACTCCCCCCCCTTAGGGCCTATATCCCTCGTGTTGATAATTGGCCGTCATAAACACAACCAACCAACCTAACATAATTTGGTGGTGATTTGTTTTCGGTGTAAATCGCCCAATAGGTGGTGCTACTATGCTGCATTTTTCGCTATTTCTGCAACAGCTGTATCTCAAGAACTAATGCACGGATTTTCTTCAAACTTAAAATTCAGTTAGTCCTTGATGTGAATAAGTGCTGATTACGTGTTGGTGTAAATCACCAAAAAGGTGGGGCTGCTGTGCCGCATTTTTCACGATTCGCGCAATAGCTCTATCTCAAGAACTAATGCACGAATTTTCATCTAACTTCAGATTTAGTTAGACGTTGACACAAGTTGTTGTTGATTCGGTTTTGGTGTTAATCTTTTCCCAATAGCTCCATCTCAAAAACTAATCCACGAATTTTCCCCAAACTTCAGATTCAGTTTGACGTTGACATAAGTTGTTGCTGATTATGTTTTGGTGTAAATCACCCAATAGGTGGCGCTGTTAGGCTGCATTTTACAGGATTTACACAATTTCAGCAATAACCATATCTTAAGAACTAAATGAAAGTGATTTCCTATCTTTAGAATCCTCGTGATCGGCATAGATTGCCATTTAATTGTGGCAGTGTGATAGCGAATTTTGAAGTATTAATATGTATGAAATAGAAGAAGGTTTTGGGATTGATACATCTGACTAGTTCTTTTAGTAACAAATTTTTTAATAATACAGTTAATAATTCATATATTTAAGTTACGGAACCCTCTGAGCTCGAGTAATATTCGCACTTGACCGTTTATTTATTGGCCTTTTAGTTCTCGTTCGAAGAAACATCCGAACAAAATCATTCTAGAAAAATTCTTTTAAATGCTACGCGTGGACATACATAAACGCATCATCCCTCCTCCCAACCCTTCCTTTGATGTCTTTTATTTACGAAAAGTTTCTGTAATTTTTTTTTTCGGTGTGGTAATCCGCAATCGAGGTACATGAGTGGGATATTCAGTGGCGAATAATTTCGGCTGATTATTAAAACCTTTAAATTACAATTAGACAGCGAGACGCAAAGGAATTATTTAATGCTATTATAAAAAAATAGTCCTTCTCTATAACACTTACTTTTTTTTTTTTTGTCTCGTCATGGATTAGACATGTTTATACATTTCATATCAGAAACTAATCTTTTCCTGCATATTTCTTACAGTCTTTTATCAATACTACGTTGAATACGGGATTTTATTCATTAAAAGAAAAGAAAGAAAAAAGAAAAAAAACATGCTTGAAAGACCAAGCGTGTACTTAGTAAAGCAATTTTCAAACAGAATATTTTACAAGTGTTCTACATTACTAAAAGTTAATTTATTCATTTATTATTATGCTTTTATGCATTAAGTTTTTGCATTAACTTTTAACAGGAAATAAACTTCCGATCTTTGAACCAATTTTGTTGTTTTTTTTTTTTTTTTTTTTTTTTTTTTTTACCACATATAATTATAATTTTAAATCCGCTTTTTAAGTACGTTTTAATGCGTTTACTTGTTTCCCTTATAATGCTGTTTTCTCATTGTTCTGACGCATTCTAAAATGGCCATCAATTTTGAAAATTTTTAAATTATGCTCAATTTAAAATTTAATACATCTTCTGAAAGAATAACTTTTTCAGCATACTTTTGCTCATTTTTGTGTACAAAAAAGAATAAATATTAATCTGTCTTCGAGATTTACAAAAATATTTGTTTTAAATATGTACTAATTTTTTTTTAAATGTTTTTTATGAGTACTTAACTCGGCGAATTTTATTTTAAAACTTTTTCTCAAAACAAAAAGTCACGAAAACTATCTGTATTATAAAACGAAAACATTTTCGTAAATACCGGCTGACATCATATTGTCAGTAGCGAAGCTAATGAAAAAGACAGGCTAATGAAAAAGGTGCATTCCACGTGTCTTTTTTTACAGACCGTTAGAGTGATGTGATGCTCTATAAATACATCTGCATTGATGCATTTGAGAGCATCACACGTGACTCCAGCGGTCTGTAAAAAATGATAAGCATAAAGCACCGCGGTAACCTTTCTTCTTCGTTAGCCTCGGTCAGTAGCAACGACCTTACCAACAAATTTCGCTTTTGGTGCTTTTTTTTTTTTTTTTTTTTTTTTTTTCCTTTTAAACATCGCATAATTTGAATTTTTGCACCGTCAAATAGGGGAGGGGGATGTTCATTCAATTGCAATTTGTTTGAAATTAACCTTACCGATATTTTATGCTTTTTAAAAAATATGTATACATATATTTAATTTTACATATTAGTAATCGAATTACGCATTTAAACACAGGAATAATCAGAATTATAAAAATATTTAGTGATTAATAGCTGACATGAGGGTAACAAGAAAATATCCAAAAATGCTTTTTTAGTGTCGGTAAGCAATCTAAGAAAATAAGCAAAATATAAATAATATATTAGAGTTTTAAAGTAAAAGCGATTTTCACAGAAATTGTACACTCGCCGGTATATTGATCAGTTTTAACCTGAGCAGTTTTAACCTGAACAGTTCGCATAAATATAGCTTTTTCTCATAACTGGATTAATTTCTATAAACAAAAACTACTCAATATAGTAAACAGAACTTTCTTTTACAGATGGTATTTTTTTAAAAATCACCTGTATAGTTCTTCTTACATTTTTTAATAGTTTTATAAATTCAAAAAATTGTTCACATGTGCCCCATCAGCGGGGTAGTTGTGAACACACGTGGGGCACATGTGAACACAAGGGAAAATTATCCTTTGACATGCTTTTTATTCTGTTATTCATTTGTCATCATAATCATTAGTTATATTACCTGTTAAATTCACCATAAAGAAATATATATATAGGAGAAACTGGGGCTAGTAGGCGCAGATTTCAGTTATTATTTTTTATTAATTTTTTGTTTAAGTTTTTTAAGAAACTTTGACTGCACTTTTAAAGAACAGGCATTTAGCTATAAATACCCCGGAGTTTTGAGTTTGTAGCTTTTGTAGTTTATGTTTAGTGGAAGCCTAAAGTAAAAGGAAAATTGTGCGACAAACATACCCCGTCACGGGGCAAGTTGCCTATACCTATGGGGTAAGTTGGCACACGCTTTATAAAAATTTAAATAAAACTCAAATAAGACACGAAGTTAAGAGAAATCAATTTCATTATTACCAGTGAGTTTAAGCAAAGGCGTTATCACCGTGCAATGTAAATTCTAAATTGTATACAGACATAAAAATAATTAATAAAACATTAACATTAAGTAACTTCTGTTCTACTCGATATCATCATCAGCGTTACAGTTGTTACAAATAAAAATTCGACTGTCTCCGTTTGGGAAAGCCTCATGTGCCCAAAATCTTGCATTGCAACCACTTTTCTCGGTGTTTGTTGTTTTTCAAGCTACCAGCACACACCAGACACCGAGCCAACTTGCCCCGTGTTCAATGCGCCTACTAGCCCCATAATAAATTTCTTCACAAAAGGGACACGTAACCTTCTAAACATAAATAATCCAAGTAAATCACAAATGGGGTAGGTACAGTTAATCCTACACTAAAAAAAACTGCACAAATTAAATCGCAATTATTAAGATAAGTATTAGAAATTAGAAAAAGAATGAAGCAACAAAAAATTGCTTAAGGGTACGAAAAACAGAAAAATCGTAATAAATGTCCACTGCACGTAGGTAACGCTGCAAAACTACAATGAGGCTTGTAAAAAACAAGAAGAAAGGTACTCTGCGATTGGTTGCGCAATCCATCGACAAACAGGCGATTTATGAGGACTGCGCCTATTTACCCCTGTAGCCAACTAGCCCCGGTCTCCCCTATATATATATATATATATATATATATAGCTCTAATAAAAGTGAATGATTATGAAAATTATTATGAAAAGAGGGTGCAAAACAACAATAAAAATCCATGAAAATTTATAACGAAAAAACAACAAACAAACCACTCCCTGCTCTTCAGAAAGTGGGAGGAGTGAAAAAAGCAGGTATCAAAAACAGAAATTGGATCCTCACGGGTTTCGCAAGATATGGCCAACCCACATACTCCAAAAGTATAACAATAGATTTAAACTTTCAAAAACACAACATAAAAAAGCTATTTTATAATTTTAACGAATCAAAACTGCTTTAAAAACAAAAATAACCAACCAATTCAAATCCAAGAAAACCGATTTAGCTTATAAAACGTAAATAAAAATTAATAAAAAATTTTTTCATTAAGCAATTAGAAGTATTGAACATGTGAGAAGGCCATATCCCCACCTTTACCCATGAAGACCTGAAAAAAACTTGCTACCTTTAAAACAATCACTACGCTCCACTTCTTTCCATCAGCAGGAGTTGCAAGCAAGGCCATAATCCAAGTTAGACCAGCGTCGTACCAGCGTTAGACCAACGACGCTGGTCTAACTTGGATTATGGCCTTGCTTGCAACTCCTGCTGATGGAAAGAAGTGGAGCGTAGTGATTGTTTTAAAGGTAGCAAGTTTTTTTCAGGTCTTCATGGGTAAAGGTGGGGATATGGCCTTCTCACATGTTCAATACTTCTAATTGCTTAATGAAAAAATTTTTTATTAATTTTTATTTACGTTTTATAAGCTAAATCGGTTTTCTTGGATTTGAATTGGTTGGTTATTTTTGTTTTTAAAGCAGTTTTGATTCGTTAAAATTATAAAATAGCTTTTTTATGTTGTGTTTTTGAAAGTTTAAAATCTATTGTTATACTTTTGGAGTATGTGGGTTGGCCATATCTTGCGAAACCCGTGAGGATCCAATTTCTGTTTTTGATACCTGCTTTTTTCACTCCTCCCACTTTCTGAAGAGCAGGGAGTGGTTTGTTTGTTGTTTTTTCGTTATAAATTTTCATGGATTTTTATTGTTGTTTTGCACCCTCTTTTCATAATAATTTTCATAATCATTCACTTTTATTAGAGCTATATTCACTTAGTGCATATAAGAAGCTGCGTTGCGCCTGATGCACTGGGTTATTTGTTTTTAAAAAATTTTTTTGAAAGCATTATATGTATATATATATATATATATATATATATATCTAGTTTCTGGGTGATATGTTTAAGCAAAAGATTATAAAATGAAAATAAGTAGATTTTTTTTTTTTTTTTTTTTTTTTTTTTTTTTTTGGCGGGGGGGAGACTTAGATGATTCATTAAGTATTGTTGTAATAAAATAAAAAAAAATAAAGAAGCAATTTTAAAAAAGAAATTAAAACGTTTAAATTTTGATTAGGTGTTTTTGTTTGGGGAACTTTTAGGGGGGTGCATTTAGATACTATTTATCGGAAATCTGCTGACATACGAAAGATTCTCACTCCTGTATTCGCCTTATTTACTTGTAAATTATAGATAAAGAAAGGTTTTTAATGATAAAAAAAAAAATCTCGACTATAAAACGACCCTAACTTTTTTTGCTTTCGAAAGAGGAGGGGGGGGGGGTGTACAATCGCGATTTTACGGTAGTTATCAGTTTAAAATTTTACTTTCTTAAAATATTACTGATATCTATCTCCATTCAAAGCATCATATACATTTCTCTCCAAACATATCTGTTTTAGAGATAGCAGTAAGCCATCATTGCAAGTTTAGAACAAATGTAATAGAAAAATTTGCAAAGTTGTTTAAGGTAATGCTTTTGTATTAACAATGCATAAAATATATTGTTGTAAACCGTTTAGTAAAATAATACATAAAACTTATTGCATTTTAGAAAACATTAAATTTATTTCAAGTGCAATTCAATGTTAACAAGCTTGTTGCTCTTTATGTACTTGCTGAAAGATGTGTTTGTGGAAGTTTCAATACAAAATCAACTTTGTGTGAGGAAAATATGTTCTATTTCAGGAAAATTATAGATAATGGAACTGAAATGATTTCTCATGAAGTTAACTGAAAGGAACAGAATCACAGAATAATTATTGGGGCACTTATGAACTGTTCATATCTGCCCCAACTAGTCTGTTCACAAGTGCCTCACATGACTGCTAGAGTTAAATTGATAAATCATTAACATTTCTCAATTTTAGAAGAAAAAGAACTTTATCAAAAATATTTATTAGTATTCATAATATACGTTAAAACACTCAAATTCAAATAAATGAATAAATAAATAAAGTTATTCGCTTATCAACTTGGAACAAAGATTTTACTTTTGAGATCCATAAACAATATTTTGGCTACAGAAGTCAAACAAAATGTCAAAGAGCTTCAAAAAAAATGTTACCATATGTCTACCAGGCGCTATCATCTTTAGTAATGTTTTCAAATAAAAATACTTATAATATCTATTGAAAAATTGCGATGTTTACATCTGCCCCATGTTCACATGTGCCCCCATCTCCCCTATTAATTATGATACATCTTGAAAAAATACATTCTGAGATAAATACATTTAAATCTTGGAAAAATGCGCGGCCACCGAGCACATTACAATTTATGAAGTATTATAAGTATTTTAATTTAACTATAGTATTTATCCGCGTTTTACGTTATTTCATTCTAAAATCTCTAAAGTACATTTTAAGCCAAAAAATAAAAATCTGTTTGTTTTTTTCTTTCGTAATTTTCGTATTCCGGAAATCTGTTCTTTTACCTACTGTTTACTGAAAAGATTTAGTGGATTACAAAGCAATTATATCTTAACCCTTAACTTCTGTTAGCGGTCTCAAAGACCGCTGTTTTTTCCACCGTTTAACTTGTAATTTTTATTTCAACTATAGATACTCGTGAAATTTTGTTTCGTTTGGAACTTTAGTACTATCGCTAGAAACTTCTGAATAGGTTAATTTTAATTATAATAGTACAGTATAATAGTATAGTTTAATTATAATAGTAATATGCTGTACAGTCGTGGAAAGAAAAAAGTAAACACCCCCTACTAACTCCTCAACAAATTATCGTAGAAGAATGTTACTGGTACCGAACGATTGGAAATAAAGTCTACTTTTAAATGATGTATATAAAATTTGTTTAGAGGGCCATCTACATATTAAAACGAACCATAACTTTGTTTTTTTTTCAATAGCAATACCTAATTTTAACGAGATAAATCAAATCTTCGGTTCAAACTATGCCTTGACACCAAATTTCAAGTCATTTGAATGATAAGTGTTTGAAATATAAAAATTCAAAATTTAGTGCTTCTAATGTTAAATTACATTTTCATATTTTTATTTATTATCTCCTGAATTTATGCTCCTAATGTGCTACTTTTTGTGTAGCAATAATACTAATATGCCGAAACATAAATACGTTGAATTTGCAATTTTTCTAATTTTATGATATGAATTATGAATTATGAAATTAATATTCGAAAAAATTATGAATTGCAACCTACAATTTTTTTGATGGATTTAGATTTATTAAGTCCTGCTTTATGGAAATCCAAAATTTCACATTTTTCTTCCAAGTAGTTTTCAAATTATGCTTAAAAGAAGGCAAAATGATGGTTTAAGGGGCCGTCTATGATAGAACTGACTAGATATTTTGAAATTTCTTATGCTGTCCTGTAATCTAGCAGATTTCATTGACTGCTTGAGTGATGCTTAAGGTACCTTGATCAAGAAGAGGGCTTTCTCGGTTAACGATCGAGTACGGAACTTCAATTTGGATACAGCCCTTAAAAGAATTAATTTCTCGGAACTTATGGTACGAATTGCATAAAAATTTGCTTTTAGGCTAATTAAATGGTGTAGAATTCATTTATGCTGTCAGAATTGTGTACTGCTATTGAATAAAACAAAGTTCTGGTTCGTTTTAATATGTAGATGGCTCCCTATGCAAATTTTATATACATCATTTAAAAGTAGACCTTATTTCCAGTCGTTCGGTACTAGTAACTTTCTTCTACGGTAATTTGTTGAGGAGTTAGTAGGGGTGTTTACTTTCTTTCCACGACTGTACATAAAGTTTAGTACAGACACAGTATCCTATGTCTAATCTTGCCTTTTATTCATCCTTCGATCAAGCGGTCTCAGAGACCGGTCACAGTATCTGTGCGAATTTTTTTCCCGCAGCAGCTAAGAGTTAAAATATTTTAATGTTGCGTTTTTATCCACTGCTGCTATTTGAGATTGAAATTTTCATTTTTCGTTTTCAAAAAGCATTAATAATAATTAAAAAAAAAATGGAGAATACTTTTCTCAGTATTAGTGCATCCGTATACCTTGTACCAAAATTTTGAATTTGTTGATTGAATAAAGTGCTTTATGTTTTTCAATAAGATGCCTTGTCATATGCAATTATCAATGTAAAATGTAAAAGATAGGTTTGTGCTTAGTAATTGTATTTGAATTTTTAAAAATGTATAAATCACATCGGGGTCACTCTAAAAAATAATTCAGTTACTGAATTTAAAAAAAGATATGTCAGTTTCAAAAGTTGAAATTCATACACTGTTATTTTCATAACACTTCTGAAAATTCGAAAAATGACTGAATTTTTTAAAAAAAATGAAGAGCAGTCTTAAAGTACAATGAAAGACTTTCAGATTTATTTTGAAAAGTGTTAGCAGTGAAACTTAAAACGGAACTTCCAATGTCTCTTACTCAACTATAATCTGAATAATTTGAAATTGCTCTATTGAAGTTACAGGCTATTTCGTTAACAGTGTGGAAGGTAAAAAATAGATTCGTGTGTGTACTAATATCAGTTCAATATTGACCATCTACAATAGGGATGCACAACCTGTGGCCCGCGATGTGTTAACAAGGGGCCCGCGAATTTCATCAATTTATAATTGCCGAAAATTACAATTTTTGATCATTAGGTTTCAGGAAAAAATCGTCAATTTCGTCAATTTGCCGTAGAAAACAATTGCAAATTTTGCCAGTTAGTTAAAAATCGCGAATTTCATTAATCTCCCGGCCGATACCATCTGTATCACTATAGGAAATTCCCGAGTTGCTAATTTCGTCAATCGCTAGTCGAAGAATATATCGACGAGGAAAAATTGCATGTTTTGTCGATCGCGTACGGAAAAGTCGCAAATTTTGTTGATCGAGAACGGTAAAATCGCGAGTTTCGTCGATCAGGCACGAAAAAATCGTGAGTTACGTTGATCGTGCGCGGAAAAGTCGCGAGCATCGTCAGTTTATCGCGAGAAAAAGGTGCGAATTTCACCAATTTACCACGAGAAAATTTCCAATTTCACCAGTCATTTAAGATATGCGAATTTTTTCGATCGGGCGCGGAAAAATCGCAAGTTTCGTCGATCGGGTGAGGAAAAATCGCGAGTTTCGCCGATCTGGAACAAGAAAATCGCGCGTTTTGTCGATCGGGGATAGAAAAATTGCAAATTTTGTTGATTGGGAACGGGGAAAATCGTGTATTTCGTTGTTAGGTTGCGGAAAAAGTTTCATCATTTCGAAAGTTTCGTCAGTTTATCGCGAGAAAAAGTCGGGAATTTTGCCAATTTGCCAAGAGTTTCAGTCAAGAATCGCGAATTTTGTTGATTGGGTACGGAAAAATTGCGAATTTCGTCGACCGAATACGAAAAAATTTCGAGTTCTGTCGATCGGCGCGGAAAAAATGCGAATTTCGTCGATCGGATGCGAAAAAATCGAAAATTTCGTTGATCAGGCAGAGGAAAAATCGCGAATTTTGTCGATTAAGTGCACAAAAAATTGCAAATTTCGTCAATCGGCTACGGTAAAATTGCGAGTTTCAGCAGTTTATCGCGAGAAAAAATCGTGAATTTCGACAATTCGCTACGGGAAAAAAATTGAAAATTTCGTCAGTCAGTTAAGAATCGTGAATTTCGTTGTCTGGGTGTGCAAAAATCGCGAATTCCGTTCATAAGGTGTGGAAAAATCACGAATTTCGTCGATGAGGTGCGGAAAAATCTAAAATGTTATTGATCAGCTGCAGAAAAATTGTTTCGTCAATTTAACTTCGTTCATAAAGTGCAAATTTTTTTCGGCACTAGCCATTTTCATGCCTATGTTTGTTTTTTAGCAGTTTTAATAAAGCAAAATATAATCCCCTCCCCCCCCCCCCCACGAATAAAGTCAAGGAATATTTACACTCCTTGAAAATAATCCTTGCTATATCTCTGTTATACATAAACTGTTGATATATCGTTGCCAACTGAATTGGGTATGGTATGTTGACAGGGTAGGGGAACCTAATGGGGTAAAACTGCCACTCCTGGCAAACCATGTTTTTTTTTTATTGGCCACAGATCTCCCCACCTCCCCGAAATAGAATTGTCTCTGTGTTACTGATGTGGCCCTCTATAACCCAGTCATTTTTGTAAGTGCCCCTTCTCTTAAAAAGGTTCTGCAGCCCTAATCTATAAAATATTTTGTTTCCAGTTTCTAAAAATAACTCAGCAATGAATCAAAACAAATGAGACCAATCTTTGCTGTTATGTTTTCTAATTTTCACTTCGTACATCGTTGTTTTGAGTGCCACTGTAAATGAACGGTGGATGATATGCACACCAAATTCTATAATAACCATATTGTTGTGCACCTCAGTGATATATATCAATTTGAATATGTTTGAAATAGTGTAACATCATTAAAATATACCGCAAACGATTTCCACCCATAGAACGTAATGTAACGGAATACTTTTCGGTGTGACTGTAAAGGAACAATAATTGCTACACACTTCATTTTCAATGCTGAACATACCACTATGAACTTCAATAACATATATCAGTTACATGGCAATCGGAGTATATTTACGCGAGTTAGTTCACGGACAGACAGACAAACTTAATTCATAAGGGACAATGTTACAAAATACGAAAATTGCAGTCCTCACAATAAAATTTCCATTTTATGTTATATAATGCAATTTTCTTTTTTACATTCTAATAAAAAATCTTCTTTGAAGTATTTTCAAAAAATATTATATTCATAATAACACAAAAATAAAGCAATTAAAATACTTAAAATATCAGATTGTCATTTTCCTGGCATGTCACACTGTGATGTGTGTAAAGTAAAATGCTTTCTGCTATACTGTACAAATACCTTTTTCTAGTTTTTTTTAAATTTCTAATTAATAATTAAACCTCATATACCACATATATGAGAAAGGCAACAAGTTCTGTATTTTACAAACAATTTTCCATAATTAAAATATGATTTCACTGAAAATGAGTGTCATTTTCCTGGCCTGCTCATTTTAGTTCTTTATGAGGTATAAAGATGGCGCTGCAGTGTAATTCTTCTTGTTCTTCACATAGTTCAAGTCAGAAGTAGTAAAATCATTGCTACCAGCAAGATCTTTTAGATATTTCTTTGAAAATAATTTGTTTAAAGGCTTTGTAAAAATTGAGTAGACTTTGATTATGTCATTTTCCTGGCTTCTATAAATTACAAATAAAACTGAACATTACACTGAATTTAAGGTACTATAGAAAAAACATGCTCCTTTAAACAAAATGAAAATGTTAGATCTAAAAAAAAACAAAAAAAAACAAAAAACAAAAAAAACAAGAATGTGAAAAATGTTTTAGAATGAAATTGTCATTATCCTGGCGGTCATTATCCTGCCATACATATGCCAAGAAAATTATATATAATTATAATTACATAAAAATGAACTTAAGCTCTTCAAACTTTAACAACTTTACATATAAATTCCTTTGTTCAGCTGTTCAACCAACATTTAAAAAAAAAAAAATCCCTGCCGGCCCGGCCTACAGGTAGAGGTAGATTTCGAAGTTAAGTATACTAATTTCACCAACAAAAACTAAATCATTATTAGATATAAATCCACTTTAACAGTTTTATCTGTCTGCTTTTGACGAGTTTTTATTTCCTTTTTATAAAATAGCTGGTTTTATCAGAATCATGTTAAGGCGATATTAAAAAAATATTTTTCCATACTCAACAACTCGAAATTTTCTGGCACATTTTCGGATTAATTTTTAATAAAAAAATATATATATATATATGAAACATGCTGACGTGATTTTGGAAAAGATTTATAAGCGACCTGTGTTTTTATTTTTCTTTCAATTAATTAAAACTTGATTAATAAACAATTATTTTCTCAGTAGGGCGATATTTTTCGTTTCTAACACAATCGCTTCGGGAAATTCTGTTCAAAATGCCTACTTTGATATCATTTTTTGAAATATATTCTGCCTCTATCAAAAAATCTATCATTACTGTACATTATATAGTTTCTGAATAAGAGAATCTAGCAATTGGATGCGTTTGAGAGCAAAAATGAATTAAAAAATGTCTATATAAATGTTGAAGACAATATTAAGAAGATATATGATAAATTCATGGAGATTTTATATCTTGTGAATTGACGGTGATATGAAAATTTTTCTTCTTCAACCCCCCTTTTTTGTTTTCCATTTTTTTTTCTTTTTTTGGTACGAATTGGTCGTATCAAAAACTTGTGAATATAAATTTGTAGATAATATTAAGGAGATGTATAATAGAATTATTGGATTTGATATCTTGAGAATTGACGAAGTAAGGAATTTTTTTCTCCCAAAAACCCTATTTTTTGCGCCCCTTGAGCCTATTTTAAATTTTATCAAAAATCTGTGATGCATGAATTTTTGGCGCTAATTTTAGAAGTAATAAAAAATTTAAAATGATTTGATATGTACAAAAATTAAGAAGTTATGGGATTTTTTCGGTTTTCACAAAACCCCTCCCTATTTCCACCCCCTTTGTTCGCTTTTGCCCATTAACGAACTTGACCGAGATTTTATGTACCTTGATTTTATGTATCAGTTTGGAAGAGATTTGTGCAGAATTGCGGAAGTTATCGTGTCCAGAAGAAAGTGATAACACAATTGCTTCGGGAAATTCCGTTCAAAATTCCCACTTTGACATAATTTTTTGAAATATATTCTGACTCTATCAAAAAATCGATCATTGCGGTACATTACATAGTTTCTGAATAAGCGAATCTACCAATTAAATGCGTTTGAGAGCAAAAATGCATTTAAAAATGAGCCAGAAAATAAGCAGTTTCGATTTGAGTGCATCCTTAATGCAATGATTTTTCCAACACAATCCGGTTCGGGAAATTCGGTTCAAAATGCCCACTTTAACAGCATTTTTTTAAATATATTCTGCCTCTATCAAAAAATCGTCCATTACGGTACATTATATAGTTTCTGAGTAAGAAAACGTACCAATTGGAAGCCTTTGAGAGCAAAAATGAATTGTAAAATGAGGCAGAAAATACGCAGTTTGGATTTGAATACACCCTTACTTAGATGATTTTTTTCTTCAACCGCTATGTATTTTTAATTTGTTTTTGCTGTAAGAATTGATCCTATCCAAAACTCTTCTATATAGATTTTGTAGACAATATTACGAAGATATATGATAAATTCATGGGGATTTTATATCTTTTGAATTGACGGAGTTATGGATTTTTTACTTCTACAAACCCCCTTTTTGTTTTCGTTTTTAATTTTTTTTTGCGGTACGAATTGGTCCTATCAAAAACTTGTGAATATAAAAGTTGTAGATAATATTAAGGAGATTTATAATAAAATTAATTGGATTTGATATCTTGAGAATTGACGAAGTTATGAATTTTTTTCTCCCAAAAACCCTATTTTTTGCGCCCCTTGAGCCCATTTTTAACTTTATCAAAAATCTGTGATACATAAAATTTTGGCCCTATTTTTAGAAGTAATAAAAACTTTAAACTGATTTAATATGTACAAAAATTAAGAAGTTATGGGGGGTTTTCGGTTTGCACAAAACTCCTCCCTATTTCCATCCCCTTGGTCCGATTTTGCCCATTAACGAACTTGACCGAGATTTTATGCTCTTTGATTTTATGTATCAGTTTGGAAGAGATTGGTGCAGAATTACGACAGTTATCGTGTCCAGAAGAAAGTGATATATATATATAGATAGATAGATAGATAGATACATAGATAGATAGATAGATAGATAGATAGATAGATAGATAAAGTTTTTTACTGAGGGTGGTTTTGGGTTCTAGGAGTCATGATCGGTGTAGATCTGCAAAAATTTTTCAGAAATTCCAACATAGGAACGATCCCAATAGGTAGTATTTCATACGAAATCTACCTAAAAAATCAGAAGCTTTGAAACGATTTAAATTTTCAAAATTTTTGTTTTCAAAATCTCACATTTTGTGATATTCACCCATAAACACTTTTCAACTATGTTGGAAAGTGTTAAAAAGGGTTAGATATTTTTCTGCTGTTATCATATCACTGTTTTATTCCTAAGAAAGTTCTTAATACTGAAAAACTGAAACTGTTCATGCTGAAATTATCCTGATAATAATGCAAAACTAAATACTGAAAACTTTTCACTGAAAGCCATTGTACATTTCTTTAAAGCTGCTTACAATTAGCTTGCTGTAGATTAAGATTACCTATAATTGGTTTAATGCAGTCTCGAAAATATTTCGTTATCACTATGGAATTTCAAACTTAGGTGCGTGTGTGAGTGTAGACTAATCTCATTTCAATATTTAAAATCTACAAATTACATCGTGGCCACTTTGAACAATAACACAGCATTGAACCAAATCAAGTGCGACCAATCGTTAGCTATGAGGAACTAGATAGTGCCATTAGGTTTTGAAATTTGGGGTCAGGAGGTTTAAGGCGGGATCTTTGCCGTCTTAGTTTCACTTTCTATGAAAACGCTTGCACGTTTCTACCTTAGGGATATTTCTTGTTGAGAGCGACAGTGAAAAAGTCACAAGCATTAATTCGGGGATTATTTCTTTATTTGCCGGATTTCTTCGGATTCTTCGGTTGGAGTATTGGAGTGTGGAGGTAGGAAAGCGTTTCGCTGACCTTTTGTTTCAGGTGATTAGTTGTAATTATTGTAATGTTATAGTCAAAATTTTCAATGAACATTTTTAAAAATATTCGGCACATCAGATATTTTATGTAAAAAACCAAGTTCAAAGTGGTATCTGTTTCTTATAAAGTCGTGATTTTTATATTTTAGAGGTTGATGAAAATGGATATGGCATTGAAAAGTTTCAATCAGTCACAGATTTTGAAAGAAATAAAATAAAATAAAAGTTAATTTTAATACAGTTTTGCCTTGGGCAAAGTAACACATTAATTTTGTCGTTTGAATTTAGAAGTAAAATAAATTATTTAAAAGCAAGATTATAATAAAGGAAAGTTAGCGTGTTATTTATTTTTTAGAACAATTAGAAATTTATAAACATAAACGGAATGTAGTATGAGAATTCATGATGGTCTTATTGGTCTTATAAATATATTTACGAATGTAAATTTTGTTTCAACTGTCTTATTACATATTTTACTGGGATAACATGTCAAAGTATCTGTTTGTAGAATAAGCGCAATTAAAATGATAATTTGATATTATTATTGAATGTTAATTTTATTATAATTGTCATACAAATGCAAATACAGTCCAAAAAAGAAAAGTAATTTTTTTTTTTTTTTTTAATTGGAGAATGATAGAAAATTTTTAACAAAATTTTCTTTTTAGCACCCTAAAATTTACAGGAAACCCGCAATGTATCTTGAGAAACGGAATGATCGTTAAACGGAATGTTCGTGTGCGACAAATTCGAAATTGAAAATTCGAGCTATTGGCTTAAAATTTCTATTTTTTTTTTTTTTTTTTTTTTTTTTTTTTATCTACATGTATCTTTATGAAATTTTGCGATTTTTTCCCAAAGAAAAGTATGTGTTTTCTTACATGTAAAAAAAGTACAATAACAACTTAGGCAGATATATTTTATAAGAAATTTCACTTCAGCTCTCCTCTCTAAAAAGTCAGTGATGTCCTTACATTAACATTATTTGAAGATCGAAATAAATCATAATTAAGTAATGTATGGTAAATCATAGGACAACATAAAATCATAATGATACATTTTTAATAAACAAAACCTGTTTTCATTATTGCTTAGCTTTGCAAAAAATTTTTAATGGTGTTTTCTTTATACATAAACTATTTCCCCATTTTTTCCAATCGTCTTAAAAATTACAAAAATACAGTAAAATGCAAATAAGTCATCTCATGCAACACCATACAATCTATTTATACATCGCTGCCAACATTTACGCTTTTTTGTTGTAAAGTTTTAAAAAATAAAAATATGCCTTATTTAATCATAGTCGATTTTCTGTGATTAAATAAGGCAAATTTTATTTTTGAAAAATACTAATATAAAAAGCGTAAAAGTTAGCAACTATGCTAAGTGACAATTTCTCCGCAAAATATGCCAGTAGATATGAAAATTATATTTTGAGATAATCTCAAAAAAACGTTTCATTCTTCTATGATTTATGCGTTTCTCATTGGACTTAAAACAATTAAAAATAACCCTTATTAAGAAGTATATATCACATACTCCATATAGTTTTGTAATCCTCAATATCATTTTTTTTCTTTTCTTTCTTTTTCTTTTCTTTTCTTTTCTTTTTTTTTTTTTTTTTTTTTCAGACGCAAAAAGATCGATCGAATTTTAAAGTACTTCATTCTCTTAGCTAAATGAATCCGCACCTTTCAAATCGCAAAAGAAAATTCGTATTTATGCATAAAAATGCAATAGATATTGAATAAACAATTGTAAAGAAAAAAATTTTACCCCCCACCCGAAAAAAAAAATATATTTTCGTTATTAATATTTTGTTGCGAACAAAGGATTCTGTTATTTTATATTATTATAAATTTTATGTTTCTACTTGTCATTCAGATAAATTAATCTAACTTTTTTCCACATCGCTCTTTCATTTCCATTCTTCACACACAAGTTGATAGAACGATTTTTGAAGGTATTTTTTGCATTCACTTAATTAAAATTGATCTACAGGTGTCAAATTGTAAGAATATTTGTATTTGGATATAACAATGCACAATGAATATCCAAAAAATAATTATCAATGCACAATGAATATCCAAAAAATAATTATCAATGTAAAACTAAACTTTTGTCTTTCAATTTTTTTTCTTTTCGCTGGAAACAATAGTATTAAGCTGGTAAGGTTTGAACAAGAACTAGGGCCACTTTAGTTTTAATTTTATTACCAAATTAATGAAATCTCATGCTTATTACTATTTTTATAGATTATTCATTTATTTGTTATTCGTAATAGAAAATTATTTTTGCGTTTGTAAACATCAGCCGAAAAGAGAATAAAGCATTTTCAAAACATGTTGTCCAATTCTTGGAGAATATTACTGGAAGAGATAAAACAACGACCATTAATCATTTTAAAAATAAAGGAAAAAGAACAGAAGGGTTTTATTGAATATTTAAGACATATGAAATAATAAAATAGCGGAAATCAAAAAGCCTGAAGGTCGTCTAAATCTGCAACAGAAATCGTTTTCAATGTAGCGAATCTCTTCAACAAAATTCTTCAATTCTTCAAGAAAAATCCTTCTCAACTGTGCAGTTGCTAAAAAATAGAGATTAATATATATTAATACTATTACAGGTTTAATATATGTTAAAAAGAAAACAGATTACAACTTAGAAATTTTGTTAAATATATATATATATATATATATATATATGTAGTTATCTACATATGAGATTGTAATACCTGTATTTATAATTAACCATTTATATAACCAATTTCAGACATTATTTCATATTTTAAATACAATTTTAAATCTCCGTAATATATACGGGTCTGTTTCTATAAAATATACTTGATGTAACATTTAAAAATATATTAGACGCCACATTTAAAAAACCATATTAAAAAGTTCATCTCAATAACGTTTTCGTTCATACTAGAACATATTCAGTTGGTTGGCTTACTGAAAGTCCTTCGTTTCTCCTATTTATCTTGATTTAGATATAGTTATCTTGATGGAATCAGCTGATCTCAAATCAAGACAAATAGGAGAAACGAAGGACTTTCAGTCAACTAACCAACTGAAGATGTTCCAGTATGAACGAAAACGTTATTGAGATGAACTTTTTAATATGTTTTTTAAACGTGGCGTCTAATTTATTTTTAAATGTTACATCAAGTATATTTTATAAAAACAGACCGGTATATATTACGGAGATTTAAAATTGTATTTAAAATGTGAAATAATGTCTGAAATTGGAATATAAACGGTTAATTATATATATATACATATATTCTGATAATACTCGAAGAATCAGTGAAAAATCAGAATATCAATCAAATCGTCTTAACTCTTAACCGGAAACGTACATCTGTGAGATGTTTGCGTCTACATATCTGCACTTAATATTTTCTCTCTCCGAGATTCCAAACTTATTTTTATGCTGTTATATTTAAAAAAATTGTCCTATTAATGCATTACTATTAAAGATTAAATGTTTAAATTCACTATTTGGTAAATTATTAAGTGTTCCGTTTGTGCACGGGATTTTCACGTTTCCGGTTAAGGGTTGGCAAGAAGCAAGCTTTAAAATTTTAATTTTATTATTAGCAATTTAATTATATCTAATACTTATATTATCTTTTATCGATAATTCAAAGATTACTGTTTTGTAATAAAACATTGACTTTGTTGAGTTTTAGAATGGTTAACGGTCGCTGAATTGTTTTCCCAGTATTGAATGACACGTTTTGCAAATATTTCATTTTCTTTTCGGATTATGTTTTGAAACAAAGAAAGAACTTAAAAATAATTTTTAATTATGAATTAATAATTACTGAGTTTCTTTTAAAAAGAATACAAAGTATTAAATATAATCTATTTTGAAATAATGAAATTAAAACTTTAGTAACTCTACTTCTTGTTCCAACCTTATTCGAGTAGATTGATATAATATTTCTCTCATGTGAGAGTTAGCTGTTTTAAAAGATAACAGCAGTGCGTATATTTAATAAATTTATTTATATATATATACATTTTTTAGTGTAAATAGAAAGATGGAAAGTTAAGTACGTGTAAAAGAAAATACTTTTACTGCAAAGATCAAGAAACTTCAAAATGAAATTAGCTAAAATAGTCTTTCCGTAGAAAATAATAATGTTCATTGTCGTCTTTAAAACTTGCACAAATCGTATGTAATCGCCTAAAAGAGTTATAAGTATTCCAGAACTAGAATTAAAGTTTTTTGAAATAGCATAGAAATCGCCGGTCATAAATTAAATGTTTTATTCTTTGAAGAATTTCAAAACGATTATAAAGTAAGACATACATAATTTATATGTACATAATGACCAATAGATAATTCCTAAACTGTTAATTTTAAAGGCACACGTACAGTTTCAACTGCAAATATGTTTTAAATGTTGTTTTTCATCATACGAAAATTAATTTGTGTCAAAATAATTATTTTTGTATAAGTTACGAAATTTAAAATTTTATATGGTCTCTGGGTCATATGTTTAGAAAATCCATTTCCGTTCTTTAACAAGTAAAACAGTATAAATTCCATTTTTGTGCGACAAAAACTTACCGAGTTATGATATTTTGAATTTTTGTGAATTTAGATTGGTTTTTTAGCATTAAAAATGGTAAAACACATTTCTAGAAAACAAGAAAATACAGATTTTTTACAGTTTTTTAGGCATTTTTTTTCAGTCTGAAAACGTTGAAAATTCATAAAATTCAAACTATCAGAAGTCAGTAAGTTTTAATTCAAAAGCTTATATCTTGAAAACACTCGTTTAGTTTTTGTATACATCATCCATTATTAAAAGTGCCAGAATATTTTACACAAAGTATGTAAATTTTACGCAATTCAGGAGCCACACCAATGTATTTTTTTTTTATCAATACGCTACCTTTTTTAGCTCACAGGCTATCAAAGCCTGAGAGCTTATGGGCCCGCAGGTTCTGTATGTATGTATGTATGTATGTACGTAACGCAATAACTCTTGATAGAAATATCCGATTTGCTTCAAATTTTTTTCTAGTTTCATTCTGATAAGGCGTTGACCTGATTAGTTTTGGGGGTTCATTGGCTAAGTATAAAGGGGGGAACGGTTTGTTTAATCCCCCCCCCACTTAAGTTAGAAAGATGGGTTTTTCATGCCGAATTATTTCTTCAAATTTGGTATACCGGTTAATTCTGATAAGGAGCTTCCCTGATTAGATTTGAAGGTTCATTGTTTAACCCTTAAATGCCGGGTGTTGCTTTTCAGCAACATACCCAATTTAGGTTTCTAAAATACTATTAGAATAATATTGAAGCTATAATGCCTAATGTTGCCAATAAAATACATTCTGAAAATATTATTAAATCGATTTTCAACATGTAGATGGCAACACTTGTGCTCTTTAAGAATAAAGATAGATTTATTTTTCCAGTTGTTGCTATTTGTTCTTTTTGTTTTGTTTGGAAGCTTGCGAAATATCCTATTTTGTTTTGCAGTGAGCAAGTAAAATTTATTTCTTATTATAGTTCCTAAAATTCTTGTGTGTTTAATATTATAGAATTTTATCAAGGAAAATTATTTTTTCAATTAAAGACCAGTATTGCCGATTAATAACAAACTGTTTTTAGCCGTAAACCATACTTAAAACAAAATATGATTTTTTTATTTTTCCCATGATTTATTTTAAAAATGAAAGCCGAAAAACATTATTACAATGATTTTTGAAAAATCAGGCATTTAAGGGTTAAGTCTAAAGAGGGCGGGACGGGGTCTAATACCCCCTTAATTTCAATAAATGGATTTTTCTATCCGATTTGCTTCAAATTTGGTATCCGGTTTATTCTGATAAGGCGCTTCCCTGATTAGATTTGGAAGTTCATTGGTTAAATGTAAAGAGGGGAACGGGGGGGGGGGGGGCTAATATCCCCTTAATTTAGATAAATGGGTTTTTCTATCGGATTCACTTCAAATTTGGTATACCGGTTTATTTCGATAAGGCGCTTCCCTGATTACATTTGGGGCTCATTGGTTAAGTATAAAGAGGGGAAACGGGGGGCGGGCAATCCCCCTTAATTTATGTTTCGAGGGCCATTATTCTTTGAAATAAGAGTATAATATACAATTAGTGTGAATAGCCCGTGAGCTCAATACCATCAGTTTAACTGGGCAATTTTATTTTTTATTTTTATAATCCAGAGTCTTGTCATGCAAGCTTTTTAATTTTTACAGAAATTACTAAGGTCAATAATGCATAAAAAGCCTGCGTCTTTCATGTTAATTTAGTATTTATCACAGAACAATTATTAACTAAATTTATTTTTAAAACGCTAAGTAAATAATATATTATGAGCATTAAATGTGATTTAATATGAATTGATACTACCGAAAATAAATTATCTCTGGGCACTACAGAAACATAATCTGTCTATTAATGTTACACAGGCATTATTTTATACACATATATTAAAATATATTTAAAATGTATGTTAAACTATAATATTATAAACTTTATTTACCTCGTAAACTAATGCTTCACAACGTTTATTCAGAAAGCGGTATGACACCACAATTTTCTAAAGATAATCTTCCCAAAGTTTTATTTCATCTTAAAGTTTCTGTGATTAGATAAGGCAAATTATTCAAAAATTGTGATAGCACAGGTTGTGTACCCCTATTGTAATCAAAAAAGTTCTCTCAAGTATACAGCAAATTGAGGTAACAATTTTACTTTAATGTTTTTTTTTTCTCATTTTTATTTTTTGCGGATTTGTTATCTAGTAAATTGAAGAAGTTATGGAATTTTTTCTTGATCAACCCCCTCCCCCTTTTGTTTTAGTTTTTATTTATTTATTTTTTTTGCGCTAAGAATTGGTCCTATCAAAAACTTGTCGATATAAAAATTGTAGATAATATTAAGAAAATTTATAATAAATTAAATAGGATGTGATATCTTGGGAATTGACGAAGTTATGAATTTTTTTCTCCCTAAAACCTTATTTTTTTGCCCTTTAAGCCCATTTTTAGTTTTATCAAAAATCTGTCATACATAAATTTTTGGCCCATTTTTTAGAAGTAATAATAATTTTAAACTGAGTCAATACTATTATCATTAAGAAGTTGTGGTTTTTTTTCGTTTTTCACAAAACCCCTCCCTGTTTCCATCCCCTTGGTCCGATTTTGCCCATTAACGAACTTAACCGAGATTTTATGCTCCTTGATTTTATGTATCAGTTTGGAAAAGATTATTATAGAATTATGGAAAGTTAGAAAGTTAGATATAGAAAGTTATCGTATCCATAAAGAAGTGATATATATACATATAGATATAGATAGATAGATAGATAAAGTTTTTTACTGGGGGTGGTTTTGGGTTCTAGAGGTCATGGTCGGTGTAGATGTGCAAAACTGTTTCGGAAATTCCAACATAGGGGAGATTGCAATAGGTAGTATTTCATACGAAATCTACCTAAAATTCACGTTTTATTCAAACAAATCTGCACCGGAACTCAATTTTTTCCCCGACACAAAACGCAAAATCTTGGTTGACTTCCGGGTCGTTCCTCTTATGCGAACAGTATATGCATGCGCGTAGAAGTTCAAATTTAACCGTAGAATGACACACTGAGTTCTCACAAACCCGCGAGTTTTTATTTTGTCAATTCCTAAAATAACACACTGGGGTCTCTCAAACCCCAAGATTTTTTATTTTATTTTGTCAATTCCTGGAATGATACACTGAGGTCTCAAAAATCCCACAATTTCTGTCGACTACTCACACTTTGAGGATAAAAGGCACTCTTATTGTTCCATTGGATTGGCAACAATTCGATACCAACTTCGATATCGTTTGGAATCGCTGCGAACTTTCAGATAGCTGGATGTAGAGCGTTCATACACGTAGAAGCTCAAATGTAACCGCAGAATGACACTCTGGCGTCTCACAAACACCACAGGTTTTCATTTTGTCAATTCCCAGAATTACACACTGGGGTCTCATAAATCCCAAGAGTGTTTATTTTGTCAATTCCTAGACTGGCACACTGAACTCTCAAAAATCCCACAATTCCTGACGACCACTCACACTTTGAGGATAAAAGGCACCCTTATTGTTCCATTGGACTGGCAGCAATTCAATATCAACTTCGATATCGTTTGAAATCACTGCGAACTTTCGGATAGCTGGATCCGGAGTTGTCATGCACGTAGATGTTCAAATTTAACCATAGAATGACACTCTGGCGTCTCACAAACACCACGAGTTTTTATTTTGTCAATTCCTAGAATTACACACTGGGGTTTCATACACCTTATTAGTTTTTATTTTGCAATTCCTAGAATGACACACTGAAGTCAATTCCTAGAATGACACACTGAAATCTCAAAAATCCCACAATTCCTGACGACCACTCACATTTTGAGGATAAAAGGCACCTTATTCTTCATTTGGATTGGCAGCAATTCAATACCAACTTCCATATCATTTGGAATAGCTGCGAAATTTCGGACAGCTGGATGCGGAGCGTTGGAGAGATGCAAGAGCTTGCTAATTAATACAGTTTTTACTTCATGTTTTTTTTTCTTTTTTCCCTATAACGTTTAGTTTATATAAAACTAACCCAATCATGTTTTATCAAAAAAAATATTTTAGCCAAAAAAACAATTTGGTTTTGTAGGACCCAATGTGTCAGATTTGCTCGAAAAATATAAGTGTGTCATCCTACGGTTAATACACATTTCTGTTTGTCAAATATATTTTTTTTTGCCTGTTTTTGTTTTTTCAACTTTTTTCCTATCGTTTAGTCTATATAAAACTAACACAATTGTGTTTAATAAGAATTTTAAAAATATATAACCAAAACACGTTTTGGCGTTTTGTAAACCCCAGTGTGTCAGATTTGTCCGAAAAATATATGTGTGTCATTCTAGGGTTAAAAAACTTAAAAGTATGTAAAAAACTTAAAAGTCCTATACATAACTTTGACATATTTCAAAGCTTTACATACGACACATTTTATATAAAATATCCTGTCGGTAGCTGGAAGAGCAATTTAAAATATTAAGGCAAAAAAGAAAAAAAAAAATGATTCAGGAAAATGTCAATAAAATATTCTGAACCGGTCCTGGTCGAATACCAGCTTCTAAGCTGTCGCTTTGGATATTATATATTTCAAAATGCAGGATCATAAATGTAAGAAGCGATGAAATACTGAATTACATATGACTAGGATTTGACTATTTAAAATTAAATATTGACAGAAAAGAAAGAAAGAACTATCTCTACAATCCATTTAAAGTGTTTTAACAAAAAAAATGGAGTTTATAAAGTCTTTAAAAAACTCCCTGCGACAATCGTGCAAATTCTAAAATATATGATAACAGAAGTAGTAGCGAAGCGCAGTAAAAAGGTTTTTGTTTATAAAATGTTAATAAAATAAATAATATATCGGGTGAAACCCCAGTAACTGACAGCTTAAAGTTTTTTTCTTGTTCAAATAACTGTTACAAAGTTTGAAATCTATTTTGTTCTAATCATTATTTTTGAAAGTATAATAGAGATACATTGAAAAATTAGGGTAAGCTGCCCTATTATCGTCCCCAAGTCACTTTTAGGTCCTTGGAAGTTGTAATTTCCAGTGAAAATCTACCAAATTTGGATTTTACTTAGACTAACTACCCACGCACATAGAAACGTAGGTAAATGTCGTACAAAAAAAATTTAACACTGCAAAAAATTGTTTTTTTAAAAGTATCTAAAAAATGCAAAAGAAAAAAAATGGTCCCAATTTCGTCCTCCAAAAAATCCAATACGCCGAGGCGTAACTTATAACTAAATCACAATTTATTTCTAAATGAGTAAGTAATTTAATTTACATTAAAGTAAGGCACAAAGAAATGCACTAATTATCAGTGGAAGAATAACATAATAAAACATTAGCATAGTTTCCAACATCCGATTTTTTTCATACCAATATTTTTATGCAGAAATACTTGTTTTATACAATCGCAGTTTTTTTTAATTAAATGAAGAAAACATTTTTGTAAGATTTTACTGGTATCCAAAAAACCGGGGATTGGCAACTATGCATTAGCCATCCAAACATGAGGAAAAAATTAAGAAAAATGTCATGAAAAAGCATTCATAATTTCGTCCCCGGGACGAAAATAAGAACTGCAAGGGGGACGAAATTGGGACCACGCCACTTCCCAATATTACGGATCTTCAGTTCCCGTAAGATTAACTGAGCGTCCTAAAACTCACTGTATGCTGCTGTCAGCATCTTACCAACGTAAAATACATGCATTGAATAAGAAACAAATACTTACAGTACAGTAAATACCGTTCTACAAACGACGTAATAAGAACTCAGGTCTTCTAAAAATAGAAAATTCGCCGTCTTTAATTTATGTATGCGTCTTGGTGAAAGAAACGTCATGGTGCCACTTTCGCAGAATCGGAGAAGTTAAGGGGGACGAAATATGGGCACTTTACCCTATTGTTCACAAAATTTTGAAAAATTATACTTTTTATTACGAAAAATTAATTTTTTTAATAAATTTTGCCAATAACTTCAGTAACTGACACCATCCCTATTTTGAAAAAGAAATTACTGACACATGTTATAACAGTTAAGACAAATAAATTACACCTAGGAGGCATTACTTTGCAGAATTTTACAAGAAACTGCTTGTTGAGTTAAATTTGTGCAGACGTGCCAGTTGCTGGATAGGTGTGAAAAACTGGGGGTTTCACACCATATTTGAAAATTAAAAGTGACTTTATGTAAATCTATACTACTGTAAAATAGTCTAGTTATTGACGCTACAGACAAGTGTTTTGTGTAATGATGTTGCAAAAATATAATTTTGTATAAAAACTAAAAAATTAATATGTATGAAACATAATACAATAAAATATATTTATCTTTTAAACATAAAAGGACTTTTAAGTGCGAAATGAACCACCAGTGTTATTTTAGTGTTATTTTAATATTTATAAATCCTCATATCCTTATCACAAACATATATATATATATATCAAAATGATACCTCTGTTAAAATTAGTATATAAAATATGAAAAAATAGCAAAAATATAAAAACAGACAAGTTTGGTTATAAAAAAAAAAGTCTTTAACAATTGCTGCGTATCTAAATATTATATAATACCGAATAGATATAATAATAAAAAAAATATTATACTTAAAAATTCTTAGAAAAATTTCTATGTTCACCATTAAAAGGGATCACTTTCATAGTCTTATCGATCTTTTTTTTTTCCCCTAATCTTTTTATAAAATTTGACGCGTCTTAAAACATGTGACTGCAATTAGTTGAAAGTCAAGATCATTTTAAAATACGTAGAAATTAGTGTAACTTATCGCACAGAGGAATGGTAGAGAGAGATGTTACTCGATATCGATCAGATTTATTGATATTTCCCTGTGATGGATATATTCAGCGATTTTACCACCAGACTGAAAAAAAAATTAGGAACACATGAATATTCATGCCAAATATCACGCGGAGAAATAGTAGTGAGAGAGAAGGTGTGATTGGAAATCGATAAAATTGAATATGTGAGCAAGCCTCCCACTTATGAAATATTTTCTTTTATCAGATCTCGATAGAAATTAGTTTGAAATTTGAGATTACTCCAAGTTAACTAATACAAATTCCCGCATAGGTCTGAAGAATTTTGCGCTACACAAATTGCATGTTTTGTGTTTTTATTTGATTTCCTTTGATGGCTGTACAGCCTGTCTACTGGTTAGAGTTGGGTTGATTGTTGACGGCCAATTATCTACACGAGGGATATAGGCCCTTGGGGGAGTGCCTTCCGTGGAGGTCTTTCTAAGGGAACCTAATCCGTATTAACGCATGGAAATCCACGGTTCGAAGAAAACCACGAAAACTGCGAACGATTAGGCCGACGGCGCGATTGGGTTCGAACGCAGCATCTCCCGTCTACCAGCTTCGAGAGCAGAACCTCTCAGCCACTGGTGGGGCGTCTACTGGTTAGAGCGTGTACTAGTCGGGATTTACGGGTCTAAAATATAGGTTAGAGCTTGCGCATTCCTAGTTGTTGTTATTGTGATTTTTCCCCACTGGCCGACCGAAGACACCAGACCAGGTTCAGAAGGCAAAGGATCACGGTATTCGACTTCTATATGAAAAAGTATCACGAGGAAAGAAATGTAACATGGCTCCAAGGTTTTCTAACAATTTCAGTCCTTACCGGAACGGGAAAATCTCCCAGCTTGGTACCTTTCTCCCACGTACTTAGGCAAAATAATTTGGAATTTGCTTTAATTTTGAGTCCCGCTCTAATTATGTATTGTAAGCATAAAAGGAATGCAACGTCAGAGAAATAACCAATTTTTGGTTACCATCTGTGGACTCGACGCAAGGTTTGTCTCTTATACGTATGTCCGTGCCCACACTTAAAAATCTGTAGCTTTTACTGCATAGTCACTCCACCACTTTTATAGAAAACGATTACTTGACTATACTAAGGAGCATTCTCATTGGCCAGAATAGAGATATTCTATAAAAGCGATGGAGTGACTTATGCAGCTAAAGCTTCATATTTTTAACAGTGCATCTCCTACGAAACTTACACTCTGCTATCACTGATTAACTTTAGATGATTGTGAAAGGCCTTTGATTGATCCCTCTAACGAGGAACAATAAGATTAAAGGTTACTTAGGAATAAGATTAAAGGTTACTTACTCTTTTAAGAGGAAATATGTTAAAGTCGGATTTTATAGAAATTATAGGTGGGGGGGGGGGGGGGTGTAATTAGGCATCGATAGGTTTTGGTCATGTCTGGCATGATCATGCTGTGATAGAGATACTCAGATATTTTATACGGGCGTCTGATCTTTTACGTTACCTATAAGCAAAACTGAAAATGTTTCGCATGATCACTCTATTAGACCGAAGCATCGCGAAAGCCTTAACAATATTGTTAGAAATTAAATATACTAGCAATTAAATTGGTACTGTAAAAAAAAAGTAACAATATTTGTTATTGAAGGTTGTGAAATATGTTATTTAAAGAGGAAAAAAAATAGTAAGTTTCCTTTTACATCAAAAATCTTCGATAATAACAGTTTAAAAAGCGGACTAGCTCTTTACGAAATACTTAAATATATAAAGTAACAAGTTGAGTCCGTTTTCTGTCGTTAATTTCTAAAAAGACGTTTTTGTTTAATCGGATATTGCAGTCTGATGTTTCTGATTACTTCTTTTCCTACAATTTTCTAGTAAGCAAAGTTAAGTTTCTAGAATCATATCTACGAAAATACACAAAATTTTCGAAAACTTTTCTTCCATATTCAGAAAATACTTGCAAATTTTTGTACAGCTTGCCAAAAAACTAACACCGTGTTTTCTTTTCCCCTATAAATGTCGTGCGTCTCTCATTATAGTTTCTTACTAACTGATGACCACACTGATATTCACAAATCAATTAAGAGTTTTGACATTATGTTTTAAAAGATACGTGTTTTCTTTTTTTTTCTCTCTTATAAATGTCGTTCATCTCTCATAGTTTCTTACTAACTGATGACCACCTTACTGTGATATTCACAAATCAGTTAAGAGCTTTGACATTATGTTTTAAAAGATACGTTATTTTTATAAGAAAATCAAACCAGTGTTCGTTTCTTAATAATCAGATTAAGAATATCAGAAATTTCATTCATTTACGTAGGACAATTTCAGTCCTTGCCGGAAGGGAGAATCTCCCCGCTTAGTACCTTTCTCCCGCATACTTATTCGTAATAATTTGGAATTTGCTTTAATTTGGAGATCCCGCTTTAATTAGCTATGGGGATATAAATGGGATGCAACGCCAGAGAAATAACCAATTTTTTGTTCGCATCTGCGGATTCACGCAAGGCTTGTCTCTTGTATGTATGTTCCTGCTACCTGCTCCGAAGTTTACACTCTGCTATCTCCGATTTGCTTTTGTTGATTATTAAAGTCTTTGTTTGTTTCTAATGTCTAAAGAGGAGCAATAAGATTAAAGGTTACTTACTCGTTTGAGAGGAAATTCGTTACAGTCGGATTTTAAAGAAATTGTCACAAAATAAAAAGCATGGATATAAAAACAGTTTTAACAACTTAAGGGGTCTTGTACCTTTTAAACGCGACGAAATTTAACGAAAAAATTCAAAGTTTGAATTGGATTTTCTTCAAAACCTTTTTATGTATAAACTGAAATTTTGGATATTGATTAAACAGATTGTGCTTTGTTATATGCAACCATTAGAAATTTATTTGCCTTTACAGAATTTGTGTACACTGTAAAAAAAATCTGTAAAGTTACTAAAGATTTTCTAGGAAACTGGGATTCCTAGAACATTTTATGTAACGGCAACAACAAAAATTCCTGTAACAGCGTCTGTTACAGGAATTTTTGTTGTTGCCGTTACATAAAAAGTTCTAGGAATCTCAGTTTCCTAGAAAAAGTTTAGTAACTTTACAGATTTTTTTTTTTTTTTACAGTGTATTGTTGAAATCAAAATAGCTCGTTTTTTTACTCCATAAGTCATTGCGCGCATGATATCTTGCGAAAGTACGTATGAATTGTCATGATATTTGTTAAAGATACTAAACATATATGCATGTTTAAAATGAACTATTCTTAGGCCAAAATTATTTCATTAACTATATAAAAAAATATTTTTGTAAAAAAAAATTAAAATTCTTATATTTTTAATGAATAAAAATAGTCATAACTAAAAATATTACCATTGTAAATACTTTAAGGTAGTTCATTTTCAACACACATATTTGTTTACACTGTAAAAAAAAATCTGTGAAGTTACTAAAGTTTTTCTGGGAAACTGGGATTCCTAGAACTTTTTATGTAACAGCAACAGCAAAAATTCCTGTAATAGCGTCTGTTACAGGAATTTTTGTTGTTGCCGTTACATAAAAAGTTCTTGGAATCCCAGTTTCCTAGGAAAACTTTAGTACCTTTACAGATTTTTTTTTACAGTGTAGTATCTTTACCAAATTTCATGACAATCCATACATACTTTCTCAAGATATCATGCGCGCAATAACTTCTGGAGTATAAAAAAGAGCTATTTTGATTTCAACAATACACAAATTCTGTAAAAGGCTAATAAATTTCCAATGGTAACATATTACAAAGCACAATCTGTTTAATCAATATCCAAAATTTCATGTTTATATATAAAACGGTTTTGAATTATAGACTAATTCAAACTTTGAAGTTTTTCGTTAATTTTCGACGCGGTTAAAAGGTACAAGACCCCTTAAATGCAACTAACTTCATAACGACTTCAATGGAAAATGTACACTCTAAATAAAAAGGAGTGACTATTCATTCCGGAGGAGTGAATAGTCACTCTATCGCAGAGTCAAAATATGCCCAACCTCTTTAGAGTGACTATTCACTCTGAGCAAAAGTGAAATTTTTTACTCTCTGAAAGAGTGAATAGTCACTCCTGGGAAGTGAATATTCACTCTAAACAGGGGTGGATAATCAATCTTTCGGAGGAGTGACTATTCACTCTTGCTAAAGGAGTGCGGTTTTTCACCCCTGGTAGGAATGAAGACTCACTCTTTCATAGGAGTGAATGTTCATTTTTTATGGAGTCAATTCTTTTTTTATTTTGCTTTTATGGGCATTTTAAAAGAATCACATCTTTTACAGCATGCAGTGAAAATAGATACAAGCGTGGTAAAGATTGGAATAAAATACTTTATTAGCAATAGTTATTTAATTCATAGTTTGTAACACTAATTGAACTTTTAAGGAAAAAATCAGTTAAAGTTACATATGAATTTAAATTAGATTACTGACAGAAATAAACTAATATATTTTATTCCAATCTTATCCTTTGTGTTTGCTTTTATTTCATGCCCTATAAAGATATTACTTTTAAAGTTTTATAAATAACTTTTTAATAGGTGGATGTTATATGTTTAACAATGTTTGATTTAATTTAAATTTTTGTTTTAAATATAAATTCCTTTTTTTTTACCGTACATTTTCCGTGAATTGTTGCTATTGTTCTAAAATATTTTTCATTTTTTCACATAAAAACAATGCTTACAAAGTTACATCTTTTTTTAAAATGAGTTCTAAGCATGATTTAAATATTAAGAACGTATATTTTTTTATCCGCTGAGATTTGCTTTTGTTTTATTTAATATGATCATGGAGTCTAAATTTTAAGTTCTCTGGAATATGTATATATTTTTCTTTTAAACATATTCCTTAACTTAATCATGATTTCTAATTTTCGCCCATTATTGCTGAAAAAAATGCCTATTAATAAAACGACACGGTAAGTCATATTTAATTTAAATTTTTTATTCCCGCAGATATTGTATTTTGGGAATATGAGCAAAATAGATTTGATATGTTTTATAGGAAAAGATTGACCTAGGAAATAGAAAAAAAAACAAATATAAAAATAAACACATTACATTTATCGGTATCTGTATGAATTTTAATAAAAATAAAGTAAATGACTGCATATGAAAAGTTCTTATTGTTTGAAAAACATTTTAATGTAAAAAAGTAGTTATCAATCTCTTTAAAAAAATATTCAGTCCTATAATTATGTAAGTAAATATGAACTTTTAAAAAAATATACTAAAGTTGTCTTATCGATAAACTTCAAAACAGTCATAAAATACATTTTATTGCAATGCTTAAATATCATGTTTTATTTTTTACTGCCAAAAATTACGTGCATCAAAAACGTAAAAATGCGTTTAAATTAAAGGAAATGTAATAACTGATGCAGAATGTCTATAATTAATTTTTTTTATATTACTCAGTCTTGAAATTTTAAAATCATAAACTGCAGAAAAAGCTTACATTTACAGTTAAAAAAAAAAAAAAAAAAAAAAAAAAATGTACCAACTAGAGATCGCCCCACCAGTGGCTGAGAGGTTCTGCTCTCGAAACTGGTAGACGGGAAGTGCTGGGTTCGATCCCAATCGCGCCCGTCGGCCTAAACGTTCGGAGTTTTCGTGGTTTTTTTCGAACCATGGATTTCCATGCGTTAATACGGGTTAGGTTCCCTTAGAAAGACCCCCACGAAGGGCACTCCCCATCGGGCCTATATCCCTAGTGTAGATAATCGGCCGTCACAAAACCAACCAACCAATCAACCAACTAGAGATCTGCACGGTCCGGGCTCGGGTCGATTTTCATTCACAGCACTCGGGCCAGGCCGGGCCTAATTTTTTTTTTCTGTACAGAGCCGGGACTGGTTTCATTCCTAGCCTTCACGGCCCAAAATTTTCGGTCGTAGTTTTGACACAGCCCGTATAAAAATTATTGTCTCAGCGTGGCCTGGTCCATTCAAAGGTCAGTTAATTTAGGCCTAGCCGAAAAATTTTTGCAAAAAATACATACATTTTTAAATCGCCATTATTCTACTCTTAAGCATTATTTTATTTTACTTTTTTTCAAAGAATAGTAGTTTTCTACGCTTATTAAAATATAACTGAATTAAAATATAGTAAAACGTGTGAAAAGGAACCTGCCTATGACGGAATCCTGTTTTAAATTGAAAAACGTGTTGATCCATGCAAAATTATTATACTAATACGTAAGAAAAGAATATATAATACATTTACACTTGTTAAGAAGGGAACTTGTCTATAACGCAATTTTTTTCTATACAATTCCGTCTTAGAAGATTTTACTGTATAACATTTTTCAGATTTTTAACACTTCAATACATAGAATATGGATTAACAATATGAATGATAACTGAAGCATTTACATACAAGAAATAGGGATTCATTAAAAAAAGAAATATCCCAGCCTGCGGCACTTCTGTAAAACTGAAGATTATAAACATGAAAAAAAAAAAAGAGTTAAGATAAATGTTTTAGGTCAGAACCCCTCGTACGAGACAAATTTTTAAGAAAATCGACGTAAAAATCAATGTTTTGTAGAAATTCACTCGGGCCGGGCCAGGCTCGGGACGAACTTTTAAGTTTTTTACCGGGCCAGGCCAATATCTTTTTTCTACGTGCCGGGCCGGGCTCAGACCAAACTTTTAATTTATGTATCGAGTATTTTTTCCCTGCCGAGTATTTTTTCTGTATGAGTTGGGCCGAGCCCGGGCCTGGGAAGTTCGGCCCGTACAGACCTCTAGTACCAACCTTTTCGTAATTTCATAATCACCAAATATCATATTTAACTCCGAAACAATAATAATGATGATAAATACTCTAAGTGTGTAAAATCTGAAATGAGTATAAATCAAAAAAGGAAAAACAAAATCTCACAGAACGGCAGATTAATGCTGTTTACATCGCATCTTCTATGAATTGATAAAAGTCCAGCTATCTTCTGAGTCACTCAGCTTTGCAAACGAAACAGATAAAACTTTTTTTTTTCTTTTCGATCGCAGGCAAAAGTTCGAATGGGATTGGGAAAACTGAATGGGAAGAATAAAATATTTACACTCATTTTTTCATTCACATTGGCCGAATTAATGAAATTTTGATTATTTTTTGCTGACCATTGTGTGTTTTTCAATTGTTAAAACAATTATATTTCAAACCGCTACATAAAGAAACATAATAGACAATCACTTTTCTAGGAAATCAATTTTCTAGGAATAAGGAGAACACTCTTCGATCAATCTTTTTCTATACAACATGCAACTATTTAGCTCGTAATCTTAACATATCTACACGAATAAATGGTTAAAATTAAATAAGACTTACCTTATGTGTTACATAAAGAGTCATTTTAATGATATCCTAATCTGTTAATCCTAAGATGGCGGACGAAAAAGTGATAATTTTTCTCATCTTACAAGGGCGCTGTCGCCTTGCTGTTCTGATTGGAAGGAATGCACACGTAAGTCACTCTTTCAGGAGTGACTATTTCACTCTCGATAACGGAGTGAGATATTGCACTCCTTTCTAGAGAGTGGAAAATTCCACTCTTTAACCCTTTAAGACCCAACCCGCACGATCGTGCGGGTTAGACATTCATTTAAATTTTTGTTTCTGAGTCGTATGTAATAAAAACTCGAATCGAACGATCGTTCTGGTTTGCAGATAGAGTAAAGTATCATTTTTCATCAACAGGTAGCAGTTACAGTCCATGTTTTCCTTTCTACAGGCATGGCTAGCTTTGTTTACAAATACATCCGGTCTTAAAGGGATAAGGAGTGTATTTTTACAAAATTCACTCCAAAAAGAGTGAAAATACCTGTCACTCCTCCCAATTTTAGAGTGTACTTGTAATAGTATTTAATAAGTGTACATAGCTGCTATAAAGTATGACATTTGGTTAAATACTGTGTAATTTCCACATTATGCCTACAGTTTCATAAGCATTATATTTTCTTGGATTTTCGACAAATTGTACTCAAATTACAATACATATATCTAAATGACATTTTGTAAATTAATAAAATCCCTTTTTTTTTCTCAGAAATTCACTGAAATCGAAATTTAAAATATAAGTCCTACAAATATTTTAAATCAATCTTTGCTTGAATCATTATTTAATATTTCATTTTTCACTTTCACAAGTTTCTATATTTACTTGTTTATTTTTTTATACATAGTAATACATTCCGATTACACGTCTTAGATAATTTTGATGAAGATTTATGACTCGTTGAAGCATAATAGATGTTTATTCGTGGCAAATTACTAACATTCCTTTTATTTAAAATCTAATCTAATTTAAAACTAAATAGCCCACACATTTTTATACTCTTTTATTTAAGTTACATAAAACGTCTTACATTTTTTACATTTATCAACAGATTTAAAGATTGGATTATTGTACCTTTTTCTGAAAAATAACAAAAGCTATTCAAAAACCTATTAGAAATTTAATATAAGAGAAATGAAATAAAAATAATCTATATAATAAACGTGTGACTGTCATAAGCAAATACGAGCTGACCACTTCACTTTACATACGCCAGGCAGCCATTTTTATTCAAAATCATTTTTTCTAATAAAACGGCATAAAAGTTACATGACTTTAATTTCATGAATTTCGCTCTTAAATTTGTCCGGTTGATTGTTTTCCTCTGTCCTGTCAAGTGTTAGAATGTAATCAGCATTGAAAAGAAAGTAAAATCACCTGGGACGGGCATCGAAACGTCAAAAAACGGGAAGGGTTGGGCTCGGGGACCTGAAGTCACCAGACGACCTTTGCGGCTTCGAGCTTAATGTTCGTTACGTATCGTGGTCGGTAATGAAAGCCTTTTCGTTAAACTTAAAATTACACTATGTGTAAATTACTTAAAAGATGAAAAATATTTAAAAAGGTGTTAAATTACTTTAATATTTCTTAGTACTTTCAACTTCATACGTAGCCTTTGTCAGAGAATACAAAAATACTAGCGTCTTATTTTCAAATTTAACACTTTTTTAAATATTTTTCATCTTGTAAGTAATTTGCACGTAGTGTAATTTTAAGTTTAACTTTTTAAAGATGAATTTGGCATTCCATTTATTTATTTGCATTTTCGTTATTAAAAATAAAGAAGTGGAATTGCTGAAAATGCAATCTTTTTTTTTTTTTCATTTTAGATATAATACCTAAAAAAACTACTGCACAGGATAAAAAAAATACAAGTAAACTTTGAAACGTCAGCTATCAAAATATATAAATTATAATATGGTGTAAAATGACATCAGCTGGTTAAAAGTACAATGAACAACGTTTGTAGAGAAAAAAAGATTTCGAACAACCCAATTGATAAATGTCACCAGATTTATTTTAACGCCTCTACAGGAGTAGTTACCGCACCAATAACAAAACAACAACAACAAAAAATGGCCTTAAAGTTTTAAGCATGCAATATTTTTGTTTTGTATTCTTAAATAAAACTACTTTCATTTCTTACCATTAATGGGTTTTTTTTTTTTTATCTTATAAAATATCGTAAAGTGGTTAATAATTTTATACATATTATGAAGCTTTGGTATTATACTATAAAAAATTATATTGAAAGTAATAATATTGTTAAAATTTATGATTTCCTGTTTCATAACTTGAACTTGATATACACAATTTTTGTTTAAATATGTTAAGTAGTAAAATTTAGAATAGTACACATTTCTAAACCCTCGCCCTCTTTCCCCCTCTGTGAATAGGGTCCACTCAGTCCAGTGGTTAGCGTGTTGGCCACAAAATGAGGAGCTTGGGTTGATGCTCGCGGGTTCAATACCAATGTGGACTGAGCGGGGTGACTGTGCAAAGTTAACCATTACCGGCGCGGAGTAATTCTGTTTATAAACTGGTGAAATAATGGACTGATACCGCAATTTATGAATGAATTTATTAGAAAATACGAACTTGCTTATTTTCATGTATATTATAATAGGAAAATTTTAGTTAAATATTCTTGGTGCCGTTTGTCAATTTTGGAATTAAAATTAGGTGTCCCTTTTTAAGGACACCGCCCCGGAAAGTGTTAAAGAGCTTTACTTGTACGAGAACGATGATTCGTGTCCCTTTCCCTTCAAAAGTCCTTCCTGAAGGCAGCCTTCCTTAGCAATATGTCCAAAACTGACCAAGACTGTTTGCTAGGGTGTTGTACAGTAGAGTATTTGAAGCAAAATTCTAGCCAAAATTATTTTTCATGTGTTTTGCAGTTAAAATCATTGCTATTGACTTACTATTAGTAAATGCACTTAATTACTGTTATACACACATAAAAGTATGCATTTAATTAAAATAAATAAATATATAAACAAATTTTACTTAATTTTTTACCGTTTATAAGAGGAAAGTAATTATTGATAGAGTTGTTTTACTTACAAGTAATATTTAATTAAATGTGGTTAATTTTACTATATGTAAACATTTAATTATTTATATAAACCAACGTATTAATATATATATATATTATTTGCATTTAGTATTTAGCAAAGTTCGGTTTCTAAACTTGTGTTATGGCATAGAGATTCTGGTTTTTGAGTGTTATTAAGCGATTACTAAAACAATTTGTATTTAAAAAATGGCAAGTATATGCGGAAGATGTTTTTTTAAAAATTGGCCTTCAAAACTATAATCAATGCGACTACATTTCAAAAATGGTCCGGCAAAGCCTGTCACACCTTTAAAAAGCTATATATCAAAATCACTATATCTAAATTAGAGCTAAAAAGGCTTAAAAAGAATGCATTTTTAATTTTTATAATGTTATTATATTAAAAATAAAGCTATTGATTTAAAAAATTCATGAAGTGACAAAAAATATACATTTAAAAATAATTAAGCATAATAACAAAGTTGAAACGCAACAATAAAACGCGTCTTCTCGCAAAGAAACCTCTTCTTCAACTTAGGCTAGTAGCCGCCGGATATGACTCATGCTTCTGAAATAGACATAGATCGATGCACCAGTTAGTCAGATATTAAAAAATATGCTTTTTAGGTGCGTTCGTAATTATATAAATACGTAGCACCTATAGTCGTCCAGTCCGTCTGTCTGATCGTCCGTCCGCATATAACAGAGCAAAAACTACCAAATCGAATCATCTGAAATTTTAAATATATAATTGTTGCAAAATTTTGTCGCGTCATTTCAAATTTTATGAAAATCGATGTATAGTTTAATTACAGAGACAGTCAAAAGGTTTCCGTTACATTACGGCAATGGGAAAAAATTATTTCAAGTGCATTTTAATGATATTACAGCCTTTTGAAAAGAATGAACTTGATATGCATTTATGAAGTGCACTAAAATATAAATATGTACAATATGCGGTGCAAAAAATATTTATAAAACTAGTTATAATACGAACGCAACTCATTTGCCACGTTTGACGTGCAATTTCCAACTTGTTTACAATCGTTGAGCAAATTTTAATTTTTGCATTTTTGCCATGTTTTTGGGTCAAATACCCCACTGTGTGTCGTTCAGATAGCTCAACTGGAAGAGCATTGGTAATTAGAACCAAGGGTTCTGTGTTCGAGTCCCAGCCAGGACACATTTTCGCTCAGATGGAAAAATTACTACTCGTTTCAATTATTTACCAATCAGATGATTGTATTTCAAATAATTAAAATGACCAAAACAGGCCGATGTGTAACAAATCCCCCTCTGTCAATGAAAGTTCTGCATATTTTTGGCACTGTCCAATATTAAGCATGTCTTTGTTTTTTGTATTCTTATAATGCTAAATTTACACCTCGAAAAAATGTGAAGGTGTATTTTCACTCCTTGAAAAAAAGAAAACAAAACCTAAGTACTATATCTGAATGGTACGCAAGATGATAAATACGATAGCCAATTTTTTTTTTTTCGCTTGAAAATGCTTTCCTAAAAGGAAATCAACCGATAAGAATTGTTTTTTGCCCCCTCCCCAGGGTAAAAGAAAATTCATTCTTCTAGGATGTTTTGATTGTTTGAATATAATTTAAAATCTGTATTTACTGCTTCTATGACTCATTGTTAGTTCAAGATTGTATAATTGCATTAAATATGATGAGAAACATGTGTTTATTTAGCAAATTTTAATGTATTTAATTAATATCCATTTTATTTTTCTTCATGTATATGCAGCGCTTATAACACCATGTTATTTTTACTTTCTTCTATTTATAATTGAAGAAATTATTGTAATCGAAATTTTTTTCGACCCCCAGTTTTTGAAGGATTTACACGTTTTAAGTGACAGAGACCCCGGAAAACATGTTTATAGAAAATGTCTGTTTGTCAGTATGTCGGTGTGTCTCTATTGTATCATCGAAAAGTGTATGAAGTTATGCATAGATTTGAACAAATTTCATATATATGTTTTTGGCTATGTCTAGCAGGTCCTCCTTGAACTTGGAAATATTACGCTGGAAGGGGGCGCTGTAATAGCGATTTTTGTGACATTTTCATTATTGTATCGTCGAAAAGTGTATGAAGTTATGCATAGAATTGATCCAAATTCCATATATATGTTTTTGGCTATGGAAAGCAGGTCCCACTTGAATTTGGAAATATTCCGCCGGAAAACGGCGCTGTAATAACAACTTTTGTGTAATGTTCTCGATTTTTTTTGTGGTTCTGTACATCGACGGCTCGTGCAGTGACAGGAACTTTGCATCCTGATAAGCTGATTATTCACAAACAGCTGACATGCAGCAGAATAGCGAAAAATATTGATTTTATCAAATATCATGATCGTGATTAACTCGTTTTTACTCTGATTAATTGACTGAAGCAGAAATTTAAGATGAAAATCAAAGTTGGTATAGTGCTGCTGCTGAATTAATAATATTGACGTATTAATATTTGTAACTTCTTTTTGAAATATTAAGATGTGTGAGATAGAAGAAAGTTTTGGGATTGGCCCATCTAAATACTTTAGACATGTTTTAGTTTATTTTCCATATATGTAAAAACTACGGTGGTGTTAAGAGCGGAAAAATATATATCGGAATGGATATCATGGATATCAACTTCATATCAGAAAAATATCCTATTAATAGGGTGACCGATTCAGTAGTTGATCAAATAAGGTCGGTGCTACGGGGTTTTTATTATATTTCCTTCCTTTTAAGTAAGTTTTAGAAGTAAACTAACATAATCACTACAACCCTTAATGAATGTCCTATAATGGGCAAACATGAAATCTGGTGAAATTAAATAGCAACAAAATTATAAGTAAATAGTATCTTTAATTGCCATTTTCCCAGTAGTTGATCAATCGAAGAAATCAGTCGAAAATTCAAAAATTAATCTTTAAAATATCAGGCTTAAGCCGTGATTAATAATAATTCATATAAAACTATTATTTGAAATAAACAAGATGGAAGTGGATTATTTTAACTTACCGTAATCGCCTCCAACTAATCAAAATCTAAATTTATACATTTTCTAATTAAAAAAGAATCATAAAATGTTTTCTCTTACAGCAGGCAGCTGACAACAATGTGACAACAGTTGCTCCATCATACAAACCAAAATATTATGTCTAGTACCACGTGTAAAACTCATCAATGCAAAAACCCTTGACGGGTTAAAAGTTTCTGACGCAGCACTTTATATTATGCTCTAAGAATTTTAAATATGGAACTTAAAAATACTGATATCAAATTTTGAGTGACGTTATGCTATTTCTTAAAAAATATATTTGTATTTATTTCACTATTTTATTTTTGTTTTATTTATAATCGCATGTGCAAAAGTTATGTTCAACATGAAAAGCTGCATAAAATTTTATTCGCTGTTGCTTTATCATTTACATCTCTCATAAATTCAAAATATGTGTTTTAAAAGATATGATATAAAATTTAAGTGACGCCTTGATGTGACTTTAAAAGGTTTGTTTTTTAAAATTCAATTTAAATTATTTTTGACTTGGTTAAAATATTTTTTTTACATCTACACAATACTTTTAATTTTCCAATTCACTGTTAAATATATCACTTTCATTGAATCTATACTATGCATTGAAATGTATTTATTTCAATAAATTGATTTATCTTTTGTGTCACGCTATTCAAAATTGTGAGTAAGATTTATGTAAATGGTTTCTTTGCGTCATTGTGTCCAAACTACATGAAATGTATGAAAAAGGATAGTTTGATGCAAATAAACCATTTACATAAATCTTACTCACAATTTTGAATAGCGTGACACAAAAGATAAATCAATTTATTGAAATAAATACATTTCAATGCATAGTATAGATTCAATGAAAGTGATATATTTAACAGTGAATTGGAAAATTAAAAGTATTGTGTAGATGTAAAAAAAATATTTTAACCAAGTCAAAAATAATTTAAATTGAATTTTAAAAAACAAACCTTTTAAAGTCACATCAAGGCGTCACTTAAATTTTATATCATATCTTTTAAAACACATATTTTGAATTTATGAGAGATGTAAATGATAAAGCAACAGCGAATAAAATTTTATGCAGCTTTTCATGTTGAACATAACTTTTGCACATGCGATTATAAATAAAACAAAAATAAAATGGTGAAATAAATACAAATATATTTTTTAAGAAATAGCATAACGTCACTCAAAATTTGATATCAGTATTTTTAAGTTCCATATTTAAAATTCTTAGAGCATAATATAAAGTGCTGCGTCAGAAACTTTTAACCCGTCAAGGGTTTTTGCATTGATATCATTACTTTTTTGAGGTTAGTGATAAAATGATTAAAAAAAAGATACTTACGGAATTTAATGCAGATTTAGTTTTTACTATTTTATTACAATTTTCCTTATAGCAGTTTGTATATAAAAACAACTGGGTAAGTATAATCGCAGATCGCACAGAGGGTTTCATTTGATATTCCTTTAAAAACACTTTATCCTTAAATTAATAAATCCAAAATGTTAATTTATAATTATTAAATCCTTACATAGATGTAGCACCAATAGTTCCAATTTTCATGGGGCAGGGAACGCACTCTTTTAAACAAACCACCTTCCAATTGAAGCCATCAAAAACCAAGTTGAATAAGCCAGATCCCGTTGTGTTGTTTGACAAACAGCAGTCTCATGTCCCCTCCTTCCCCCCTTTTTCAAAATTTTTCAGACCAGTACCTAAGAATGGAACCGAAATAATTTTTTCTCTTCAGAAATTACGATAAAAAAATAGTATGCAGTACTCATAAATTTACTTTAATGCTATATAGGGTGATTATTAAGTTAATTATAACGTTTGGAATCTGTTGCATTGATGTCCGAAAGGTAGTTTCTGAGTTATGGAAGCTGGACCCATAAGGCGCCATAGAGGGGCGAAGCCCGCTAGTGTCTATCATAATTATATCTGCCATGTAGACTAATTGCGATATTTAATCAAAATAGCCCCCCCCCCCTCCTCATCCCCGGAAATATAACAAATACAAAATGTGTCTTTATAAACCTAATCGTCAAATAGGTTTTTATTTCTTTTTCCCTAAAAAAAACATGATTTTTATATCCGTAACGTAAATAGCGGACGAAGCCCGCTAGTTCCTATCATAATATATATTTTTAATAATTTTATATAGTCTATAATAAAAATCAGACTTAAAATTGTCTAGTTCCATGAGTACTTGTAGTGTCAGTTACATGCTACGATTTTTGGATACCAGTATTTTAGAACGGGAAAATGTGACTTATTTTATCGGAGATATCTCATTAATTGAATAAGGTGAAGCAAACTTTTTGAAAAAAAGGTGGCCAACAAGCATGGCAGTTATCAGCTATGTGACTTTGTGCTCAAGTCCATTAATTTGATCTGCTTTGAAAAGATTACGGAAGATTGAATTATAGTAGAACCTGGATTAACCGAGCTTCGATTAATCGAGGTTTCTGTTAACCGAGCCGATAACAAAGTCTGATTTTTTTTTCCTTTTGAATGAGCCTTAAAAATAACCACACTCTTTAGCTCACTGTCCGTGCTATACAGGCCCTTCTGCCCTCAAAAGCCCTCAACTCCAAAGAAACATTGGACCCTGAGAAGTCAATAGCGAACAATGCTTTGTTTCCAGTGGCTGTGTGAACTTTCGTAAATTTTTCAATTTGCATTTTAAAATTTACTACTGGTAGTTGATTTTCTTTTTAAATTTGTTAAGCTGTGAAACAGAACTTTACATATATTTACTTTTATTATTTAAAAAACGTTCTATATATTTTTTTAAAAGAGATGTTAAATTCGCAAGCACGGCGAGTTTTTATACACAGTTTCTATTAACCGAGATTTCCGATTCCGATTTACTAACAGTCCCAATTAGCTCGGATAATCGAGGCTGCTCTGTATAATTAAAAAATCAATGGCGATCTTACTGTAAACGGGTTTCCCTTTTACTGAGGGATTTCAAAACCGAATCAGCTGATGTTAGTTGCTGTTTCCCTGCTTGATTAAATAAGATTAGTTAAACATTTGAAAATTACCAAATATAAAAGGAACTAAGTCAACAGAGTCTTTGCTTTATGGTATTTTTTAACAACGCTATAAGAAAATGATTTTAAATAAGAGATTTTAAATGTAACGTTTTAAATCTGACATAATTTTCACCAAACTTTCTTTTCTCTTTGTAACATTCAACTGAAAATATTTTTATTATTAGAAAGATAATATTATTATTTGCGCTACCTTAAAATTAGCAACTATAGTTAAAAATATCATCTCGAAATTTGAAATAAATCTCTCATATAAATATATTTTTTAATTTACACTGTTTTGCAATATGTTTTGCAATGTGTTTTGTAAACTGTTTTGGCCACTTTGGCCAATATGACGTAATTTCCTCCATTTACGACTTTTAACACATATCAATGAATTTATTATTTAAAAATTTTCTTTTTCTTTTAATATTCACGTGTAAATATAATTTTTATGACGTAATTTTCAATGTTTTGCTTCTTTTAATGCGTAATCATTTAATTCTAATTTGAAAATAATTGATTATTTTATAATTTTCTTTCATTTTAAGTAAGCATGTGTAAAAACAATTTTTATGACGTAATGTTTAATATTTTCCTGCTTTTAACACGTTATCATTTAATTCTAATTTAAAAGGATTTTTTTCTGTTTATAATAGTCACGTGTGAATAAATTTTTAATTTAAAGGATATATTATTCTTTGCGCTGTTTTAACATTTGGCAACAATTTAAAAGAACCTTTTCTAAAATATGTAAAAAATATCTCTGGAAATTCTGAAAATTTTAATTTAAAATTGAAATAAACCGTCAAAAAATTAGGCAAGTTAAGAATAATAAATGCACTCTGCAAACTTCGAGTTTCTATTGAATGATTAAATTGAATGAAAATGATTAAATTCCCATGTATATTTTTTTTCCTATGAGACTTTTTTAATGAGACAATTTTATCCAGATTTAACATTAAATATCTCTTAAAATAATTCTTCGATTTAAAAACTGTCTACTTCAACATTTTTATCAAACATTTCTCTATAATACTACGCAATTGCGTCAAAAGATGGCGACACCAGAATTCTGATATGCTTATTATGTAAACTGTAAATACAGGGCTCCCAAATGGTCCGCCAATTGAATACCAGTAAATTTTAACAGAAAATTGTATGGTAGGTTTGCGCTAGAATTAACTTTGAAGTAAGAAAAATCTAAAAAGAAAATTTTTCTAAAAAAATACTGGTATTCAGTTGGCGGATCATTTGGGAGCCCTGTAAATATTGCAAAGAATTGTCTCGGGGTTATCAAACTTCATTGATATTTATAAATAAAACATTTCAACTAAATTATTTATTATAAAAGAATTATTACATCACAATAGCTTTTATGCAAGGAAAATAATAATTATAATAATAATAATATTATGGATGTCAGTGATTATATATTGATGGACCGTCATAATAATAAAAAATGATATTATAAAAAGAAGAGCTGAAATGAATTATTTTTTTACGTTTCTGATCGTGTGATTTATATTCAAATAATAATTATTAATGTATATTTTTTGTAAAGTGATTGAAATTAAATATATTTATAAAATTTATGGTAATATTTTTATTGTTGAAAAATTGCCAAGAAATAATCATCATCAAATTGGCGTCATTATAATTGTAATTTTATTTAACTTAATAGCAATTAAAAAAATTACAAAGGAACTGAGAATAATGATCAACTAGCAGACTTTAAAAAAAAAAAAAAACATTCACATGTGAAAACACGTACCAGCGAGTATCGAACTGCCTATCTTAAGGTCAGTAAACGATGGCCTTAGCCACTCAGCCAGTGGGAAGACAAAATTTTTCTCCCCAAAAGTGGTTAAAAAGAAAGCGTGTGTATGAATACAGTGTCATGCATTTTCGGTGAAATTTCCATAGAATGGCGAAGAAATATAGTCCGATTTTTCATGCGCATTATAAAACGAACAAGAGTCTTGCTGGAAACAAGTAAATTGTTATTTGGTTCATCTGAAACATATTTATTTGATTTTTAAAAAATCGCCCGTGTCATTTTCGAGAGAAAAAAAAAATCGAATTATTTAACGAACGAGAGTTTTCCCAGAAAAAAGAAAAGTGTTATTCACCTCGCCTTAATCACATTTATATTATGTATCAATTTAAAAATAATCGTTAGAACCGTTTTCGAGATTTTCAAATTAGGAACTTCCTCGATATTATACCAACGTTTTCACTTTAAAAATGACTATTTAGATCTCAAAATATACTGCACGTAGAAACGCAAAAATTTCAGTATACGATTAGACTGCAGATATAAGACTGTTCTAGAAAATTCAGAACAATAAGACATATATCTGCTGAGTTATTAAAAGGCGGCTTTTCGCGTTTTCTTTGATGTCGAGTTAGCTGTATATATGAGTTCCGCCATCTACGAATTCTATGATACGATACGATACGATTTTAACGATACGATACGATACGATTTTAGGCTTAAGGCTGCGTCACTCGAAATACTACCGTCTTCCATGATTTCCGTCTGAAATGACGCAATATTTCAAAAATTTGATCAACTACTGGAGGGGTATCAACTACTGACGCGGCCACCCTATAACTGAAATACATAAAAAATTGCTAAATAAACATCTCACATTTAAACAATCTTCAAATAAAAATCCATCAGAGATGCAGTAAATATAAATCCTAAAGAATACTAATGAGGTTCTCAAATAATAATAATAATAATAATAATAATAATAATAATAATAATAATAATAATCCCGCTCAACAACTCAAAACATTCTGATGCATTTTGTGACTTATTTTTAAACATAAAAACATGATATTTGCAAGCATGATTAGTGTTGCGATTCGTAATCGAACCGTTTTTACCTTTCCGGTAAATGAATTTATAATCAATTATCGTCTCAAGACGGCAGGTATTTTTTCTTTCCCGCGGTTTCGCGTCCGGATATTTCATTCGAAACGTTCACTTTGACAGCATTATCAGAATGATATTCTTATTTTACCGAAAAACTGAAAAAACTGTTCGATTACATAGTTTTTAAAATGCATTCTTGTCAATATAATACGTTTGAGAAAAAAAAAAAAAGAATTAAAAAATGTGCTAGAAAGAAGCTAGTTTGGGGTTTAACACCTGAAAAAAAAATGAAACCATTTCAGAAAAATTAGAAAATATCTTTACTCTATTGGAGTGACTGAAAATCAATGCTTATTTGCCCATATCCTTTTAAGCGTAGAGTTTGTTATCGATTTCATTTATTATGAAATAGGTAGTAAATCGTTACAGGTATTTGGTTCAATACACAAATTTCTGAAAATGAAAATAACATCGTTTTCTTACAAACCATCTTCTGGTATTTTAAAATGCGTCATGTCTCAATGATCATTCGAATTCTTGTAAATCAACTGATGCAAGTTTAGTAATCAGCTACTTATCTAAAACCACTGGTGCAATTTACTTTTCCGTTCGGCAGAATAGGTTTTGCCGCAATTTTAGATTTTCCGAATAAAATTATAAATAATAAGCAATTTGAATATCGCAATTTGTGCGAAGTACGGAAATCGATTTCTGCAAACTGAGATTTATCTGCTGCTATCTGCAATAGTAATTTTACAATAAACTTTAAATAATCTAACAAAATAGATAAGCATTTCAGATTTTTATGTTTTCTCATGTCTTTGAAAAGATGGAATTGCTAAAGTTTTCGCTTTCAACTTTGTACTTCCTTATACTTTTTTTCCCTTCAAGACATAATTTATTTTATATAAATCCATTTCTTTCTATAATTGAAAATATTTCGCTGGCTGCTATTTCGTTTTAAGTTAGAGATGAAATTTCGTAGTTGGCGCTAAAACTGAAAAACAAATGTTTCAAAATTTAAATAATAAATTTTGAAATTACCTGGATGTTACATAACAGCCAATCTAATTTTTATTTTTGAAAATCTTTAGTTGAGCTCCAAATCTATCTTCTGTGATGGAAATTTATCTCATCAAAAGATATTATACCGTTAGAAATGTGTCACTGCTCAACTTTAATTTAAAAAAATCATTTAAGAGTTTCCATTGCAAATACAATTTCATTCGTGAGAAAATAAATATACTTTCCAATTTTTAATTAAAATAACTTTATAATCAAAATCTAATGTGAAATAAAGTATAAGTTCTAAAATAAATTCTATCAGGAGTAGATTTATTTAATAATGAACATAAGTCAAAAGGGATTTATATAACCCAAATTTTAAATGGAATATCATGCTGAATAAATTCATGTAATTAACATGATTCTAGTGTATTTTTGTCTGTGGTAAATTTATTAAACGTGTAGAACTTGCCTAATGACTCTATGCAACCAAGTTTTGTCGATTGCGCTTTGTTTAGGACTTAAATTTGGTATATAAATGTAGCATATCACTATACTAAGAGATCGATTCAGGCTATATATGATTTCTAATCGTTTTCTTCGGATTTGAAGCATTGGATGTCCTAAAGCAGATGAATGTTTTTTTTAATTATATAAGTAAACAGTTATAAAAGTTATTCTTGCAGGATACTAATGTATGAAATAAGGGATTATTTTACTACACTTCTTTATTTTAGTTCCAATATCAGTGAACTGCCAGAAATTATAATAATACTCAAAATAATCTTGCACTTTCAAAACGCAAACTGACGTTTTAAGTTTCAGTAGCTAATAATGTAGATTAAAAGCTGAGTTAACTGTTATCCATTTTATATGTTAGTTTGAGCAATCTAAAATTTTGAGAGACTGAAGCACAACCTGTCGGTTACATTTGGAACTAAAGTAGGGAAACATAGTATAGAGATTCCCGACTTCATATATTAATCTCCTGCAAGAATAACCTCAATTGCTGTCACCGGTTATGTTTTATTGAATTTTAAAAACGTTCAGCCCATTTTAGAACACCCTATATTTCTGGACTATATTCCCTCTGAAAGGCTTCCTTGACGAACATTTTTATCTAAATCTGATTTCGAACGTAACTGGAGATACGCAAACGAACCCAACTACCGTAATTACACTGGTTTTCTGTAATGCATTTTAATGAATAACTATTCAAACTTTTATTTGTTAGTTCAGTGGATAAACTTTGAAAACACAGTTCTGGATAAAACATGCTTGTAATTTTGAATTCTTAATTTACTGGAAATATGCGTTTGCATGTTTCGTTTTACAACGTTTCCTCTTCTGTCGAAATTTTTTTTTTAAATTTTCAAGTTAGCATTTTGCAGGAATTGCGTGCGTATACGTTAGAACAATTCGACTGTAAAAAGATTCCTCTGAAACAATGTTCTCTTTAACCCGTGGACTCCACACTTCGATTCAACACGCGTGCACTCCACTCTAGTGTGATTTAGGATTCCTTAAGATCAACTGCGTATAACTTGCCTGAAAATAGAGTGATAACGAAATATAACGCATGATTCCTATGAAATTAACTTGAGGAATTGAAATATGATATTGGCTTTTATCAAAAATTTCATTTTGCTAATAAAAATGCAAATTAAGGAAAGCATGTATTAAAGGAAAAACGCCGACAATCTGAAATTTTGTTCTTTGGTAATTCGCACTAGTGTGGAGTTCACGCGTTCACGGGTTGAGCTTACAACTTGAAAAGAAAAGTAGACTTCTCATTTAAAGTTTAAGGAGGAGGAGGCAGAGCACAAACGACTTTTGCTTAGTAAATCAGGGATTTTGATTTTTATTAGAAATTGATTTTTGATTTTCATAAGAAATTATTTAACTGCATCCCGACAGCCTTTCAAAAGTACAAGGATTTTTTATTACTTAACGGATGCTATCCTAATCAAAGATAAATTTTAGATAGGTTAAACAAATTGTTGTTTATAAAATTCAATGTCCATTAAAATAAAATGTATGAGACCAAAAAACGTTGCACATAATTAATTGAAAATTCAGTTCGAAGTAATCAGCGGTTTTAAAAGAAGCAATCTTCATAAGTATGGTTGCAGTTTTTTTTTTTTTCATATATAAAACTCCAATCCTGAATATCTCACAAATCGTATTCGTTAGTTACCTTGTTTTACATCTGAGTCCTTTATTTATTCCATCCAAAATACAGGGTGTCTAATTCCAATCGGAACCCGAATTTTTGTTCACAACTTTAACAACTCTGAAGATAGTGTAATGAAATTTGGCTTTCTTTTTGTAAAATGTAATGATATCACAAGAAATGGCTGAAGAGTCCATCATCATCCACATCCAAAAAGAAATGAAGCAGACGCTCTATATTTTCGAATATAATTAACATTAAAACCGACCGAAATACTGTACATTTCCAGCGCTTTTCGTGTTGCTATTGCATTTCCTAAAAAGTAAAGTAAATCTAAAATAAAATGTACATTTGCATGCTAAAACTGATTACAGTACATATAAAAAAGGATTAATTTTTTTTTTAATAACGGAACAATTACTTTCGACACTTCCGTAACACTCTTAGAAGCGTAGTAAACTAGTCTGTTTGTTATTAAAAGATTTTAAATAATTTTTTATATGTATTGTTATTACTTTTAGCATCTAAATACTCGTATGTGCTTCATTTTAGTTACAATAAGTTATTTTTTTCTCATATAATCTTATAAGGTAAATCTGTTGAAAATATGTTGAAAGTTTATTACAGATTACATTGAAGTGTTTTTAACAAAAATAACTAGTACATAAAACGTTAAAAAATATTTTAAATGATATTTTAGCATCAAAATTTATTTATTAAATTATTTAAAAAGAAATATTTACATAATTAGATTTACAAAAGTGTAGTGCTTTTTAAATTAAAGGAATTTTTGGGGTATTTTTTCTTCTTTGCAAATAAAACTTACTTAAATTTTCTTTAAAATTTTCAAGTAATTTTCTTCAAATTTGTGGTATTTCAGTCGACTAAAATAAACTAGTTGGATGTGCCAATTCCAAAACTTTCTTCTATCCCATGTATAGTAATATTTCAAAATGTTTTTACAAATACCAATAATTCATTTTTATTAGTTTTATTAGTATTTTTATTAGAATTATGCATAACTTCATACACTTTTCGATCATACAATATGGAAAATTGCACAAAAATCGCTATTACAGCGCCCCCTTCCGGTGGAATTTTTCAATATTCAGGGTGAATCTTCTTGCCATGTTCAAAAGCATACACAAAAAAATTTGGTTCAATTCTGTGCATAACTTCATACACTTTTCGATGATACAATATTGAAAATGGCATAAAAATTTCCATTACAGCGCCCCCTACCGTCCGAATTTTTCCAAATTCAGGGAGGACCTTCTTGCCATGGCCAAAAACATACACAAAAAATTTGGTTCAATTTTTTTTGCATAACTTCATACACTTTTCAATGGTACAATATTCAAAATCGCACAAAAATCGCTATTACAGCGCCCCCTACCGGCGGATTTTTGAAAATTAATGGAGGACCTGCTTGCCATAGATAAAAACTTTTAAAAAGAATTTGGTTCAATTCTATACATATCTTCATACAATTTTTGATGGTACAATGGCGACATACGGACATACGGACACACGGACAGACAGACATTTTCTATAAACATGTTTTTTAGGATATCCGACCCCTAAAATGTGTTAATCTGTCGAAAACCGGAAGTCGAAAAAAATTTCGATTACAATACATTCTTCTATTGAAGATAGAAGAAAGTAAAAAGAGAACAACCCCATTCATTTTAATTTTCAAATTGCTCCAAAATAAAAAAGTCCTTCCGGTCAGTGCCGGGAGGAAGAGGTAGCTTTCATATTCCTTAATTTTTAAAAGACAGCTTATATTATTTAAACACACGGAGCTCAAATTAGTGGAACTCGATTATAGAAGATTAAATACTAATTTTTGTCAATACTGAATATGAATGAGAATTTCGCGAAATTAGTCGCGTTATCAAAGCTGGTTTTATTTAAAGTGATTTATATTTGGTCGCCAAATTCGGCGATATCTTGAAGTGCCCGCCATTTTAAAGCAACATAATGGGTGCAACAAAGCTAACCAATGAACTTGGTCGAGACTTTAGTAATTCCTGTGCACATGCTCACTCACATCTAAATCGGTTGATAAATACGAGTGCTGTTGTAGGCAAAAAGTCAGATTTTTCAAAATGTCACCCACATTAGAAATTCAAACTGTTATATCTCAGCCATTTTTTAAGATAAAGACAAAACAAAAAATGCTCCGAAATCTTTGTATCAAGCTCAAACACATAAGAAAAAAATTCAATTTCTAATTTTTTTGTACCTCATTTTAAATACAAAAAAATATTTAATTTTTAAATGGCCGCCATTTTGAAACAAGATGGCGGATGAGTTGGAAAACGAACTCGGCCAAGAGATTTCTATGTACTATGCACATGCTTTGTCACAACCTAATCGGTTCATAAATACGCGTGTTATCGCATGACAAAAATCGGATCGTTTCAAAATGTCAGCCATGCTAGAAATTCAAAGTGCTATAACTCAGTCATTTTTTAAGGTTGGTTGGTTGTATTTATGACGGCCAATTATCTGCACGAGGGATATCGGCCCAGGGGGAGTGCCCTTCATGGGGTCTTTCTAAGGGAACCTAACCCGTATTAACGTTTGGAAATCCAAGGTTCGAAGAAAACCACGAAAACTCCGAACGATTAGGCCGACGGGCGCGATTGGGTTCGAACCCAGCACCTCCCGTCTACCAGCTTCGAGAGCAGAACCTCTCAGTCACTGGTGGGGCCAGTCATTTTTTAAGATGTACACGAAACGAAAAAGGCTCCGAAATCTTTGTATCAAGGTCAAACATCTACGAAAAATATCTTTTTCAATTTCTAATTTTTTGTACCTCCTTTTAAATTAAAATTTAAAAAAAAAATAAATGGTCGCCATTTTGAAACAAGAAGGCGGATGAAGCTGGCCAACGTACTCGGTCGAGACATTGGTATGTACTATGTACACAACAAGTTATATCCAAATCCGTTCATAAATACGCGTGTAATCGCGTGACAAATGTCAGATCGTTTCAAAATGTCAGCCACACAAGAATTTCAAAGTGCTATAACTCAACCGTTTTTTAAAATATAAACGAAACAAAAAATCCTCCGGAAACTTTGTATCAAGCTCAAACACATAAAAAAAAAATCTTTTTCAATTTCTAGTTTTTTTATACCTCATTTTAATATTTAAATTTTTTTTATTTTTTAAATGGCCGCCATTTTGAAACAAGATGGCGTATGAAGCTGGCCCACGAACACGGTCGAGACATTGCTATGTACTATGCACATGCCTTGTCACATCGAAATCGGTTCATAAATACGCGTATTATCGCGTGACAAAAATCATATCGTTTCAAAATATCAGCCATGCTAGAAATTCAAAGTGCTATAACTCAGCCATTTTTTAAGATATAGACGAAACAAAAAATGCTCCGGGGTCGTTGTATCAAGTTCAAACACATAAGGAAAAAGTCTTTTCCAATTTCTATTTTTTTTGTACCTCATTTTAAATTTAAATTTTTTTTAAATTTTTAAATGGCCGCCATTTTGAAACAAGATGGCGGATGAAGTTGCCCACGAACTCGGTCGAGACATTGCTATGTACTATGCAAATGCCTTGTCACATCCAAATCGGTTCATAAATACGCGTCAGACAAAAATCTGATTGTTTCAAAATGTCAGCCATGCTAGAAATTCAAAGTGCTATAACTCAGCCATTTTTTAAGATATAGACGAAACAAAAAATGCTCCGGGATCTTTGTATCAAGCTCAAATACATAAAAAAAATATTTATCTATTTCTAATTTTTGTGTGCCTCATTTTAAATTTTAAACATTTTTAAAATATTTAAATGGCCGCCATTTTGAAACAAGATGGCGGTTGAAGCTGGCCAACGAACTCGGTCAAGACATTGGTATATACTATATACCCACGAAATTTTATCCAAATCGGTTCATAAATACGAGAGTTACAGTATGACAAAGTTCAATATACATATATATATATATATATATATATATATCAAATACATATATATATACCTAAAATGACGGAAATAACCATTCGTCCGAAACTTTGTCTTTTATCAATTTGTGTTTAAAAAATAAACTTAGGAATCGTCTTCATGCTGAAATTTTACCAAATTCGGAAATTTTCTAGACGAACACGTAATTCTGACATCATATTTGGCTTTTTTTCGGTAAATTTTACCTTAGGATACCAAAAGAAAAGTCATTTGGTCAAGTGGTTTAGGATTTATGAAGGTTTAAAGTTTGAAACTGCTAATGTTAAATTGCTTTGTAGTCATTTCGAAACAGACTGCAATGCGGCTAATTTTTTAAATATTTTATATGAATGTGATGAAATTATTTTTATGATATAAATATTTTTCAAGCACTTCTTAGCAGAACGAGTTGTAGTTTTATATTCGCACGTTTGAAACTTCTAGAAATAGATTTATGTTTTAAAAAAAATTCATAGGTTACGGTTCTTTTTTTTTTCTTTTTTTGGAATAAATATTCGAAAAAATTATTAATTATTAATTATTAATTTTCAAAAATCGATTTATAAAACCTTCAATTTTGCGAATCTCAAATTACATCTCCTTACACCGGGTAGTTCTTGAGTTATGCATTGCAGTCTGTTTTGCAATGATTGTACAATGTACAGTCGTGGGGAAAAAAAGTAAACACCCCCTACTAACTCTGCAACTAAATATAATAGAAGAAAGTTACTGGTACAAAAAGATTGGAAATACAGTCTACATTTAAAAATTGTACATGAAATCTGCTTGGAGGGGGAGGGGGCATCTACAAAATCTACAAATCAAAATTAGACCAAATTTTGTTTTTTCAACGACAACACCCAATTTTGACAATATGTTTTAAAAATTCGGCTCAAGCTATGCCTAGAAACGAAATTTCAAGTCATTTGCCTAATAAGTTTTTGAAGTATAAACATTCAAAATTTAGAGCTTCTAATGTTAAATTTCATTTTGATATTTTTATTAATATCTCCTGAAATTACAATCCCAATGTGCTAATTTTTTTGTGTGGTTATAATACTAAAAAACCTAAACATAAATACGTTGAATTTTTAATTTAAAAAAATTTATAATATGAATGATGAATTATGAAATTAATATTCGAAAAAAAAATATCAATTTCAACCTACAATTTTTTGATAGATTTATATTTATTATGTCCTGCTCTATGCAAATTCTCAATTTTAAAATTTTATTTCAAGTAGTTTTCTAATTATGATTTAAAAACGTCAAAATCATGGTTTAAGGGGCCATCTATGATGCGCAGAAGAGCATAATTTGAAATATATATATATATTATTACTCAATTTATTGAAACATTTGGATTGACAATTGTCGAAACATATTAAGCGAATAAAATGGTACTGTGAGTAAGAAATAATACATTAATAGAAGTGACATAGTCATTCTGTAGCATTTCAAATATCGAATATGGAACTTCAATTTGGATACAGCCTCTAAAATATACTTATTTTTAAATAATTAATTTCCCGGAAACTATTTGTACGAATTTCATGAAAATTTGGATTTAGGCTAATTGAATTTATTTATGGTGTAAAAATTGGATATTACTATCGAAAAAACAAAGTTTGGGTTCGTTTTGATATGTAAATAGCCCCTAAGCAAATTTTATATACGTCATTTAAAAGGAAATTTTATTTCCAATAGCTTGGTACCAGTGACTTTCTTCCACGATAATTTGTTTCAGACTTATTGTTGCAGAGTGTTGTAGATTCATGGAAAAATTGCAGAAAAATATGCATATTTTTTTAACTTGTGATTGAACAAAATCTTAGTAAATTAATGGTGTTTATATCATTTTCTAGATAAATGATAAATTGGATGTAAAATATATAGTCAATGAATCATTATTTCAACGAAAATTTTGACAGCGCATAAAAATGGTTTATCTCATTAAAAAAATGTTGTAAATGGTCTCGCTAAGCCCTAAACTTAAAACATCAGCCTTAAAAAGAAATTATGTTTATGTGAGTACAGTGTAAAATTCCATCTCTATTCATAATTGTTATAAATACCACTGAGTGTGGCATTGTGCCATGCTTAGCCGGTTATCTCTTTGTATGCCTCGAGGCGTGGCACGTTTAGTCGGTTATCTCTTCGTATGCCTGCTCTATTTAACTGCATTTTAAACTTCTCCATGAATATTCCTAGAGTTGATGAGCGCCCATTCTCAATTATTTGTTTGAATAATCGATTAGTTTGTTTTATTACTGCCATCATATAAAAGGGATATGTCAATGTGTACGAAAATATAAATTTAGAGGATACGTCAAAGTATACTGAAAAATACGTTTAAGGTAGGGGTGCACAACCTTTTTAAGAGAAGGGCCACTTTCAAAAATGTCTGAGTTGTCGAGGGGCACATCAGTCACGCGAAGAGAATTCTATTTCGAGGAGTTGGGGGGGGGGGGGGGTGTTACCCCTCTAGGTTCCCCTACCCAGTCAACATATCCGATTCAGTTGGCAAGGATATATCAACAGTTTACGTTTGTATATATAACAAGGATTAATTTGAAAGAGTGATAATATTCCTGTACTTTAATCGGGAGAGTAAATTTTGTTTTATTAAAAGTGCTAAAAAACGAATATAGGCATGAAAATGGTTAGTGCCGAATAAAAATGCAAACTTTATGAACGAAGGGGGCAGGAAGAGCCGATCAACAAGATTTGAGATCAACGAAATTTGTGATTTTTTCCGTCACCGATCAACGAAATTTGAGATTTTTTCCGCACCTGATCGACAAAATTAGCGATTTTGCCGCACTGGATCGACAAAATTCGCTATTTTACCGCACCTGGTAGACGAAATTCCTATTATTTTGCACCCGATCGACGATATTTACAATTTTTCCGCGCCTGATCGACAAAATGCACGATTTTTCTGTCAACGAAATTCGCGATTCTTGACTGACGAAATTTGCAATCTTTCCCGCGGCAAATTGACGAAATTCCCCTTAAACAGACGAAAAACGCGATTTTTCCCCGCCTAATTGACCAAATTTGCGATTTTTCTACTCTCGATAGACGAAATTCACGATTCCTAACTGACTGACGAAATTTGCAATTATTTTCCGCGGCAAATTGACGAAATTCGCGTTTTTTTCGCGCGACTTACGAAACTCACGATTTTTTCGCAGTCGATGAAGAAAATTCGCAATTTTTTCGCGCATCATCAACAAAATTGACGATTTTTTTGTGCCTCGATCAACGAAATTTGCGATTTTCCCGCGCTTGATCGACAAAATTCGTGATTTTTCCGTGCCCGACAAACGAAATTCTTGTTTTTTCCGTGACCGACCAATGAAATTCGCGATTTTTCCACGCCCGATCAGTGAAATTTGCGGATTTTTCCGTGCTTCATCGACCAAATTTTCGATTTTTCCGTGCCCGATCAAGAAAATTTGCGATTGTCTCGAGCGTAATCGACAAAATTCGCTATTTTTCCGCACCCGATCAACGAAATTTGCGATTTTTCCGCGCCCGATCAACGAAATTCGCGATTCTTATTTGACCAACAAAATTTACAAATTTTCCCATGGCAAATTGACGAAATTCACGATTTTTTCCTGGGGCTTTCGGACTAAAATTTCCAGTTTATTTTTTCCAGTTATAAATTGACGAAGTTCGCGGGCCACAGGTTGTGCATCCCTAGCTTAAGGGATGCGTCAAAGTATACAGAAAAATACTTTTAAGAGATACGTCAAAATATGCAGGAAACTACCTTTAAGGGATACGTCAAAGCAAAGGAAAAAATACTTTTAAGGAATACGTCAAAGTACCCTCGAAAAATACGTCAAAGTATAGGGAAAGAGTACTTATGGTAAGCGTTTTGTGCTTGTAAAAATAAAACAAAAGAATTTAAAATAGCATGCAAATTTATGTCCATGCAGGGCTGCCACAGGCGACTTTTTTTTAAGTCTATTTCGCACCACTTTTTCAAAACAAAAATCTTTTACATACGCTTTGACAACATTTGCAAGAGAATACTACAAAATGTATTCTTTTAAAATACTGGCGCGTACAGAATGTAAAAACAGTCGCCTGTGGCAGCCCTGCGATGCGTCCGATAATGGACATTTAAGCTGAATGAATAAACTAAACTGTAATAAAAGACAAATACTTCTTAATCTAGAAAAATATAAGATAACCACAAACGAAAATGTACAATAACCTCTTCCGAGTTACCTTCGATTCTGAAAAGTGTTCTTTATCTTTAGAAACCTGTGCCTACTGTTAAGTTGTGAACTTAGTTAATCCAGTTACTGAACATTTTGATCTTGTTGATTGGTACCTGCGCTTTGCTACTCAAATTGATCTCGTAATTTAGAACCTTGGTCAGGGAACGAGACTTTCTTAACGCTTAAACTTTAAAAACAAAGTTTCTTTTGTGCAGCCGCTGATATTTGAAAACGTTTCCGAGTCGTTTTTTAAGTGCATTGATCAGGTGAAGGTCTCCACACTTGATCAATGCACTTAAAAAACGACTCGGAAACGTTTTCAAAAATCAGTGGCTGCACAAAAGAAACTTTGTTTTTAAAAGTTGTTTCTTTAAATCTCAAAAAACTTTACTTCGGATTGAGAAAACTGATCAATACACTTAAAAAAACCCGACTCGGAAACGTTTTCAAAAATGATCGGCAGCACAAAAGAAACTTTGTTTTTAAAAATTGTTCCTTTAAATCTTGAAAGTATGTTGGTTTTGGAGTTTCTAAAGATAAAGAACTCTTTTCAGAATCGAAGGTAACTCGGAAGAGGTTATTTTATATTTTCGTTTGTGGTTATGTTATATTTTTCTAGATTAAGAAGTATTTGTCTTTTATTACAGTGTAGTTCATTCGTTCAGTTTAATATCCATTGTCGGACGCATCGCAGGGCTGCCACAGGCTACTATTTTTATATTCTGTACGAACCACTATTTTTAAAGAATACATTTTGTAGTATATTTCTCTACTCGAGGATTTTTCTTGTACGACTAAGTTTAACCCTTTCGCATCATTTTTTTTTTTTTTTTTTTGGGGGGGGGGGGTGTTACTTTTATAATAAACTAATGTTTAAAAAGTTAAAAGCCTCTATCCAAATCACAAAAGTTAAGGTTTATGGAAATTTATCAAATATGTCACTAAAGTCTAACGAATATGATTATATTTCGTACTATTAATATGACAATAGGCTAAGGAAGAATTTTCGAAGACCTTTGGAAAATGTCGTATTACAACAAAATTAAACAGATATAGCAACTTTTTTTTTGTTGTTGTTATAATTTTATTTTTTGTTCCTAGTTTGGAAAAGTAGCTCTATTTTAAATTTAACGAGTGAAGCATATGTTTAAAATAAAAGAATCATAAACGATGCAAAGAGATTTAAGCCAGCTCATTTTTTTTTCTTTTTTGTTTCATTACTAAATGCTGAAACATAAATTAAAATAATGACAAAATAGTTTTAAGACAAAATAATAGTTAATGTGAAGAAATGTCCTAATTATAAGACTCCAGATTAAAACAGGTTAAAAGATATATTTAGACAATTTAGAACATATGATCATGCTAATATTTCTAAACCATTATGTAAAACTTTCACACCTTATACATGCCTGCAGGTCGCCAAGCAGTTTTCATACACTGTACATTGACACTCCATGGTATTTTCAATAATTATGAATTGTGATAGACTTTCACAAGGCATTCACACGAGATATCACTTATATCTTTGGCTACGTTTTAAGTTTATGGCTTGGCGAAATCATTTACAAGGAATTGTTTTTTGATGAGATATCACTCCTTTTTTCAAGATACTCCGTTTATATACTATATCCCAATGAAATGCAAAAAACGAAAAGAAGCAAAAATTTTTTTTTAATATTAATTACACTTTTTTACAAATGATAAAAATAATTAGACGAGAAAATACTTAGTTTAACTGAGAAAAGAAAATACTGTTCAGAAAACTAATCAAGAATATTATATTTACAATCGTAAAAACGTGGGCCACTCCTGATTGTAATGTATTAATAATTATTGGTTACATTTAAATTTAACACTGATTGTACAACTGTACTTTGAATGTTTGAAAGTTATTTCACTAAGACGTGACCAATCAAAAGTATATTGCTTGCATTCAACTTTTCGAAAAAATTAAATTGAGTAAGCGGATTTGTGCAAACAAACTTCAGGATTCTTGTCAATAAATAAATAAATAAATAAATAAATAAATAATAATAATAACTACCGAGCCCATATGTATGCTATGATCTTTTAAGTTTAATCAGAAAATCAAGTAAGCTTAAATTTCTTATATCAAAATGTCTCATTTTCAGACATAGGAAAAATTGACAACTTCACGCACAATTTATTGGTTAATGTATTATATTTTTGACAGCGCAACTTGATTGTTGCCGAAACGTCAGTGAAGGCTTACTGTGGAGACACGAAAAGTTTTGATTTCCGTTTGTCTGTCTGTCTGTCTGTCTGTCTGTCTGTCTGTCCGTCTGTTCCGCGATAACTGCCGCAAAAAGCATCCGATCGGCTTGAAATTAATGTGGCATGTTGATGAGGTACTCGGACTTAGCTGTATGGTTTTTGGTTAAATTTGGTTCATTCGTTCGGGAAATACAGAACATTTTATTTTGCTCTGTAATCCTTTTCAATGGCAAGTCAGACGATTTTCAAATTTTCATTTGTTGAAAGAAATGGCTCATATAAAAAATGGATTTAAATGGTAAATTTTTGATGCTGAAATTTTTAAATAAGAGTAGTAAATTATTCCTATTAGTTTGCAATTTTGTCAAAACATTTGCCAGAGCTTTTAAATTAGGTGTATAACTTATGATGGAATTTTATACATGTGTTCGAATAATATAAAACATTTTATTTTATGAATTTACTTATATTTCATTTTTTTTTTTTTTAACCGTTGCGTAGCAACTATATCTCATCTAAAAATATCATAAATGTGAAAGTATGTATGGTTTTTAAAGTCAAATCAAAGTTAAAAGGAATGAATTAATGAATGCCTTTGTATAGATATTTGCATATAGATTGATTTAAACGCAGAAATGAAAATAGTATTTATATACTATATAGAATAATATCTTTATTTATGTATTCAACTATTTTGATTATAAAGGAAAAAGTTCGTTATTTTCATACAGAATAAACTGACATTATTCTATTAAACTTTATAAACTTTATTGTTGCCAAAAAAAAAAAAGGGAATAACAATTTCTCCCAAAGAGTTCATTTTAATTTGTAAGATTTTCACGTGCAAAGGGAAAATGCAGCAAATTACAAATAATAAAAAAGATAAATAGGACAGGAATGAATACATATAAACATTTCACACCAAATACCACCTAAATTAATTTTTGTAGTGGTATTTTCCCACACTACGAAGAAAGATTCCTCGATTTACACGATTTTACTTGGCCTTCCTTTTCTCATTGGTTGCGATTTTATTTTTGCAATTGCGTATATTAATTGGCACAAAATTTTACATTTTTATGACTGAGGTATATGTAAGGCCATACAAATAAGAAATTCCGTATTGTTTCCTATAAAATGTGATAAAGTGTTGGTTAACTATATATGTTTCTATTAAGAGGAGCAGGGCTGCCAAGCCTCCGGCGTTCTGGATACCAGTATTTTAATACAAAAAATGTTACTTTATTTAATTGAAACATTTGCGCGATTTAAAAGAACAACATTTTCTGTAAGGTAATAGTGTTGTGCAAAAAGCCTGAGACTTGCCATGTCTGGTGGTGAGTGAAATGTTTTATTTAATGCATTTATCTCTATTTTAATGCTACGTGAACAACGTCCCGTGTAACAGCTTGTAGAGTGTAAAATAAATTATTAAAATAATCCCTATTACGAAAAATGAAACAAAATGCCCGGCTAAGGGAAATAAAAGGTTAGTTAACCTTTCGTAATTTGACCTGAACACAGGTGTGCATCAAATTTCAACGGTGTTTGTAACATCACGATTTTAAATTAAATGTGGATACTATTAAAAGGCTATCACAAAAAATACTTAACGGCGCCATATCACGTTTATCTATTTAGTCAGTTGGAAGTGGACACGATGATGAATTATTAACCGTTAGGTTTAGAACTCCCCCTACTTTAGGGTGATTTTAGTAAGTTAATGCTATCGAGTACATCTTTAGATATTTAGATTAGATCTTAGATATAAATATTGCAGAATGGTAATCAAAATTATTATTAATTTCTAAATTAGATGTCTCAGTTTACATTTCCAAAAGTTCTTTATCCATTAGATACAGATGTTTGTGGTTAGCAGGCAAGTAAATACTTCTGTATGGATATTAGGATAACGTAAAATGCTTGACCAAATTGTTGCTTATCCTTATAAATCGCAGTGTAAAAATGAATCTAAGATATAGGATAATCATTAACTCAATCAATAGAAAATTACAAATGCAAAATAAATTACACAACGGGGGGTTCAGGGGGGGGGGGCACCTCCCTGAAGAAATTTGCTTTATTATATAAAAATTACTAGAATAAGTAGCTCGTGAGAATTTCAGAATATCATTACATAACAACGTGCTTAATTTAACGCTTCTAATGTCTGAAACCATCGAAATATTTTTTTCTCCTTCTATAAATGTTTGTGTAATTTAAAAGTTTAAATTTTGTTTTTGTAGAAAGATTAATATTAAGCAAAATTTGCTAAAAACAATAAGTTGCAGAGATGACGTTGAGGCTCTTGATCTGCAGATTTACTAGTTAGATTTCCTTTTTAGTAGCCTCCTTTTATTAATCTAGATGTAAAGCAGCAAATCCGTTAATTATCGAGAATAATTTAATTTCTTTTTCAATTAAATTATATTGTAATTATACTTTTTGTAATTTCATTAATTATTTTGGTGCATTTTGATCCAAATTTATTTCGTAATTTTTTTTTTCATTTTCTACATTTTAATAATAAATTATCAAATATTCATATAGAAAATTCTTTTTCACCAATTTATTTATCTATGTACTTAAAGCAAATTTGTTATTTTTTACAATATTACGATAAAATATACTTTTAACTTAAATTAAAATTTACATAATATTATTTACAGTGAAACAATATTTCGACCTTAACTATAAATGTACTTAATCTTAGACTCCGTTGTACTGCATGTTCGCTTTCTTTTCAGTTTCGTTAATGCATGGTTGTTACACTTAATCTCATTCAGTTGTGTGCTATTTAGATCCTAATATTTAAAAGCTTCCAGTAAATCTTTCCTGCTAAGAAAACTATATTCTTGACTGTCTGATAATTTTTTTACTAGATACTACACAAGATACAGTTTTCATCTTGTGTATTTTTGTACCAATAGATAAAACTATATGAAACGTCTATCTTTCTGCGAAATAACTATTTGTAGCAGAAAATTACGTTGATTTTGGTTCAATAATATTTAAGCCTCTTTTATAAACGTCTGTACAATGCAAGAGTTAGTCCATTTTATACTTTTTTTATACCGGAAATATACCTTCATATTTTCTATTATAAATTCAATAGCAACATTGACAAGTTCTCAAAACACATTCACGCTAGGTTTTAGGATTATTTAAGACTATCAAAAATCTCCAACTGTCTTGGCATAACTCCTGTTTTATTAACCTTTTCGGTTGTACATCTTTATACACTTTTTTTAATGTTACCCACGGAGTATGCTCTTATACGTAAGTTTTCTTCATGAGGAGTAGAAACGTATAAGTACATTTTACAGGATGTTTATCGGGGAGTTAGTGCAATCTATTGGCAAAGTTTTAAAAGATTTTTTTAACATGTTTAGCATGGAGAGTGATGCAATTCACAAAACTGCAGGCTCTTGTATAATTTAAACTAAAAAAAACGCTCTCCTTCGGTACTTAAGAGACGTAAAGGGGTATTTAAAAAAGGCTAATACTCCTTTGATATAATATCATCAGAATTTTGTGCAGTATTCACCAAATGATTTACAGTTTTATTTTTCTTCCATTTTAATTCTTTACTTTCTTTAACGTAATTATAGCATATCTTCATGATACAGGGAATGGGGGGGGGGGGAGATTTCGGCGCACTTAATTTAGAAATTTTAGTTAAAGGTAATAACATTCTACAGAAAATCCCGAAAGCGAAAAAGTCAAGAGTAAAATAATATATTTACATATATAACTTAAAAATTCTGAAATTGTTAAAGGTCATACGTAAAATTTGTTTTAAAATTTTCAGATACAATCCAGATATTTTAGTTTAACATAACTTTATGCCAGTCGAAAGTAAAAGTTCTTTAGATTATTTTTGCCACTACTTACATTTTAAACTGGATCCATTTGGCGACGATGTGGCTCCCTTTTTTCAAATTATGTTGTCAAATAAACTCTTACTCTTTGAAAATAAAATAAGTATTAAAAAAAACTACTTTTTTAGCATAAAAAGTCCAGATTCGTTTTTAATCCTATTAGTGCCTATATCACTCATTTGGACATCAAGTGACGATACTTGTCTATTTTCCAGTCCACTACTTTCTATAAAAAAAAATAATAATAATAACCGTCGTCAAACAATGGGATATAACATCATTTCTTTTAGTTGAGGTAATTTACTCCAAGGAAGAAGATCTATCTATAACAGTTGAAGATCTCCCCAATCATTTCTGAGTGATACCATATTGCAATCGAAGAACTGGGAGCTCTTATTAAAATGTATTTAGTAATGAGGATTACAAGTTGTCAGCATCCCATTAATTAAAAAGATTGTTATTCAAGTCGTAGAGGTAACGATGTTTACCCAAAGTAGGCTTTCCCAATCTCATAAAAAGCAGAGAGTTTCAGTTCAAGTCATTTATTCCAGTAAACAGCATCTTAAAAGCTTGACGGAAAGGTTCACTCTCTAAAAACACTCTTAAGTTCAGCATATTAAAGACCTGTAACAATTCCGAAACATTATTAAATTAAAACTAATTGTTAACTTATTTCCCTAATATTAATTAATTTAAATTGTTCTCAAGATCTACGTAAAAAAAATCTAGAGTTTGATGATGACTGTGTAAGTTTTAAGGGAACCGGGAAAGCAAAATTCAACCAAAAAATCGATTTTTACCTTTTTATATCAATAAATAGTTTAAACTTTTGTCTCTCCAACGATGTGTCACACATATTTATATATAAAAAAATAAGTGTTGAAATTATTCATTTTTTTCTAAGAGTACTTCACAGCTTAATGGCCATTTAAATCTTTAATTGACTTTTTCTCAAAACTTGGATTTTTCATGTTTATGTTCCTTTTTTTCAATATCTATTAAACTCAAGAACTCAGATTATTTTTTAATACTTATGTTATGTTATATTGTATAGTTTAACACAGGGATTTAATGATTTGTTGAGAATTATTTATTTTAAGCAGTGAAATCTTACCAAAAATGCTGATTTAAAAATGACTTTCAATAAATAATTAATAATTAATTTTGAGTTTCACTTAAAAAGAAAATGGTCTGTTAAAATACGTAAATCATATTATTCTAACCACTCTAAAAAATCTAGTCCTCTATTTTTCACCATTTCTGAGAAAAAGGTACATAAAGTTGGTGAAGTTAACATGGCGGAGATAGGGCTTTCCCGGTCCCCTTAAAAAATCTGCGTTTTTTAATGGCGTACAGCAACAGTTTTTTTCTCTGAAGGCATGCATCTGCTTCTGTCGGTGGGGTCATAATGACATACAGACAAGAAAAAAAGATGCAGTTATGAACAACACAAAACTTCTGACGCATTTACTGACTCATTTTAAAAAATAAAAACATGATATTTACAGGAATGATCAATGAATTGCTTTGTAATAGAACAGTTCTTTTTTTCATTTTTTAATAAAAGAGTTGCATCTTGAGTTGCGATTATTACCTCAGGACGGCCGTTTTATTGTTTTCCTGCACTGTCGCGGCCGGAAATTGGGTTCAAAACGCCCACTTGATAGCATTTTCTAAAACAAACTTCTGCTGTTATCGAAAAACTTAAAAAAAAACGAATACAAAGTTTCTGAAATAAGGGCACCTGATAATTTCACGCATTTGCAAAGAAAAATGAATTAAAAATGTGTCAGAAAGTGCCCAGTTTGGATTTCAGAATAATCCTAATGGCATATGGAAATAAATTGATCTAATAAGGTTTTTATTTTAGCGTGAAAATCCCTGGAACGCGTCCCTTGTAAAATAAAAATTTCACTAGTAGTCATTTCACTAACATTTAAAAATATTCAAATATTCAAGATAGTCCAGGCAATAGAGACCGTATAGGGACTCTACCTAGCAAAATTAATGGTAGTACTGGAAAGCGGCTTTCTGTTTTTTGGGTCGCTGAATCCAAATTTGTAACTTCCCACCAAAATTTCCCCCAGCAACCCCCCCAAATTTTGGTAAAAAGCCCCCCCAAAAAGGTTTTTATTAAAAAATTCCATTTTTTATTGTTTTAGGGGAAAAGTAGCTAGAAATTCAGAAAGTAGACAAAATTTGCAACAAATTAGATAGATGACATTATGACTTAGGATGAAGGGGAAGGGGGGATCTGCCTCGGAACATGCGCCGCAGTGCTGCGTGGACTAAGTTGCGCAATTCCACTTAACCACTCACACGTTTACATTAGCCCTCTCATCTTCCCTCCAAACTTTCTTTATAAGGTTTACTTTAAGTTTTTTTGTCGCTGAATCCGAATTTTTAACTTACCCCCAAAATTTTAACCCCCGAACCCTCCCCCCCAATTAGTTGTTTTTAACTTAAATTTCTTATTGATTTAGGGGAAAAGCATTACGAAATTCAGAAACTAGACAAAATTTTCAACAAATAGGATATATGACATTATGACGTAGGATAAATGGGGAGAGAGGGGCCTGCCTCAGAACATTCCCCCACGCGCTTTTCTCAAAAACTAAATTTTTTCAAAAAATCAATTTTTTTTGGGGGGGGGGGAGGGGGTTGCCGAGTGAAATTTTGGTGGGAAGTTACAAATTCGGATTCAGCGACCCAAAAAACATCTAGAAAGCCGATTTCCAGTACTACCATTAATTTTGCCAGAAAAAATCCCCTATTGCCTGGACTTCATCATTTAGTGCACGTAGCGCCGCAGTGGATGTTCCGAAGCAGCCCTCATCCTTCCCGTTCATCCTAATTCATAATGCCATATATCCTATTTGTTGCAAATTTTGTCTAGTTTCTGAATTTCGTAATGCTTTTCCCCTAAAACAAATAGAAATTTAAGTAAAAAACAACTATTTAGAGGGGGATTCGGGGGGGGAAATTTTTGGGGGAAAGTTAAAAGTTCGGATTCAGCTACCAAAAAATCTTAAAGTAAACCTTATAGAGAAAGTTCGGAGGGGAGATGGGAGGGCGAATGTAAACGTGTGAGTGGTTAAGTGGAATTGCGCAACTTAGTTTACGCAGCACCGCGCGCATGTTCCGAGGCAGATCCCCCCTTCAACTTCATCCTAAGTCATAATGTCATATATCTAATTTGTTGGAAATTTTGTCTACTTTCTGAATTTCTAGATACTTTTTCTCTAAAACAATAAAAAAAATGGATTTTTTTAATAAAAACTTTTTTGGGGGCTTTTTACCAAAATTTGGGGAGGTTGCCGGGGGAAATTTTGGTGGGAAGTTACAAATTCGGATTCAGCGACCCAAAAAACATCTAGAAAGCCGATTTCCAGCACTACCATTAATTTTGCTAGGTAAAATTCCCTATTGCCTGGACTAAGAGTAAATTGTTTAAAAATGAAAGTTTAAAAATTTCCAAGAAACTGCCCTCGTGGTGAAATCAAGAATGAACTAACAGTGCAGAATTGTTGGTCTCAATCTTGATCACAACGCTGTTAAACCGATAAACAAAAAGCAATTCCTGTTCTCATTTTGAGGCAGAAACTTTAGTTGTCCCATAGAAGCAACCCTCGCCAAGAGCAATTTTGCCCATTTTCTGAAATTTGTAAATGTTAGACGAGTACTATAATTGTTGAAAATCTCCAATGTTATTTGTATATTCAAATAGATGTCATTTCAGTAACATTGCATATTCAAATAGATGCCATTTCAATAACATTGTATGTTCAAATATACGTCATTTCAATAACATTTAAAGGTATTAAAGTTTAGAATATTCAAAATTATAGTGGTACATTCAAATGGTAGTTATCTCACTATCATTTAAAACTATTCAAGACTAAATTATTAAAAAATTCAAAGATTCCAACAAAAACCGCACCCTTCGAAAAATCCCGAAAATGAACTTACAGCTAGTATTTTCTCAACTTTACACTGTAAAAAAAATCTGTAATTTTTACAGAAAAGAAATGTATTTTTTACAGAAAAGAATTGTATTTTTTACAGAAAAAAACTGTTTTGAAGAAAAACAGTTTTTTTCTATAAAAGAAACTGAATTTCGTAATTTTGCAAAACAAATCGGTAATTTTTGCAGAAAAGAATTGTATTTTTTACAGAAAAAATCTGTTTTGAAGAAAAACAGCTTTTTTCTATAAAAGAAACTGAATTTCGTAATTTTTGCAGAACAAATCTGTATATTTTTTTCAGAATAAAACTGTTTTAATGAAAAATTAGAGTTTTTTCTGTAAATTAAACGGTTTTCCACAGGCGCCAAAATTGACAGTTTTTCCCTGTCAATTTGACAGATTATTTTTTTCTCACAACGCTGGGGAACCTATTAACTAAACAGACAACCCATTACCTCGTTTTAAGGCCGGAAGGTTTTGGATTTCCTATGATAACCATACTTATAGAAATATATTTTTCTACTTTCTGCAAATTACGAATTAAAGATAAGTTTTGTTTTTATGGAGAACCTTTAAAGTACGTTGTTATATTCAAATGGCAATCATTTCCCAAACATTTAAATATATTCCATTGTAAAAAAAATTCAAAATTACATTGGCAGTACATTCAAGTGGTAATCATTTCATTAGCATTTGAAATTATTTAAAATCATAATGTTTATTCAAAAGGCAGCTACGATAATATTACAAGACGAAATCTATTAACATTCCAAACTATCAAATGAAAAAAAAATTAAGTTATTTAGGTTAAAACTTCACTAAAAGAACAAAAACTCTGCATGCTGCTGGCAACCAATAAATTTAGAATTAATTAAAAATTCAATTTTTAAGGTATCTAAGATCCATTTGTAATTGAATTCTTGAATTTAAAACATATGTTTCCGGTTAATTTGAACTATTATAGTTTCTTTTCATATGAGAAAAGTAATTAAGTTTAGCATATTTCAAAAGTTAAACGTTTTCTCAAAGGGTGAATATGTAATTGCTAGGTTTGAATTTCTTATATAATAATTACTTTTTCAACTGTCACAAATAATTTTTCAAAGATCAAATATTTGTTTTCTAATAAATTACTGTTAATTTAGAAGGAAATAAATCCATGAGATTCAATTTTATGTGGGGTCTGTTTCAAAAAAGACATTTTTCTTATAGGATTTTGTTTTTCATCATTATAAAAATAGAATGTAGAGCATCTTATAGTTTTGACAATCTGGCATTGTAATTGCTAAATTTTTAAAAAGAGATAATTCATATTTTTTTCTCCATTGGACACTGAAGTTTAAACCTGTAGGTATAGCATAAAGCAATGGGCTTAAACAAAGCCTAACGAACATCTGAAAACGCAATTTATACAGTCGTGGCCAAAAGTTTAGGACCAGCCTGCAGAAACTAGCATTTTTACAAATGAAACCGTTAATAACGTCATAAATTAAATCGATTGCGTCAGATGGCGTCATTCCGTCTGGCAGTGGGGTACTGTATTCACTTTTCGTTCGATCTTTGAGTAATAAACGTCGCAGACGCAATTGTTGCTTGTTTTACAAGTTTTGAAAACCTATGAAAATGGGCCGAAAATCGTCAGTTTCTGAAGTTCAGCGTGTACAAATTGTTATTCTTTATAATGAAGGATATTGTGAACGATTAATTAGTGAATTAGTAAGACGTAGTAAGAATGCGATCAAGAAATTTAAAGAAACAGGGACTTATGATGCCAAAAGGTGTGGTCGACGTCGTAAAACCACACCTAGGGATGAGCATGTCATTAGGAGAATAACAGTTCGTTCTGCAATGAGTTCCGCAAGCAAGATACGGTCAGTACTGCTTGCAAAAGGGGCGGATATCAGTCGTAGAACAGTAAGTCGGAAATTGTTCAAAGATTTTCATTTAAAATCCCATAAACCTGCGAAAACCCCCAGGTTAACAGCAGCCACGAGAGCTAAGCCCTTGGACTTTGCCAAGAAACATGCCAAATGGACAATTCGTTAGTGTCAGCGGTTTTTTTTTTCGGACGAATCTACCGTACAGCAGTTCTCTACACTGCAAGTACTATGTCCGTAGACCTCTTGGAAAGCGATTCGATGAACGTTACACTTTACAGACTGTTAAACACTCCCAAAGTGTTATGATTTGGGATGGAATGTCAGTGAACAGACTGGCTGCATTGTTCTTTCTACCCCCAGGAACGACTATGAATGGCAAAAAATACGTGGATTTGTTGAAGGAGAAGTTAAAATTACACATGGCCATTCATAAATGCACAATTTTTATGCATGATGTTGATGGTGCACCATGTCATCACTCTAAAATTGTTACTCATTTCTTGAAGACGAAGAAAATTGAAATCCTTGACTGGCCTGGAAACAGTCCCGATTTGAATCCAATTAAAAACTTATGGACTCTCTTAAGGCAAAAGGTCTCTGAGAAGCAGCCAACAAGTGCTAAGGAACTGGGAAAAGCAATTAAGGAAGTTTGCGTGAAAGAATTATCAGCTGCATACTGCCGAAGTCTGGTAGAGAACATGCCAAAACATTTGCAGGCCGTAATAAAAGCTAACCAACAAAATATTGATTTTTGAGTAAAATTTGTGTTTAATGTATGTGATTTATATGCGTAGAAATGTAATATTCATGTAAGAAATGGAGTTTATAATTTTACTAACGAGTAAGTATTCAATTTATTGTCTGGATTCTAATTTTCAGCGGTGGTCCTAAACTTATGGCCACGACTGTAGAAAGATAGCAAGACTGCTAAAGGCAAATGAAATGATTCAGTAAAATTTTCTTGAAAAATACTTAAACAAAAGCTACAGTTAAAGTTTCAAACTTATTTTGCTTTAATGAGACCCCCACTTTCTGGTCCGCCTGATGAAGAGAAATGTAAATTATTTTCTGTCGAAACTATTAAAATTATAAATTTATTTTTTTTATAATATTATGAAGCTTTTATTTCACTGTTTAACTTAGTCATATTACGACTATTTTAAACATTCGTAAATTTATTCAGTATGAAGCAATATTTTTAAATCAAAGTATATTTCAACTTATTTCTTTTACTTATTGCAACCTGAGTTCATTCACCCACGACATGTATGACTACAGACCGTATACCCTTAATTCTTAAAAGAATGCATGAATGCTCATGTCAAAAGTAATTAAGAAACTAATACTCGTATAATACGTTTTGAGTAAGCAGCAAATTTCAAAAATTTTATTTAAAAAATCTCCCTATTCAGTGATAAAAAATGACAATATAAGTGAAAATTGTAATCCTGGGATGGTTAGTTCGACTTTCTGATGGCATAACTGACCTCTGGAATCTGGTGTGTCTGCAATTAAACAGTTAAGCAGCGAAATGTTACTTAACGGTGACTGGAACGATCAGAAAAATATGAATGAAAATATTAATGCTAGCTGTAAACAAAAATGGTGATATGAATGTTATTGAAATCATAAATTCGTCGGCTTGATTATCTGGAGATTTGGGTAATTTGTTGCAAGGAAAAACAGAGTATAGTTTCTAAATAATAATAATAATAATAACAAGAAAGAGAAAAGATTAAGAATCACTGTTCAAAAATTCCAGAATACTGTAACGAAAGGTCCCCGTTTAATAAGGCGAAAGAAAATGTCTAAGTAAACAACTTACAAAATGAAAAACACTTATGAAAACTAGATTTTTGCGCTGAAAAAAAAATCTTCCAGTGACTTCTAGAAAATAAATTGTGGCTCTAGAAAAAATAGTTCCATGTCATCCTTAAACATTCTAGTTACCTTTGCTAGAAAGTTCTAATTATCCCTATTAAAATTCAAGGGCGTTTTTCTATAGCATCGTAGTCAAACTTATTTAAAAATCTCCGCAAATAAATGCGAACACAAGAAGTGAGTTTTAGTAACTATAATTCCAGTTTATGAATTAATTCTAGAAATCAAGTGATAATTTCTCGCAATTCAAACGATTCATAAAAAAGTCCTTCCGGCCAGTGCCGGGAGGAAGAGGTAGCTTTCATAATCCTTATTTAAAAAAAGCCAACTTATATCATGCAAACACACGAAGCTCAATTTAGTGGAAACCGAATATAGGAGATTCAATACTAATTTTTATCAATATAATGAATGAGAATTTCGCGAAATTAGTCAGCTTTATCCAAGCTGCTTTTCTTTAAAGTAACTTATATTTGGCTGCCAAATTCGGCAATTTCTTAAAGTGCCTGTCATTTTAAGACAACATGGTGGATGAGGCTAAGCAGTGAACTTGGTCGAGACCTTAGTAATTGCTGTGCACATGCTCACTCACATCGGAATCCGTTAATATATAGGAGTGCTGTCGCATGCAAAAAATCAGATTTTTCAAAATGTCACCCACAATAGAAATTGAAACTGCTATATCTGAGCCATTTTTTAAGGTAAAGACAAACAAAAAATGCTCCTGAATCCTTATATCAAGATCAAATACTTAAGAAAGAAACCTTTTTCAATTTCTAATTTTTTTGCACCTCACTTTAAATATATATATATTTTTTAATTTAATGGCCGCCATTTTGAAACAAGATGGCTGATGAAACTGGCCAGCGAACTTGGTCGAGGTGTTGATGTATACTATCCACAGGCCTTCTTACATCGAAATAGGCGAATACGTGTGTTATCGCGTGACAAATACAAGATCGTTTCAAAATGTTAGCCATGCTAGAAATTCAAAGTGCTATAAATCAACCATTTTTTAAGATATCAACAAAAGAACAAATTTTCAGAAACAAAAACTGCTCCGGAATCTTTGTATCAAGGCCAAACACATAAAAAAAATCTTTTTCATTTTCCAATTTTTTAATACCTCATTTTGAATTTTAAATTTAATTTTCTTTAAATGGCAACCCTTTTGAAACAAGATGGCGAATGAAGCTGGCCAACGAACTCGGTCGAGACATTGGTATGTACTATGTACAGACCAAGTTACATCCAAATAGGTTCATAAATACGCCTGTTATCGCGTGACAAAAATCAGGTCGTTTTAAAATGTCAGCCACAAGATAAATTCAAAATGCTATTACTCAGCCATTTTTTTTTAGATATAGACGAAAGAAAAACTGTTCCGGAATCTTTGTATTAAGGTCAAACACATACAAAAAAATCTTTTTCATTTTCCAATTTTTTGGTATCTCATTTAAATTTTTTTAATTTTTAATTTTTTTAAATGGCCGCCATTTTGAAACAAGATGGCGGATGAAGCTGGCCAACGAACTCGGTCGAGATATTTGTATGTACTATGTACACACCAAGGTACATCAAAGTCGGTTCATAAATACGTCTGTTATTACGTGAGAAAAATCAGGACGTTTCAAAATGTCAGCCACGCTAGAAATTCAAAATGCTATAACTCAGCCATTTCTTAAGATATAGACGAAACAAAAACTGCTCTCGAATCTTTTTATCAAGGTCAAACACATAAGAAGAAAATATTTTTTCAATTTTCAATTTTTGGTACCACATTTCAAATTTAAATTTTTCTTAAAAATTTAAATGGCCGCCATTTTTAAACAAGATGGCGTATGAAGCTGGCCAACGAACCCGGTCGAGACATTGGTATGTACTATGTATAAACGAAGTTACATCCAAATCGGTTCATAAATACGCCTTTTATCGCGTGACAAAATTCAGGACGTTTCAAAATGTCAGCCACACTAGAAATTCAAAATGCCATAACTCAGCCATTTTTTAAGATATAGACGAAACAAAAACTGCTCTGAAATCTTTGTATAAAGGTCCAATACATAAGAAAAAATATTTTTCCATTTTCAATTTTTTGGTACCACATTTCAAATTTTAAATTTTTAAAAAAATTTTAAATGGCCGCCATTTTGAAACAAAATGGCGGATGAAGCTGGCCAACGAACTCGGTCGAGAGATTGGTATGTACTATGTACATACCGAATTACATCCAAATCGGTTCATAAATACGCCTTTTATCGCGTGACAAATTTCAGGACGTTTCAAAATGTCAGCCACGCTAGAAATTCAAAATGCTATAACTCAGCCATTTTTTAAGATATAGACGAAACAAAAACTGCTCCGGAATCTTTGTATAAAGGTCAAATACATAAGAAAAAAATATTTTTCCATTTTCAATTTTTTGGTACCACATTTCAAATTTTAAATTTTTAAAAAAATTTTAAATGGCCGCCATTTTGAAACAAAATGGCGGATGAAGCTGGCCAACGAACTCGGTCGAGACATTGGTATGTACTATGTACACACCGAATTACTTCGAAATCGGTTCATAATTACGGGAGTTACAGTGTGACATAGGTCAGATATATATATATATATATATATATATATATATATATATATATATATATCAATTTTGGACGGAGGGTGGTTTCGGGGTCTGGGGGTCATGATCGATGAAAATATACCAAAATTTTTTGAAATCGCTTTCCTCCGAACGGCTGCAATAGGTAGCTTTTTTGTAAAGAAAGCTACCTAATAATGTATCGTTTCATCACCTGGAAAATTATAGACTAGAAATTCTCGATCATTTGGCCTATTCAGTTTATTTGTTTACCTTATTCGCATAACTCGGAAATCTATATTCTAGTTTAGGGATTTAGAAAATGACTACCTATTCGTTCTAGATGAAGACGGTATATTTTTTCTTTCAGTGTGCAATTACTGCCCATAGCCTGAGAGGTGCTCGAATTCATTTGTGCATTCCTGAACCAATCTATAGATCTACATGGTTTGCTGAAATTTAGCTTGGTTGCAAAACGCATAGCACAGTCGAAAATTCATCTTCGACAATTGCCGCCAATAAACAGAAATACTCTCAAATAATATGGTACAGCCCTATATATTAGCTACATATATTCATACATGCCTCATATTAATTTAAAATTTAATTTAGGAAAATAAGGCATAAAGCAAATGAAAATGTACTCTTAAAAATTACCTTAGATGCAGGGCCGAAACTAAGGGGAGCAGAGGAAGCATGTGCCCCGGGCGCCAGAACGAAGGGGTGCCCATTGAAAGATTATACCTTTGGAATGGATCATTTTCTTCTGATGGACTGATGGCTTCTATTATTATGAAACAGCCATTATAAATGAAAAAATTGGTGAAGATGAAAGAGCAGTAATTTTTAATTTGAAAGCTATAATTAAAATATATATATATATATATATATATTATGCTAATTTTTTCCCTATTCTGACCAGAAAATCGGAGTTCTAACTTTTTACGACTGCTCTTTCATCTTCACCTAACACTCATTTATAATGGCTGTTTCATAATAATGAAAGTCATCAGTCCGTCAGAAGAAAATAATTCGGTTAAAGCGGAAACTCGTATAATCAGAACTCTGCTATATATTTCATTTTAAAAATGATAGTTAGAATATTTTTGTTGGTGTTCAGAGGGGGGGTCATGGCCCCTATGACCTCCTCCTTGGATCCACCATTGTAGATTACGTAGTTCAGTATTACATATTTTTTTATTTTAAAATAAGTCGGCTATTAGAAAATTAGTGAAATTCTCTTTGTAAATACTATATTTTGCGGAAGAGGGGTGGGGGCGCCAAAATCCATGTTTGCCCCGGGTGCAAAAAAGGCTAGTTTCGGCCCTGTTAGATGGTAACGTATCCATCTCTTTGCGTAAACCTGTACATGAATTTATTTTCATTCTAGAAACATATTTTAGTATACTACATATTGTTCGACTGGAAAATGATAACTGAATTAAAAAGCACCATTAAGCAATTCACGCTCGCAGACAGTAATGCTTAAGGAATATTTTGTGTAACCCTGTATATGATCTGTAGAATTTATATACACCTTCTAGCATGAAAAAAAAATAATTAAACTTAAAAACGCATACGACAACTAAAGACGCACTTCCAGCATTTATCGCTCATGAACAGTACTAAAAATTGTGTGTGTATCTGTAAATGAACAAAAACAGTTATGCAACTCTTATTCTACAGTAAGCATCTTACATGGCACCTGACTACCGTGTATAAATTTGATTATGTTAAAAATAATGTAACATTATTGAAGTATCATACGAATTGAATATTTCCAACTGAACGAAAAAATGTCCAAGCCGTGAATCGAACCCAGATCCTTGGCTTACATTGCCAATATTCTACCATTTAAGCTACCTGGGCTAATAACAAGGATCTCGGTTCAATTCCCCGGCTTAGGCATTTTTTTGCTCAATTGGAAATATTCAATTCGTATGACAACTTTACCAATCAGTATGATTGTGTTAAAAATAATAGTATATTATTGAAGTACGCTGCAAACAATTTTTCCCCGCAGACTTTTATATAACAGATTTTTTTTTCGTATGACTTTCTAAATGAATAATAAATGTTTTTCGTACCACATTCTACTACATAAAGATTGTTTTACTGCACATCTAACTTTCATATCACTTTCATTTTGCTTGAAATAGTGTAACATAGTTAAATTAAACCGCAAACGAGTTTCTTCCATAGGATGTAATGTAACGGGATTAGTTTGGAGTCCCTGTAAACGAACTGTTAATTTCTACACACTCCATTTTTAATGGCGAACACGCTGTTGTAAACCTTAATAACATATATCAATTACATGGCAATCCAAGTATATTTACAAGAGATACACCACGGACAGACGAGAGACTGGCGTCATAAAAACTTTTCATCAATGTTTGGTATACAGGGCCCGATTAATCTCTAAATTTATGGGAAGGACGGTCTCATTTCGGGGCCCTCTTTCAATCGAGAAGAGTTTTCTAAATTCGACATATTCGGAAACTCACCAATGCTACAAATATTATTCCAAACTGTGGCTAAGTTGAGTTCACATATATTTCATTAAACAACTCTTTTATGTTCCCTTTACACAAAAATTGGACACAATAAAGAAAAATATGCAAAAATGATTTACTAATAAAAATGTAAATTGTATGAAAAGGCTCAATTCAACACGTATGCACAACATAAAATATGAATATTTTGAAATACTTCTCTCAATTTGGCCAGTAGTTAAAATTATTAATATTTTATATTGTGCATACAAATCAGATTCAATAATATTCAAATTCAATATCTAAAATAAACATCCATCTAACAATCTGACATTACAAGTACATCTCAATAATTTCAATATAAAGTTTTGCCCCCCCCCCCCCCCCCCCGGTTTTCTCAATTTAGTGTCCCTTCAAAATTTTCTAAAGGAAGCATGTGCTTCTCGTGCCTGTTCGGTAATCAGGGCCTGCTGGTATACACGTTTTGGTGTGAATACACTTAACCACTTAAGTTTTACTTTGGGCAAGTTTAATTATTGCCATCCTGATTAATAAAGGAATAACTAGCTATTATGTAATGCGATACGTTTTATTTTTACATAATCTACAGAAAACATTAAAAAGCATATACAATATAATTTTAGAAAGGCAGCCTACGCATTTAAAAATTTTCTACTGCTTAGGCTACACTCAGGATGAACCAAAATAGTATGTTTTACTTGTCTGAGCGGAAATTGGATAAAGCTGAGGAGGACATAAGGCTGTTCTCAAATCCAAAGGGGCAACTTTAGGACACAAGTTTTAATTCATTTTTGCTCCGAAACAGATCAAATTGGCGGTGTTGTTATTTAGAAACTTTGTAATCGAAAGACGTTTTTCAATTTTTTTGGTAAACGTAAAGGATCTGTCAGAAATACTGTCAAAGTTGACGTTTTGAACCGAATTTCCGGACGAAAGGTGATAAAGCAGTTTCAGAGAGGAGAAAGCCGGTTGTCACGAGGGGCGTCGCGAGGGGGCTATGGGGGGGAGCCTCCCCCTCCAATATATGTGAACTTGGGAAATTTGAGCTGAGAGTTGTGAAATTGTAGATTTTTAAAAGACTTTTTCTTTTTTTTTTTAAATAATAGTAAAAAAATATGAAATTTTCATTGTTTTTCTAACTGCCTTTCTGAGTTCTGTAATAGTAAATAAGTTGAATTATCAAAAGAAGTACAAAAAGCAGCCAGACTCAATTTGTCAGTGTTTTTTTCTGTGCTACGAAAATATCAATATCATCATATCCAGACCTGTATTTCCCTGCTGTTGTCCACCAACAGTGTCTCTAATCTATTCTTTTCATTTCTTCCAAATCTTTGTTTCCTTTTCAAAATAACATGACGGTATTTTCATATGAAGTGAGATTATGACTCGTGCGTAATATAGAAGACAAAAATTTGCAAACCTTAAATTAATGCTGTTTTTCTCTAAATATATGCAATTTTTCTAGATTTAAATCTTACATTTACTGTATTGTTTGAAATTGCTTCCTTAACTATTCATTTAACAATTGGGTATCTTATTATTTTCATGAGCAATGATTCCAAGAGAGGAGAATAGAAATTAATCTAGTTTTGATTTTAATTATTTAAATGAAAGAGGTGTACTTAAACTTTCATTAAACAAACCAATAATTATAATTTTTATGTTTTCAGTTTCAGTATTTTTCTTTGGAAAGGATTTTTTACGTATAAGTATCATTATCATTAACACACATTACACATATCACTTCAGTGGAAAATAAAGCAATTTGTTTCAAATTGGGAAATTTTTGAATTATAAGTTGGGAAATTTTTGAATTACCCCCCTCCCCCCGTAAAAATATTTGTCACTATCCCTTTGTTGTCACGTAACCCAAAATTGCTTATAACTCGACAGGAAATTTATTCATAAAAAAAAAAAAAAAGGAAAACGTCCTTCGATTCAAAATTGCTTCCATAGTCGGACCTGCCAATTTTGTGTCTTTACGTTTAAAAATGAGATAGTAAATGTGTTAGAATAAGTTTCGCGCTTCTTGATCAGTGCACTTGAGAGCCAGCCGCCTTAAATCTCCTGTCTCGTCCGGCGAAGACGCTCGCGAACTAATGCTAAACCTGTGAGAAGGTTATTTTCCAATATCTCATTTGAATTTCGATATTTTATATTTTTTTTCTTTGCATTAGATAGCTGAACTCGATCCCTACGACTTCCCTTTTTTACTTTTCCGATTTTGGTTGCACATTTTTTTTTTTTTTTATAGAGTTACTTTCATTTTCCGAACCGGTTCCGAAATTGAAAGATTCATCTTAAGTAAACTAACACCCAAATCGAAAAACAAGGCAGATGTAGGTTCAGCAGCTATCCAATGCGAAAAAAAAAATATATTTAAAAATATCGAAATGCAAATGAGATATTGGAAAATAACCTTCCCATAGGTTTTGCATTAGCTCGCGAGTGTCTTCGCCGGACGGGACCAGATCCTTAAGTGCTAAACTATTATTTCTAAAAATTTTAAATTAAATAAATATTAATAAATATTATTAAACATTAAAAAATATTTTAAATTAAATTACTCTACATATTCATCAGTTAATTATTCTTTCATCGTTTATTGCTGGGCCGTTTTCCTAAATTTTTGGTAAAAATTCGAGTTCTTGCATAACCACTCAAATTGATATCGTTCGTTTCAGTGTCTTAATTCTGATGTCGAAAATGCATTTAATACGGCAAAAACTAAAAGTTAATCTGTGATTTTTATTTAAACAAAATTAAGCATTCCAAGTTTATTTCTTATTTATCTACTCTACAGAATAATAATAACAAGGTGCGAATAATAATAACAACTCCTTAAAATTTCCAAGGAGTCTGTCATCACTATTTCAGACTAGAAAATTATTATTTAATTATTATTCCAAAAGGCGGGAATTGTAGTCACCTTCTTTAACCCATTCTCGACAAGAGCTCTTTGTTTAATTTTTAATCATTTGCAACCGGTTTTTCAAAACAAAAAATTATCTGTAATCGAATCGCGAAAAGGCTTTGATTATATAAGGTAAACTTTACAATAAAAAATAACTCGGGGGGGGGGGGCGATAATGAAGGATTCTGAGCACCTTAAGTGGGACGCATACCGGTCACTCGTCCCCAATGGGTTAATCCGCTGCCATAGAAATACTCAGGGCCAGAGGACATGAGTGTGACGTCATCACTAATCGGCCAACTCCTCACTAGTGTTGGAATTCACACCGGAAAGTTTTGAATAGCAATTTTCTTTTATTTTATTTGTGAAATATCTATCATCTTATAAAACAATAATAACTATTTAAACTCACTGGTGAGAATTCTGAATCCATAAATAAAAATTCAGCCAGACGGGGAATGCCACAGTGTTGCCGCATTTGGCTGATTTTTTATTGGGGGATTCCAAATTCCCACTAGTACGTTTAAATAGTTATTATTGTTTTATAAGATGATAGATAATTCACAAATAAAATAAAAAAAATTGCTATTAAAATTTTTCCAATGTAAATTCCAACACTAGTGAGAAGTCGGTCGATTAGTGATGACGTCACAATCGTGTCCTCTGGCCTTGAGTATTTCGATGGCAGCGGTTAATCGCACAATACATATTTTTTTCGGCGATTAAATAAAGCAAATAATTCTATTAAAAATTGTGGTAAAAACGTACGCAATCTTTAATAATAATTGCAATAACAATATAATTTCTTTAATTGAGACATACTGTAGAAAAATTCATTTAATTAATTTGGTAATACTTATTAATATATTATATGATTTTCAAGGAAGATAAAACTTTTATTTCCATAATTGTTTTATTTTTATATACACAAAAATTATTTCCAAAGGTTGCCTAAATTAAAGCACTAGATAAAAAGATCCTGCTTATGGTTGTTGTTTATTGCAATCGCTTATAGGTTTCGAAAAATCTATACATACCTTGCATGCATACCTACCACTATTCTTGCCACTAGTGTCTACCACCCACTATCCCATAAATGCATAAAAATATTCTCTTTACTTAACCCTTTCAGGGGCGAGCACTTCTACTAGTAAAATGCTGAAATGAATGAATGTCACCGGAATTTACAAACAAATTTATTTGAAAATGTGTAAAAGCTTTTTTTTTTTTTTTTTTTTTTTTTCGTACTTAATAAAACGGAAATTTTCAAACCAAAATTCTGGTGTCGCTGTCTCAATTAGCGATTAAAATTAGGTGGTCCAAAAATGAGCTATCGCCCTTGAAGAGGTTAATGGCATAATTTTGTCATTAAACTCGGTCCTTAAATAAAGCGAAAATATTTATACTGGAATAGTAGTAAATATGCATGTTGGGCGTGTAGATTTTTCAAAACCTGCGACTAACATTTTTATGTCCAAAATCTTTTTAATACGGCTAAAACTAAAAGTCAATCAATGATTTCACCAAAAACAGTTACAATTTTATTTAAACTTTTTTTTTTTTATAATATACACAATAATAATGGCAATAATAATAACAACAATAACTTTTCTTAAGTTCATCCATAGTATGGAAATATTTACGAAAATGTTTTAATGCTACTAATCAATAAATTTTATCCTTTTAAAGCCAATAAAAATTCATTTATGTTTGTAACTATTTCATTTTAGTATGCACAAAAATTTATTTCCAACTGTTTCTTAAATTTATTTAAAATCAATAGATCGATATTTTCTAATTCTCGGACTTCGAAACCACAATGTTGGGCCGTGTAAGAAAAAACAAATCTCGAAAGAGCCATGTTTCAATTCCATTTTTTTTTTTAAATAGATATTGAAATAGGCTGGGAGTCTAGCTTAAAAATAGAACGACCAGCATCAATCAATTTGACTGTAACCAAATGTATAAATGTCGATTCGAACCAGAATTTTTTCATAAAGTAATTTAAATAGAGTCAATTGGTGGTAATTGTGAACAAATTTTGCTAGTGTCAACTACTGACAGCTTTAAAGAGCACTTGATCCATGTAAAACCTTGTAAAACCGCTATAACGCAATTGTTTTACCCTATTCTTCAATTATAATTAATTAATGGTGCTGTGGTATGTTAATTAAATAACTAAAATTGTCTGATCACAATCACCTCAGATATTCATAATTACCCCCAAAGACTACGGGTAAATAATAACATCTATTTTTGTGTCGTGATGGTATAATACAGAAAAATGTCAAATTCATACACAACATTTGTTCAACAACAAGTTCATACACATATTATTCTATCATTAGTTGACCTACTCGGCGTTGGCCGAGCCCGTGATATGAACATTAAATATATCTAAAATAAGTGTTGAATGATTATATATTTTTAAACGAAAAATTTTCCAAAGAAATCTTATGTCCGGCAGCACTGCTTCAGCAACGTACACCGGGCGTGCTACTCACGCATTGGTCTGTTTTGAATTTATATTTCTAAACAAAAATCTTTCCAAACGAATCTAATGTTGGGGCCCCACTGCCTTATATTATATAAATGAAATTCGGTCTAAAGGAACTAATCGGCCCCCGTTATAATGATTGCCGATTTAACTTCTGAAATTTACATATACTAAACTTTACAGAACAAAAGTTCCTGAGGAAACTTAGTTTCAACTATACAATCACTTCATACGAGTCTTAATACGACCTAATATGGAACAAAAAACTTCGAAAAAAAACTTTTCATAACTACCCCTTATCATAAAAAGTGTGGTAATTATGAAGAGGATTCTGTAGATCCTTGGAAATAAGTCGGAGCAAAAACTTAGGCATATTCTGTAAGAGTAATTATAACCAGGCCCTGACTAATACAGGGGCATACGGAGCAACTGCCCCAGGCCCTCACATTTGAGGGTCCCCCTATGGCCATAATCTGGAATTTTGTTAAAAGGGTGCCAAATGGTTAAAATGAGCAAATGGAACCAAATTTCTTACATTTGAAAAGTTGTGACCATCTTTTTTGCGATACCCTGTATACAGATGTGAACAATTCCTGATACGAAATTTATGCATACATACAACAGGTATGAAGTTTTGCACTAGTCATTTCAGCATGGTTCACGAACAATTTGTATGGATAGATAGGAGGGGTCACCCCAAAATGATGCTTGCCCCGGGACCCTAGATAGTCTAAGTCGGGCCCTGATTATAGCATAGCACTTATTAATTATGTATTTTTAAACAAAAATTTTTCCAGAGAAATCTAATACTGTAGCCCCTCTGCCTTCGGCAGCGTACGCCTTCGAGTTTGTATGATTTTATATTTTTAAATAAAAATCCATTCAAACAAAATTTACAACAACGACTTAACTTGATTTTATCTGGCAGAAACAAGGTATACTCACGGGCACTACAAAACTGTTTGTCACTTTGCACTGTTAAGGAATCCGATGGTGCCAAACGTGAAGCAGAAATGGGGAGAATACTCTCATCCTGTCAACAGGGATGTATACCTTTGATTTCTACTGCACTTTAATATCAGCTGCATTAGTGACGCTTGTTCTGAATTACCCCAAGTTCATAATTACCCCAATTAACTCTACACAAAAAAGTAAAAAATGTCAGATTTTTTTTTTTATTATTTAGGAAAATATAATAAAACCACGGACGAAAATATACAATGACCTGTTCCAAGTTACTCACGATTCTGAAAATCTTTTTTTATCTTTGGAGTCCTCAAAAATCAATATAGTTTCGAGATTTAAAGAATCATTTATAAAAACAAAGTTTCTTTTGCTGCTTTTGACTTTCGGAAACCTTTCTGAGTACTTTTATAGTGTATTAATCAATTTTCTCAAACCGGAATACAGGTTCTTCAAACTGCTATCAATTCAAAAGTAAAGCTTTTCATGTTCAACAAACATGTTTTACAGACAAACATAATAAATTAAGGGAACGTCCACGGCAGAAGAAATTCTTTCCTGAAAAATTATTTTAAACGGAAATATAAGTGTGATACATCAATTTAAAGCTAAAGAGTTGCAGTATATGAATTTGTAAGTTTTAATTTCATAAGAATAAGTCAACACCGAAACTGGGCTGGAAACTGGCAGCATTAAAATTCATTTACAGTTGAGCATAAAAATCAACTTGTTGAGTTGTTTAGTTTTTTTTTACTTCTGTTCATTAAATTAGATTATTATGGATTGAAAATAACAAGATAATATTATATCTGTTAGATCTACATAGTTAAAATGTTTTATCTAAGGTATTAAATGCAATTTTAATTTTATTTATTAGTTGATAATTAAATGTCACAAGAGTAAGAGAAAATATCTTAAAGTTTTAATTTTATAAAAACTACTTAAAATTTGTACCCAAAGCTCCTAACTCACTGTTTTCAAGGTATAAGAAAGATTTTACATTAAATATTTTGTTTATGCTATGCATGGAATAGGCTCTGGGGTGTTGTCACAAGAGTAACAAATGTCTGTGTCGCAAGAGTAACACATAATACTTTCGTCCATAGTTTGACATAAAACTGCGTTACAACCAAAACAAACAGAATGCTTAAAGTTTAGTTGTTTTCTCCGTTATTAGAACAGTTCTTGAAATAGTTTTAGCTATAATTAAGGTTATTTTGTAAATTTTAAGGAACATAAATTATCTTTATTAGTGTTTTATTTAATGGATGGATTTGTTATTACTTAAGATTATAAATTAATAAAGACAAGTAATTAAAGATAGATTAAAAGAACTCAACTCGTGTCATTTTTGTGTTCTATCTTTTGGTTTGAAGCACATGGTCTTTGATCAGATATTTTATGGGCTTTGTAAAGCTTCGTTTAATAAATTCTGCTGTATGACCAACAGAGATTCTTATAGTAACTCTTATGTAAATGATTCTGATAGTATATTTTAAAGGAAAGATTTTAATATTTCTCCTTATATATATATAATTGTTTTAAATAGCAAGAAAAATTCTGTTAAGCGCGAAAAATTGTAAAGGAAAAATAAGGATGAAATTGAATATGTTGATGTGAGAAAGAAACAAAATAAAATGTATTATGATAAAATGAAGAAAAATTTTAGAGTCAACAAAAGCTTTAGCAAGAGAATGAAAATATTAAGAAAAGGAAAAAGTAGAGAACTAGCTAACCTCATATTCTGTAACGAAAAAAAATCCAGCTCCACAGCTTTGGGGGATTTTATGTCGATGAAGATTTAAGAGGAGGTCATTTTTCAGCTAAATCTACATTAGTTAGGTGTGAAAAAGGTCACATAATTCCATCAATCCTTGGTGACATTTACTAAGAGAATAAGTTGTTTTTTTTTACTCCTTGAGGGTCGGTGGGATATATTATATCCAAAGTTGGGCAAAATATATCCAAAAACCATTTTCGATACACAATACAAAATACATTAGCTATACAACTTAAAATACAAGATACAAAAAACTTTCCAAATTTCAAAAATTCAAAATGCAAAATACATGTATTTTGAAAATGCATTTAAAATACAAAATACATTTTTAAAAAAATAAAAAAATTATTATGCATTAAATTGCAGTACTCAAATGGAAAGCTGATTTGCAAAGCTAATTAAATTTTTAGAAATTATAAATTTCGAAATAAAGAAGCAAAATCAATTAAAACTCAATGAAAAAAAAAAGATTGCAGTAACAATGTATTTAAAAGTGCATAAAATTTACAAGAATAACTAATAATAAATAAACTACCCTTTAAAGGTAGTTATTTACTAGGAATAGCTAACTGCATCAATTGATTGTGGATCTGATAAGGAAGCTCTTTCAGGAGAGGATAGCACCGCTCGCTATTGAGTGTATGAAGCCAAAATTGAGACAGTACTGATTCTCAGAAAAAGCATAAAAAGTTCAGTGCAATTCCATTCAATAGGGACAGAGATATAAAAATCTCGAAAATCCTAAAAAACACAGCACAGAAAAAAAAATCATCTGTAGCACGATATACACCAAAATGACATATACCACGATATGCACCATGCTAACTGAATATGATGAAGTTTGATGAAATTCAGTGCTTTAGAGCTTGAGATATTGTTCTCATGATACACCTGTCAACTTCAGGTGTTTTTTTTTTTTTTTTATCAAATAAATGCACTATAAACCAGAAAATTTATTTTAAACAGGTACCTTTTATCTACGTGGTACTTATTTCACTTCAATTATATTTACAAATATGATCATTTTGACTTGAAAAAAAAAAAGTGAGTTTAACATACATATTACGGTAATGATAAAAACATAGCATAACAATATTGCCTCTTGAGCGATGCACCCCAAATATTATCAGCATTAATTTATTTGAAGATCTAAAATAATATGAAATTGGATTAAATTTTGTCCATTAGAAAAAAAAAAAACTAGTGGCTGTACGATCCATGAAGGATCAGGGCCTACAGTGCCCAACTCTGTTTACTTGACCCTGGGCCCCGAGGTGCTATGCAGCATGTGCCCCTGCTAGGTGGTCAGCACAACGCGAGACCTTCGGTGTTTAGTTCCCAAGCAAGCTTGGTACTCATTTTATCGACACCAAAGGGATATAACAGCGTCTAGACCAAATGGTCTTGGAGTTTTAGAAAATATCCTCAGAGGTCGCTCGGATCGACTCTTTGGATTTCAGCATCGTTTTACATTTAAGGAATATAATATTTTAGTACTTTCTAATATAGCATCTAGAATAGCTAGTGTGGAAATATGCTATCCAAACAGTGCTAAAAATTTGTATCCCTTAAATGTGCGACGATACTGCTAAAATCCCATGTTTCGATCGCAGCGACATTTGCCGGATTTTCGTATTTCATTGTACAGACTAGCAATATTATTATGGCGCCTAGAATATATAGTGTGGAAATCGGCTATCCCTATAATACTTAAAAAAGCGCTAAAATATTGTATCCCTTAAATGTGCAGCGATGCTGCTGAAATATGAAAATCGCAGCGACATCTGCAGGATATTTTTTACAACTGCAAGATATTGCTAGTGTATACAATGTAATACGGAGGTGCTGGGTTCGAACCCAATCGCGCCCGTCGGCCTAATCGTTCGGAGTTTTCGTGGTTTTCTTCGAGCCTTGGATTTCCAAGCGTTAATACGGGTTAGGTTCCCTTAAAAAGACCCTACGAAGGGCACCCCCCCCTTCGGGCCTATATCCCTCGTGTTGATAATTGGCCGTCATAAACACAACCAAGCATACAATGTAATACTAGTAATACGAAAATCCCGCAGATGTCGCTGCGATCGACACTTGGGATTTTAGTAGTATCGTCGCACATTTAAGGGATAAAAATTTTTAGCACTTTGAGTGAACCTTGCCCAGCCGGGAGCAGAACTCGCGACCTGCAGCGTGGCAGACAGGCGTGCTGACCACTACGCTACTGGGCTTAAATTTTGCCCATTAGTTTTTTAAATATAGCTATCTCGGAAATCTTGAAAAACACAGCATAGCAGCGCCACATGTTGATCGATATACACTAAAAGCTAACTGGCAATTATATCTGTTCAGGTTTATATACAGTTTGATTAAATTCTGTACATTGGTTCTTACAGTATAGATATCACGGAATAAAAAAATTAAGCATAGCAGTGCCATGTGTTGGGCGATATAAACCCAAAGCTAAGTTATACCTAAGTCTATCTTAATCTGAAGTTTGATCAATATTAAACCCCATCCATTATTAGTTCTTGAGATAGAGTGACCACAAAAATTATATCTCACACAGACTAACAGATAGACACACATTTCCCAAAAATCGCGTTCAAGACATCTCGAAACGTGTAAATCAATCAAAAAAACGAAAGTCAAAAATTTTCACGATTTCAATACTTTCTTCTTGTGCATCAGAAGAATGTAAAAATAAATCAGTCTAGTATTAGTCTTTTTAGGGATCCGTATTTCAAAAGTAAAATGAACCATTATAAGATCACTCCTGTCCGTCTGTCGCAGCCATTTTGCTCGTAAACTATGGAACATGGGAAGTTCAAATTAGGGGAAGTAATAAAGACTATTGATCCACATATTTACAGATTATTAAACATTCACAAATATATTTGGGGAAAATGTAGAGGGGTTAATTAAGTTACTTGGGGAAAAATTCTATTCTTGTGGGGTGTATCGTGTGGTGTATCGTGTGAAAGCTTTCGTAACGCTGAACTCAAAAATAAACTTCTTTTAATTTTAGGTATTATATTTTCAGAGATACCTTCAAAAATGTAGTGCAAAAATATGTCCCCCCCCCCCTCCTCTATTTCCAAATCTACTGAAACTAAAATTATGAAAAATTAGAGGCAGTAGACGTTAATTTAAACCTTGCAGGAAAATTATAGCGATTAGCCTAGGTCACATAGTTTTTGAGAAAAGCGCATTTTCCCGTTACACACAAATTTCGATTTACGGGCATTCAGCAAAGGTGTTGAGGAGCTCTGGAGGTACCTATCGTAGCAGAAGTATAAAAGCATTGTTAATAATGATTTTCGAAAAAAATCGTCGGTAATCAGCTGAGATATTAACCCTTAAAGACACAAACGGTTTGGACATACATAATGACAAAAGCGGCGTACTCTACGTACCATCGGCTTTTAAAGCCTAGATAACAACTTTTAATGATATATTTGTGTAATGTAATGCCCAGTTGCAGTATGAAAGCAATAAATGTCAAATTCTTAAAAACAGACTAATTTAATTATAATTAATCACACAAATACTATGGGATTCGCGACTCGTTTGCATTGAGTGGATCCCTCAGTACGCCTCCCGTGTCTTTAAAAGTGAATTAAAAACCTATCTGGAAAAACGCGCCACTGGTCAAGGCCGCGTTTCAACTTTGCGACCTCCTTTCGAAGTGCGCTTAGTGCAATGCCAAGTTTAAACTTTGAAGCAGGGTTTTATTTCAACTACACTGTAAAAAGAAAACATTATTACGACTCTGAATTTAATTTTATGGAATTCCAAATGAAGTTTAAATATGCACTACTTTTATTGTCACTACAGAAATATGTTCATCATAAACTAATTAGGTTAAGATTAAAAAAAGAGTTATACAGAATAGCAATATTTTATATCATTTAGGGTTCATATCTCTTCGAGCTTTTTTGGCATACCCATTCCAACTTTTCTAGTACATACAGCTATACCCAACCCTACGTTGTATAGTTTTTTTTACAAAATCTTATTATTCTTTTAGCAACGATTTTTTTAATAATAGAGTTAATAATTCATATATTTATTGTACGGAACCCTCTGAGTGCGAGTAATACTCGCGCTTGACCGTTTATTTAGTTATTTATATTTTAGTATCTGTCTACAAAAGAACAAAATTCATAATAATCTCATATGTACAATGACACCAAATAAAATTGTTTAAATGCGTTTAAATGTATTTTTTTTCTTTTTATATAATGCGCATGTGTTTAATAAGAGCTCCCAACTATGCAAGATTTTTTAGGCCTTCCACTAATAAAATATTTGGGGCACAATTTTTCGATTATGATGCTTTTAGAAATAATGTATACTAAATTTAATATATGTATTATTGAATGCAAAAATAGAATTGAAAAATTTAAATAACTTTTAACACAAGTTGAATTATTATTACTATTAACAAAGGTACGAATTCTTCGTATGAAGTAGTTTTAAAATTAAAACACTCAGGTAAAATATCAAACCATATGTAAGCGCAAAGGAATAAGAAATCATTTGGACTTACTATGGAAGTCTTGAAACTTTTAATATAAAGCAGAAAATATTTGAAAGCTCTTACATTCGTAAAAAAAATAGCACTTATAAAATATTCATAAAAAGTAGGAATAATTCTAATGCAAAATTTGCAAAGTCATCATAGTGAAATCGTTCCTTTAAAAGTTGATTGTAGCAATTTTCTTACGGTTACTGTGTAATGTATTTTTTTACAAAATTCATATAATTAATGAAACATGTGAATTCTTAATAAATCGTAATTCGATATTTTAAATTAAAACTACCAGACCAGAAAAAAAATTAAGCTCCTTATATGTGTGGTCAATTGTCGGTAATAGAACGCTACACCTATGCAACCCTGAAAGATCCTTCCGGTCTATTACAACACATGTTTTTTTTTCTTGTACCACACAGAAACACATACCCACAGCAACATTAAGATATATATAAAAGTTATTTTATAACTAATCAGCAAGAATACGTTTGCTGTAGCTAAACAACATATTCATCAACCTTCTTATCTTAGCAATAGTCGAAAAGAGTATTTATATTAACTTGAAGAACAGAATTTGAAAACTAATCAAAACAGGCAATCATGTACTTCCTTTTAGTAAATCGCAGCTTTTCTCTGTGCGGTTTAAACATGGCAGTTTGAAATTTGGAAAAAATGTATTTTGAGTATTTTCAAAATACAAAATCCTTTCTAAAACCATCAGAAAATACATTACAAAAATACTTTGATCTTATCGGTTTACAATACAAAATACAAAATACAAATGTATTTTGAAAATGTCTTTCAAATACATCTATTTTCGATACTGCCCAACTCTGGTTATATCCTACCTAATTTTAATTCAGATTCGCAACAGAAACTTTTAATTAAATTTTACTTTTTAAACTTTGGTGGAAAATGTCAAAAAATTGCTTTTCCTCTTTGTGAAGTAATTCATTTTTAAATTCCGGTGTTAATAAAGTATTTCAGAAACATAATTGCTCAAAGGCTTAAAGAAGCTTTCCTAAATTGAAAAATTGGAAATTCCTTTTCACCTTTAAAGCCTAGATTCATAAAACAATATAAAATTATACATCAAAATATCTGCAATTGTGGTTGTCACGAAAACATTCAAGCAATTCATAATGCAGTGACTTGTGTATTTTCTCCATTACACATTCCTGTGAAAAATGTAATGACTTTGTCGGCTGTGATATATCATGATTAGAATGTATCAATTCAGAATGTCAAATTTGCGAAGATAACATCGAAGGATTATTTGAAAAGGAAGTCCATAATAAAGAACTTCTTATAAGTTATTGTAAATAGAAAAACGATCATAAACGTTTCGCTATTGACAAAACGTTTATCAACATTTTGTCAAAACAATTGCTTTCTCAAAACGTTCATAAACGTTTTGAAAGAATAACAATTGAAGAAACCATTTCTGATTGTTTACAAAATTTTCGAAAGCAACTAAATCCATTTCTGTGGCACACATTCCTTCAAACTTGTACACAGGATTATTTTGATAACGCCAAAAGAATAACCATTTCTCAAAAAAATCGTTATGACAGTGTATTTTCTGAAAACTGTGCATTTTTTATAACAAGGCGAAATTTGGTACGAAATACTGCATACTGGTCAAATGCATAAGCGACTGTATTTCCAGCTATTATTTAGTATGATCCCAAAATAGTAAAATCTTATGCTACAATTTCAGACAATGTAGCACATAATCAATTTTCTGTAAATGTTCTCTTATGTAAAATTTCAACGTAGCATCTTTAAGGGAATGGATTTTCCTAAAGTGTATCTGTTTTGCTTTTTTATATGATGGTTGTGCTTTCCAATTTAAACAAAAATATAACTATGCAACTACGCCTGAAATGAATCAGACTTCTTTCACAAGTAACTTAATTAGGCATATTTTTTTTTTCAAATACTCCTGGTATCCATGCCGTAGATTTATTTTGTGCCGTTGTATGATGATATATGTGGAATGAAGTGCGTGCTAAAAAAGCAATTTTAAGGAATACTTCTTATTTTGTCAAAATTGTTCATGAAAAAACAAAAGCAAGCATACTCCATATATCAGATGAAGAAATAAAACAATAATGTTTCATTACTTTGCGAGAAAATACCAACAGCGAAGGGCATTCAACAAATACAATTTATTAAGAACATGAAAAATGACACTATCTACTACAAACCATACACTAACATCATTCGTACAAAGAATTTTTGTTTCGTTAAGTAAATAATGATTAAGGAAAAGTTGCAAGTGATATTATTGATAATGAAGACAATGTGGCTGACAATTATGCTGAGTGATTCTAAAATATGATGATTTAAATATTCGTGGCTTTACTATTCAAGTGGTAATCGAAAATTATCAAATAAAGTGCTAAGAGCTATTTAAACATAAGGAATTCTCAAGTTTGAACCTGATGACCACAATATTTGGCAAAAAAGAATGAAATTGTGGCTGACATTAATGCTCTCAGATTGATAAACTCTCGAGGATTTTACAAACTCTAATTAATTTAAAAAATTTTTACATTGTTCTATGTTATTTTAAAATGTAACCATCATTAAAAGTTTTTTCATGGACAAAATATCACAAGAGTAACACTTATCATTTTGCAAAGTTAAATGTAACTAATTCTTGTATTATCAGATGAGTTCAATGATTAATACACTTTAAAAAGATATAATTACTCTGCTACACAGTAATACCCCGACTTACGTCACCCCCCCCCCCCCAGGCATGGGAGCGTTCCGACCCAAATGGACGATTATTACCACTAAATGTTAATAGCATTCTTTGCTTTATTAAATCTCGGAAACTCTGTCAGTAAATAATGCTTGAAATACTATTAAAATTATTGGTATTAATCGGCCATTTGGGTCGGAGCGCTCTCATTCCTGAGGGTGACGTAAGTCAGGGTATTGCTGTATTCTGTAAATTTTATTTCTATAGTCTCGTATAATTCACAGAATGTCTGCGTCAAACACAATTTTGAAAATTGCATTTTTTTCTGGTCACAAGAGTAACAAAATTTTCATTCATTATCTAGGCAAGTAAAATGCTTTTTGTTACAAATTGCATATGATTTATAAGAGTAGAGCACGTGTATTTTTAAGTGGTTGTCTCAAATTTATCCTAAATACATTTTGTAATGAAATAATTGAGAATATTTATGGAAATTCGCTCTCACAGTCACAAGAGTAACAATGGACGTTCCCTTAACAACATGAACATCAACATTAAAATTAATATTATTTTGTTACTCTTGCGTGTATAAATTCTATTATGCAGCTGAAAATGTTTACTTTAGAATTAATAGCGTCCGAAATATCGATATTCAGGTTTAGGAAAACTTATATTACTATATATTACACTATAAAAACTACTCTGAAAATCAATGGCAGAAAAATAAACTCTTTTTTATATATAAATGCTTCTTTAATTCTCAAAAATATAATGGTTTCTGAGGTTTCTTAATGATAAAGAACGCTTTTCAGAATCGTTGCAAAAGTTTATTATATATTTTCGTCCGTTGCTATAACTTTGTAGCCTAAAAACCACTTGTATTTTTTACAGTGTATATAAGATACAGAAATAAGTTAAATAAGCTAAAAAGTTTTAAACATTGTTGCGTAAAATATTTTTTTTAACTTGAGTAACATTTCAGGTCGTTCTAAGAATGAAATTATCCAATTTCCTTCAAACCTAGAGGATATTGTTAACAAGAATTAGTATTATGTATGACAGCCGATTATGTACACCAGGAATATAGGTTTTTAACAAGAAATAGCAACATTATATTAATTTGTTTGTTTTTTTCTTTTATATTTTTGCAAGAGTAAATGTCTTTTTATTGAAATATTCGAACATTGTATGGCGAATTTTAAATCGATTTTAATTTATATTATTTTTCCTAACGATATTATTGTCTATATAAATGTGGAGTTACAATTGAGCAAATGAGAGGTGTTACAATGAACCGGGTCGCGAGAAATAAAAGTTTGGGAACACTGTGCTTGATAAAAGTTCTAATTGCCACTATAAAAGCCCTAGTTCTAGTTGCCGCTCATTTCAACGTTTTGCATTCTTATGTCAAAGATCTTTTTCATATGGCTAAAACTAAAATTTAGTCTATGATTTCATCAAAAACAGTTGCAATTTTATTTAAACATTTCAATTTTACTTCTTATAAAATACACAATAATAACAATAACAATGACTTTTCTTCAACTGAGGTATATGGAAAAATTGATGCAATTGTTTTTTTGTGATACTCATCAATGATTTTATCATTTTCAAGATGGTAAACTTTCACGTATGTTCATAAGTGTTTAATTTTAGTATACCGTATGATATATTGTTTCATTTAGTATATGTTTTTCTTCCAAATATTTCCTGCATTTCTTGTGAAACGCTAGATATAAAAGTTGGGTTGTCATTTTATTAGCTTTCTCTAATACAAAATAAGAATGTTTGCAAATGATCATAGATTTTCTAATTTGTGTTACTAATACATCGTATAAAATCACAATGAATGAAAAATTGCATTATAACTGCATTATTGTTAAATAGCAAGCATTTACAAATTATTTTCTTGTAAAATTTAAATATTTTTTTTTTTTTTTATAAAATTCATGCCTAAAATTTCTTGCAAACGAATTATCCTTTTTAAGGCGACATACTGCTGTTACATCTTCAAAGAAAAAAAAATCAATTTTTCAAAAATAATATTTATAAAAGAGCAATATTTTCTGAGCATTTTAAAACAGGCCGCACAAAATAAAATCCTGTAATCACTCTACTTATGACAGAAAATGGGTCTTGTGGTTTAAATGTACCAATGATTCAAAGGATACTTAAAGTGGTTTTTCTAAAAATGTTAAAAACGTGTTCTCTTTAACTGCAAGCAAGGTTGCTCTTGAAAGTCTTAATATTTTTACATACAATCTTTGCGCAATTACAGTTTACATCCTTATTATAAGACTTAACATAAAGTTGTGCATATTTTAGAAAATTTATAAGATAAAATTGAAAGTATTGCGTATTTTTTCGCGGTTTATCATTTTTATTTATTTATTTATTTATTTATTTTTTTTTTTTTTGGTGGGGGGGGGGGGGGGGGGGGGTAGGTGCTATAATAATGAAAAACTTTATGTTAAGATTTTAGATATAGAATTATCTATAAATCCGTGACAATTGCAAGTATAAATATTTATTAGTTCAAGAGAAATCTTGCGCGCAATTTTAGAAAAGCACGCTTTTGAGATAAACCACTTTAAAAAATCCTTTTAATTATTGCTTACATTAAGAACATCCGATGCATTTTTAGTCATAACTAGCTTATATATAAGAAAGGTTTGTGCTGTTTGTTTTTAAAAGTTTAGACGACTCTTTCATACACATATTCTTCAAAAAATTGACCTTTTTTTAGGATTTGAAAATCGTAAACCTTTTATAACATATTTATTTTCTTATGTGGATATTTCGTATAGCGTGTGTACTATCTGAAATAAATGTTTTCAGGCAAAATGATACTGAATTTGAATTGTTTTGTCAAACATTTTCAGAAGCATAATAAGGGGATACATATATACAGAAAGTGAGAAACAGAAAGAGCGGAACTTTTCAAAGTGTATACTCACCAATATTTATTCATTGAATTCCGTTATTACTTTGGTTAATATTACAATTACATTTTATGACATATTTTTATTGAAACCAATATAGTGAACGTATTCACGTATCAACACAGGTTTTTTTTTTTTTTTTTTTTTTAATTATATAAAAGCATGAATGTGCTGCGATATCAAACTGAGAATTATACAAATTTAGAACTGACACACGCAAGTATGTATACTCGACCCTCGTCCCAATATAATAAATAGATAAAGAGCGAGAATGTTAAAAAAGTCATTTAACCGGGTATTTAATGCTAATGCAAAAGAGAGTCTGAGATTTCTTAGAAACTGAACCAATTGTTATTATAATCTAAACAGAAGAATAGTCTATTATGCACCAAATGATATTCAAGAGACATGTTGACTCTTTCTCACCTTCTAACGTAATAAAGCTACAAAACGCATAAAAAAATTATGTAATTACAGTTTGAAGCTTCCATGAGTCTTTAATTTTCTAAAATGATATTAAATCATACACCGTAAAAAAATCCGACCAGTTTTCCTGTAGAAATCGGAAAAATAGTTGCCCTTATCGTACCGAAATATTTTCCGACCCAGCTCCGAATAAAATCCGTAAAAAAAAGGAAACAGTCAATAAAACGGTATTTTACGGATTTTATTTCGAGCTGGGTCGGAAATTTTTCCGGTACGATAAGGGCAACTATTTTTCCGATTCCTACAGGAAAACTGATCGTATTTTTTTTACAGAGTTTAAGATTATTTTTTCTCTTCGTTTTGTGGAAATAAAATTAAGGCATATTTCAATTCATTTTACTCAAAATTTCTTTTGTGTTTTATTGGAAGGAGCTATTAATCATTTTATGACTAGTTACTCATGAAGAATAGAATATTTGTCTAAAAGTCTATAGTTCTGTTCTGTTACTATCTGTACTGAGCATTATACTATCATCATTTCTCTCTGCCTCCTTAGAAGCCTGATCTTGGGTGTTCAGGCTGATGAGGATAAAGTACTCAAAATTCGTCCCGTCGCTCAGTGGAGTATTTGAAGCATAATCCTGGCCAAAATTATTTTTCATGTGTTTTACAGTTAAAATCTTTGCTGTTGACTTACTATTAGTGAATACACTTAATTAATGTGTATAGCATTTAATTAAAAAAATAAGTATATAATACAAAATTTACTTAACTTTTCACTGTTTATATGAGGAAGGTAATATTTGAAAAGGTTGTTTTATTTACAAGAAATATTTAATTAAATGTGGTTAATAATACTATATGTAAACATTTAATTATCTATATAACCCAAAGTATTAAAATATATATTATTTGCATTTAGTATTTAGCAAAACTGATTCTCTAAAGTTGAGTTGTTGTACAGGGATTCTGGTTTTTGAGTGTTATTAAGTTGGTGTTATTTATGACGGCCGATTATCTATACGAGAGATATAGTCCCGAGGGAGAGTGCCCTCCGGGGGGGGGGGGGGGGTTCTAACGGAGCCTAACACGTATTTACTCAAGGATATCCAAGGTTCGAAGAAAATCACGGAAAATTTCGAACGTTTAGGCCGACGGGTGGGATTGGGTTCGAACCCAGTACCTCCCGTCTACCAACTTACAGAGCAGAACCTCTCGGCCACTGGTGAGGCGAGTATTATTAAGAGATTACCAAAACAATTTATATTTAAAATGGCAATTATATACGGAAGACTTTTTTTTTTCTAAATTGGCCTTCAAAACTATAAGCAATACGACTATACTTCAAAAATGGCCCGGTATAGCACGGCACACCTTTAAAAAGCTGTATATCTAAGTTAGAGCGATAAAAGCTTAAAAAGAACACATTTTTAAATTTATTTTTTTTATTATTATATTAAAAATAAAGCTATTGAGTTCAAAAATTCATGAAGCCACAAACAACATACATTTAAACATAATTAAACATAATAACAAAGTTAAAACGCAAAAATGAATTGCGTCTTCTCACAAAGAAACCTCCTCTTCTACTGAATCTAGTAGCCACCGGATGTGACTTATGCTTCTGAAATAGACATAGATCTATGCACCAGTTAGTCAGCTGTTAGAAAATTATGCTTTTTACAATTGTTGCGCAAATTCTTATTTTTGCATTTTTGGTTAGGTTTTTGGGTCAAATACTCCACTGTGCGTCGCCTAAATTCGACTCCCTTGCTAACTTTTATGGATATTGCTATTTATGGAAAACCTATGAGATACTTCTGTGCTCCCCAGTCAATCGTTGGCACAGTGATAAAGAAAAGAAATGTTGTGTTTTAATGCAGTATTTTCCAATACTATTTGTAGGAGAAGATTGTTATTGTTTTTTCTGGTTGTTGTTGAACTTCAAAATAGTATGTTGATGCGTCAAGCTACCTTTTTAGCATTCCGTAGTTGATATTTGTAGATGGGAGCATCTTTGTCACGTCCAAACTCTTCGTGGCCTTTGACGTTCATTGGTAGGCCAGAGGTAGCTAATATGTTTTTAATACTTCTAGTTTTTAATTCGTAGCCCTCAAACCCCACAGTCAAATGATCAATCAAAATGACCAGTTCAAAAAATGTCAGGCCACTTCTACTATAGATCAAGGCCTCGAAAAATCACATGCCCGGCATTATTGTTGCTACTTTTTTTTATTTGATTATCACCACTTTTTTGAAATGGCAAAATTTGCCTTATTAATCTGCCATTAAAAAAAGCGAATTTTACCATTCCAAAAAAGTGGTGCCGATCAAATTAAAAAAAAAGTAGCAACACTGATGTCGGGCATGTGATTTTTTGAGCCCTGCAATAGATGACACTTCATTTTTTTCCTAGATAAGATCTCCTTACAAAGAGTCGCTATACCAGAAGATCTACCTAAATTTCAAAAAAGTAAATTTTGTAGTCGAATTTAACCGCCACTTTTTGAAATGATCCCCAGTTATAAATTTGTAGGGAAACGGAATTAGGGGCCCTTCTTCAAATTTCGAAAAATTGCCCTACTTTTGCTTTTGATGGCTCAGAGTGAAAGCCAATTAATTTCCTCCAGTTACTATACTCGTACCAAGGAGCAGAATTGCTTAGATTTTTTTTTTTTTTTTGCCTCTCTCTTAATTTTCAAACTTACAATTTTTTCTTAAGGAGACGATATTTGGGCATTTCCCTATAACGCTTTATCAGTCGTTTGTTTCTTTCTGTTTCACAAAATTGAATTTAATCTCTATCTTTTGCATGATTAAATTCTATATTTTTCAATTCAATATCATAGGGTTAATTCAAAAAAGACGAGCAAAATTTTAAAAGTTGGTAGGATGCAGCAAAATAAATATTTTTCACCTTACAGTGCGTTGTGACGGCTAAAGTATTAAGATTCTAAAGGACGCTTACTGATAGTATGGAAAAATGCGCTTTTTTGAACAATCAACAGTTTTTTTTTAATTTTTTTTTTTATGCTAACAGTGGCTAAGGAAATGCTAATAAAAAAAATTCAATTTAACAAATTACAACGACCATTTGGAAAATGATTTTTTCAAAGACTAAAATTTAAGACATAAAAAATAGCACGGAGTTGATCATACATTACGTACGCCATGAATTAAACATTAATAGTGTTATTACACGTAAGAATTGCAAGCGACAGAAATCGCCTGCGACTCGTACGTATTATCCACCTGAAACTTATGTATTATCCAAGCATTTCATTGGCTGTTCGGGAAAAGGCTTTTCCATCGTCAGATTTCCAAGAAATCTGACAACCCATTTTAAATGAAATTTCATTCTTAAACTTCTAAACATCCCACACTATTACTTTTTACACCGTCGTATAGAAATAAAAATGTACTTTTAAATGCAATTTGTTTGAAAGCTGTATCTCAATTTGTTTCTGAGTTATTATTTTTTTGTAGTTTTTATTACTTTTTTGTCATAGTGGCAACAGATCTCTGTTGAAAGTAAAGGGAAATACATATTACTGTATAGACCAATCAGAAGACGAATAAAATGCGGATTAAACCAATGAAAACCTTCAGATATGCTTTTGATTTCAAATCCTGACGAGAACAATAACCATTTTTCCAAATGGTTAATAAACAAGCACAAGCATATAAAGCATAAAGATTCAAGTCTTTTTACTGGTGTTTATGATATAGGTTAAAAGAAGACGGCACAGGGCAAAATCGATTTTGTTATTAGTTCAAGATTTACTTTTTAACAAAATTTATTAAAATAACCTTATTTTAAGCAATCTGTAATGCTAAGAAGTTTTTCTTAGCTTTTTTTCAGCTATATAATTGTCACATTGCCTTCTGATCAGTCCTTAATAAAGCTTATTTATTGCTCTTTTATCATGTTTTATTTTTCCATATCAAAATTTCTTTAACAAAAATAATATATGAAATAACCTCTGACGTCATTTACGTATTTTGGTAAAATAAACACCCATCTCTTCAGTCAGAAAACTCTATCTTGCAACTTATAAATGCTTCAATTCCGTACATGCGTGCAGTGGAAAAAAATGTTTTTGTTTTTGTCTTAGTTTTACCACCCTTTTATGAAACATCTACCAATATAAAATTTCCAAACTGAATTTGCATTCGCCTTTATTAACGATAATATTTTTTTTTCAGTTAGCTCTTTCCAATTTTGTTCGTTCGCACATGCTGGAATCATGAAACGTGTGGCAATTATTGGAGCTGGATCAGCTGGGCTGGCAGCGGCGAAAGCATGCAAAGAAGAAGACATCGATTTTGTTATTTTTGAGAGATCAGGAAGAGTAGCAGGTCTGTGGAACTATCGCGATGAAGACGTTGATGGCCAAGCATGTGTCATGAAAACAACTGTTATCAACTCCAGTAAAGAAATGAGCGCTTTCAGTGACTTTCCTCCACCTAAAGAATTTTCAAACTACATGCACAACAGGATGATGTGCAAGTATTTTCATATGTATGCTGAAAGATTTGGATTACTGGATAACATACGTTATTATCAAGAAGTAAGTTCCACATTTTAGTTTAAAAATATGTTTGATTAATTATTTTATTTGCTTATTATTTTTAAGACAACCATATTGATTGGAAAAGAAATGATATGTATCGACATTTTTCGAAGTGAGTGAAAGGTGTCTAGGCCGGGAGTCCAGTGTTGCCAGTGGCTTACTTTTATTAAATTCAGATATCTTGATTGGCGCCACTTTTTTGAAATGGTAAATTTCCTCTTGTTTTCGCTTTAATTAAAAAGTCATTAAATAAGGCGAATTCTACCATTTCAAAAAAGTGGTGCCAATCAAGAAATCTGAATTTTAAAAAAGTAGCCCACTGGCAACACTGGCGGGAGTCAAGTACAAGACCTTTGGCTTAATTGCCATGACGTCCGGCTGACACATTTTAATCAGATAGCCTTATTGGTGGTAATCTGACAGACCAGATGCTATTAACTTTAAGATTATTATTATTTTGTTACTCTTGAATGTATAAATTCAATTACGCAACTGAAAATGTTTACTTGAGAATTGATAGCGTCCGAAAAACCTATATTGCGGTTTGAGGAAACTGATTAATACACTATAAAAATTAGCCGGAAAGTATCCGAAAATTAGTGGTAGCAAAAGAAACTTTGTTTTTATAAATGCGTCTGTAAATCTTAAAAGTATATTAGTTTTTGAGTTTTCTAAAGATAAAGAACGCATTTCAGAATCGGGGTTAACTCGGAAGAAGTTATTGTATATTTTCGTTCCCAGTTATATTATACTTTCGTAGATTAAGGAACAATTGTCTTTCTTACAGTGTATATAGTGTTAATGTCTCGCACTACGAGAACTTCAAGCTCAGGTCCTGAGCAAAATCAGTTCAACTCAAACAATGCTACTACGTAGTTATCTTATCGACATTTATTATATTATCGATTCAGGAAAATCAGATTTTTGGTTGTTTATACCTAGGTTTAAACTATTTTCTTGTATTTTTTTTTTCATATGGCTAAAACCAGTAACCAGAATACCTTTATTGTGTTCATGTTCGAATTAAACAGATACATTTCTTAAGTGTATCTACTACTAGTACCTCAACATATCACCACAGCCAGTAGTGAAAAGTACCGACGAATACTTGTTCATATGATTTTTTTGTCTAACTGTGCTTTTTAAAAAGTTTCCAACAGTCGAAAAGTGTTTATGGCTTCAGTACGTCTGTATGTCTAATTATCTGTTGTCCATCTGGCTGTCTATTGCCTGCCTTCCTGTCTGTACACACTCTAACCTCCGTAAATATGCTTGGTTTACCACGTAATTGGCCAATTTTATTAATGTTTACCATAGAACATCAACAAGGGAACATGGAGTATCCAGCATTTATAGTCCATTTACAAGGACGATCAAAATAATTCTGTTTCATTATGGCCTATATGTGGAAAAATTGTTTGCAGTGTATTTTAATATCTTTACACTATTTCAAACATAATGAACTTGAAATATAATATGAAGTTCGTACATTGTGAGATCTTACATTATTTACAAAAGCGTGGACAAAGGCTTAGCCGTATTCGCTTCCATAAGTCATGCATACGGCGATCAACAGAATGGGAGTTCCAAAATAGGTCCAGAATGTCGGGGGTTCTACTGCAAAATCGTTAAAATGAAAGTAATTGCAATGAGGCCCTAAAATATGCTATTTCCCTTTTTATTTGCCCTTTTTCTGCGAGAATTTGAACGTGTCCACTATTGGAGTAGAAAGATGCCCACTACTGGCCTATTTTAAGCTCTAAGAAAAAGAAGTAATTTTGTGCGGATAGCTGATTAAAGTAGTAACTTTTTCAGCACAGTCTGAAGAAAATGGGGATTGAGATATTGAACACTCGCTGTTGCGTCAGTCACAAAAACAGGCAAAAAATGACTTCAAAGTGCCTACCTAGTATTACTTGTAAAGTTACATTATACAGGGTGATTCGGAACTCCTACGCAAAAATTTAACAGGGGATATAACACGCCTAGACAAGCTCAAACACCTTACAATGCATGGTCGTAACTAAGCATTGAAGCGCTAAAGTACACTTTCTGATTATGAGAAGAACTGTGTTTACTACGCAGTTAAGGACTTCCAGAACATCCAAAAACACAGCACTATGCATAAAATGCCTTTTCCTGATTAGTAAAACCAGCCGTCCTTTTTTACAATCCACGGTAGAAATGACAATGTGTGCGAAAAACCAGAACTTTGTATGTTTAATCGCAGCGCCACCCAGCATTTTGCGGCTTACGATACGTCCATGCATTGTCTGACAAAAATAGCTTACTTAGATGTGTTCTATTACTCCTTAAAGTTTTACCCATGAGTTCTTATTTGCACTCAACTTATCTGAATGAAATTTGGTCTCAATTTAAGACTGAACACTGCCCCCACTCCACACACACTCTTGAGCTACTTACTTTAAGATTTCTTTATTGCTTCATCGATATTAACATCCTAGTTAGTAACACAATTCCCTATAAATATAATCAGCAATCATTTGTTGGATATTGTGTAGAAAACATGGTTCTCTTCACAATCAGAAAGCGACATGTAGCGCTTCATTGCTTGAGTTACGACCATGCATTGTATGGTGTTTTGAACTTGTCTTTGCGCGTTCTATTACCCCTTAAAGTTTTGCCCAGGAATTCCGAATTACCTTGTATTATAAAAATTGGATTTGTTTCGATGTAAAATATTAATTTCATGGGTTTATTTATGATATTTTTAATAAAAAAGAGAGACATAAACAAATTTAAGACATGCGAATGAAATGTTTCTTATTCTTTATTTACATCTAAAACTACTACTATCAGGAAAGTGTTGTCATAAGCAGTTCAAAGATTTTGAGTCTACGTGAGATGCCTTTTTATTTCCTTTTCTCTTCGCTAAAAATATACTAACACTACAGATTCATTATCTCAATGCATGAATTAGAATTCAGTTTCTTACCTCTTTCTACAAGAACGCTCTGGAAATGGCTTTGTGAGCATAATAAAGAGAATGAAAATTCTCTGAAAAAGAATGTTGTAAAAAAATTCAGAATATGATGTTTCTCATCATTTATTTTATTCAGTATATGAACAATACAAAGGAAAACTTATATAAAAAATACCATCTTCATATAACAATAGGTTTATATATAATGCAACAATAAATCTAACTCTAATTTTTATATGTTTCTAAAGATAGATATACACTATATTGCCATTAATGACCGGCAATTTTCAATTTTAGACATTTTGTCGAATATTTAGAAATATACTTGTCAGATTCTTCTGGAATTTTAAGGATTAAAAAGAACAGGTATGACCTCATATTTAGCAATGTCGATTTAATAAGGGGGGCAATTAAGGGGCCAACAAAAAATCAAAGAAAAAAATAATACTTGGGATCACCCTGTAAAATAAAATGCACGAAATGATATATCGCTACAGAATATAAATAAACATACATTGTGCAATATGTGTATTCGTTTGTGTAAGAATAATAGCACGTATATTAATAGAGATATAGCGATTTATTTAAAAAAATAAAAAAATTCTTGCATGTTTTTTGCTTATAACATACAGTGTTTTCAAAGAAATTTAACGCCGATTTCAGACAAATTGACAAAATATAGTAGAAACAATATAGTGCAATTGGAATATAAATATATTAAATATTTTAGGAAATATGAGCAGTTGTATGAAATAATTTTTATCTGCGCATGCGCGAACGATAACAGGGATCATTTTACATAATTTAATAGTCAACTCTATGGAGCAACTTATTAAAAAAAATCTAGTCAAATATCGTAAAAATTCAGAAAGATATCGGCGTTAGAGTGAGCAAATTTTTAGTTGTTCTCTAAAAGCAGCTGAATGATAAGGGATTTTACACAAATTGTCAATTTTAATTTAATTTTTTTTTTTTTAGTTTTCATTTTTTATTGATGCTTTAGTTCTTCTCTGATAACCACCAGAACGAGCCTATACCATGATCAAAAGAAGTATCAAAATCGAAGCATTTTTTCCAAATCTACTCGTTGATAGTCACTAAATGCTAACTTTTTTCTGAAAGTCAGTTAATAAAAAATGACAATTTGTGTAAAATCCCTTATGATTCAGCTGCTTTTAGAGAACAACTAAAAATTTGCTCACTCTAACGCAGATATCTTTCTGAATTTTACGATATTTGACTAGATTTTTTTAATAAGTTGCTCCATAGAGTTGACTATTAAATTATGTAAAACGATCCTTGTTATCATTCGCGCATGCGCAGATAAAAATTATTTCGTACAACTGCCCATATTTCCTAAAATATTTAATATATTTATATTCCAATTGCACTATATTGTTTCTACTATATTTTGTCAATTTTTCTGCAATCGGCGTTAAATTTGGTTGAAAACCTGTATGTTATAAGCAAAAAAACATGCAAGATTTTTTTAATTTTTTTTAAATAAATCGCTATATCTCTATTAATATACGTGCTATTCTTGCACAAACGAATACACATATTGCACAATGTCTGTTTATTTATATTCGGTAGCTATAGATCATTTCGTGCATTTTATTTTACAGGGTGATCCCAAGTATTATTTTTTTCTTTGATTTTTTGTTGGCCCCCTAATTGTCCCCCTTATGAAATCGATATTGCTAAATATGAGGTCATACCTGTTCTTTTTCATCCTGAAATTCCAGAAGAATCTAACAAGTATATTTCTAAATATTTGACAAAATGTCTAAAATTGAAAATTGCCGGTCATTAATGGCAATATAGTGTAGACCTTTAGTATTCATTAGTTTTACAAAACATGAACTACAACTAGTGTTGCCATGTATCCCGCGTAAATCGGGGCTCCAAATGCTCTGGACACCAGTATTTTAAAGTAATTCCCTTCGCCTTATCTAATGGCAATATTATCTCCGATTAGAGATGGCGAAATAAACTGCAAGAAATTAGTGGTGTCCAGAGCATTTGGAGCCCTGATTTACGCGGGACACCTTGTAATGCTAACTACAACTATAGAATGTGCTTAACCCTTAACCGGAAACATTAAAATGACGTGCACAAACGGAAACGTGCCGTCTGTGAGACTGCTAAATTAGAAAAATTGCTATAAAATTTTAAAAGGAAAATAACTCTTAATAATTTACCAAATAGTGAACTTAAACACTTAATATTTAATAGTAATGCATTAAGGACCAATTTTTTAATATGACAGCATAAAAATAGGTTTTGAATGTCGCAGACAGAAAATATTTAGAAATTACACATTATTGTTCAAAATATAAAATTTTCGTCATAATAATTAAATAAATGCTAATATTTTTATACATTTCGGTACGATATGAATTAGAAAAAAATATTACGCAGTAAAATTAACAAAACATTTAATAGTAAATATTGCAGCATGTTCTAAATATCTACATTTTGTATGCATTTTTGACAATGTTGAGTCACTTTCGTGTTCAGAATTTATATATTCATCATCTGAAATACTTTCAATATTGCTTATGTCACTTACTACTTCATCAAACAATCTCAAAGCACTTTCTTCACTCTTTATTATCACTGTAGCGTACCCGCTTTGACGGCTCCTCCATATCAATACCCCAGAGCAAAAAATTACATAAACGGAAACATGCCGTCCCACAGACTGCGTTGAAAAGAAAATAATTTTTCTTTCAATAACTAAAAATGCGCAGGTGTTGCAAATGGGTGGGGGAGGCAGAGGACCAGTAGCGTAAGAATTAGATTGCGTGATAAGATTGGGGACGCCTTCATTTTTGTGTAAAGGGTAGATATGTAGATGCAACCGTCTCACAGACGGCACGTTTCTGGTTAAGGGTTAAATACGTGCAACTAAATTTATTACTGTTCGTGTTAAATCTTCAAAACATAAAATGATTAAATTCATTTGTATTCTTCAATGTCTGTATTTATTAAACAAATTCAATAAGGGAGTGATCAATACAGCTTAAACCAACTATCTCAAATGAGAAAGTTCACTTTCAATGGGTGATATTCTTCAAAACATACATGAATGTTCAGGGAGAAAAACGATGCCCTTTTTGTTCGATTTGAGATATAGATGCCATTTGTTAGCTTGAGAGACATATTATCACCAGGTAACCTTGGTTCGAGACAAAAATGAAAGTAGTTTTTAAAAAAACTCAATTGAAGATAGGTCGTCCACGGCCTTAAAGGGAAAGGATTAAGAGTAACTAATTTGTGACTATCATTGTTTCTCTCCGTCACCCTTTTAATGATAGTGCTCTCATTTCTTGTATTCCAAGTACCAGTTCACCGAGTTAACAATTACTTATAGCAGAAGAGGAAATCGATAAACTTTGTAAATATAATTTTTAGTCACACTGCTAATCTGTATTACTTCAATTTTAAGCTTTTGTTGTATAAAATAAATCTGGCGAATGTAAAAAGAAATTATTGTGATTTTCAAAATAAAAGTTACCTAAGGACACAGGGAAAAATTTTCATGAAATTTTGGTTTTATTTAAACCATATAGCTTGTTCACCGTAGTGATTAGTGAACAACGCGCATAATACATAAAAAATTCAAATACAGTAGTAAAAACAACAAAATTCAAGTTTTTCTTTCAATGTACAAAAATCTTTATATTTGACACAAGAATTAGTCAATTTTCTGGCATATATTTATACTTTACAACTTTCGGGGATAAAAAAATCAAACTAACAAGCGAGCAGAAACCGGCCGCATTTCCCAATTAGCACTATAATTTTGGTATTGAAATGCTTGTGGTCACTAATAATTCATTTCATCATTAACCCATGAACTCCACACCAGTTCAAATTCGCAACGAGCAAAATTTCAAATCGTCGGCGTTTTTTGAAAACACGCTTTCATTACTTGCATTTTTATTAAAAAATGCAATTTTTGATAAAAATAAATATCACAGTTCGATTCCTTTTCAAGTTTCGTATAGGAATAACGTGTTATATTTCATTATCACAATATTGACAACAAATGTATTTGCAGTTGAAGTTACGGAATCCACAAACTCACTAGTATGAAGTGCGAGGATGTTGTACCGAAGTGTGGAATCCACCGTTTAAAAATACAGAAAAAATAATAGTTGAAACTATCTAAAACCATTTCACGAAAAAAACCTTGTTTCAGTGTAATGGATTTGATATAACGAAGGGTATGTGTCTTAAAGATTTTCTTTTTAATTTTGAAATTTTTTGGAAATGTTTATCTGTAATCTATTTTATTTTAGGTTACAAAAGTAGAACAATCACCTGATTATGATGAAACCGGACGGTGGATTTTGACTGCTCAAAACACAAACGATAAGACATTAACTACGGAAACATTTGATGGAGTAATGGTCTGTACAGGACATCATGGCTATCCCCATATCCCTAAGTTTAAAGGGCAAGAAGACTTTAAAGGGAAATTCACTCACACTCATTCAATTAAAGTTCCAGACGCTTACAAAGATCAAAAAGTCTTGATCATCGGAGTTGGAAATTCTGGTTTGGATGCTGCTGTTGACATCAGCAGTGTTGCTAAGCAGGTAAATATATCTTTGCTCAATAAACTGAATCTAATGCCACTAAGATTTAGCCGATCTTTTGATCCAGAGTTCACATTATCCAGTCTTCACCTATAAGAAGAATAATAACATAACAAAAATAACTAAAGTATATTTGAAAAAAAAAAAAACATCAGTTGTGAGTAAAATAACTAAAAAAAAACTTTGTATCAAATGCGAGCCTGACGTGTTAAAAGTAATCACAAAGAGACGATAAAAGAACCAGCAAATATTGCAAATATCTGTTTGAAAGAATTATAAAATAACAAGCAAGAAGCAGGAATTACGCTTTTTCAGAATATAGTGTCGACCCCGATGAGGGAAAAAATTGTTACACTGTAAAAAATTGCTGCAGTAATTTTACTACAGCAGAGATTCCAGGGAAAGGCACATAAAAAAATGGGCTTTGCTCCTGGATAAACGGCCTTTGCCTTTAGATAAACGAGTTATGTCTGTAAAACATAAAATTTACGGAATTTGACCGTTTATTTGGAAAAAGTGGCATTTTCCGTAAATTTATGGAAGCAATTTACGGTAAAATACACGTAAATTTACAATTATTTTTGACAGTGTATTATTATTACGAGGTGGAACCCGTCGAATTTCGACGAAAGAAAATGTTTAAGAAGGAACTGTTTCATTAATTTATAATAAACCTACAAAATTAGTTACAATAAAAAATGCATCTTATATTGGTTAGTCTTAACTCTCAAACAAATATTATTTTAACCTAATGGTCACTGCTCTTCTATAAAGAGGCTCTAAATTTTTGCAAAACTTTGCGTTTTATCAGTGTGTGATTTCAATTGCGTTATTTTCAAAAGTGAAGCATTTCCACCTGTGAAGAATTTCAAAGTCGCTGGAGTGAAAATGATGCACTTCTACAAAATGTTTTTCAGTTTTTAAAATGCACGCTTTTATTTTATATAAAATGACGTCATTTGCATCCGATGAAGAATTTCACATTTATGATCTAGCCTTAAACAACATCTGTAGAAAATTGTGCATATGACGTCACTATCGCGGAATAATACCTAAAGCCAGCAAAAAGCGATCTCATAAACTCGACAAAAAAAATCGACTATCTAATAATTCATATGCCTTCATTTGCTTGTAACATTAATATGGATACTTAAAATTAAACATAGTTTATAATAATACCTTCATGTTTTATCAGAAATCATTCATTTATATTTTTTCAAAATAGCACGTATTTTAATTACAATTTTTTTTTTTCATTTTTTATGAGAAAATGTCAAAAAAAAGATAAAGCAATCTATTATTTTCCAACTATTTTCCGTTAACTTTCTACAGGAAAATAGTATTTCAGTTGCCATTTGTAAAAAAACGGCATTAAAAACTACAAAAAAATTAATATCCCAAAAATAAATTGAGATGCAATTTTCAAACAAATTGCAGCTAAAAGTACTTTTGTTCCTATACGAAGGTGTAAAAATTGAAAGTGCGATGCTTAGAAGTTTAAAAAATGGCTTTGGAGATTATCAGTGTTTAACCGCATGATGACACATCTGCTTCGTTTCACTGCTGGCTTATGTAACGTAACGTTACTTTTGGAGATGACACTTTAATTTTTGCTCGAAAGAAATAGCATATCGGGGGCTGATAAATGTGCCTCTGTTAGGTAAGAGAGAGAGTGAGAAGCAGTAATTCGTGCTAATTATTATTCGTGTTACTATTCGTATTAGTATTAATGCTAATGATATGCTTGATGTACTGGCCATTAAAAGCATTCTGGCCTTTAATTTCTTCACATTGGTTTTTGAATTCACATATTCAAAAATTACACATAATTCTATCAGGATAAAAAAGATCGGAGTTGGCTTTTCAAATAGATATGATTTATTGATATCATATGTTACATACGACTACTTTCAAAGTACTCCCTTTCTACAGCTATGCGCTTCCGCCATAGTGACTGGAAATATTCATGGAAGTCTTTGGGCGAGATGGTTTCGTTGCGGCTATCTCAGCTTCCTCAATTTTAGATGCACTCCTTGAAATGTTTTCTTTTAGAAACGCTTTTGCAGGACACATTGATCTCTCATCGTATATCTGCTGTAACATGTACGATGTTTCTGCCAGCGATGTCTCAAAACGCTGGCAGAATTCAATATTCACACGTAGTTCTTCAAACATCATTTGTGCAATCGACGAACGTGAACGACTACAGTTTACTGACACGCATTGTCTGGGAAAACTCTTCTTTAATTACACACTTCTTTCTCATTACATTTTACGTCGCATTTGCATCTACACCGCGGTAAACTTTTGCTTTTGCTTTAATCAGATATATATCGTCACTTTAAAATATTCATAATTGCAATTTTTACACTAATATAAGTGTAAAAAATAAGAACGTTAAAAGCACCAAATTTTTTTTATTTTAAGCATACCGGTTTCGGTAGCATATCGCATACCTTCCTCAGTGCATTCTTCCTCTTTAGCACTGAGGAAGATACGCTATATGCTACTGAAACCGGTATCCTTACAATTTAAAATTTTTGGTGCTTTTAACGTTGTTATTTTTTACACTTCTATTATATTGCACCAGGCTCCTTTATGATAATTAATTTTTACATTAATTGGACAGAGTAAAATATTTAATTTAAAATCAATTTTGTTTGAAAAGTGTAAATTAATTTACCGATTTTTTTAACCTATCAACACGCGGCATATCAATAAACATTTGTAAATTTCCAAGTGGGTTAAAAAGTCCGGGCTAGGGTTCGAACAAGGGATGTCTTGGCTGAAGCCGCCAATGCTCTACCAACTGAGCCATCCCGGACGAATCTGCAAGACTAATTCACCTAAGTAACCTTTAAGGATCACAGAATCTGGTCTATTATCTGAAGCAACAGAATATATCGAAAGTCTTTTCGGAACTGGAGTAAACGCTGTATGCGTAATTATATTAGATTAATTTTTTTAGCAGAATTATTTAATTGGAAAATAACTCATAACAGTCGTAAATTTCCAAGTGGGTGAAAAACGTCCGGGCCAGGATTCGAACCAGGGATGTCTTGGCTGAAAGCGCCAATGCCCTACCAACTGGGCCATTTATATGAATTTCAATACATTTGAAATAGCGTAATGTCATTAAAATACTCTGCGAACGATTTTCTCCCATATAAAATAATGGAATGGAATTCTTTTGAGTACGTCTGTAAATGAACTATTAATGCTACACACTTCATATACAATACCAAACATGCCATGGTAAGCATCATTAACATATTTCCATTGCATGAAAATCCGAGTATAATGACGTGAGTTAGAGCGTGGACAGACGGACAGACAAACCGAATTCATAAACACTTTTCAACTTCGTTGGAAAGTGTTAAAAAGAGGAATTTCGGATTGTTACAAAGTTGTCATAATTAAAGTAGATATTTTTAGAAGTGGATTATAAATAAATTCACGGACTTAAAACAACAATATTTTATATAAATACTATGTAAACGATGCGAAAGCTCAGAATTATGCCACCAGATTGAAAAGAGGCATTTCAGGCTAGAGGTCTGCACGGGCCGGAATTTCCAGGTCCGGGCCCAGTCCGGCCCGAAGGAAAGCTATTTTGGCCCGGTGTAAAAATTGAAAGTTCGGCCCGAGCCCGGCCCGGCCCGTTTACATTTTTACCGTTCTCGGCCCGGCCCGTACAAAATTCAGTGAAAACAGGCCCGGCCCGGCCCGACTAAATTTCTACAAAAAATTCCGTTTTTTCTCGACATACAATTAGGATTCTTTTAATGAATACTACATGCATATTTATGGGAACATTTTACAGTATATTTTAAATTACTATGTGTTCGCAAAATAGAAAACACACAATAGTAAACGTTAACGATTACTTACAGTGTTTTAGTCAACGTCTCTACAGACGTTTCCAAATTTAAATAAGGGTTCATTAAAAGATTATTGTAGTTTAGAATAAAGGGTTAAAAAACATGATAACTTTTGAAGCTTATAATAAAAGGTAGATTTGTGAAAATATTTCTGTCATTTTTAAGGCTTTTCTCAAATCCAAAGGAGCTACATTTTGATACATTTATGAATTCATTTCTTTTCAGAAACGCATGAGATTGGCAGGTATTCTTATTCAGAAACCATGTAAATGCCGTTTTTTTCTTAGATAAAAGTAATATATCTTTCAGAAAATACTGCCAAAGTTAGCGTTTTGAATCGAATTTCCGGAAGCGATAGCACAGGAAAGGAGAAAACGTACAGTCACGTGACATGAGTCTCTGTTATCTCTGTACGTAATTTATGAAAAATTGAAACGCTATTCGATCCCAAATGCCTTCAATACTCAGGCCTGTCAATTTTATGCCTTTATAGCTAAAAATGAGTCAGAAAATGTGTCTGAGAGTTTCTCATTGTTGAGCAGTAAATATGAGAACCACCTTAAGGTACATTTCCAAAGATACTGTTAATAGAAGTTCATTATCGCTATTAATACTTTTACAAAACATAATGCCTGTCCTACACATCCTGAGAACGATTAAGACCAGTTCCGTCCCGGCACAAGTCTGCCGAAAAAATTAAACCCGGGATCAGGCATCATGTAACTGTACGATGCCGATCTCTACGATGGACATGTTACATTTCTGTATTGATGTTGTTAAACTCGCATCGGATCGTAACGCACATTTATACTTCTCGAAAAAGTCATATTCATTGGAAATGACCTCATATTTTATCTGCTCCTCTCAAATTCTTATATCGGGCCGATAGGCCCGATTAATTTTTTCTATCTGCAGGCCCGTTCAATTTTTTTGCCGGCCCGACCCGTTTGAAAATTCTCCTCCATTCCGCCGGCCCGGCCGGGCCCGCGGGCCGGGCCGGGTACGGGCCTCGGGCCAAGCCCGGGCCCGTGCAGACCTCTATTTCAGGCAGGTTCCGATTAACCTCTGAAAATATGGTAAGCACAGTATCATTTCGGGGACACCCTTTTTTTTCGAGAAGTGTTTTCTAAATTCGCCATACATGGAAGTTCATTAATGCTACAAATATTATTCCACACAGTGGCTCAGTTGAATACACATGGGCGATTCTCAAAAGGTGGGCACTGGACGCACGTCATAACTTTAAGCCTTTCAAACATAACTTTAATTATCTTTGACTTTATTTTTTTTTGCACTGAGTTTTTAATTCTATTCAGAGACAGAAAATGACATAATTTATTGCAAAAGCTTTGTATAAATATCTTAAAATTTTATTATTTTATGCTAAAGGGGCCAATTTCGGACATTCATAACGTTAACTGCTCCAATGTACCACCAAGAAAAACTTTTTTCCAGGTGGTTCTAATGCTAAACAACGAATGCATAAAGGAAACGGATGATTTTTTTGATAATTTCGTTAAGAAATGGCAGGCTGATTTATTGCTTTTTTGAAGATAGAATGACTTTTCTATAAAGAATTTTTTTGTATTTTGTTATGTCCGAAAGTAACGTACGCGACAAAGCATTTGATTTTATTATTATTATTACTGGATAACAAAAAGTTAATTATACATATATATATGTATACACATACAATTATAGGACACATTTACTACATTCTTAGTCTTAAGAATTTTTTAAATACTAAGCGCAACATCCAAAATCTGTAACGTACGTGCGAAAAATTGTCCAAAATTTGTAACGTACACAACTGTTAATTAAATGCTTTAATAATTAATTTTCCAGAATAGTTGCTGTCTTTTAATGTTTGTGTATAATTTTGTAGACATACTATTAGAAATATTAATATAATATATTTATAGTCAAAATACTATACTATTAAAGAAAAATTGGCCTTAAATTTGAAAATTTTAAAAATTACGTATTATTAACGTTTAATGATCCCACCTTTTGAGAATCTCCCACATATATTTTTTAACAACTTTTTTTTACTTTCCTTTATATATATATATACAAAAATTGGATACAATCAAGAAAAATACGCAAAAAGGATTTTGTATAGCGTTAGTATAAAATGTAATTAGATAAAAAGGTTAAATTAAGCATATACCGTAAGGTACGGAAAGTAAGCCCCCCTTTAGCAGACAGGAAATTCTAATGATTTTAAGTGGGAGCTTACAATTGGAACTTTTGTGAAAAGGATAGGAAAATTAGGAGGGGTGGGGGATATATTTGGAATTTATGAAATTTCATAGGATTTATACAATTTGCAAAATAAAGTTAGATCAAATTAAAATTTTTTGGTTTTAAAATTCCCTTCCATAGAAGCTAAGTAGTTTCCATCAATAAAAATAATAAATTAACGAAATAAATTTACATAAAATAATTAATTTAGATACGAAAGAAATGTGAACAAAAATTATAAAACTTAAACTCAACATAAATATCTATTAAATCTTAGTGCATAAAAATCAAGGAAAACATTAATATTATAATATAGAGAGCATATGCCATTCAGATACAATGGTAGGTAAAGAGATTAGATAAAAATAAATTTTATAAAATATATTCATCTAGAAGATATGGAAATTAAAACTTCAGAAAGTTTCTGAAAAAACAGAAGAATTTAAAGCGTCAGAAAATAAAACTTGAAAGGGAGGGCTTATAAATGGCACTTTTTCTAAAAAGAAAGAAATCATATATATGAAGGGGGGGGGGGGCTTACTTTCGGTACTTTACGATATGCACAACATAAAATATTTATTTTGAAATATTTCTTTCAATTATGGCAATAGTTTTTTTTAATTTTTAATATTTTATGTTGTGCATACAAACCAAATTAAATAATATTCAAATTCAATATGTAAAATAAACATACAATTAAAATAATGGACGAAGTGAAGAATCGTGATCATGTTGTTGAAACTGATCTATTACAAGAAAAATTAATTTGTGAAAGGTATTTTTATGAAACACTAAAAAAAAAAAAAAAAAAAAAAAAAAAAAAAAAAAAAAAAAAAACATATATAAATGAGTTACTATTTCGAAAAGAAATTATATAGAATTCTGGGATGAAATTAATTCAATATAAAATTTGGGGGCCCCTGTTTTCTCAATTTTGGGCCCCTTCAAAATTTTCTAAGGAAAGCACGTGCTTCTCGTGCCTATTCGGTAATCAGGTCCTGATTTCAGGCAGATTTTGGGCAGTTAAACATGCCTAGGATTTTTTTTTTTTTTTTTTTTTTTTTTTTTTTTTTTTTTTTTTTTTTTTTTTTAAGAACGTATCGCGTGATTTTCTAATATTTTATTGAACTCTTACTTTCTATGCGTATTTTACTGGCAGTAGAACAGAAATAAAATTTATGTGCTATTCTAACATTTTATGGAATTTTTAGCTTCTATGCATTGAACAGCTATGCATCTATTTGGATCTATTGGCAAAGAATGATGTAAATATTATTCGCAACAAATTTTGTTGCCTTTGAGTCATTGGATTTTTCACATTCAAGCCAAACCACTTTAATTATTGCCACGTTGTATATTGTATCCAAATTAAAGAACTATTCTAAACGTCAGGATTAGATTCAATAGTTTAGGGTGAATAGAACCTTATCTACGTTGTCTTGTGTCATCTTTTTACTGCTTGCTTATGCGTCCGTATTTTAGTTTTTGTAAAAAGTACTTAGGCCATCACGTAATTCCGAAATGCCCTACAACATTTTCTATTTTTAAAATGACAGTTGTATAGATGTACGATAGTATATCAGTATTTTACAGGTCCACTAAAAATAAATCGAATATATTATTACATGCGAGTGGCGTAATAATACGCATCATTATTATTTCTATTTCAATAAATATCATTGGCACTCAGTTCGAAATTGTCAAGCCGTATAATATTTGGAATGATAATCCATTCAGTATGTCATCATGGTCAGCGCGTCTGACTGCCATACAACAAGTCCAGAGTTCAACTCCGAGCTGGGCAAGGTTTGCTCATCCTTTCGTCACTTCGGATTCTATAAAATGAGTACCAAGCTTGTTTTGGAACTAAACACTGAGGGTTCCGCGTTAGACTGACCACCAGATCAAGAAATATGATGTATAGCACCTCAGGTCCCGCGGTCAAGAAAACAGGGTGCGGCAATGTAGGCCCTGATCCTTAATGGATGATTCTTAAGAGTCTTATTGTTAGTTTTAGTTTTGCATAATGTCATACTGATTAAATGACTTTAATGGCATAATACATTAATTTTTAGATTAGCTAAGAGTTTTCAGTTTGAGGTACATTTAAAAGAGGATATTTTCAGTCATTTCTTAGGGGCTTTCGTAATTATATAAATATATAGCACCTACAGTCGTAGTGTGGTCCGTCCGTCCGTTTGTCTGCATACAACAGCGGAAAAACTACCCAACAGAATGGTTTGAAATTTAATATATACATTAGTTGCAAAATTTTGTCATTTCAAATTTTCTGAAAATCGCATGCATAATTCAATTACAGGGACAGTCAAAAGTATTCCGTTACATTACGGTCTATGGGAGAAATGGTTTCAAGTGCATTTTAATGGTGTTACATCCTTTCGAACATAATGAAATTGAAATGCATTTATGAAGTACGCTAAAATATACATTCTGTAGAATATGCGGTACAAAGAATATTTATTATTCATTTACAGGGCCACACAAAAGTATTCCGTTACATAATGGTATAGTGGGAAACATTGTTTGCTACGTATTTTAATTATCTTAAAAGATTTCTCATATAATGAAATTGTTATGCATTGATGAGGTTTACTATAAGTTACTTACTGTATAATAAAAATAGCATATTATTTACAGAGACGCACAAAAGATTTCGGATACTATAATGTATCTTAGCGATGATTGCTGGAAGTGCATTTTTAGTTGTGATATGAGCTTTAACATATAAACGTGAAAATAAAATTCACAAGTTTACTAAACGGTGTATAAACTGTTGCAAAGTCTAAGAACTACACAAGCATTCAAATAACGTTAAGATATTCAACGTTTCGATCATCATCTGTAACCTTCATCAGGAACACGTTGTCGTAATGCTTCTAAAAACAGAGCAAAACCGTCTTGAATCTAAAAGGTTCGTTATATATCCACTCAAATATAGCTTTAACCAATACCAAGCAAGAAAACATACAATGGCACAATCTATCAGACATCTATCAATCCAGCTCTTTTATTATGAACTAAATTTTTGCTTCTTACATTGTGTGTATAAATGTTGTAGATCATATACAGTGCTACACAAAAGAATTCGTAAGTATGGAGTATGAACGAAAATAGCTTAAAGGTGGTTTTTAAATGAGTTATGCATTTTTACGCTGAACTACATTTGGTATACTAAGATATGTTTGTAGAATATAGATAAAATAATATACAGGGTTACGCAAAGAATAGGATACATGGCCGTCTATGGATGATAATCTCTGGAAGTGTGATTTCAGTAGGTTTAAGCGTGTTTTAGTTTTAATTAAATTTTAGCTAAATGGTGGCGTGTATATAAAGATAATAGGTAAAATGCAGGACTGTACAAAAGTATTCAAGTTTACTTTCGTCTGTTGGTATAAATTGCTGAAAGTGAAATTTCAACCCATTATGTGTTTTTAAAACTTTCGAACATAGTTGAAAAGTGTTTATGAATTCGGTTTGTCTGTCCGTCTTGTCGTCTGTCTGTCCGAACTCTAATTAACTTGCGTTAATATAGTTGGATTGCTCTGTAATTGATATATGTTATTGAAATTTACTATGCCATATTCGGTATTGAAAATAAAGTATATACTGTTCACAGTTTATTTACAGAGACACTCAAAAGTATTCCATTATGTTATGGTCTAGAAGAAATGCCGTAATTATATAAATATGTAGTACCTATAGTAGCCGTCTGGTCCGTTCGTCTGTCTGTTCGTCTGTCCGCATATGACAGCGCAAAAGCCACCCAACCGAATGGTTTGAAATTTAACATATATAATCGTTTCAGAATTTTGTCGAGTCATTTCAAATTTTAGGAAAATCGAATCGAAACTTAAAAGGATATTAATAAAAGTGTTCTTCATTCTATTAAATCCTATCATACGTAATTAATTGAATCATATCCCATGATAGGTAATGATTATAGGTTGCCATGGCGATTACATTCTATTTAATATGGAGTCATATTATTTCCGTATTACTGGATTTAATATACACTGGTGGACAAAACTTAAGGACCAACAAGAAATGTACATATAAATGAGAATCTACGTGAGATTGAGGGTCAAGAAGCAAACAATAGTATTAACAGAATGTTACACGGGATTTAATATAAAAGTTTTGTTGAAAGGATGAATACAGGGTACTACCAGAGGTTCTTTTACTGAAACGTGAATATTGTCCGAAAACATGACTGTACAAAGAAAGCAAAATACTCACAATTAACAATCGTCAGTGCCATATATCAATAAAGGATGTGGCCACCCTGTAATGCGAGACAACTTTCAACACGGCGTGGCATACTCAGAACAACATGATTCAGTAGCTGTTGAGGCAAGTTGCCCCATTCTTCCTGCACTGCGCGGATAAGGGTTTCCTTGTTTGTGGGAGGAAAATGTCAAGCAGCAATACGTCTCCCCAAGGCAACCCTTGCATTTTCAATGGGATTCAGGTCAGGGTAACGTGCTGGCCAGTCTATGTAATGGATATCTTCGGCCTCAAGACAATCTTGTATAGACTTTGTGCGATGACAAGGTGCGTTATCGCCCATAAAGCGAAACTTTTCGCCGACAGCACCTAGAAAAAAGTCAAACATGTGGAAGCAGGACGTCTTCAATGTACCTTCTACCGGTCATGGATCCTTGGGCAAGCATATAGAGATCGGTGCGGCCATTGAACATGATGCCTGCCCACATCATGATACTTGAAGTCACATATCGATCTCTTTCTAGAATGTTTTCGCGACAGTAAGCACTACCAACCTCGCGCCATATCAGTTTACGTGTCTACAATCAGACGATAGACTGAATCTACTCTCATCTGAGAAGAGCACGGTAGACCAGTCGTCATCAGTCCAATTGCGGTGCATACGGCACCACTATAAACGGGCGCTACGTTAGCGTCTCGATAGTGGGACACACACAGCAGGTCTTCGGGCGTATAGTCCACCCTTTTTCAAACGTCTTGCAACAGTTTATCACGGTATTTTAGTTCCTGTGGCAGCACAAATTTGATTTGCTAATTGGCCAGCTGTGCTGCGTCGGTTCCTTTTTGTCAAAATAACAATATAGAGATCTTATTGGGACGTCGTACTGCTAGGACGACCTCTTCCCGTGCGCCTAGTACATATTCCACTCTTTTGGAATGCCGCCCATAGCCTAGAAACAATACTGTGAGCGATGTTAAATTCACGGGACACATCTCTCATTTTGCGTCCTTCTTCCAACTTTCCGATTATTCTACCACGAGTAATTTCAATGTTCAAGCTTCACTTGATCTCCTTCAATTTTTACATCTAATGACAACTCACAGCACCCGCCAATTGCCTAAAATCTCTTATATCTGCTGTCACGTGATCGACAAAAGCGGAAGTACAAAATTTGCATAAGTTTCACAAAACAGAGTACATCTCGCATTCATGCAAATTTACACGTGCTGCTACGGATCTGTTTTTGACTGTAATCGTTTAAAATAACAGTGGTCCTTAAGTTTTGTCCACCAGTGTATATAATCGTAATAAATTTTGTATTCATGCATTTTTACATAAGGATGCAACAGCTATCTGCCAAGATCTGAATATTTATAAATTAGCTATAGTACTAACGTACCTCATTTGCCACGTTTAACGTACAATTTCCGACTTGTTGTTACTATTTATGATTATTATTACGAAATAAGTCTTGATTTAGGTTAAAAATTCTTTCAATATAATGTATGTTGGACTAAAATTAAAACTTAACTTCACATTAGTATTTAACACTAAAAAGAAGCTTTGATTACATTCACCTGAAATTCACTTAAAATAATTTACTGAAAGAAAAAATCGCAGCTTCTTTCAAGGTGGATTTAACAGGGTAAAATTTCAAAAAATTTAATAATGGAAAAAATCTTAATGAGCAATTAACTAAAACCTCTAAATTGTGATTCTTCGTAAATTATTGTAAATTTACATAAATTTCATGAGTTTTCATAAACAAAACAGATTCGTGATATAAAATTTTAAGCTTTCGCACTAAATTGGCTATTTCAGTTTTCATATCCATTTTGAAGAAGAATATTGGATGTGTATTTAACTAATAAATAATTTATTATCCTGTCATTCAAGTAATAGATAAAATATAATTCACTAAGAGTTAGATATGTGCTAACCTAAAATTAGAACAACTAATGAAAATAAAATGAATGAGTTTGCTGTGCATAAATATTTCAAAGTAGTCAAAAATGAAAAATTTTCAGAGTATTGAGATTTTCGCTAAATTATCCTTATTCAGGCAAAATAAAATATTCTATTTTGAAGCTATGAAAAAAGTATTACTATGATTAGTATAAAATAAATTCCGAAGATACTTCTGTGTTAGCTTAAAGTATCTCCTATGCATACATTTCGAGTGCTATCTATAGTAAGAATATTTTTTTCACTGTTTAAAACTGAAAATTTAATGTTGCATATATGGAGAGTAATAATGTGAACATTTCCCAGCAAAATTATTTTAAAATATTAAGAGAGACATTAACTCAGTATATTGTTTTCTAAGTAAATATAATGCCCATGATTTCATATTCTGTGATTTCGTAGTCAAATAAGTAAAAAATTAGGAGCTGTTTTAAATCTTTCATCCTGGCTTTAATTTCTTGTCCAAGAAAAAACACTCTTTTTTTCTCGGGCAATTAAATATACAGGGCTATTACAAATGATGGACCCGATTTTAAAAAATCATATTTTCGAAACTATTGCACATATTACAATAAGTGACACGTGTATTTAAAGAGAAACATACTAAGTTTTTTTCAGTTACAAATGTTCGACGTGTGACCCTCTTGTTACATGGCATACATCCAATCAGTTCGTCCCAAACATTTTGTAGCATCACTCTGTCAATGGTTCTGAATTCTGCAGTTCTGACAGTGTCAATGTCAAAGACATTGTTAATGTACCACCAATACCGAAAACAATATGTTCAGAATTTAAAGAACGCATTTGTGAAGCTTTCAGAACCATTGACAGAGTGTGCTACAAAATGTTTGGAACGAACTGGATTACAGATTGGACGTAAGCCATGTAGCAAGAGGATTACACATCGAACATTTGTAACTGAAAAAAACTTATCTTTAAATTTATGTATCACTTATTGTAATATGTGCAGTAGTTTCGAAAATAAGAGTTTTTTTTAATCGGATCCATCATTTGTAATAGCCATGTATTATCATGCCTATACAGGATGTGCGTAATAAATTGGTAATAGCTTTGCGTTATGATTTAGCTTTTTTCCAGATGAAAATATTAAATACTGAAAGCAACCATTGTCTCCAAAGAATACAAAGTTAAAGTTACCGTAATTTATGGAGTGCCTGCATGGAGAGGTGCTAAGGAAATCGCAGAACATTCTTTTGCGTACAGTTTGTTGCGTACAGTTTACAGTTACATTGTAAGACACTGATCTTGATGCCGAAACAGCGGCAAGGATAAAGCATAGAATGTCCAAGAATAACAAAAATACAGATATAGTGCAATACTTGTATGATGTTTGTGTATCTTATATTTTATCCTTGCTGTTATCGCAACATGAGAATCAACTTCTTGTACCTTCTTCATGTTGTAAACTGACGTAAAGGGATGTTATTAGAGGCTGCACTTTTCTTAGGTGTTGGCCCTGCACCCAGATCAGAAATTACGGTTGATTTAACTTCGTATTCCTTCGAAATGATTATTTTTATCATCATTTGGTACTCATTATAACCTTAAAAATATAATTTTTCAAAGTTAATTGGAAACAGTTGAAACAAGGCGATGCAAAATTATTGCCAATTTATCGCGTGCACCCTGTATACACACCCCGTAAGGCATGGTGACGTCACGTCGACGTCGTTGTGAAGTCATTGTGACTATAATGTGAGGTCGTTATGGCCGTTTTAGAGCTCTTTTGTGACGTCACATTGTGACGACTTTGTGAAGTCACGATGTGACAAATTTGTGAAGAGTGTGTCATTTGTGACTATTTTGGTATTAACTTTGTGACGAATTTGTGACGAATGTGACAATGCTTTAAAGTCACATTGAGATCAATTTGTGAAATATGTGTCATTTCTGACGAAATTGTCTTTAACACTGTGATGATTCTGTGACGACAGCGACACTGCTTTGAAGTCACATTGTGACAATTTTGTGAAAATTGTGTGATTTCTGACGATTTTGTCATTAACGTTGTGACGAATATGTGACGAATATTGTGAAGTCTCACTATGACATACTTGTACAGTTGTAAACACGTATGCATGTCACACATAGTCATAATTATGCATGTTGTAAAATCATTTACATCTATAACGTTAATATACTTCGGCGATACATCGCAATTAAAACTTGGGGTCACGCTATAACAAGGGTATACCAAAAGAATTTTATTGAATCAAAATGCAATGCCTCGCAGACTTCAATTTTTGTTGAACCTTTCTTTACTATTGCAATAAATGAGAATATTGAAGACAACTGAATGATCGATCTATCACATTTTTTTCAAAATTAGCTATTTGTTAAAAGCATTAAAATTACCAAAGAAACAATTTGTTTAAATTTTCAAATCTTTATCAAAATAAAATTTGTGTTAAAAATATAATATCGTATAATATATACAGTACTTTTTATATTCTTTAAACTATAGAAAATACTGAATGAAATTAATTTATTTCATTTAATACGCATTACAAACTCGAAGTCACTGGTGAAGTTGAATTTTTTCGATTACACAACATTTATAAAAAAAAAAAATGCCGATGTTAAGTAATTAAATTTTATATGTTTTATGATATTGATTACCATAAAATATATATATATGATTGTAATTCAAACAAGTTGGGGCAGAGAAAATAGGATACTTCTTTGTTATAGACACCCCTATAAATTTGATTATGCAAAAATTGCAGTAACGACATTGCTAAGATCATTGAGAAGTTTATGCATGCGTTATACACACACACACACATATATATATATATATATACACTCGAAACGCTCATCATGTGCCATATAGTCATTACATACGCATTGTTTACGTCTTTTATGCCACATACATGCATTACAAAATTTCAGAAGTACATTTTAGCAATAACCATTTGAAACTACCCAAAGGAAAAATACAGCTTTGGTATAGAAAATTAACTGAGTATCACCAGTATCATTATGTTGAGAATTCTAAGAACAATTTCGGCAACAATCGTTATGTTGGAAGATAGCAGCAATAAATAAAATCGTATTTTTAAGCTCACTGTAAAAGTAAGTAAAACTTTTGGGTATGTATACAACGGTGATACAAAGGGTTAATTTATTTTACATCAGGGTTTGCTTGAAGTGAAATAAATATATAAAACAACTTTTTAATTATTAAAAAATAACTTTAATAATTGATTGCCAAAATTACATTTTTATTTATGAAATTATATATTATAAAAATAATAACTCTTACTATCTATGATTTTTTTAAAACAATAATACCTTATTGTTTATAAAACACAGCACCGCATCTACTCTATTTTGCGTCTAATGTGAAAGTTTTTATGTTTTGCCAAAGATGTATCTGGCTGGATATATGTTGCCATGACCACTATAACTCTGATATTATCATAAATAGTACAAAGAGATTAGAATCTACTGCGAAATTTTTAGAATAAAGTCTGGTGAAAGTTTTATAAATACAGTAGGACGCCAATTATCGGAACTCCAATTAACCGAACTTCCAATTATCCGAACAGCGTATTTCTCTCAAAGAATTCTTTTTAACCGAATTTCCAATTATCCAAATATTTCTCTCTCGAAAAAAGAAAAAAAAACACCTAACTTCCAATTTATTTTTTGCTTAAATTATAATCTCTGAAGTTTAGAAAATGATAAAAAGAGGAAAAAAAATTTAAATAATAAAAAAGTAAGCACAAAAACAATTTTAAAAAAACAATTTTTAAGCACTCCAGTACTAACTGGTGCTGTCAGTCCTAAACCTAGATAAAGTGTGAAGGTTTTAGAATAGTCAGGAACATCCCTTAAACTGTCTGCCCATTTATCCGAACTTTTGCTTATCCGACTAGGGTCGGTCCCGACTTGTTCGGATAATTGACGCTCTACTGTATATATTGTAATAGAAATACAAATAATCATATTTATTTTTATATGACACAATAAAACAAAATAATGAACACAGTATCGAATGGGTAACAACTACTTTTTAATGTAAGTAAAGTATAAAAATTGAGACCATAAACACAAAATAGAGCCACACATAGGTTCATTATTATTATTAATATTTTATTTACAAGATTATGGTAATTATAAATAAGAAATCCATTTTAATCACGCTGTTTATAAAGAGTGTATAATATCGATACTTTTAAATTTATCTCGATAAAATCATTGAGGAAATAAAATGATAAAATTATCCAGAAAAAAAAAGTAAATAATAAAAGATGGTTATTACATTTTAGATTCATACCGTTCAAGTATTTGCGTTATTTTTTAAGTAAAATCATATTTAAACTCTTACTGATTGTGTAACTTCTATATTTTCATTTGCCATCAGACTTCTAGTTCACTTTGAAAACATTTCAATAAGAATGTTTAACAACTGAAAAGCTTTCACCCGCTATAAGTATTTCTTTATAGATTTTAAACATTTCTCAGGTTGAATAATACATTAAATAATCATTCTTTTTCTTAACATTACATATCTACGATCTCTTTTAATAGTATACGTTTCCGTTGTGTCTTATTTTTTATAAATTCCTCTTCTGAGCAGATGCAATTTTTTTAAATAATAACATGCAATGCAAATTGTTTAAGACCGTCACTTAATACAAAATTAAAAAATTATGTTTGCCAATAATTTTATTCTATAAAAGCCTTTTTTATTAAACAGTTTAATTATCTTTAAATGTTTATTAATTATATTAATGATTGATTATAATACTTGTCCATATACTTCCATATTTATGACACCATGTTGTTTTAACCAAATATTTAAATAAGAAAATAAACCAGATTAAAATGCAATTTAAATCACTAATTTTAATAATCTGATCAAAGCTGTTGAAAAGGAAGTTATATATTTTAACAAAATAAAAAATAAATGTAATGAAATATTTGTGTTCTATAACATGGTTATTAGAAGATAACTAAAATCATTGTAATTAAAAAAAAGCAAACAGGGAAAATAATATTTTAGATATTTCAGCAAAATAAAAAATAAATGTAATGAAATATTTATGTTCTACCGCATGTTTATGAGAAGCTAACTAAAAGCGTTGTAATTAAAAAAAAAAAAAAAGCAAACAGGGAAAATAATATTTTTACATACCTAATTACTAGACGTTGTACGTGATACTTTGATTTTGGGGAACCAATTAAATCCGATTATAGGTACGATAGCAATGGCTTGAATCATCCTCAACAAGTCAAAGCTACCGCAATTTTCTCGGGTTTATATTTTGTTAGCCGAACTAACTTGGATCCTGAGAACGTTCTTGTTTCAGTTTTTAAATCCGTGTCAATACGTCTATGCTGTCCAGTGTCCACAGAACTTCCCGCGTTTATTCTAAAAAGCTTCACTGTTACTTTTATCCGTTATTCTGCGGTCTAGTCGTAACAACTGAAATAGTGCAGACGATTTTTAAGTTTCGAAGTTCAAAGCAGATGTTTTTCGGTTTAATTTGTTTTTGTAACAGATTCGGAAGGAAATTAAATGCGTAATAACTTTATCAAATTGTCTCTAATTCAATTTCCTGTTTGAAAATGTTTTATTGTATTTCACCGTTTATTTTTATCAGTTTTATTGAATTGTAAAGTTTCATTTATGTAAATTATAATAATATTATTATCCATAATTAGAGTTTACTAGATAAAACATTGCTTAAATTTTCAAAATGTGTACAAATTAATTTAATGGTAATAATGAAGACACCTCCTTTTTTTAAAAGTAAAATTTGTATCACAGGTAATATATACAAAATATCTTCTTAAAAAATGCAACAAGATTATCGAGAAGAGATGGGTTTTTCTTTGTCAATCTGTCATTCTCTTAACATTAATTTTCTGTAGAATAAAACATCTTGTAAAATAATTTTTAAAGATATATGTTGAAAACAAAAAATTAAATATGAATAATTAATTATGTCATGGGCTTTGCATAAATTTGGACATTTATTTTATATTCGGAAAATGTCAATTTTATTTAAACTTCTGAAAGAAGTAGAATTAAAAAAAAAAAAAACAGTTACTTAAAATAGTGAAACACTAAGAGGGAAAAAATATGACTTGAATGCAAATTATAAAGCAAGAAATGCATATATGACTAAACTTTGAAGACGCTTTCTGCGTGCTCATTAAAAGCTGCAGGATTAACTGTAATAGAAAGTTTTCAGTTTGAAACCACAGAAATGTTTCGACTACTCTTTGAGAAACTTCAGGTATAACAGATGATCATTTACAAAAATCTTTATAAAAGATAAGTCGAGGTATGTTTACCTAAAACATTTTTTTAATAATATGAAATTCTAATAATTAGGAAATCTTTTTGTGTCGCTGATGAATTAATTACATTTTATGTTATATGAAAATAAAAAGCTTTGGTTAGAGGCTCAGAGGCAACTTGGACCACGGTTTTAAAAAATTTTAAATCCGGCAGAAAAATATTTTTTACAGTAAATAACATGTTTCTATTAATTTTTGTAATTTTTTAAAGTTTTCTAAGAAGTTCACATCTCAGTCATAATATGACATCACTGAGTTGTGGCATTTTGGTCACAGATGTGACGTGACCACAGTGACTTACAGTGACGTCACAACGACGTCACTGTGACCATGCATGCTATGAGGGACGTTATTTATTAATATGTTGTATGATTTCCAAAATGAAGCTTGAATATTTATCATTTGAAAATTGTTTCCTTTTAGGTCTATTTGAGTACAAGAAGAGGAACCTGGATAATGTTTCGACTTGGAGATTATGGCCTCCCGGTGGATACACAGTTTCTCACACGTAGTTTTGATTTCATCAAATCTATATTTGGATATAGCGTTTCTAATTCATATGTTGAGCGATATCTTGACAGCAAGTTCAACCATGAAATATTCAACTTGAGACCGAAACATCGATATTTTGCTCAACATCTAGCAATCAACGACCACTTACCCAACAAAATATTAGCGGGTACAGTCATCGTCAAAGGTGACGTTGAAAGATTTGAAGAAAAAGGTGCTGTTTTTAAGGGCGAAGAAGAAAATGTTACTAAAATTGACTCAGTTGTTCTTGCTACAGGATATAAAATAAAATATCCATTCCTAAGTGATAAGATAATTGATACCACTAACAACAAAGTTGAACTATACAAGCTAATTTTCCCTCCTCATCTTAAGCATCCTTCCCTGGCAATTATTGGACTTATTCAGCCATTTGGATCTTTATTTCCAATATTTGAGGCACAGTCTCGATGGTATGCGCAACTAATGAATGGCAAAGTAAAGCTTCCTGATCAAGCAACTATGAAAATGGAAGTAAGAAAAAGAAGAGCTGAATTAGCTAAACGTTATGTAGGAACCCAAAGACACACAGTTCAAGTTGATTACATCGCTTACATGGATGAAATCACTGCAGAATTCGGAGCTAAACCTAACATTTGGAAAATGGCTATTGAAGATCCATTGCTATTTTTTCACTGTTTCTTTGGACCCTGTACTCCTTATCAGTATCGTCTTGTTGGACCACATGCTTGGCCGGAAGCTAGGCGTACTATTTTGACCACCAGGGAGAGAATCCTAAAACCTCTTGACACTCGGCATGGAAAAATAACTGGTGATTACTTTAGAAAATACCTGGCTGTGTGGATTTTGTCATGCCTTGTTCTCGTTGCAGCTTTGCTTCTTATCTACATTCTTAGAATATAAGTGCAAATTCTCACAATTGAACGAAAGTTATTGTTTTGTGGTCAAGCACATGCTTACAATATCTTAAGCAGTTCAAATTACTTCTATAGCTTTCTTTGAGTATCCAAATAAATAAGAACTCTCGAATTTTCGTTTGAAAGTATTCGTATGTACAGTTGACACGATGTCATTTATTTTTAATACTGTGTATTTTATTAATGTTATCACTGTAAATAAATGTTCAATATAAGATAACCCTGTTAATGTTTATTTTCATTTGTTTTGTTTGTTACGAATTAGATGTTTAGCATGAGATCTTTCAGAAACAAGTTAGATTTACCTGAAATAGGAAATTATAGAGAACAGGTGATTAAAATAGGGAATATGAAGGTATGAATACGGTTTGAAAAAACCTTTTGATTTAACGGTGGAAGGAGGGAAGCCAGCTAGAACGCCAGTAATGAAAAAAGTATTTTTTTAAACAAAAACAATTTTTTAAAGAAAAGTATAGTATTTGACTGTCAAAAAACAGAAAGTTCATAAAAGAAACAGATTGTTTGTCAAAAGATAAAATGTCTTTTATTCCAACAAAATGTTATAAAAACTGGTGTTAATACACTCTATAACGCAAAAGACTCATAGGTTATGCTATTGGTTTCAAAATAGGACACGTTTTGTTTGTGCTTGATGAAAAAAGCCAAAGTTTATTGGAACATGTTTTGTATCTCTTATTTTTTAAGGAATTGTAAGAAGTTTTTGCCTTATAGCATTTTACTGGTGTCCTAGTTGACAGCCTTTTTCCGTAAAGTCAGCAGATTTCTTTTTATTTGATGGAAACATAATCGAAGTTCGGAAATACTGATTATTTTTCCCCACTTAATATAGACTTAATCCTATCAAACAGTGTGACTGTAAATGATCAGATACATTCTTGTAATTTTAATTTTTTTTCCATATACGAGCAGAATTCCGGACATATACTCTAAGGATTTTTAAAATTATTTAACTGAAATTCCGTATTTAATTTTAGAAGAAATTCCAGGGAATACGAGGAAAAGAATTCACCATATTTCATTCCAGGCCTAGAAATTTCTGAGGAAATGGAGTGTTATATGGGAAATCCAATTCCTATGTTCAGGCATTTTCAAATTAATATCGTAGCCTTAGTGCGTATATGGAAAACTGGGGATTTTCGACCATACTGTATATTTAGCCCACAGCCTTTATTTTATTTATTTATTGCTTTTAAGCACAAGATGGAAGCACATTATAAGCCTTTCCTACTATTGTTGTCTTACAACCATTTGTAGTGATAATATAAAAAAGTGAAATTTTCCAAGTTTTTCTTTTGGCATTCATAACCTCCTATGTTAGAAGTAAATAAAGATAATGAAGGTATTTTTGCTTTAAAGTATAATTTAAAATGCACTTAATCATCCAAAAGATAAGATAAATAATTATAACTTGGTATAGCTATTGTCATGAGTTTTCATCCTTTTTCTTACAAAATGGCTGCAACAGGATGTCTGACCCACTGCATTTATGAGATGTTTTACCCGGATCAAAACTCCCATTTTTAATCTATTGTAATTCGACACATTTTTATTTTTTTAATGTATGAACTATAATACAATATTTCTATACAAATTAAATTTCAAAATACTTATTAATAAATGATGTATAAATTCAAACTAAAGAGTTTTATGTAAAATTCAGAAAAATAGTCCGAAAACACAGATAAATAAATATCAACCCTGTGGTAGCCGCTATTGTATCTCTGTGATGCAAACCGCCATTTTTGTACTGTAAGTTTTGAACCAAATAGATTCGGAACCTGGACTCCCCTGCCTTCCTCCCACCAATATAAATTTTCACCCGCAGCAGTTTCTATCGAATCGGCTAATTGATTCAAAACTTACAAGAGAAAAATGGCATGTGTATCGCACAGATTCACAAAAGCTTTAAAAATGATATTCGACTTATCTGGTTATGAAAATCTTCACTGATTTGTAAAATTATGAATATGAGATATTAACACCCGATTACAATCCTTGTATCTGTAAGATAAAGTGACTTTTTTCTCTTAATAATAAGGCGTCTTTGAAGACGCCAGTTTGGTATGAATTTTTTAGTTTTTGCTATTAAAGACAAAAAAGTACACACTTTTAGTTAATATTTAGTTATCTTTCCCCGAAATATAACTGCATAAAGTGTTATAAATGCAGAAAATATGTTATGTGATCTCATAGATACAACGACAGTAATAAGGTAAGTTTCTTGAACATAGCAACTGAGTGTTAAGATATTGGGGTTCATTAGCTTTACCCAGTCGCCGGGTCAAATAAACGTTTCATACAAAACAAATTCCATTAAATAAATTAAATAAATGCAATAAAGAAACAAATTAGATTTCCTTAAATAAATTTCTAGTAGAAATATATGCATATGATTTAGTGGATTAAATATGCCCCACAGTAGGTCAAACCGCCCTGAAGTGGGAAGGTTTGATTCACTTTACAAAGCTATAATAAATTATTTTTAAAAAAATCATTTCGTGGTCTTTCAGAATTGTGACGCTGTAAAAAGATAGAATACATAATGAGCAATTCATATGAGGCAAACTGAGACACTATTCCATGTCAAACACAAAGTACGAATTACAAGTATGAAAGTACAAAGTATTTCAAACATCTCCAGTGATCCCTAAATATTTTTTAAATATTTTTTTCTTTGTTAAAACAATATATTTTTAAATAATCTCGTTGAGTAAGATTTATCAAAGGGAAAATGGGAAAAGTGCTTTTCGGCTTCTTTTCACCTACTTTAAAAATTGAGATTTAAGAAAGCATGTTTTTGTTCCTTTCTTTTGAAAAGCCTTTGTATTAACTATATAATAAAACTCAACAAAAAATGGGATTAAATTTTACCACAGTAATAAGTGTTGATGTCTCTGCCTATTTCTGTTATTTAGGATAGATAACGGTTAAAATTTATTCATGGTTTTATGCACACACACATATATATATATATTACTGTGGTAACTAAAATTATTTCTCGGAACATACTATACAAATTTATAAAATAATGCATGTCTGTGCGTACTGTTTAGGAAAATCTATTAGTAGCTTGAATTTGAGACAATATATCGAAATTTATTTTTACAGAGTCCAATTAGTCAAACGGTTAGCACGCTTGATTTTCACTAGTTGGAAAGATAAGTTTGCAAAGAAGGCTTCAACGCGAACTCTGAAAAGTTCAGAAAAAATACACTGAGTTTTATTTACATATAAATAATAATTTAAATGAAAAAATACGCCCGAGAAATAGTAAATCTGAATTTTTAAATACGTGATTTTTTTATTCATATTGCTAACAAGGCGTAAAACCAACAGGCTGAAAAAGTATTCAGGCCAGGGTTCGAACCTGGGTCTTTTGTCTCAGCGAACCAACGCTCTGTCTACTAAGACACCTGGAATTACACACCTATCCTGGAACCCTTCATAGTCCAGTCCATCTAGGATTCTGCCTGAAAAGTTTTTTCTCTTTTTCCTTTACATTTTTCGGGGTGTTGAACACGATTTTCAGCTTTGCCACTTCGTATCTGGTCTGCTTAAAAAGTTATAATGGAAAAACCATGAAAAAATCGTTTTTTTTTTCTTTTTTTTTTTCACTTGTATTCGGTAGAGGGTTAAAATTTTTAAAAAATATTATTTATACAAATTAAACTAGAGAAAATTTCCTACATTTTTCATATGCAATGTTTTTCTTTCTAAGATAGATAGTTTTGGCAATACGAGTAAAAAGAATTTTAGCGATGTAGTCAAATTTCATCATCATAGGGCGAAAATGCGATACAATCACTATGCATCCATTTTCATCATTAATTTGAAGCTTTTTAGTTATTTGTAGTTGCATTTCGAATATGTTAACATTTGCTTATCAAGTTTTAAGCCTTTTACATATTTATTAACAAAATAAATATAAATCAGATAATTAAGAAAAATATAAAACACAAGCACTCCGAATGGATGAGAGCACAATTTTTTATTTTTCTAGTAATCCGATTATACTATTACATATTTATAACTGTACAATTATAACTATTATAAGTTTAATATAATAATAACATATGTGGAAGATTGTAAACAGGAAAAAAAGATAAATGCAGTATTTTTCTCCAATTAATTTCGCTTTGGTAGCTTTGAAGGACCTGGTTGATTTTTTTTGACAGGAGATTCATCGTTATCTTGATGGCTCAGGTTGTGTATCCACTTGACTTAAAATAACCTGAAGTATTGGATCGTCAACCTCTGCTTCCAAGTCATCTTCGGCGATGAAGGGGCTGACATTGTCACAATGGCCATCGTAGTTCAAGCGGAGGAGCGAACAAAACAAACCTGCTTTCCTGCAGCAACACTTTCCACTGCAGTTTGTTTTGCATTTGCAGGAGTTTTTCGCAGAACAGCTTCTGGTGCGTGAAGTTTGACAGTTGTTATGGGTGTGATGCTTCTCTTTTATTCGAGCCCCATTTCTCAGCTTTTTTACAGTTACCTAGCCATAGCTGTACCTAGTGGTAAACTCTCCAACATTGATATCGAGCTGCATATTCTGCTGCAGGGAGCGATGCTACATTTGCAGCGGTCTTGAAAGAAAGGATTTTAGTCTTACTGCAGTAATAGTGCTGTGTTTGCAGTGGTCTTTTAAAAAAATTATCTTAATCTTATCGCAGTAATAATGCTGTGAGCTAGTGCAGTACTCCTGTTCTACTATTTATCAAGGTCTCGTTTTCTTTTTCATAAAAGTAGTGTTTCTATGAAAATCTTTATTGTTTCTGGAATGAGTGACTCATTCTCTTTCAAAAACTCGTACAGGAAGCGAAAAATACAGGTAGATTTAGCCTGACGAAACATAACACAATGAGGGTTGTTTGGAGGAATGTCTTCTTTGAAAACAGGTGTTGTGTTAAAACATATTTCGAATATAGCAATATGAGTTAATTTTGACATTTTTTCAACTTTTCTTAATTTAAGTTTTCTGTTATAAAAGAATCCAGCAATAACCATAAAACCTTTGTCAAAACTTTCCTTTTTTTCTCTGAATTAAAATTTTAATTCTTTATCTCGTCCTTTTTTGGTAGTAAATTGATATTTTTCTATTGCAATCAGATAAATATATTCAAATTTCATCAATTTTAACTACATATTTCGAATTTTAACCTGCCGAATAATTTTCATACAACAATCTGCACTAAGTCTTAGGCTCAGAAATTTGTTTTCGCATTAGGTGGGAAACATCATGTTTTCTTTCTTTTTTCTTTCTTTCTTTCTTTTTTTTTGTTTCGATTAGCTTTAAATAAGATTTTATAATTTTGTTTATAGTGCCTACAGATATGTTTAAAATTCTTGTGATTCTTTGGGGGTTTGATTTTCTTTTAAAACATGACATGCGACTTTAGAAATAGTAAGCGTTGAACGTGCATTTGTTGGGTATGCATTTTTTTAAAATCTTTTTTCACAATCAAATGTAAACTTTGGCGTGTCTTTCCTTTTTTATTAATTATGTCACTTATTTTACTTCTAGAAATGTCAAAACCTTGCTTTGCACACCTTTTTTTAATAACTCAATAAGAGTATTTCTTTTCGTAAAGCACAAATAGATATCCTTCGATCCACTATCTTCCAACGACTATTCTAAAGCAAAGAATATTTTTAACCCCTTGGAATCAAAAATGAAGAAAAAACTCCCGTTTTTTTCTTCTTTCTTTTGAGATAAAATTTAATTTTTTTTCTGCGGCGCAGCTAGTCTGGTTAGTCCCATATACTAGTGCACAGTGATGCTACACGCACAGTGATGCTCCCGCATACACCCAAAGAAGTCGATGGCGACGGGGGTTATGAGGTTACAGCTCCATTCCACCTCCGAAGAGATCGCAGTGAAATGAAAAAAGGGCTGATATTCCTTCTTTTTCAGATAAATTTGTTTTATTTTCTGGCATGCCGCGGATTTGTTTTTCTTATTAATCCAATATTCTCCTCAGTCCTGCGACCAAATTTACTTGAAACCACAAAATAAATTTTTAGATGACTGAAGAATAGCTCCATACCTGTTTTACTGGATAAATGAAAACGTATATGATCAGTTCAAGAGACCTACAAGTAAATTCGACAAATCGAAAAGTAGTTTAATTTAAGGAGTCTTTTAATTTCTCTCACAGTCGACGGGTGCCAAGAGTGTCAATGCGGAAATTTGTTAAGAGGCCACACTAGTCACGCCTTGAAGTTCGAACGCTAATGCTAAGTCTATGGGAGCAATATTTTCAAATATCTTGCTTGATTTTCAATATTTTTAAATGATTTTTTTTGCACAGGATAGCTGAGGACAATCTGTTTCCGGGCTATTTTTTACTTTTCCGATTTTCGTTGTAGTTTAATTCTCAGGATCCTGTCAATTTAAGATCCAGTGAAATTCGCGGTGTTGTGTCCTTTTTAGCCTTATAAAATCCATATCAGCAAAATTTAAAAAATAACAACGAAAATATAGAGTTTAAACTTTGCAATAATATGATTTCAATAGTTCTACTACAATTAGGCTGAGCAAAATTTGTAAAGATTTTGATGAAAAGTGTGTCAAAAACGGCCTCGTAATGACCCATATCGGACACGCCCTATTGAAAATCTGATTGGCTAAGACCGACACATTTTAGCAAATGGAAACGATTTAATTGTGATTGGATTATTGTAACGTGTTAAAATAGATCACTCCTATTTCAAACCTTACATTTATTTTTTTCTACGATTATTGTTTAATTTCAACAAAATACTCTTGAAAGAATGAAATATTTCAAATTCTTTATTTCTATGAATAACGAAGGATATTAAGCATTTACTTTTTATATATAAAATTTTAGAGTCGTATACAGGGAGGTAAAACATGTACAGGGGACAAAATTTCAGCCCGAGTTTATTACAGTGTTAAATTCAGACACTTTTCTCCGGGAGGGATTTCCGAGGCTCCGGGGGGAGGGGGGACATAATAGAGTTCTAGGGGGAAATTGCACTTTTTGACCATTGAAAATGCAAAATATCAAATCTTCCGGGAGGGGGTAAAATCATCGCTCCGGGAGGGGGATGTACCCCCCGGGCCACCCCCTGAATTCAACATTGGTTTATTAAGTAAAACGGTAAAAAAGCTTAACAGTAATAAAGCTTAACAAAAAAAATAGACGCGTTCTTTTAAAAGTAATTTTAAGTTAAAATAGCTAACAAATAATAAAATTAAGAAGTCAGAATTTGCTAGAATATGTTTGTGGCCTGGCAAGGAGACTGGGTTTCAAGTTTCCTATTCCTGTATAGTGTATGTATAAAATATTCAACAGTTTAACATTTTAATTTCGAAAAAAAGTTTTTTTAATTAAAAATCGGCAAAACTTAAAGTTAGTAAATTTTAAAGATTGTTAACTTTAAAATTGTAAATAAGCTTGTTCAAATTTTTAAAGAAATATTTTTAATATTCATTACTTTAATATTTATTATTTTTAAGGGGACAGTACACCTTTAACAGTCGAGAACGAAATTTGTCCTGTGTAACACATCTTTTTTTAAGAGCCCACTTCAGTCACGAGGAGAAAGGAAAACGTTAATGTTAAGTCTATGGGGGCGTTATTTTAAAATTTCTCGCTTTGATTTTAATATTATTGAATTATGTTTTTTGCACAGGATAGCTGAGGGCGATCTACAACCAGGCTAGTTTTTACTTTTTAGATTTTGGTTATAGTTTTATATATATACATACATATTAGTATAGTTTCAATTTCAGAATCTACTCACTCCGGTTCTGAAAGTAAAGTAATTTTCTTTTTAAATATCTGAAACCATAAATTGAAAGAGTAAAAACCAGCCCGGTTGTAGATTGTCTTCAGCTATCCTATGCAAAAAAAAAAAAAAAAAAAAAAAATCATTTTTAAATATTAAAAAGGAAGTGAGATATTTGAAAATAACGCTCCCACATACTTAACGTTAGCGCTTACATTTTTTCTCCGTTTCTAGTGTGGGTTCTCAAAGGTAACGTAAAGGTTTTTTTTTAACGGTAAGGAAACGCTAAAATTTATCATTAACTTTAATAATGTAAACCTACAAATAATGAGACTGTAAGGTAAAATATAGAATTTTATAAAAATCTGCTAGCTAGCAAATTTAATTTATAATACATACTATTTTCTAATAATTTATTTTTCACTTACATGAACATTCAAAAGTATTCTTTTATATTATAGCCTATGTGGGAAAAATCATTTGCGGTGTATTTTAATGATATAAAACAATTTTAAACATAAAATTTATCCAACTTATTGAAGTGCACAGGTACGTGTAGAGAGGAATTCAAAAGGGTATTTCGATATATTATGGATTATGAAGAAAAAAAATTGCGGTATATTTTAATAACGTTTCTCTGTTACAACATAATGAAATCGATATGAATTTATGAAGCGCAGCAAAATATGCTTTTTGAAGGAGTTGCACAGCATTTATCATTCATTTACAGGGTCACAGAAAAGAGTTCAGTTTTATTACAGAAAAAACTGCTTGCAGCATGTGTTTTAGTTATGCTTCACGATTTTAAACAAGATGGAATTCATATACGTTACTGAGGTTTACTACAAGATGCTTACATTAGAATATGATGTGCATCACATTTTATTTCACTTACAAGGGCACATAAAAGATGTTGGATACAATACTGTATATCAAGTATTCTCTATTAGGGATGATTGCTGAAAGTGAGTTTTTAGCTATGATATACGTTTTAAACTAAATTTATGTATACTAGATTATATATATATATTTTATAGACTATGTATGGGGCTACGCAAAAGAACTAGGAAGAATTGTTGAGAATGAGAGTGAATTGATTAATTTTATTTTCAAGTTCAACTATATTTAGAAAGATATGTTTGGAAAATACAAATATAATAATATACAAGGCTACTCAACGAATTGGACGCATCCACGCCTATTTCAGACACGGAAAGAAATGAAAACGCTAATTTTAAGTCTATCGGGGAGTCATTTTCAAATTTCTTGCTTTGATTTTAATAATTTTGATTTTTTTTTTCTTTGCATAGGATAGCTTGAGAAAGATTGACAACGAGGCTAGTTTTTACTTTTTCGATTTTGGCTACAGTTTTTTTTATATTAGGATAGTTTAAATTTCAGAACGGATTCCAACCGGTTATGAAAGTAAAAGTAATATATATATTTTTAAATTATCTGAAACCAAAATCGAAAAAGTAAAAACTAGCCCGGTTATAGAGCGTCCTCAGCTATCCTATGCAAACAAATTCCTTTTAAATTTTTTAAAAGGAAGCGAGATATTTGAAAATAACGCTCCCATAGACTTAACATTAGCGCTTTCATTTTTTTCCCGTTACTAGTGTGGGTTCTTAAATGTAACGTAAAGGTATTATTTTAACTGTTAGGAAACGGGAAAATTTATCATTAACTATAATAATGTAAAACTAAAAGTTATGAGACTATAAGGTAAAATATAGCATTTTATAAAAGTCTGTCAGCTAGCAAATTTATTTTTCAATGCGTATTTGTAACAGAATCCTGGTTTAAACGGAATATTTTCAAGATTCCCCTAAAAATATCTTACAATTGTATGTGCAAAGACGGAAAAAACCCAGCTAAAACGGTATTTCGCACTTATTGTTTATGCTTCCATCTTACAAGGTTTATAGTGTCATGTTTTTAGCATGAAGGGGTCGAATTTTGATTACTACCAGGTCCTGCGTTTTTCTCTACGCCCTCTGTATTTTCTATATGTAGATCCAACACAAAACTTTTGGACCGGTACTCAGATGTTTAGCACTCTCCAACATAGTTGAAAAATGTTTATGAGTTGGGCTTGACTGCTCCTCTGTCCGTATTCTAACTAGCGTACATATACCTGGATTGTGATGTAATTGAAATACGTTGTTGAAGTTTATCATGGCATACATGACATTGATAATGAAGCGTGTAATAATTTATACTTCATGACATGGACATTCAAAAGTATTCTTTTATATTATGGCCTATGTGGGAAAAATCATTTGCGGTGTATTTTCATGATGTAAAACAATTTAAACATAAAATCTATGCACCTTATTGAAGTGCACAGGTTCGTGTACAAGAGAATTCAAAAGTACATTTCTTTATTAAAATAATAAAACTTTGTAAAAAATCACCATAAAATTAAAACAAAACACAGGACGCGTTTCGAGCTAAAAACATAACAGCTCGTCATCAGCTAAGCATACACGTGTCCGAAAACGAACAAGTTCAAAAATGAACTGAGGATAAAGAATGTTGCGAAGAATGCGACAGATGGCGCTACCTGATCCATCTGTCGCATTCTTCGCAACATTCTTTATCCTCAGTTCATTTTTGAACTTGTTCGTTTTCGGACACGTGTATGCTTAGCTGATGACGAGCTGTTATGTTTTTAGCTCGAAACGCGTCCTGTGTTTTGTTTTAATTTTATGGTGATTTTTTACAAAGTTTTATTATTTTAATTGCTTCATATCGCCAGTTTTCGGTGCTGTTTCGCTACATTTCTTTATATTATGGACTATGAAGAAAAAACGTTCTACGGCGTATTTTAATAATGTTTCTCTGTTGCAAACATAACGAAATGGATATGAATTCATGAGGTGTACTAACATGATTTCTAAAGGGGTTCCAAAGCATTTATCATTCATTTACAGGATCACAGAAAAGAATTCAGTTTTATTACAAAAAAACTGCTCGCGGCGTGTTTTAGTTCTGTTCAACATTTTAAACAAGATGAAATTCATATACGTTACTGAGGTTTACTACAAGATGCTTACATTAGAATATGATGTGAATCACATTTCATTTCATTTACAGGGCACATAAAAGTTGCTGGATACAATACTGTATACGAAGTATTCTCTGTTAGGGTTGATTGCTAAAAGTGAGTTTTCACCTATGATATCCTTTTTTAATACTAGATTATATGTATGAATTCTATAGACCGTGTATAGGGCTACGCAAAAGAACTAGGAAGAATTGCTGAGAATGAGAGTGAATTGCTAATTTTTTTTTTTTAATTAAATTCTACATTTTCAAGTTCAACTATATTTAGAAACATGTGTTTGTAAAATATAAATATAATAATATACAAGGCTATTCAAAGAATTGGATGCATGCACGCGCCTATGAATGATAATTTCTGGAAGTACAATTTCATTTGTTTTAAGCATGTTTACACTGCAATAATTTTGATCTTAACATGTTGCGTGTATATAAACTTGTTCGAATACAAGGGCTGTACAAAATAATGCAAATATACTGCCGGTTATTGGTAGAAATTGCTGAAAGTTTACTTTCATCTGCCTTTATCATTTTCTCATTATATTAAATTTTATCATTTTTTTCATGCCGTTAAAACAAGCCTAAGAATATCCATTGATGACTTTATCATTTTAATTTTTCAATAATTTGAACAATTTAAATTTACTAAGATTTAACAAAAACTTAAAGTTAGTAAGTATTAAAGAATGTTTACTTTGAAAGTTTTGATCAACTTTAAAGGAATATTGTTAATATTTATTGCTTTTAATATTTGTTATTTTTAACGAAAATGTACAACTTTAACAGCTGCAGAAAATGCGAAATTTGTCGTGTATTACACATCTTTCTTTAAGAGCCAACTTCAGACACGGGAAGAAATAAAAACGCTAATTTTAAGTCTATGGGGGCGTTAATTTCAAATTTCTCGCTTTATTTTAATAGATTTTTGCATTGGATAACTGAAGACGATCGACAACCAGGCTAGTTTTTACTTTTTCGATTTTAGTTTTAGTTTTTTTTAATATTAGGATAGTTTTGACTTCAGAACGGATTCCAACCGGTTCCGAAAGAAAAAACTAAATACACTGCTGGCCATCCAAAATGCAACACCATGAAAGGATCAACCAAACAGAGTAAAATTTACACCATGTATACACCTCGGTAGGATATGCAAATGATTACAAATTCAGCGCTCGCGCTCATCGTGGGCGACTGCAGCGCCCCTTACAATCTGTATATAAAGGGAAGATAGATTGTCTTCTGAAGAACTTGAATTGTTTTCTTGTGCGATTTTTTGTGTGAACAGATTCAGTATGTCTCGCAGAACAACACGAGCGCCATTCGAGCACGTTTCTGATTTCGATCGCGGAAGAATCGTTGCATGCAAAGATTGCGGATTATCCTTCCGAGAAATTGGTCATCGTATCGGACATAGCCAAGCAACAGTCCTGAGAATATGAAATCGGTGGATGCAGTAGGGAACGACAGACCGACAGGTACGATTGCAACCACCTCGTCACACCACTCCACTGGAAGACAGGGATATTGTGTGTGTGGCCCTGATGGTACGCATTGCCACATCCGCAACTTTAAGACAACGAATGCCGTCTCTAACACAACAATGGGCGTCCGCACGAACAGTTCGAAGTCGTTTCCAGTACAGTGGATTGTCCGCTAGGCGTCCATTGCTTCGCGTACATTTGGCATAAAACCACAGGCGTTTGCGTTTACAATGGTCGGCTGAACGGCAGAGATGGACATCCGAATGGCATAGCATTGTGTTTTCGGATGAATCACGCTTCTGTCTGCAGTATCATGATGGTCGAATTAGAATTTGGAGACACCGTGGGGGGAGGCTGCTCAACTGCTGTATTATGCATGATCACACTGGTCCTGCACCCGGTGTTATGGTGTGAGGTGGTATTGGATTCAACTCCCGTAACCACCCTAGTACGCATTAACGGTACACTTACCAGCCAGCGCTATGTCTCTGAGGTACTGCAGCCTTCTCCTCCCTTACCTTCAGGGTTTGCCTGCGGCTACATTTCAGTAGGACAATGCACGACCACCTGTTTCACGCAATGTTCAAGCTTTCTTCTTAGTTCACCATATTCCGTTGTTACCCTGGCCTGCCTGTTCACCAGATCTATCACCCATTGAGCATGACTCGTCAATGATTGGAGAACGCCTATCCCGGAATGTTGTACCCGTGAGCACACAAGATGAACTTTGGCTACGTGTGGAGGCAGCGTGGGATGCCATTCCCCAACAACACATCCAAAGCCTCTTCCACTTTATGCCACAGCGTGTAGCAGCGGTTGTTGACAGACGTGGATGTAACAGTTCTTACTGATTTTCCCGTCTACCTCACTTCAACGAAGGTTGTCTTTGGAATCAATTAACACTGATACTATGTGTAATCTCCAAAATAAATTTGGGTTTGATATCTCTTGTCTTTTTGGTGTTGCATTTTGGATGGCCAGCAGTGTATAATAATATACAAGGCTATCCAGAGAATCGTATGCATGCACCCCTATGGATGATAATTTCTGGAAGTGCGATTTAAGTAGTTTTAAGCATGTTTATACTGGAATAAATTTTATCTTAACATGTGACGTGTATATTTTCCATGCCTTTAAAACATGCCTAAGAACATTCATTGATGACTTTATTATTTTAATTTTTCCTAATTTTGAACAATTTAAATTTACTAAGATTTAACAAGAACTTAAAATTTGTAAGTTTTAAAGATTGTTAACTTTAAAAGAATTGATCAATTCCTTCGAAACTTTAAAAAAAAATAATATTTATTATTTTTAATATTTGTCATTTTTATGGGGACAGTATACCTTTAAAAGTCGCAGAAAATACGAACTTTGTCCTGCGTAACATATTTTTTTTTTCTAAGAGCCCACTTCAGGCACGGGAAGAAATGAAAATGCTAATTTTAAGTCTATGGGGGCGTTATTTTCAACTTTCTGGCTTTGATTTTAATATTTTTGAATGATTTTTTTTTTTTTTTTTTTTTTTTTTTTTTTTTTTTTTTTTTTGCATAGGATAGCTGAGGGCGATCAACAACCAGGCTAGATTTTACTTTCTCGATTTTAGTTATAGTTTTCTTTTATTATGATAGTTTCAATTTCAGAACCGATTCCAGCAATTCCGAAAGTATAAGTATTTTTTTTTTAATATCTTTAACCAAAACTGAAAAAGTAAAAAACAGCCCGGTTGTAGATCGTTACCAGCTATCCTATGCAAACAAAATCATTTTAAAATATTGAAAAGGACGCGAGATATTTGAAAATAACGCTCCCATAGACTTAACATTAGCGCTTACATTCTTTTCCCCGTTACTACACTGTAAAAAAAGGACTAAATTACGGAAATACTACTGGCAATCTAGACGATAGTACTATTTCCGTATTTTAACGGAACTTTTTCCCTTTAAATTACAGAAAAAATCCGTTAAATTCCAAAAAAAACGGAAAATTTCCTTTAAAATACGGAAGTAGCGGTGGCTTCTAGATTGCCAGTATTTCCGTATTTTGGTCCTTTTTTTTTTTTTTTTTTTTTTTTTCTACAGTGTTGTATGTGTTCTCAAAGGTAACATAACGATATTTTTTGTAACGGTAAGGAAACGCGAAAATTTATCATTAACTATAATAATGTTAAACTGAAAATAAGGAGACTGTATGGTAAAATATTACATTTTATAAATGTCTGCTAGCTAACAAATTTATTTTCTGATACGTAGCTGTAACGGAACCCTGGTTTAAACGGAATTCTCATTATTCCCCTAAAAATACCCGGCAGATGTATCTGCAAAGACACAAATAACCCATCTAAAAAGGTATTTAGCACCTATTGTTTATGTTTCCGTCTTACCAAGTTTTATAATGTCATGTTCTCAGCATGAGGGGGTCGAATTTTAATTACAACTAGGACCCGCATTTTTCATGAACTCTGCTTTTTTTTTTTTTTTTTTTTTTGAGGGAAAATAAAATTTGATGTCGATACGAGTGTGTTTCGAAAGGTTATCAGCCCGACAAAGAAAATGAAAAAAATTTGACAATATTTAATTTTTTTAACGTAGTTCCTTACAACTTAAAAAATTTAAACCAACGAGTTTCCGACTTTTTATTATCTTCAGTATAATAAGCCTTATCTAACTTTGGAAATGAAGTGGTGGTCTCTGCTTTACCTCATATTTTGAAGTGAATTTCCTACTACCGAGCCATTTCTTCAGGCTTGAGAAAAGGAAATAATCACTGGGAGCAAAATCCGGTGCATGTGGAAGCACTACAGAGCGTACGCCATTGACTTTCGTAGCGAAAACTACAGGCGTGTGTGCAAGAGTACTGCTGTGTTGAAAGGACACGTATTTTTTTGCTCAGGTATGGACGTTTTGTCGGAATAAGCACTCTTTAATTTGTCCCGTAGAAATGCATAACACTGTTCGGTGACGATTCTACCTTTTTGCCGGTGGTCTATGATCACCACACTTTGTGAATTCCCGAAAACAGTATCCATGGCTTTTCCAGCAGATGGAACCGTTTTCACTTTCTTTGGCGCAATTTCAGCTGCTCTTTCACATTGTTTAAATTGCTGTTTCATCTCTGGTGAATAATGGCGAATTCATGTTTCATCCACCGTTATAAGACGTTGACGAAAATCAGCAGATTGGTTAAGTTTTCTAACTTAACTTGAAATCACCATAGTCCACATTACTAAAGGCAGTGGGCCATCTGCACTACCCTCTTTTGAAAAAAAAATCGAACTGTGAAGTTGGAGAAACTCATAAAATGATAAAGAAAGGAGGGTCGGGGTGAAGAAAGAGACCAATTTCACGAGGTTTAATTTGATTATGTTAATAAATGAAATGTTTTCATGAAGGAATTTTCAGCAGAAAGTCCACCCAAATCAGCATTTCATTGCAAAGTATATATATGTGATAAAATCATAATAGAATCTCCACTTTTGAGTTTGCCAAATTCGATCTATAAGCGATGTTATAATGGAGGCAAATCAGACAAATTTCTACCACTTATTTTAAAATGTTATTATTGTCTTAATTAACTGAAGTTATTAAATAGGATAAAAAAAATTAAAAATTTGTAATAGAAGTATGCCTACTTCATCCTCGTGAAGTCGGAAGCTACGGTTCGATCCAGCACATTTCGGCCTGAAACTTTTTCTATAAGCAAGCCTCTATGATTGAATACGAGTCATAATTGATTGTATCAGTCTTTGTTGTCTAAAAATTTGAAAGTAGAGGTCTCCTCGGAGGGAAATTTCTTGTTCCTGGAACCGGACAGTACAATTAGCAGTACAAAAAAAATTACGTTTTATGAAGCTAAAACTTTAGCCTGACTCAGTTTCTACAAAACATGTCGATATTTTTAAAACAACGTTATTCTACATTATTCAAAAACCAGATTTACGCATAGTTTTTATTTTCAGATTATTTTCGTAATTCATGGAATATATGGAATAGTAACAATGTTAATAATTATTTAGACTACATTGATGACTACATCGAAGAGGCCTTTTAATCAAAGCAAAAGTCAGTTCCTACCTACAGAAGATTTTTCTTCGCATTCAGTGAGACAAGAAAATTGTTTATAATAGATGTTACTTAGAAAATACAGCATTAATTTGCAGAAATACTGTTTATAATTAAGTTAATTAAATCAAGCAATCCGCTAGAAGCAGCTTCAAATAATCAACAATTAGGCATTGTTTTCCAACAAGACTGCTAGACCACATGTATCTAGCCCACTTCAGACACAAACTGTTATAATTGAGATGAAATGTTTCAATCCAAGAACCATTCTCCAAAACTTGCATCGTCGAATGACCGTTTATATAGATCACTTCAAAACATTTTGAGGATAAGATATTTTATTTTTTGGAAGATTTGAGAAAATACATCGATTCTTTAGCCAGATAATTATGTAACTGCTAGGAATTGAAATTTTCACGAAATACATTTTCTTTAATTTCCATCAACAATATACGACAAACTTTTGCATCAGTCACAAAAATTGGAATTTGGTAATAGATTCTTCTCTGGTCTTTTTCTATGAATTTTAATAACACTCCATCTTTACTTTCAATTTACATTGGTATCCTGTTAAAGATTGCGTTACTTAACATTTTTATTTCATGTTGTATTTGTAATGGCACATTCTTTCGTTTACTACAGTTCATTATTCAATCACACAGTTTTATAAAATGATTAGAGAGGAAATTAAGGCTCACAAAGCAACAGTTAGTAAATCTGTTATTAGCTTTTCAAGAATTATAGGAGAAGGATAATACCGTCATCAACAAGTCTATCACTGTGAAAGTCTGCGTTATTTACGTAGAAAATATCAGTAGGACATTTTTAACAAACTGATAAAAACATTTTATGGGCACCAATGAATGACAGCTTAACATTGTATTGATCGGCAAGTTCAAGTACAGGCTGCAAAGTAAAACCACTGATAATTTACCAAACTAATTTATAAACTAATAAAAATAGTTTCTTAGCAGCAACGAATGATAGCTTAACACTGTCATGATCGGCAAGTTCAAGTAAAGACTATAAACTAAAAGCACTGCTAATTTACGAAACTCCGATATAGCACACAGATTGGTAAAGGATATTACGGCAACTCCTCCTGATTATTAACTTGGAAGTAGAGGAAAAAGATGGAGAATCTCTGGAGATATTTGACTGTGAGCTTGCAACTGGCAAGGTAAAAAAAAAAAGTCTCTATCAGCAATGTGGGGAAAATAAAATTGTAACTTAATCTAAAGATAAAGATGCAGAGAAAAATAAATTTATTTTCTCTGACTTCTGATAAAGAAAATGAATGCTTTGGTAAAATTGGAAGAAATTCGAAATATTGCTTTGAAATGGAATTCTATGAAATTCATTATCAGAATTGCATATCAATGTAATGAAAAATCCAAGCAGTTTTCAGAGAAAATAAAAACAAAGTCTTTCTCAAACAATTGTAAAAAAAAAAAGAAGATTACAGCTGTATTTGTTACAAAAATCACCAAATTCAGAGTGATGAATTAAAAAAGGTTCTTATACACAATCTAGGTATAAAAACACAGATAGGATGTTTTTGTGCCTGTCCACAGATTCCTAAAGAGTGATACAAGATTTCACGGGAAGGGATTTGTTCGACGGGTGGCAATTGCACAGACCATCAGCTCATCAAGTTGAAGGCTGAAATTTTAGGATTAGATAGAACTCAATTAGCATATTAAAATGCAAATGGTCTGCCAAGTCATATCTTGATAGAAAACACCTGCACACCGGAGTTTAGTATTTGATCGATTGGTTTATCATTGTATTTTCCTGCACCCAAATGTATGAAAATATTGAAGTTTGGGTGCATGAAAACACAATGGTAAACCTGCAGATCAACCACTAAATTGAGGTTCTGCAGATGGTTTCCACCAAGATACGACTTGGCAGACCAATGCATATAAGTTGTATATAAAATAAACGGTCAAGTACGAGTATTACTCGCGTTCAGAGGGTTCCGTACAATAAATATATGAATTATTAACTGTATTATTTAAAACAATAATGAAACTTTGTAAAAACCTATACAACGTAGAGTTGGGCATAGCTGTATATATTAGAAAAGTATGAATGAGTATACCACAAAGGTTCAAAGAGATATGAAGCCGAAATAAAATTAAATATTGCTATTTTGTATAACTCATTTTTTAAACGTATCTTAATCTGCATATGATGAACTTAATTTGGTACTAACAATAAAAGTACTGCATATTTAAATTTCATTTAGCATTTCATAAAACTAAATTCAACATAGTAATATTTTTCTTTTTACAGTGTAGCTGAAATAAAATCCTTGTTCAAAGTTTAAACTTGGCGTTGTACTAAGCGCGCTTCGAAAGGAGGTCGCAAAGATGCAACTCGACATTGTCCGTGCCGCGTTTTTTCAAATAGGTCTTTAATTATCATTTAAAGACACGGGAGGCGTATTGAGAGATCCACTCAACGCAAACTAGTCGCGAATCCCATAGTATTTATGCGATTAATTATAATTAAATTGGTCTGTTTTTAACAATTTGACGTTTATTGCTTTTATGCTGCTACTGGGTATTACATTACACAAATATATCATTAAAAGTTGTTATATAGTATTTAAAAACCGATGGTATATAGAGTACGCCGCCTCTGCTATTATGTATGGCCAAACCAACCGTGTCTTTAAGGGTTAAGGCTCCTGCCCCTGCCAGCGAAGGCACGCACGAGCTAATGCTAATCGTATGGGGAAGGATTTTTCTAATATCTCTTTTGCATTTCGATATTTTAAAATATTTTTTTTTTGGCATTGTATAGCCGAGATCCGTCTCTACATCGCACTTTCTTTACTTGTTCCTCCCCATAGGATTAGCATTAGCTTGTTAGTGTCTTCGCCGGCATTGACAGGAGTCTTAATATCTCGGCGAATTACCGAGTTTTTTTTTTCGAAAATCATTATAAACAATGCTTTTATACTTTTGATACGATAGGTACCTTTAGCGCTCTTCGATACCTTTGCTGAATGCCCGCAAATAGAAATCTGTATGTAACAGAAAAATGCGATTTTATGAAAAACTATGCCACCTAGGACAATCGCTATAATTTTCATGCAAGTATTAAATTAACCTCTACTACCTCTAATTTTTTTCATAATTTTAGTTTCAGTAGATTTGAAAATAGATGGGGGGGGGGGGGGGGGACATATTTTTGCACTACATTTTCGACGATATCTCTGAAAATATAATATCTAAAATTAAAAGAAATGTATTTTTGAGTTCGGCGTTACGGAATCTTTTAACCGATACCCCACACGATATACAAAGAAAATATATTTCTTTTTTAAATAACCTAATTAGCCCCTCTACGTTTTTCCACACATATATTTGTGAATGTTTAATAATCTGTAAATATGTAGGTCAATAGTCTTTATTACATCTCCCAATTTGAACTTCCCACGTTCCGTAGTTTACGAGTAAAATGGCTGTGACAGACAGACAGACACAGGAGTGATCTTATAATGATTCCGTTTTTACTTTTTAAGTACGGAACGCTAAAAATCATGATTATTGCAACTGAGAAATACAAAAACATAAGATGAATTATTGACGATAAATAAAACAAGAAAGGAAAGCCATGTTCCTAGTATGGATTATGAACCCTTTCCTACATTTTTAGTTTAGTTAGAAAAACATAACACGTTTGAAAATACACATTTATTAATTCCTAACAATAGACGGAAACGTACTTCAACTGTTTTGTGAAGCCCTGTACGTTCCTTATAAATTTTTATACACGCCACATACTGAGCTGAAATTTAATTCAAAAATAAATACGCTGAAAATTACTGAAATCACACTTCTAAGGCTAATGTCAGACGGACGTCCTTTTGCACTCTTTTTTCCTTCCGTATTATCCTCACACAAAGCCGCTAGCATTGTGTAGGGATAATACGTAAAGAAAAAAGCGTGCAAAAGGACGTCCGTCTGACATTAGCCTCAGAATTGCTATCCATGGACGGTCATGTACCCAGTTTTTTGCCATGGCCTATATACTTATATGCTACAATGTCATTTAGCAGACAAGACATTTAGCAGACAGCAATTAGGCGACAGGATATTTAGCCGACATGACAGTTAGTCGACAGCGACAGTTAGCCGACTATACAGTTAGCCAACAGAGGACAATTATTCGACATGGACATTCATCCGATAGGACATTTAGCCAACGAGCAAATACCAGATAAGGGAATTATCCGACGTGAAATTTAGCTGACACTTACATTTTGCCAAAAGAATTTAGAAGACTCGGTCTTACATCAACAATGTAAACCTCAGTAACTTGTCACCATCATAAATCATCTTTTTTATTGTTTCAGCGTTTTTGTTTATGATATACACTTAAACATCGAAATTTCTTCACCCTCATAAAGTAATTTTTTTCTTCAATCACTGTTATTCTATAAAGCTTTTCAATAAAACATCAATAACTAACATTCGTAATATTCTTTTGTTCATTCGAACAAAATTATATACAAAAATAACTTTTTCTACAAAAAATATTGTTTGAAATGCGGTTTTTAGACGGATCCCTCCGATAAATATTGTTTACTTATGTTTAAGTCTTAGACTCTCGATAGCTCATTATACTCATTAATTAAGGAATTTATAAAATAAAACGGAAATAATTCATTTTAATCTGGGAGCACGGCAGTGCGTCCGCCAAGTTCGCACAAGCCGTAAGCTACCTTTTCCTGAACCATTTTAGCATACTTTTCACCGCCTCATAACGTCGTTTTAGGGAGAGATATAAAAATTTTTCTTTTATGCACATGTTCCTATGGTCAAACTGAACTAAGGTTCCACGATTTCATGTTTCTATATTTAGTAGTTTTCGAAATATTAAATTCCGAAAAAGCGCTTTTTTTGTCACTGAGTCACTTCGCATCATCAAATAACTAAGGTACTTCTAAAAGTCGTAGAATCATGAAATTTCACAAGTAAGTCGGGTTTGTAGCACAATTAACCAGAAAAATCTGAAAACACAAAATTTCCGCCTCTAAACCCTTCAAACAGGGGGTGTTCATTTAGCCGTAAACAGTTCCTTAACACATTCAACTATCAACTGTGCCAATGTTGGTCGCCAAAACTCGATTACAGAGTTTTGAAGAGATTCACGTGATTTCAAGCAGAATAACATTTTATATATATGCCTTTCCAAAGATGCTTGTTAAATAGAAAAAATGAATATACCTAAAAATTTTAATCAGTATAGGTTATAATATGTTTACGATATTAATACAATAAAACATTTAACAAAATATAACCGCAATTCGGTACATTTCCGATACAGTAGCCTTGGAGAAATACAGAAAATAGCCTTGACGAGAAAAGAAATTTGATAATAACGTATTTTCTGGCAACCTATTTACAGTGTCATATACACAAGCAATTTTTTCCATATGTATACACTTTATTTAAAGTAAGGAACCCGTTTATTTATTTTTATATACCAACATAAATAATTTGTATATAAAAAATAATATTTTATACATGTATAAATAAAATGTTTATATGTATATAAATACGTAATATATATAACATAAAAGTTCATCAGGTTTGTTTTCATAGTTGATTATATCATTTGGCAACATATCTCAGTTTCTGAAGTCCGAATTTCGCCAAGATTTAAAAAAAAATGCCAAGGTCCCTATATTGGAAAAATATCCTAATTCCATATGAAAGTTTAAAAATCTTCTTTTAATTAAACTAAATGTGTAACTAATAAACTGTCTTTAACGATGTGCGACAGATGCGGCGTCCGAAGTCCGCTGCTAATGTTATTATATTGTATTATTAGCCTACTTACTGTTAATTTATTGTTAATTTTAAATCTGTAAAAGAAAGATTATAGTTATAGATAAGATATGTTTGTCGCCAAAACCTGATTACAGAAAATTAGCCTGAGTTATAAAGGTGTTACATGATTTCAAGCTGAATGAATTTTTATATGCTGTTATAAAAATCTTAATAAGGCAAATCTTTCAGTTTATCTGTCCATCTTTCTATCTTTTACTTCCTTAAAATAAATTTTATTAAAGACCGGGATGCGTCTGCACAGATCATCGCCTCATCGAGTTGACGGCTGAAATTTTAGGATTAGTTAAATATCGATTAGCGTATTGAAATGTAACTGGTCTGCCAAGTCATATCTTCGTGGAAACCACCTACAGACCCAATTTTACTGGTTAATTGTGGATTTTCCATTGTGTTTTCTTGCACCCATTCCTCCATGTTTCCAAACTTTTGAATGCAGGAAAATACAATAGTAAACCTATCAGTTAACCACTAAAATTAGGTCTTCATGTGGTTTCTACCAAGATATGGCTTAACAGACTAGTTGCATTTAAATATGCTAATCTAGTTTTAACTAATCCTAAAATTTCAGCTGTAAACTCGATGAGGTGATGGTGTGTGAAGACGCCTCCCGGTCTATTATAAATGCCGGAATTCTAATCTCAATAGCACTCTGGTCAATCTGGCAACTATCCCTACTATTTATGGGACACTATTCCTTTAAGTGCGTTTTAGTGATGTTAATGAACTTATGCATATGCATCATACATATTATACATATGCATATAATACGTAATACATTTGCATCATACATATTATAGGTATGTGTATAATACATAATACATATGCATCATTATGACGTCAGAATAAACAAAACATTTTTTGTCGCCAAATTTGAGAATTGACGTGATATATTCCCAAATTTGGTGGCACTTCGCTAAATGTCGCCAAGCTTGGCGAGGATTTGACTTTTGTGGCTATTTTTCAATGAGTTAATTATTAATGCGAGCCATCTATTTTTATTTTTCCGCATATCATCTGAATAGTTAAATGACATAACGTACTAATATTTCCAAAGTGCTAATAGTTTCGCCACTGCCCAAAACCTCTGCTATTGTTACTATATTGTACTGTTATTATACTTACTGTGACTATGTTGTTAATCTTTACACCGCTAAAACTTCTGTATTTTATAAAGACAGTTTACGGAAACTATTAAAGCATTGAAACTGCCAGTTCTCCTTATGATTATTATAATTCTATAATATGTAACCTGTTAATCGATATGTACCGTTAGAAGGAATCTTCTATAATCCGGTTCCTCGCATTTTAGTTTTCAGGTTTCGAATAAAATTAGCTAAAAACTTAAAACCATGGCAAATTGGCTAGTAATTCAACACGATTAGATGAGAAGAATGATAGATTTTCAAATGGATCATAGCAGTGAGCCCGTAGACCTTCTATTCTTCCGTAATCAAGTCTATTGAAAAGGTTAGCACGAAACAAAAAGATATTAGCATCAATATGGTTTAATGTAAATGCAGATATTATCAAAGGATTTAATAAGAATCATTTCACTTGTACCCAATCGTATCAGTTAAAATACAATAACTGGCAGTGAGCCCAATTAGAAAAGATTACTTAATACGATTAAAAATTTCCGCATTAGAGAACGAATCGTAACTGATAAGGAAACATGCATAAGTGAGTTAAGAGATATTTGTCATGAAAGAATGAAATACATAACAACACAAAATATATGATGTGCTTCCATGATCGTAAAGAGTTCTTGATTTCTCTGTCAAAAGCTTCCGACTTGGCGAAAGAATGGACAAGTAAATTAAATTATTAATAACAGTAACATGATGCAACGTTTAACATGGAATTAATACGGTAAATACTGCTTGCTAGAGGCGGCTAGTACTTTAATATAAAAAGAAATAAACTATAAATTTGTAAAACTCAATAAAATAAATTTAGGTATTTTTATGTAAGCCGGGCGCAAGTGGCAAATCGCCAAATACTGTTCCCAACTCCATTGTTCATATTGCATTCATTTCATTTAAAGATATATACTTTTCAGTTATCTCATTTAAAATAGATGCATTTCCCTCATTTTATTTAATAGAATATTTAACATAGAAATAAATAAATAAATAAGAAATAATAACATAAACCAAAATATTTTATTTGAAAATCAAAGCATTGTTTCTAATTTGCACATGTGAAAAATGAAAACTGCTATTGGCGAAAAAACAAAAGCCTAATGAGGAGATTTGCTCCCGTCTAACATAAAAGTACCGTGATTTCATTTTTTTCATATTAATATATTTTAGAATAAAAAACTTGAAAAAACATACAAAAAGTTTTCGGTAAAAAAAAAAAAAAGCGCCAAGTTCTCCTTAATGTTTCGGCCAGAAAAGTAGTGATATCTGAAGTTCGCACAAGTTAAAAGCCAAACATCCCAAATCTTTCACTGAAAATGGCTTCCTGCGACTTGGCCGTTAATGCCTTCAAGTGAGTTTTTCAAATTTTAAAATATGCACAAATGAGCTACATGCCAACTACATTTTTTGATTATTTTAGGCATTTTGTGGCACAGAGTACAGAAATAAAATATGCATTTGAAATAAGCATTTAAACAACTTCAGTCTATTTAAATGCTTAGAAGTTAAAAATAACAAAGTAGTTGTATTCAGGAAATAATATCCCTAATTGCTAAAACATAATTAGTATCAGCTTTTAACAGTTTATAAATCGAATACCTCTTAATGTATGCAAACAAACTATAATAAATTTTCAAACGAAAAAAATCTCTTTCGTCAATACACAAGATTTCAATATTATACAATAAAATGTAATGTAACATATTGTGAGATTTGAAGTAAGTAAATTTTGTTTTATTTCTTGGGTTTTACGTTAATGACTTTAGATTTAGACGGTACAAAATGGCAATTAAACCACAAGTGGACTAAAAGATCTGTAATCAAAACTAATGTTTGTTGAAACTGAATGGTAGTTATCAGAAATCTTTTACTTATAATGTCTTTATGTGAATTTGCCTCTTTGCATTCTAATATTACTTTTAATATTTAAATAATTCATAAATGCGTAATTTCCAATCATTAATTTTGAAATGCTGTAGAAGGCATTAACGGCCAAGTCGCAGGAAGCCATTTTCAATGAAAGATTTGGGATGTTTGGCTTTTAACTTGTGCGAACTTCAGATATCACTACTTTTTCTGGCCGAAACATTAAGGAGAACTTGGCGCTTTTTTTTTTTTTTACCGAAAACTTTTTGTTGGGATTATTCATTATACCTTAATAACTCGACATTCTCTTAAACTGCCATTATATTTTACAAATACAGTTATATTTATAACATACACAAAAAATTCGATAACTCGGGGAGGAGCCAATAATTTTTTTAATGACGTTTTCTACAATAAATATTGTTTAAAATGCGGTTTTTTGATGGATCCCTTCCATAAATATTATTTAATAAACGTAAGAATTTAAAAGAAAGGGGTGCGTGAATTCCGGGAACAAAAGACAGGACCCACGGTGTGGCAATTTTTAAACTTATTTCGTATCTGTCATGTGATATATCATCGGAAAATCCTCGGACCACTCTTTGATATTGTGACCCTATCTTCTCACCTCCCCCTATTCGCCACCCCTCCAAGAGGGCATTTTTCCATTTTTTTCGAGATCGTAGAATTTTCATCATTTTAAATCCGATTTTTTTACGAAGCCCTACAAAAATACTGTTTATAATACTATATACAAATTTCAAAGAGGTGGGGCATTTTTATATCTTTTGCCGCCACCCCTCATATGATATATAGTTGGAAAGGCAGTGTGACACCCAAATTTCATAATATATACCTTCCGAGCCGCTCCCTCCCAGTTTGCTCCCCTGAGGCACTTTTCTAACTTTTACCGACACCCCTTACGTGATATATCTTTGGAAAGCCCTGTGACCTCTTATACATATTATGCATCTTCCGTGCGTCTTCTGCACTTTTCCCCGGGCGGCACTTTCTAAATTTTGTTGACATCCCTCATATGATATATCATTTGTCTAATACTGGCCCCTTTGATATCAGATGTATACTCCTAGATCATAGATCACTAGTTCTTTTTAACACAAAACTAAGTTTATTTATAAAAATGCAGAAGGACAGTACAGATATTCGGCGAGGACAAGAAGATAATACTCACACGAAGTATATGAATTATATCCAGTGGAACACACTACAATATTCCACAATTATACACTTTGTGCTATTACACCATTTGGCTTCACCTACAATACCAACTTTTTACATACCAGTGCCCGTAGCACCTGTGTAATTTTATATCTAACTTTTGGTTTTTCAAAACCCCCGCCGGTACACATGCACGGCTTAAAAACATCCACCCTTTACTCTCTAAAAAGGAAATCTCCTTCCCTTCACTCCTACGCTCGCACGTCACGTGTGTCACATGACCAAAGGGGCGCCAGCACTGGCTAAAGAAATGCTATCCAGACATCATAGTTTGAAAGACCTGTGACCACTTATTCATGTTATGCGCCTCCCGCACCCCAGACACAATTTCCCACCCAATGGGAAGCACTTTTCTAAATTTAGCCAACACGCCTCATGAGACTTATCGTTGCAAAGCCCTGTGACCATTTATATTATGCATATCTCGTGCCCCTCCTCCACTTTGCCCCCGGTGGGTACTTTTCTAAATTTTTCCGACAGCCCTCGTATGACATATCATTGGAAAGGCCTGTGATCACTTATTCATGTTATGCACCTCCCGCGGCCCTCCCCTCCCCTTTGCCCTCACAGTGGGAGGCACTTTTCTAGATTTTGCCGACACCCGTCATAGGACATATCGTTTAGAAAGCCCTGTGACCACTATTTCATATTATGCAGCTTCCGCGTCTCTCCCACCTCTTTGGCTCCCGGGCGGGACAATTTTCAAAATTTTGCCGTTACTCCTCATATGTATAGCGGGCGCGCGCGCTGCAAAATAAGTAACAGTGATAGTAATTATAACGTAACCGTAACCTAACTGTTCCATAAACGTAACCTAAACGTATCCAAGCCGTAACCTGTTACCTAATAACCTAACGGTAACCTAACCGTAACATAACTGTAATAAAATTATCACCTAACCGTAACCTAACTGTAACGTAACTGTAACCTATTTGTAGCCTAATTGTAACGTAACCGTAACCTAACTGCAACCTAACCGTAACCTAAGGAAGGCCGCGCACTGACGCAACACGAGCAACATGAAATACGATTTAGGAGAAAAAAAATATTGAAACAAAGAAGAAAGCTGTTTCAAACATGTTTTAAAGCTGTTTTTTCTCCGAAGTCAACCAAAATGTTCCATGGGTCGCCTCAGTGTGCTACCGGCCTAATTGTAACCTAAACGTTTCCTAATATTGACATAACCGTAATCTAAATGTCACGTAACCTTGACCTAACTCTAAACTTACTGTAAACTAACGTTAACCAAATTATAACCTAACCTAACTGTAACTTAACTGTAGCATAGCCGTAACGTTACCAAGACCTATCTGTAACCTAAGCGTAATCTAAATATCCCCTAACCGTAACCTAACTGTCACATAATCATAACGTAACTGTAGCCTATCCTTAACTTAACCGTGACTTAACTCTAACCTAACCTAACCTTAACCTAAATATATCCTAAGAGTAACCTAACTCTAGCGTAACTGTAACCTATCCGGAACATAATCGTAACCTAAGTATAACCTAACAGTAACGTAACTGTAACTTAACATAACCTATCTGTAATCTAAATGTAACTTATGTGTAACGTAACCGTAACCTAAGTGTAACCTAATTATAAAGTAACCGTAACGTAACTGAAACCTAAAAGTAACCTAATTGTAGCCTAAATGTAACCTAACTGGGACGTAAGCGTAATTTAACTGTAACTAACGTTTACCTAATTATAAGCTAATCGTATGCTAACTGTAATGTAACTGTAACATAACTTTACCATGACCAAGCTGTAACCTAAGCGTAATCTAATTATTACCTAAACGTAACCTAATTATAACCTATCAGGTACCTAACCATAATCCAAGAGTAAGTAATCGCAACTGTATCCTAACTGTAACCAAACTGCAAATTAACTGTAACATAACGGGAGGTGCATAATATGAAAGAGTGATCAAAGGGCTGCCCAGTCTAATGATATATCACTTGAGGGATGTCAGAAACGTCAGAAAAATACATCCAGTGATACAATTTGAGGGAGAGGGAACGGGAGGTACATAATATGAAAAGGTGATCAAAGAGCTCCAATGCGATATATCTCATGAGGGGCGTCGAAAAATGTTAGAAAAGTGCGGCTAAATGTCCCGTCGGCTAATCGTCTTGTCGGTTAAATGTCCTATCGGCTAATCGTCTTTTCGGCTAAATGTCCTCCCGGCTAATTGCCACGTTCGGCCAGTTACCTGTCGGCCAATTGTCTGTATTGCTAAAATAATTGCTATATGTCCGTTTCGGTCAATTGTCCTGTATGCTGCATGTAAATTTCAGCTAATTGTGTTGTCGGCTATATGTACGTATCGGCTTAATGCACGTGTCAGCTAACTGCTATCTGCTAAATGTCTTCACGGCTATTTGGTTGCCGGCTAAATGTCTGCGGCCGGCTACGGGTTAAACATATCTTAGTATACTAAATGTAGTTGGGCTTGAAAATGCATAACTCAAATTAAAAAAACACTTTTAAGTAATTCATGGTCATTCTCGGTAATACTCACGAAATCTTTTGTGTAGTGTCTATGCAATTCATATACACCACCTATGTGCCAGTGCAAGAAAATTAGTTTAACTTAACTTATACCATAACTTATCATAAATAAAACATATCATAATTTAAAACTCACTTTCAGCAATCATCCCTAATGTTTCCCTGTAAATGAACGATAAATGCGATGTACACCATATTCTTATCCAAACATCTTGCAGTAAAACAATCAGAAACTTCATTATGTTTGAAGTAGTGTAGCATAATTCAAATACGTTGCGAACAGCTTTTCTACGAAGAACTTTAAAAAACCGAACTCTTTTGTATGACTCTTTTGTGTAGTAATCTTCTTCCAGTGCACCTTAATTATGTAAATCAATTTCATTATGTATAAATTTGTTTAACGCTATTAAAACACACCACCAAATGGTTTTTCCACATAGACCATATGTAACAAAATACTTTTGAGTGACCCTGCAATGGGTTCCTGTTAGTCTTTAAAGATGTTTAAATTTTTCAAAAGTAATTTTTGGTTCATAAAAGTACATTTTTTTATGCAAAATCTGCAAAAAGTGCCTTAAAAGTTCTGAATTTTGCTCTTGTATTGTTTTGTAATCAAGGGTAAAACTCTTCCCAATTTCTTTGAAATTCTGATTTAAAAAAATAATGATGTAAATCACCCTTTGCCTCCCTTTCTTCCGAAATTTTGCTTCCCCTTTTGCCCCCCTTAAAGTATCAAGGTTTAAAATCTTTAAAACTCCTTAATTTTTTCTTTAATTTTCTGTTTTATTTGTTACTTCAAAGTAACAATAAATAATCAGTCATAAATTTCATTTTCAATTTATTTCACCGCATTCATTTCATTAAAAGTTCTTGTAAATTGCCCCTTCTGAAAATGTCATTTCTCCCTTTTGCTTCTTCCCCCACAGTACCCATATTTTAAAATAGAAACCCTTTAAAACACTTTAAATTTTTTTAAATCTTTTCTGCTCAATATGCCACTTTATTTTAACAATAAACAAACGATAATAAAAATTTCTCTCCCCCCCCCCAACTGAAATTGGTATTTCCCCCTCGCCTCTCCCTCTTACCAAGCATCTGAAATTTAAAGTTCTTAAAACTTTTTCGTTTATTATTTTTTTAACCTATTTGTAAATATTTTCTAAGGTAAATAAATAATAAGCCATCCAATAAACTTCCGCCACCCCCCAAAAAAGAATAATTCTGCTTATTCCTCTTTTTTCTTTCGGGTCACAAAATTTAAACCTTAAAAATCATTGATTTTTCTAAAACATTTTGTACTCTATCTGTTAATTTATTGATATCATAAATAATCAATCATATAACTATACTCCTTCCCCACCAAAATTGACGTTTGTTCTGTCGCTCTCCTTACCAAGCACACAAAATTTAGTCTTTTTTTGTCGGATTTGTTATTCTTTAGTAAGGTAAATAAATAAGTCATCTAATAAAATGCCCCCTCCCTTGTTTCCTTCTTTCGCTTATCAAAGGTTAAAATCTTTGAAAATCTTATTTTAATACATTTTCAGCTTTATCTGTTTCATATTGAACAATAAATAATGGGTTATATAATTTCTTCCATCCCCCCCCCCATGTAAAATCGACATTTTCTTTCCTCCCCCATTATTTCCATGCACGCAAAATTTAAAGTCTCTAAAACTCTTAATTTCAATGTTTTTGTCCTATTTGTAAATCATTAATAAGTTACATAATCAGTCATCTATTAAACTTCCCCCCCCCCCCCAAAAAAAAAAAAAAATCTGATTCTTCCCTTGTTTTACCTTCAACTCATGAAGTTAAAAAATCTAATTTAAAGTCTTTAAAACTTTTTAATTTATACTTTTTTGGTCCTAATTATAAATCTTTGCTATCTATAGTAGTAACTAAATCTTTTCAACTATGTACGAAAGTGTTAACAATAAAGCGATAGGTAGACATTTAATTGTGCATCAAAAACATTTTAACTGTATTTTTCAAAGCAAAATGTCTTTGGAGAGATATTTCTAAGGAAAATATTATGGTTTCTCGTCAACTTGCAAGTAAATTCTCAAAACCTTCCGAAATCATTTCATTCCGACTACCTCAGAAAGACTCACCAAACTTAGATACCAAAGGTGCCTGAGTTATCGACTGAATCGAGTATATCCATAAACAAAAAAGAAAAATCATGCGTCAACGTCGACACTTTCCAACATTTCCAGAACATTGTAACAAAACTTCGCCGTTTAATAAAGTAAAGAAGATATCGAACTAAACAGTTATAAAACGTATAATACGTTTCAAAACCAGATTTCAACAATTGCGCCCATAACCCGGAAGGTACTCCAATTCTTTTGCGCAGCTCTGTATATATTTTTGTCCTGCATATATTTGTACAAATTCTGCATACTATGTTGAAATTTAGTTATGTAAGAAAAAACATAAAAAGTTGAAAATTCACCTTCGGCAATTTCTACCAATAGACGGAAATATGCTTGATTTCTTTTGTGCTGCCCTGTATATAGCATGCAGATTTTTATACACGTCAAATACTAAGCTGAAATCTAACTCAAGCAAAAACATGCCTAAAATTACTGAAATCACCCTTCCAGGAATTATATTCCATAGGCGTCCATGTATCCAATTTTTTGAATATCCCTGTATAGGATTTTATTTGTATGATACAAACATCTCTTAGCATACTAAAGCCCGACCAGTGGCCGAGAGGTTCTGCTCTCGAAGCTGGTAGACGGGTGGTGCTGGGTTCGATCTCAATCGCGCCCGTCGGCCTAATCGTTCGGAGTTTTCGTGGTTTTCTTCGAACCTTGGTTCTCCAAGCGTTAATACGGGTTAGGTTCCCTTAGAAAGATCTCCACGGAAGGCACTCCCCCCCTTAGCGCCCATATCCCACGTGCAGATAATTGGCCGACATAAATACAACCAACCAACTTAGCATACTAAATGTAGTTGAGCTTGTGCATTTGTAACTAAAAAACCAAACACCTTTAAGCAATTCATACTCATTCTCAGTAATGGTTACGAATTCTTTTGTGTAGTCCTGTATAGGGTCTGTAAAATTTATGCACACCATGTAGTACGCAAAATTTAGTTAATCTTAAAAACGCATTCTATAATTGAAAATGCACTTTCAGCATTAAATTTTAATCGATAACACATCGGATACAGTATTGTATCAAAATATTTTATGTGTACCTGTAAATGAACGCTAAATGAAATGCAGACCATATTTGAATGCAAGCATCTTGTAGTAAATCGAAATAATGTGTATCTATTTCGTCATGTTTGAAATAATGTAACGTAATCGAAATACGCTACAAACAGTTTTTCCTCGTAGACCATATACAAACAAGCTTTTTTGTCTGACCCCGTAAATAATTGTTAAATGCTCATGTTGTACAGAAAGTAGGCTTAGGACAACTCAGAAATTCATATCAATTTCATTGTCTTTGTGACAGAGTAATGTCAATCAAATACGCCGCAAACGATATTTCTTCATGGGGTATAACATAACGGATTACTTTTGCGTCCCCTATACTCATACTTTAAGCGTTATACATAACATAGTCTATAGTAACCGTTTTAAAGTGTATCTCAATGTACATAAATTTAACTATGTTTAAGATTGTGTAACACTATTAAAATACACCCTAAATGATTAACCCCCCCCCCCCCCCCATAGACCATAATTTAACGGAATATTTTTACTGCATTTGTAAATGAACCATGCATGATACATACTTCATTTTGAATATCGTATATCAATTACATGGCAATCCGACTACATTTACGCTAGTTAGAGCACGGACAGACAGACGGACGGACAAACCCAATCCATAAACACTTTTCAACTTTCTTTTGAAGTGTTAAAAATGAAAAAAATGTAATGAAAATAAAAGTATTTTAGTGTTATTTAGATTACGAACCGCTACAAAAAACCGCATCATTTAAAAAATTTGACCGCATTTGACCATCATTTTTGACCGCATCATTTAAAAAAATTTAGTGTTCACAAATCCCCCCCCCCACACACACACACACACCTGAATTTACTCCTGTGCACTTAAAATTTCAAATTGTTAAAGCCCCTTTATGTTTTATAACATTCTTGTAAAAATAATCCATAATCTAAATTTTCTTCTGCCTGAAAATTTCACTAAAATTTTTGCCACCCTCCTTTCTGCTAACATCACACAAAGTTTTTAATATTTGGAAAACTTTATTTTTTCTGTCGCATATTTTAGTGCTAACAACAATAAATTGTGTACTATATCTATAAATGACTACGCTGGGATTTAGATTACTTTTTTAGACGGACACCCTCTGGTCGGACCCCCTCTACATATGTACAGTACAAAATATACAGTTTATTTGTTTAACTTTTCCTCTCCTAATTTTAGGAACATCTTATTTTTAACCTTCAATGTTATTTAGCTTTTATAAATCTCATAAATTTTATGTTCTAAAAAGAATTCGCACAAAAGATAGTTATTTTAGAATATTTGTACCTGATATATTTCCCCCTCATTCAATATCTCCCCCTTGATTTTAAATGTAATTGCCTTATGTGAAATAAAATAGTTTTTATACTGCACTAATTTCAATTTTATGTTTGTAAAAGCTGTAAAATGAACATGAAAAAAAGAAGAAAAGAATTATATCTAAATAAAATATTCATTTATTTTCTGAAAGTCAAATCGTTTTAATTTTTGCACTTTTATCATAAACAGATTAAAATTCTTTTTGCGGCTTTTACCGTTATCGAGTCTCCACAAAGCAGGGGGCTTTGATCTATGCTTGTAAAGCGAAGACAATTGAAAAAAAAAATCCTTTACACATGAAACCTACTGGAAATTATCACATGTATCGCTCAGCGGAAGTGGAGTGGGGGTTGGAATCGTGCCAGGTAATTGGCCATTTGCTGATTGGAAGAGATCGCTTGTCAATCATTTGAATCTGGACCATCCTTTCAATTCAGTTGAAATGCCAGCGGCCATCTTGTTTTATTTTCCCCCGTGAATAGGGTGGCCTCTTAACGCACAGTAACACTGCAGCTAATCACAAGTCGATTTCGGCTAAATCGGAAATCCGGTGCGGAAGAGTTGGGTGTTGTGATGTCTGAAGGCGTCTGGATAATTTTCCTTTGATTTCTCTGGCGCCATTTAACACGTGATACGCGGGTGCGCGGAGAGAGGTAGGGGGGACACTGTTTATTCAGAGTGTGGAAGGTAGAAGTGTTGTGTAAGCCGGCATGTGAGCGTGCGCGGGTATTTTTATGAGAAACCGAAAGATTGTAATAAAAACGGAAGTATATTAATTTGAGTTTTTTGTGAAATAATTTAGCAATATAGTGAAGTGTTGTTTCGGAGTGAAATGGGAAGGTGGTCTGCAGCTATGTGAAAAATATAATTATTTGTATATAGTGTGACGTTCAAATGTTTTGTCTTCCATGTCTTTATGTATTCTTATAAATAAACTATAATTTAGTATTGTGAAGAAAACTAGTGATAAATTAACCGAAGGATTACACACCTGGGATGGTTGGCGAATTTCGTGCGTATATCACAGTTGTAAAAGTAGCTTATTAACTTTGATTTTTCAGTCGCATCTCCCTGTCAAAAATTTGTGTTTTTTCCACTGTTTTTTGAAAAATTTTGAATTTTCGCCGCAGTCATTTGAAGAAATTCGCTTTTTCTGCGGCTTTTCGCCGAAGTTCGAGGTTTTTTTTACGCACTCCTTCGTCGAAATTTGCGTTTTGTCCGCGGATCTGTGACGAAATTTGCGTTTTTTTCGTGATCCTGTCGAAATTTGTGTTTTTTCCGCGTTTTTTCGGCGGGTTTTTGATGAAATTCAAGTTTTTTTCGCGGATTTTTGCCGAAATTTGCGTTTTTTTTTTTTACGAAATTCTTCGTCGAAATTTGTTTCTTTCCCGCGGCTTTTTTGACGAAATTCGCGTTTTTTTTCTCGTCTTTTTGATGAAATTTGCTTTTTTTCTGCGGCTCTTTGGCAAAAGTAGCATTTCTGCGGCTCTTTGGCAAAAGTAGCATTTTTGCGGCTGTTTGACGAAATTCGCTTTTTTCCGCAGTCTTTTAACGAAATTCAAGTTTTTCTGCGGCCCTTCTCTGTGACTCTGCTTTTTCTTTTTTTGCGACCCTTTAACGAAATTCGAGTTTTTTCTGCGGCCCTTTGACGAAATTCGCGTTATTTCCGAGGTCATTTGCCGAAATGCGCGTTTCTTACACAATCCTTCGTCAAAATTTGCGTCTTTTTCGCGGATTTTAGACGAAATTTGTGTTTTTTTCTCGTCTTTTTGATGAAATTCGCATTTTTTTGCGATCCTTTACGAACTTAGCTTTTTTTTCGCAGCCCTTTGACGGAATGCGTATTTTAAGCGATTTTTTTTTCGAAATTCGCGTTTTTACCGCGACCTTTTGATGAAATTCGCGTTTTTTCTGCGGCCCTTTGACGAAATTTGCGTTTTTTTGCGATCCTTTACAAAATTAGCTTTTTTTTCGCAGCCCTTTGACGGAATGCGTGTTTTAAGCGATCTTTTTTTTAAAAATTCGCGTTTTTCCGCGACTTTTTGATGAAATTCGCGTTTTTTCTGCGGCCGTTTGACGAAATTTGCGTTTTTTTTCGAAATCTTTTGTCGAAATTTGCTTTTTTCCGCGGCTTTTTGACGAAATTCGCTTTATTCCGCAGTCTTTTGACGAAATTCACGCTTTTCTGTGGCCTTTCTTTGTCACCCTGCTTTTTCTTTTTCTTTTGCGATCCTTTAACGAAATTTGCGTTTTTTCTGTGGTCATATGCCGAAATTCGCGTTTTTTTAGGCAATCCTTCGTCAAAATTTGTGTTTTTTCCACGACTTTTTGACGAAATTTGCTTTTTTCTCGTCTTTTTGATGAAATTTGCGTTTTTCTGCGGCCTTTTGATAAAATTCACGTTTTTTCTGTGAGCCTTTGACGGAATGCGTGTTTTTTTAGCGGTCCTTTGCAGAAATTTACATTTTTTTCTGCGACCCTTTGACGAAATTCGCGTTTTTTCTGCGGTCATTTGACGAAATTCACGCTTTTTCGGTGGCCATTTGACGAAATTCGCGTTTTTTCGCAATCCGTCGAAATTTATGTTTTCCGCAACTTTTTGACGAAATTCGCTTTTTTCCACAGCCTTTTGACGAAATTCACGCTTTTCTGTGGCCTTTCTTTGTGACCCTGCTTTTCTTTTTTTTGGCGATCCTTTAACGAAATTCGTGTTTTTTCCGCTTCCCTTTGACGGAATGATGTTTTTTCAGCGATCGTTTGTCGAAATTTTTATTTTTTCTGTGGCCCTTTGACGAAATTCGCGTTTTTTCTGTGGTCATTTGCCGAAATTCGCATTTTTTAAGGCAATCCTTCGTCTAAATTTGCGTTTTTTCTGCGGCTTTTTGACGAAATTTGCTTTTTTATCGTCCTTTTGATGAAATTTCCGTTTTTCTGCGGCCGCTTGACGAAATTCACGTTTTTTCTGTGACCCTTTGACGAAATTGCGACCCTTTGACGAAATTTGCGTTTTTCCGCGGCTTTTTGACAAAATTTGCGTTTTTTTCTCGTCTTTTTGATGAAATTTGCGCTTTTCTGCGCCCTTTTGATGGAATTCACGTTTTTCCATCTCCCTTTGACGAAATTAGCTTTTTTGCGATCTTTTACGAAATTAGCTCTTTTTTTCGCAGCCCTTCGACGCAATGCGTGTTTTTAGCGATCTTTCTTCGTAATTCGCGTTTTTTCTGCGGCCTTATGACGAAATTCGGGTTTTTTCTGTACTCATTTGACGAAATTAGCGTTTCCTCCGCGAATATTTGACGAAATTTGACTCTTTTTTTCGCAATCCTTTGACAAACTTCGCATTTTATCCGTGGCCCTACGACAAAATTTCGGTTTTTTTCCTTTTCGGATACTTTAAAAAAATTGGAGATTTTTTTTCTGCGAACGATTGATGAAATTGACTTTTTTCGGCGACCATATCAAAAATCGCGATATTTTTTAAGTCCAAATTTTCGGACTGGACCAAATTTTTCAAATTTTCGGAACAAAGTCACCACTGCCCCTCCCCTCCCTCCCTGGCTACGGCCTTATTGGCAAAAATGATTTCTGTTTATAACACAATTCAACGTGTTTCGTAAGATTTAGAACATTATGGAAATTTAAGTCAGCCCCCCCCCCCCCGAAATAAAATCCTGGGTACGCCACTGGCTGCAATTGAAATTTTTAATACCCATGAGTAGTGCAAGTTCTTTCGCTTTAGCTGCCAATATAGGTCCGCTCAAAGGTACATTTCTTGCCAATGCATCTTTTGTCCATAACAGTAAAGCTTCCTCTAAATCCTCATGGGCTGCTGTTCTCATACGTTTTCGTCCTTTAGCAAATCTTTCCTTTTCCCATGATTTCAGGATGAATTCTTTATTTTTCAAGTAAGTAGACAGCGTATTCTTTTTTATTCCATATTGTGCAGCAATTTCTGTCTTAGATTGGCCACATCCTGCCTTTTTAATAATTTCCACTTTGGCTTCTAGAGTTAACGATTTATAACTTCCACGTGGAGCCATATTTTAAAGAAACAAGACCTTTTACTTTCTCAAAAAACAATTTAGCAATAAGTAAAACCATTGACTGAAAAATTCGATCCCCAGAGTGAAAGTAGAATGTAGTGATAAAACAGGTTTCCCCTATCTTTAACAGATGTCCACTCAGTGAATTTCTTGGAATGTCACTGGGTCAAATACTACAGAAGGGATTAGGAAAAGCACAATGGAAGAAGGGGCGGATGTGTCATTGATGGACAGACAGGCGCACTAAGAGAGCGGATTTCAAATGCATGGAATTATTATACTAGTTCAGAACAATTCTGACAAAAATGAAAGAAAGAAAGTTATTTCAAGGATCTGAAGTCCGTGAAAAAGTAAGGAAAAATGAAAAATGGAATTCTCATTAGTTCGAACTAAACGAAGTCAATGAATTCGAATAAAGAAAAAGTTTTAACGTTATTCTGCCATTGAAAATTTCGGGACTTCATGTTTAGTTCGAATTAAGCGAAAATTTGATTTATCCGATTTCGAATTAACGAGAGCCGACTGTATATTAAAATTTATATAAATCACTCAATTTCATTACAAGATGATTATTACACAATAGAGCAATACAATATATACAGGGCTGATCAAAATATTCGGATAATTTCCCAAATGTGAATGGGAACACCTGAAATTGGGTTTTCAAATGTGTTATGCGTTTCCATATGGTTGAATTAGACATAACATCTTAACTTATTTAAACGGTACAGTTTTGTATCGTTATTCTGAATGAGTTGGAAAGTGTTTCATAATCTATACTTGACGCATGATCTTTTCTTTCTTGTTTTCCATCTAAATTTAAATCGTAGAGAAAGTCAAAATAGTGGCAACAAGAAAGAAAAATCGTGCGTCAAGCATAGATTAAGAAACGCTTTCCAACATTTCAAGAATACTTTAACAAAACTTCGCCGTTTAATATCGTAAAGCAGATACCTAACTAAACATTTTAGAAAACGTATGATACATTTGAAAACCAGGTTTCAACAATTGCGCCCATAGCCGGGTAGGTACTCCAATTCTTTGTGCAGCTCTGTATATGAGACATATATTTGTACAGATTCTACATACTATGTGAAAATTCAGTTTTGTAAGAAAATGCATAAAACACTTGAAAAATCACCCTCAGCAATTTCTACCAATAAACGGAAACATACTTGAATTCTTTTGTACAGTTATACCCTGTATATTGCATACAGATTTTTATAGACGTCACATATTAAGCTGAAATTGAATTCAGGCAAAAACATGCTTGAAATTATTGAAATCACATTTCCAGGAAATCACTTTCCATAGGCGGCCATGTATCTAGTTCTTTACATAGCTCTGTATATGATTTTATTTATATGCTACAAACATCTCATAGTATACTAAATGTAGTTGAGCTTGAAAAAATATAACTCAAAAAAAAAAAAAAAACATCTTTAAGCAATTCATGCTCATTCTCAGTAATGGTTACAAATTCTTCTGTGTAGCGTATATTAGAGTGGGCCAAAATTTTTTTTTTTTTATTATTCGCTATACCGCGGAAAACTTGTGTCTAGGGTAGCTTAGTAAAATGCAAAAATAAAATAAAAAAAATTTTACAATTTTACATTTGGCGGTAGCGCATCGGGCCTAAAATTTGAGAAAAAACACGATTTTGATAATTTTTCTGATAAATGGAAATAAATAACTTCTATAACAAGCAGCTATAGACATATTTTAGCAGAACAGAGTATAGAAATGATAAATAAATGAAAATATATATATATATTTCGCAATACATTGGCATCGTATTATGTTTTAAAAAAAGCATTTTTTTTTTCAAATGACAAATTTTCATTGAAACAAAAACTACTTTCCTGACTGTATTATTCCTGAATGTAATTTCCCTTTGTAATGAAACATAGTCCTTTGCTTATCTTTACTGTCTTTTGGCAGTTTGAAATAAGATTTGCTTGAAAAACTGGGCATTGAAGATCTCGAGAAACGTGTCGTTCTTATAAAACGATCTCTGGAATTAGATCCTAAGACTTTTTCTGACGCCTCGGTTACCAGCTTTATGCACCGTTATACAGCTTTGGTGTGACATGGGAACTGCTTAAAGTTCCACTGAGCCGCTGTTTCACCTGATTGGACCTTAGACCAAATCTCTTCGTCGGTGACTCTTCGCAGAAAAGGTGGTGGTGAAAGTGTAGTAGAGTTCCAGTATATCATTTCGATGTTGTCTGTAGCTAGAAAATTGATTTTGAGTGTTTGAAAACACATGATTGACATTCTTTTAGAAGCTAAGTTTCTATCTTTATAATTCTTCTGAAACATAACTCTCGTATATGATCCCTTTTATCTACTATCATAGTCAAAAGCAAGCTTTCTGTATTGGCAAAAAATGCATTTCTCTCAATCACTAGCTCAATGACCTTCAACAAGTTTTCAGGGAGGACTTTTGACGATTTCGTACCTTCCAATATATGTTCCGGCCCATTTGTGAAGTATTTACTTTTTTATACTAAACCATACAGGCACATATGACCCTATGAGAAAAGAAACTAAGATCTTATGTTCGTCTGTTGGATTTTCAATACTTAAATACGCCGCAGTTAATTCTGTTCGCCGTTGTTAACCACCTTGAGTGGGAAAGTGTGCCAGGCTCACAAACAGATAAATCTTCTGGACAGCAGCTCAACTAAAGTCCAGTAGGTACTGCTGATCTTTGCTTAAAATTTGACGGTCAATTTTTGGAATATCATACTCAACATTATCAAAATTTACCACTGCGAGTTTCTCTCATTTCCTGAACTGCGCGCTAATCGGGCCACTAAATGATTTTGGCCCAGTCATTTCACCATCTAAAGTTTGAAACAAATGCCGGAATGGTAAATCATTGAACTGTAATAGGCATACCCCCACCCGCCCCACTATAGTGGTCTTTTAACCTCTTCTTCAATTGTGTGAATAACACCGATTTTCCACACCGTATTAGTAACGGTGCCATCACATCCAATCACATTTTTTTTTCCTTTACGTCCACACTTCCAATTTTATCAATACCATGCATTCTTTGGAAGTACAAGAATTTTAATTCAGTGATGAGTATCTTTTTTGCTTTTTCACAGTTACAAATAATAGAGACAGGACACTCACAAACCTCAGGAACCATTTTACGATTGCAGTCTAACCTTATTTTGCACTTGCAAACAGACATCAAACATTAATAAAGATTTTTTTTTAAATCTTGAACTCTCTTTTTGAACTTTTACTTTCACTTATCACGCTTAAAGGATTTCATAAGATTGTGATAACTGTCATGATATGCATTTATTAATTTAACAAGTCTGTAAGGCGTTACTGTCGGTATTGAAGCTTTATGAAACATAGATTTAACTTGTGGTGTCACAATAATAGAAACGTGAGACAAGTTAACAGACCTGTTGTTTGATTTCAAGGCTCGGTTGTAATTTTCATGGAAACAACACTTGAGAACGTCTTCATAAATTGAAAGTCTATTCACAAATAACTCTTTTGGGTGGCAAAATAACGGGCAGTTAAAGTCACAGCGAGTAATTTTTTTTTGAAACAGCCATAATACAGCAGTTAATATAGTCAATAAATCGAATCACTTTTTAAGTAGTTACTAATTAAATCAGTCTTTAAGAAACGCGATTGAAACGCACAAGAAGAACACACTACTAATTATTGCCGGCAGAATTCTAGTGAACAACTCACAGAAATCGTTGTGTCATAAAGCATACGCATGCGTATCGCGCAGTGCATTGTGAAACGTCAGTAGAGATAGCATCGAGACTAACGAAAAAGACAAGCTACTGCCATGCATCCCACGTGTCTTTTTTTACAGACCGCTAGAGTGACTTGATGCTCTTTTCGCACAGCTTCATTGGTGCATTCGAGCATCACGTGACTCCAGAGATCTGTAAAAAAAGATACGTGGAATGCACCGCGGTAGCTTGTCTTCCTCGTTAGCTTCGGGTAGTATTGACGCGCTCCAATTCGCAGCAGAGTGCGTCGCGCTGGACTACTGCCAGAATAGAAGGACTCAGAATGCATCTTGATTGCGTCAATTTTTGGATTTTTTCATTGCTTTGCGCTATCCTAAATGAAATAATTTTGTTTCTTTTTTTTATTATAATGTGTTTTCTTATCTTTCTTTTAAAGCTTTTTCATCATAGCAGTTTTTTATCTTTTTCGTTTATAGCTTGAAAAAAAAATGAAAGAAAGCTATTGTTTTTTTAATAAATTTCAAATATTCAAGTGCGATGCGCTACCGCCAAACGTAAAACTTTATTTAATTTGTTTTTGCATTTTACTAAGCTACCCTAAAGGCAAGTTTTCCGCGGTATAGCGAATCAAAAAAAAAAAAAAAAAAAAAGTTCGGTCCACCCTACTGTATATGTTAAAAGGCAGAAAAACCAACGTTTAAAATGCACAAATAATATATGAAAAGCAGCAAACAGCTGTTTGCTGCTTTTCATATATTATTTGTGCATTTTAAACGTTGGTTTTTCTGCTTTTTAATATTGTTGCACAAAGGCTTTATTTGCTATTTTTATCTACTGTATATGGTCTATAAAATTTATGACCACCACGTAGTATGCAAAAATTTAGTTAAACGTAAAAACGCATTCTATAACTGAAAACGCACTTTCAGCAATCATCTTTAATAGACAACACATCGGATGCAGTGTTGTATCAAAATATCTTTTTTGTGTCCCTGTAAATGAACTATAAATGTAAAGCGCATCATATTCCACTACAAGCATCTTCTAGTAACCCTCAGCAATGTATATCAATTTCATCATGTTTTGAAATAGTCCAGCATAATTGAAATACGTAGCGAACAGCTTTTCCCGTAGACCGTTATATAACCGAACTCTTTTGTGTGACTCTGTAAATGATTGTTAAATGCTCTTATTTTACAGAAAGTAAGTTTTAGACAACTCATAAATTCATATCCAATTCATTATCTTTGTGACAGAGTAATATGAATAAAATACGCCGCAAAGGATTTTCTACATAGGCTATAATATAACGGAATACTATTGAGTTCTCCTATACGCGTACTGTAAGCGTTAAACATAACATTTTCTATAGTAAGCATCTTCTAGTGTATCTCAATAATGCACATAAATTTCATTATGTTTAAAATTGTGTAACACTATTAAAATACACCATAAATGATTTTTCTGCATAGACCATAATGTAACGCAACACTTTTGAGTGCCCCTGTAAATGAACCATGAATGGTACACACTTTATTTTGAATTCTGAACATGCCATGATGATTCTCAATATTGTAATATCAATTATATAGCAATCCGACTATATGAACGCGGGATAGAGCACGAACAGACAAACCCAATTCATAAACACTCTTCAACTTTTTTGGAAAGTGTCCTCTGTAGAAGCAAACTGTCAATCATGATTTCAAGAAGAAATCACGATAAAACAAACACATTATAAGATAGTCGTTTCTGACAGATGCATTATTGTTTCGTAAGGATTACTGAGTTAATTTAACACTTTTATATATTTTTTAACAAATAAGATATTTCTACATTTTCAGGCTAATTTAATTTCAGTTAGATAAAATATCAACCTAATTTTCACTTTCAATTTATTGACTCTTTATATGTTAAGGATTCTTGCGAGTTTAATTTTTTAATAATTAACTTATTTTAATAATATTATTAACTTATTTTAATAATTTTTGCTTTTTTATGTAAAAAGATCATTAAATTTGGAAATACTTATTTTTTACTATTTTTCTTTTTTGCAAAGTAAAGAGTGTTAAGAGTTAATGCATTTAATCGTAGTTTGAATGATTTTTCAAGATTTTTTTACGAATAAATAAACGAACTACAGTTAATTTTTGGAAAACGAACAGCATTTTCAACTGCAATCCAACGCATGCAATCAATTTTCATCGCCGTGTTATATTAACATGTGGAAATATTCATAGTTTGCATGCTCATATGCAAATACACATCCTGGTTATTTCGGAAATCCTAACAATTTCATATTTAACACATTACACTGCTCCTTACTGAACTGTAACGAAACGAAACATGTCAAATATAGCTGTTAAAAATTTTGCTTCTATTTCGACGTTTTCTTTACCGACCCTCATATATTTGACGTATTTATTCCATAGATATCATGCAAATTCTAATGTTGGTTTTACTTTATTCCGCAAAAATTGGAATATTTTCTTTTATTACAGTATCTATTTCATTTCAGATTTGCATACGTAACAACAGCGGATTGATCCCTCATCCTCCTCGGGGGAAAAAACAACAACGCAGAAACAAATCAGTGTGCAATGGTGTGGAGACATGTTCTTTAAAAGATCATAAAACGAAAAACATCCTCTGAATTACATTTAAAATGTAAATATTTTTATGTAAAATCAGTATAAGTTGGGGGGGGGGGGGGCAGATTCCCCTCCTTATTTAAAACACTACTGTTTTGACACACCACTGTAATTTAATTATTATGATTTTAACATCGTCATATTTAAAGATATTAGCTCTAATTTAATAAAGCTGAACAGTAACGAAAGGAGTCGGCAAAATCAACCAGCCAACTAGTTGTTATTTAATCCTTAACTGTTATTGTAGTGTCATTTAAGATACAGATCGGCGTATCAGTTTACTTGTGGTCTTTTTGTTCTGGTCAGGCGGCGGTTTCTTGTGGTTATGCGGCGATTTTAATTTTTTTTTGTCTTTATAGGGAAAGTACTCGCCGTCCTGTAACATCCTGCAATAGGGAAAAGTTCTATCTAATCACCTTATCTCGTTTTCATTGTTGAACCCATTGTTGAATTCTCCGTTCTTTTGTTCAAAACCACATTTTATTGCTCTACCATGACGGTGAGCACTTTTCCTTTCTGAATGCTTAACTTGCGAATAGACCATCCCTCTAACTGGTATCCGTATCGGCGTCTTTTCTTGTGGCCATGCGGTGTTTTTGATCTTTAAATCTTTAAAAGGAAAGGGACTGATGTCCTGCAAAAGAAGAACCTTTCCGTTAAGTAGAGTTTAGCTCCTTTTCTCCTGACCCATTGTTAATTCCCCTCATCCTTTTGTGAATAAACCACAGAAGGGTCAAGAACAAAAGATTTCCTGGAAAACTGTAGGAGGATGGCAAAACAAGCGTCTATATGCAGCCTTAGTCCCCACGTTTTACCCTACTCGTGTAATTTCTTCATCAATCAGCAAGATTCAGATAAAAACAATGTATATAGATGATATACTTACGATATATTTTTTGACAAGTAAAAATGTAAGTAAAAAAAGTAATGTAAAAATACCATTATTTTTATAAAATGAATCACATATATACTAGCTGTTCCGCCAGGCGTTGCCGGAGCCCAACGATTTTTCCAAACAAACCGCGACCTGTTAAAACGATTCATATTAAAAATTTCAAAAAGACGAATCTCTCAAAATGGACGTCATGGACGAGTCCCCGCTTCTTTTGCAGCATACACTGGCAAGGGAACCACTTTTGGTGTTTCTCACACCTAGCACTGAAACCTGGTGCATTTTAAAGCCCTATATTATGAAGTTTGAGAATCGATAAAATTTTTCTGTTAAAATAATATTTTTTGATTATACAGCAGCATAACTTTCTGAAAATGCAATTTTAGAGACCACTTATCAGACTATTAACATTGAATTAAAAATAATAATAATAAAAAAAAAAACATTTAAAAATAAAAATTAGTTCATAATAAGTATAAAATATTGAAAAAAGTTTGAAAATTCCTTCGAAAACTCACGAATTTGATTTTGAAAAATTGCAATTATATGTTCATATTTTTGGCGGGGAAACAGTTGGCGTTTATTTTCAAAAGTAGAGCTTTCCGGCTACCCTAGCCAAATGTCATAGCTGAATTTGTAATAGCTAGAAATTACAATGTCTGACCTATTTCGCCACAGTAATTTTTCTAAATTGTGTAAAAATATTAATTTACTTTATGATTACTTTTACCGAAGGACCATTTAATACAGCAGCATTTCATTTTAAACATTCGAAACTTTATTTCATTCGATTTCAAAATAAAATAGTTTGCTTATTTTATATTTCACTAAAAAATAGTTTTCAATGATATTCGAAGCTTTTATAGAATTATATTTATTACTTATATAGTGTGTCCACGTATAACCTGACCGACCTTTATTTTCGCAACCATTGGTCCTAGATGCATACTTCCAATTACAAAAATGGTCAAAATAACGTGCAGGGTTAAGATAAAAAATGTTTGATGCGAAAAAACAATTTAGTGAAGAATTACAGAATCTAAATTTTTATACGGTCCCCCGGTCCTATAAGTTATATTTAGTAAAATTTCCCTGTTACGCTGGCAAGTAAGGCAAAAAAAGTCCCGTTATTCTACGATTAAAATTGACCGAGTAATAGCTGTTTAAAGTTGGAGTATATTTTTTGCTGCATATTAGGGGTCATTCACAAATTTAGTAGAAATATAATTTCGTCAGATATATTAAAGAAATGGTTGTGCGTAAAATTAGCATTGCAATATAAATTGGAAATCTTTAATCATTCTGACATATTACTGCAAAATGTACAATTTGCACTGAACTTCATAAGAAGATAAAAATAACAGATTTTTTGTTAAATAATAGGATGAAAAACAACAGCCTCAATTCTTTACAAAATTATACATATTTTAAAATGCTGTTAGATTACACTGTCTTTCAAATTTTGGGTTGTGGCATCTTTTTTAGCTTTTGAATATTGATACTTATGAATTTTTTAGCACTGAATCCGAAAATGAGCTTAAGTAAGGAATTTTCTCAAATCGCAAATCTCAAAGTTAAAAAGCTAAAAGTTAAAATTGATCCCCCCTCCCCTTCCAACCTCATCGGACCCCTGAGCTGTTTAGCTGTAAGAAACCCAGTATAAGCCAAAAAATTGAATAAATTATTGAATTAAATAAAATTAAACTGAATAAAAAAGTCTTACATCTATTTTATAGTATCAGATTTTTTACTATTTTTAACCTTGAAATTTACGATTTGCGAAAAATCCTGACATGATGGTTAAAAGCGAAGGTAATTTTTTTATTCAGCGTTAAAAAATACATAAAACGTAATCATAAAAGTTAAAAAGGACAACCATCGCAGGTTTATGTTATCTAATCTAAAACTCTTTCTTAAACTTGTTGACGGTAATCTATACGAATTTTTTTTTTTGTGTTATCCTCTAATATAAGTATGTATAAGATGGTAAGCGTCGAAAATCATAATAATATTACATTGTCATCGGATTTAAGTCAGTATGCAAAATTTAACTTCGATCGGACATTTGAACTTGAATTAAATTTCGAGTACAAATTTTAAACTGGAAAGACGATCGTTGCAAGTTAAATAAAACCTTATGAAAACAACATAATTTTTGTTAAAAGAAATCATAGCCTCAAATTCTTACAAAATAAAACATATGTTAAAATACAATTATTTTAACTAATCTGAAATTTAAGTTAACTCAATCGTAATAGTTGTACTATTTCTTTCAAAGCGTCGATACCTTGAAATAAGTTTAAGTACTTCATATACGACCCCTGAAAGCATGGCTGAAATCATCTGTTTTGATATGCAAAAAAGTGTTATAAGTCATGAATTTCAAAGTTTCATAAGTCGGTCAATTTTAATGTTAGATGAATGGGACTTTTTTTGTCTTACTTGTTAGTGTCACAGTAAATTTTTACTAAATATCACTTATAGGACCGGGGGACCGTATAAAAATTTAAATTTCGTAATTTTTTAATAAATGTTTTTCTTGACCCAAATTGCTTTAAAAATAATTATTTACCTTATTTAAACTATTTTTGTAATTGGAAGTATGCGTCTAGGACCAACGGTTGCGAAAATAAAGGTCGGTCAGGTTATACGTGGACACACTGTATATTTATCGTCTGCATAGAAAAAAAATAAAAACCTAATATTTGTTTCTCATGCTATCAATTATAAAAAAAAATTTGCAATCTGTTATAATTCTAGTAATATGTTCTGTACATTTTCCCTTTGGATAAAGCTGGCGGAAAATTTGTAGCGCCATATTTGGCGACTTAGCTCACTTTTGGCGTGAAATAAACAAATAAATATGTAATAATAAAAAATTAAAAGTACAAAAAAGTATATAAAATATTATTTTAACAGAGAATTTTTTTCGGTTCTCTAACCTTTATGTATAAGGCTACAAAACGCACCAGGTCTTGATGCTAGGTGCGAGCAACACCAAAAGTGGTTCCCTTGTGGGTATGCTACGCACGCATCACTAACATTAAAAACCTCGATTTAATATTAACGGAATTTTATAATTTACGAACGTACGCCTCCCTTTTCTCCGTAACTTTAACCAATAATTTTAAACATTTTTATTTCATCCACTAACATCACTAGCCCATATCAAAATTAAATTTATATCATGATAAATTATTTGTATATATTTAGTCTAAAAACTTTAAGCAATTAGCTTTAATAATGACGGTTTTAATAATTTCCGGCGTTCCCCACTTCACTGAAGTTCATTTAGAAGCACGTACTAAAGGAATTTATATTTACACCTGTTTTTTAAAAAGTAAAAATTTACATTTCGTGAAACCCAGTTTATCAGAAAGTAGATCGATAGACGCTATTTGAAGCTATAGTAGCAATTTGGTAGCGGACCTGATTACGCAATGCGTAATGTACAATTGCGTAATATTACGCACTGCGTTTAAATGCCTACATACAAATGAATCTGTTGCAACTAAAAAGGAGTATTTATCGAACTCTGTACTAGAAAACTGAAGTGTATGACAATACAAAATGTATAAAATGCTTCCACGATGAAAATGTATATTTCCTGGCACTATTGGTTTGTCAAGAATACACCGTGCACCAAGTTTCAGTCTTCAGGCGCGCAATGACCTCGGTAACAAAGGCCTGGTCACTATGTGACAGTGGGGTTACTCGCATAATACAGTGTGTCTGTAAAGTCATGGTGCACTTTTGACCGGTCACAAGAAATAAACGAAACAAGATCGAAATGTGAAATCTTCACCAAATAAAAGAAAAACTCTACAATTTTCATACCTGTTCAGTGCAGTTCGATGTGGTCTCCATTTGAAACAGAAAATCACAGACGTTACTCACTCTGTTACACCAGACGTCCTTAACTGTGTGTGGGAAGAACTTGAATATCATTTAGATGCGCGTAAGGTAACAAATGGAGGCCACATCGAACTGCACTGAACAGATATGAAACGTGAAGAGTTTTTCTTTTAGTGAAGATTTCACATTTCGATCTTGTTTCGTCGATTTCCTGTAACCGATCAAAAGTGCATCATGATTTTACTGACACACTGTATTTATGATGGTGATGTTCGTAATTGATACGAAAAGAGAACTATTGAAAAAATAAATAAGAATTGAACTATTTTTGGTTTTTGTTTCGAGAGAGTCATGTCAGTAAATTCCAGTCACGTGACAAATCCTTATGTTGCTCAGTGATTAATAATTGAATTGATAATCCACAGACCATTTAAAAGAAATTTTTTCACCTTTTATCTTAACATACAGCCTAAAAATTATATGTTTGGATAAAGTATAACAACAGTTGTTCCCCATTGATTTCTTTTCGGTATTAGCAATGCAAAGTAGAAGCAAATTGCCCTCACACAGCTTCTGTTTTATTATTACAATCGAAATTTTTTTCGACTTCCGGTTTTTGACGGATTTACATGTTAGGGGTCAGAGATCTCGTAAAACATGTTTTTACAAATTGTCTGTCTGCCCGTGTATCTGCTTTGTATCATCGAAAAGTGTTTGAAGTTATGCATAGATTTTAACCAAATTTCATGTACATGTTTTTGGCTATGACCAGCTTGGCCTTCTTGAATTTGGAAATGTTCCACCATAAGGGGGCACTGTCATGCCAATTTTTCTCGATTTTTCATAGTTGTGTTGTACATAGGCTGGTCATGCAGCGACGGGCGATTCGCATCCAGCTAACCAGGCGATTCTCAAGCAGCTGTTGTACAATAGAATAATGAAAAACTTTGATTTTATATTATGATTGAGATTTATCTCGTTTTAACTCCGATTAGTTAAATGAAGCAGAAACTTAAGATGAAAATCAAAGTTGGTTTACGAAGGGTGTTCAATAATTATTTTCCCGAGTGTATATAAAATATTTGTACTGTGATAGTTGATGTAGAATATTGAAGTCTAATGTCTTAGATGACTATATGCTCAATTTCAGAACCGTAGCTGTTACAATAACATTTTTTTTTTCGTTTTAGGTGTAAGAGGTGGCATCTAGCTTGAAAGGGGGGGGGGGGTTGGGAGAAAGGGCTGGTTTGGAGCTTATGGGGCCAGACCTTAAGCAGTTCTGTGATAAATTTGTGACAGTGGATGAGACGTGGCTACATCACTATGATTCCGAGTCCAAACGACATTCACTGTCACCTCCTCAACCCCCCTTTCAAGCTGGGTACGACCTCTCACACCAAAAACGAAAAAAAAAATGTTAATATAGCAGCTACATTTCTGAAATTGAGCATATAGGCATCTAAGACATTAGGCTTCATTAATCCACATCAACCATATCAGTACAAATATTTTATACACACTCGGGACAATAATTAATCAACCACCCTCGTAGTATTGAAGTAATCACACTAGGATTAACATGTGTAACAACTTTTTGAAATATTAACATGCATAAGAAAGAAGAAAATTTTGTGTTGGCACATCCGATTAATTATACTTATGGTACCAGAGTGACATCTATGAAGTCAAACCTCATAATACTATATTCGGCGGTTTCAGCATATAAAAATTTCCAAAAAATCTCTAAATTTTGTAGGGTTGCCACAATTTGCACCGTGATTTCACTAGGCAACCCTATATATTTCAATGCAGATAAGCAAGCTCTACATTTTAGCGTTGGTGTCATCTTTTAAATAATGAACTAAGTAAGTGTCTTAAAATAGCCCTAAAGTTTAGAAGGTTGCCACTAATCGCACTCAGATTTTAGAAAGCAACCCTGGGATTTTTAATAGAGAATTGTAATATCTTCATTTTAGCACTAGTTTTATGTTTTAACTAATGAACTAAGTAAACGATGAAAATTCACATCGGAAGTGAGCTTAAGTCTTTTCTCTGTACCCGCTTTGACTAGGCAACCCTATCACCTTTGCTTTGCCATGACAAATACTATGGTTTTTTTTTTCATCATTCAATAAATAAACTTTTTTAATAAATGAGCTTAATAAGTGAGTATTTTTTTCAGTTCCCATTTGTACTAATAGATGCTATCACATGGTCAGAAAGCGGTGAATAAACACAGAGTCTAATAAAGGTAGACTTTATGCTTTTTTTTACTGTTCTTTTAATCATACAGACAAAATTAAAAAAATCCTTCCGGCCAGTGCCGGGAGGAAGAGGTAGCTTTCAAATTCCTTATTTTTTAAAAGCTAGCTTATGTTATTCAAACACACGAAGCTCAATTTAGTTGAAACCGATTATAGAAGATTCAATACTAATTTTTATCAATACTGAATCCTTATGAATGAGAATTTCGCGAAATTAGTCAGTTTTATCCAAGCTGATTTTATTTAAAGTTATATTTGGTTTCCGAATTCGGCGATATCTTGAAGTGCCTGCCCTTTTAAGACAACATGGTGGATGAGGCTAACCAGTGAACTTGGTCGAGACCTTAGTAATTCCTGTGCACACGCTCAGTGACATCGGAATCGGTTGATATATATGAGTGCTGTCGCAGGCAGAAAATCAGATTTTTCAAAATGTGACCCATATAATGAAATTCAAACTGCTGTATCTGAGCCATTTTTTAACATAAAGACAAAACAAAAAATGCCCCGGAATCCTTATATCAAAGTCAAATACTTAAGAAAGAAACCTTTTTCAATTTCTAAATTTTTTGCACCTCACTTTAAATATAATTTTTTTAATTTAATGGCCGCCATTTTGATTAAAGATGGCGGATGAAGCTGGCCAGTGAACTTAGTCGAGACATTGCTATATACTATACAAATGCCTTCTTACATCCAAATAGGTTAATAAATACGTGTGTTATCGCGTGACAAATATCAGATCGTTTCGAAATGTCAGCCATGCTAGAAATTTCAAAGTGCTATAACTCAACCTTTTTTTAAGATGTAGACAAAAAAAAAAGCTGCCCTGAAATCTTTGTATCAATGTCAAACACATAAAAAAAACCTTTTTCATTTTCCAATTTTTTCATACCTCATTTTAAATTTTAAATAATTTATTTTTAATGTTCCCTTTTGAAACAAAATGGCGAATGAAGGTTGCCTACGAACTCGGTCGAGACATTGGTATGCACTATGTACACACCAAGTTACATCCAAATCGGTTCATAAATACGCCAGTTTTCGCGTGACAAAAATCAGGTCGTTTCAAAATGTCAGCCACAATAGAAATTAAAAATGCTATAACTCAGCCATTTTTCTAGATATAGACGAAACAAAAACTGTTCCGGAATCTTTATATTAAGGTCAAACACATAAGGAAAAAATCTTTTCAATTTTTTGATACCTCATTTTAAATTATAATTTAATTTTTTTTTAAATGGCCGCCGTTTTTAAACAAGATGGCGGATGAAGCTGGCCAACGAACTCGGTCGAGACATTGGTATGTACTTTGTACACACCAATTCTAGAAATTCAAAGTGCTATAATTCAGCCATTTTTTAAGATATAGACGAAACAAAAACTGCTCCGGAATCTTTGTATCAAGGTCAAACACATAAGAAAAAATATTTTTCAATTTCCAATTTTTTGGTATCACATTTCAAATTTTAAATTCTTTAAAAAAATGTAAATGGCCGCCAATTTTAAACAAGATGGCGGATGAAGCTGGCAAACGAACTCGGTCGAGACATTGGTATGTACTATGTACACACTGAGTTTCATCCAAATCGGTTCATAAATACGAGAGTTACAGTATGACAAAAATCAGATATATATATATATATATATATATATATATATGGATATATATACATACGCTGGTGAAAACAATTAAAGGGACAAATGGTTTTTTTGCAATTAAAAAAAACTAACAAAGCAAATAAAGCCAAACTTGGCCAAAATATCATTCGATATAAAACTAATGTATGGGAAAACAAAAATGGGCACAACATTCACCCTAAATAAAGTAACTGGTCACGTGTCCAGCACAGCAGCTGACCGACACCCTGTCAGTCAGAGAAAAACATGTCTAATAGAGTGTATAATCGTCTGTAACAACTACACAACTCTCGCATCGGCGTTTCATACTGCTTACTAGGGTCCTTATCAATCTCTATGGCAACTGCACCCACTTTTGCACCAAGGCAACCTTGAGCTCATCGATGGTCCTTGGAGCTGGTCTTCGAGCTGCAATTGATCGTCCAAGGGCGTCCCATATGTGTTCGATGAGATTAAGGTCAGGGGACATCGCAGGTCACTCCATTCGTTGAACATTCTACGATTCAAGGTATTCGTCCACCAACTGATCCCTATATGGACGGGCGTTATCGTCCATAAAAACGAAATTTGGTCCATATGCTCCGCGGAAAAGTCTCAAAGAGGGTGCAAAAATCTCGTCCCTGTACCGCTGACCTGTCAGAGTACCTCTATCAAACACATTATGGTCGGTACGCCCGTCTGCCTTGATGCCTGCCAGACCATCAGACCACCTCCAGCATAGGGATCATTTTCGACAATGTTAGATGGCCGATATGGACTCTCGGGTTCTCTCCAGATGAGAACACGTCTCGAGTTGCTGTCCAGACTAAATCGCGACTCATCACTGTACAGAACCGCCCCAAACTATCCTCTGTCCAAGACAGGTGTTCTTAGTACCAGGCTAGACGGGACTTTTTGTGGTTCACAGCCAAAGGGATGCAGACTACAGGGAACCTGGCATACAGGCCACCTGCACTAAGTCTCTGGGTGACTGTTTTCAGTGAAATGGATGTTCCTGTAGCATTATACAGGTGACGAGACAGTTGTTTTGCTGTTGCGGACCTATCCCTTTTGCTTAAAAGTCTCAATTAATGGTCTTCAGCTGGCGTTGTTGCCTTTTTTTAGGCCTTGACCAGATCCGGGGATCACTGTTTTGGTCTCTGTGAACTGTTTCCATAGAGTAGACACCACATTTCACGGAACACCGAGGTCCTTAGAACAAGTAGCCTGTGATTGGCCGGCCTCGGGTCTTCCAACAATCTGCCATCTTGTGGCATCATCTAAACGATGTCGACTAGCCATACTAACGATGCGTAAACAAAGATATTAAAAAAACAAGGATTGGGTTATGCTACGATGCTTCAAAACGCCTTTCCGCTACAAGCTTCGGCGGTCAAATGAGGCACCTCTGCACAAACGCGATCACAGCGCCACTTTCCTATGACCACACGTACCACTGCGTGGCAGGTGTGTCCGCGATGAGCTTAACTATCATCTGATACTTTATTTGCGTATAGGAATAACTTATTTTGTTTTGTTTTTTTTAAAAACCGTTTGTCCCTTTAATTGTTTTCACCAGTGTATATATATATATCAACTTTTGAACGGAGGGTGGTTTCGGGGTCTGGGGGTCATGATCGATGAAAATATACCAAAATTTTTTGAAATCGCTTTCCTCCGAACGACTGCAATAGGTAGCTTTTTGTAATGAAAGCTACCTAAAATGTCTAAAAACCTCATTTTGCTACATAACGTAATCGAGGAGAGTCTGCGCACATTTCAAAAGAATAATAATAATAAATCTAAATATTAATATTTTGCTAAACTATGCATGAATAATTTTGACTTCATTTGTTTTTTGTGCATTTCCATTGTTATTTTGTTGCTATACTGTAATTTAATAGAATAGCCGTAATAAAACCAAGAAAACTATTTTGCGCAATCTCTCCTTACAGGGTAGGAGAGAATGCGCATATGGGTAGGAGAGATGGCGCACATAGGTAGAAGAGATTGTTATTAATAATAACTACAATTAAATTGTTAAGAATAATAATTACACTTAATCGACATTGTTGAAAGGTTTTTGTGAGTAAATATTATTGTATTAGAAGTGAATATTTCAACCAAATGTTTAAATAATAAATAAAAGAAAGGATTTTAACAACAGTTACAAAAATTAATTTAAGAAGATTAAAATATCAGAAAAAGCAAGCTCTTAAGATTACAAAATAACATTAATCTAGTTGATAACATGTTTAACTTGAAAATTACTTTATTTCCGTTTCAACAGTTTCATTGTATTTTGTTTGCTAACCGAAGTTGTCGTCGTCCACAATCGATGCACTTATTGTTGTAAATCGTACATCTTTCGTGCAATCACCTGCAACAAGCAATACTTTGAATCCAGTCAGTTGTCGAAGTTGTCACCTGGTACAGTTCCAGACATTCAGTGCACTCATCCTCATTGACCTTCGGTTTTATTCCTTGAGTTTTTTTTATCCCACTTTTTGTGGAAGCACCTTATCTTCAGCTGTTTTTTTTTCTTCTTTTTTTGTAGCGGCATCCTTTTTAAGTCTTTTTTCGTGTATATTTTGTGGATCAGTAACATTAGTTGCACTCTCTTTCCTTTTGGTTTCGATGGTATTACACTACTTGGAATGGGTGAAAGCTTTTCCAAAACATTGTATTAAAAATTTATTTTAGTTAACAAAATTAATTTATTAGCAAATTAATTGTTCATAAATCAAAATACAAATATATATGTAAGAAAATTATAAAGATTAGACCTATTAATTAGTTTTTGTAATGAATCGCCCCTCAATTTGGATACGGGCCCAATTACTAATAATCACGAGTTTGGCAGGGTAGCCAGTTAATCCATTTTATCGTTAAATTAATAGAAACACATGGCTCTTTTTAACTGGTAACCCTAGGAGATGAGCAATTTCAGAGATATACCTCTACGCCACTTGGTATCTGAAGTCTAACCTGTAAGCAGCTATGGAAATTGATTGCCACCTTTTTGATTATTTAAATAAAACTCAATAAAGTTAATTTCAGTGAATACTGTCATTTCGTTAAAATGTGACAGTATTATGAGTCGGCTGGATTATACTACCTGCTCAGCGGGAAAACATGAGAAGTAAAGAAAAGAAAAAAAAGGAATTCTTGGTGCTACACGATAAACTCTGATTGAACATTCAAAGAGGCCCCAATTGGGTGCTGGGAAAGTGTTCACTCTGCCCCTTCAAGTAGTGTAAATACAAGAAGTTCGCCTCATCAAAGAATCTGTAAGCAGTGATATCAGTATTCGTATGAAATGTGCTTTTAACTCTTCAGTTCCATTATAGAAAGTGTCTTCCCATTTCTTCTACTATTTTTTGAAGAATATCATCTTAATTAAAACCGATCAAAATGGAGATAATTTTCAACATACTCTGCGTTTTAAAAGTCAAGTATTTCAGCAGTGATATCCGCATTTTGTTTCAACAGTGCAGTGAAAGTTTTACAACATGAAAACTGCAATCTCTAAGTGGAATTCATCTTCTTCAGTTGTGTTGATGATTTTATAGTGATTTTCTTCAGAGCATCTCTAAAAGTAAATTTCATGCAGTGAAAGATAGCATCGTTGTTGTCATTGCTTTTTATTTCATAAGTGCGCAGTACAATTCCTTAAATACAGAGATATAAATTTTTTCCTTCTCCGTTTTTTCGGAATGTTTTTTTTTCTTTTATTTTGTGTGTGTGTGTGTATGAGCTCATGGGGTACCCTAGTGTTATTTATTTTTACATAATATTATTATCCATATTATTTTTTATTTTTATTCTGATTACATAATTTAAGGTAAGTGATTTAATAAGTAGTATATCTCCAGTGATGTTTTTATTTTTGGTATTTATGAAAACCATGGTTTTAAAGCATTGCAATCTTTTGAATTGAAAAAAAAAATGATTCACGTTTTCTATATTTATTTTTTAATTATTTTTAACTATTTTATTCTTTTTATCAATTTTATGCACATGCTTATATTATGTTGAGAATGTTTAAACATTTTGACGGATATTAAGAGTGTTATAATATTTAGATTATTAAAAAGTTATCTTAAAATTAATTCAAAATGGAAAATATTAAGAAACAAAAAACTGTTCTCAAAGCAAAAATTACCCGTATAAAAAATATCATAAATCCCAAAATTGATGATCAGACGATAACTCTAGAAGAGTTAGATTTGTATCATGGTCAGGTGCAAGATATTAGTACAGAATTAGGTAAAAATCAGGAAAACGCCGTTCTTGAGAGCGATACAACAGAAACGGAAGCTATAATTGAGGAATACAATGAAATTTCCCTTAAATTGGATGCGTTAACTATCGCAATATATACATCACGTAATAAATTAACTAAGAGTTTAGGCATTAACGAGGGTGGTTCAGAGAATAACAATAAAAATACAAGTAATGTTTTTGAAAAAACAGTCAATCTTCCCAAATTTGAATTAAAACACTTTTACGGAGAAGCTGATCAGTGGCTCTCTTTTAAGGAGATTTTTACCACAACTATAGATCGAAATCCCGATTTGGGAGCCGTTTCTAAATTGCAATATCTCTTAGCTAGTGTAAAGGGTCCTGCTCATAAATTGATTTCCGGATTTCCTCTTTTGGAGGTTAATTATAAAAGTGCATGGGACACCCTTTGCGCTCGCTACGATAAGATTAGGGATTTGGCCATAGCACAAATAGGCAAGTTATACAATTTAAAAAATATGAAAAATTGTTCCACTTCCTCTAAAGCTATTTTCGATATAATACATACCTGCAATGAATCACTTCGAATTCTAGATTCTTTAAAACTAACTCAAAATGCTTTAGTGGATAACATGATAATTTATACCATAGTTCAAAAATTAAGCGATAATCTCAAAGAGCGATGGGAACTATCCCTTACCCATAATAATATGCCTAATCTCACGAATTTCTAAAATTTTTAGAGATTCAAGCTAAAAGCTTGTTAACTTTAGAGAACCCAACTAAAACAGATGTAAGAAATATAACTTATGTCAGAGATTCTTCCGATAGATCGAAAGGCCACAAAAATTTAGAAAATAGTAAATGCGGTGTTTGCTTTGATTCGCATGCCACCCACACTTGCAGAAAATTAATAACTATGCCTGTAGATAGCAGATGGAGAACCATCCAATTGAATAAGTTGTGTGTAAATTGTTTGCGTATTGACCATTTTGCAAGTAAATGTGCATCCAAGATGAGTTGTAAAAATTGCCACCGAAAGCATCATACTTTACTACATAAATATGATGTTCAGGGAAATGCAGGAACAACAATTTCATCCAACTTAGCAACCCACAGTAATGAGACCCAACCCCAAAACGCCCATGGGTATTCCCCTGATCAAGGAATACACATGAATTCTTTATGACGGTTTATTGTGCCCGGGTACCTCAAATGTAAAAATTACGAAAACCGTAGAAACCCAAAAACTTGTCATAATGAGGTTCAAATACCCTTTTTATTGGATAGCGGAAGTACTCTGTCCCTCATTCCAGAAAATCTAGCTACAGTTTTGGATATGACGTCTATTCAAAGTTGCCATCCTCTTAATGTTAACCAAACCCAGGGACAGGTCTAGATTTCCGAAAAAGTTCAAGTACCCCTCCAAATAGGGAATATCAGGCAAAATAGCTCCTTATATCTAGTAAGGACTTACTTGCCATATGCGATACTGGGAACCCCAGAATTACAAAAATTCCATATCTCGATGGATTTTTCCTCAAATACTCTGACTCAAGATGGAGTCATCATTATGAATGACCAAAACGTTTCCGGTCAAATTTCTCATGAAAGTTCATTCAACCACACCTTAACTTTAACGGGTGATATGAATTGCCAGAAGCCACTTAGTTTTCCTTCCAAATCAAATCAAGCAAGTTTGTCTCAAGAGGAACATTGTTGCCTTGATACTCAAACTCTCTCGGATTATGATGATATAACTTTTAATCATTATACTACTGAAGAGAACCTACAATTGGAAGGGCTTCTGAGTGACTTCAAAGATATTTTTGCACGCAATCGGTACGACGTAGGTAGAGTCAGATGGGAACCTCAGCGAGTAACTCTCACCTCGGAACTTCCTATCTCGCTTAGGCCTCACCGTACATCACCTAAAGATAATGCAGAAATTCAAAAACAAGTACAGGAGTTGCTGGATGCTAAACTCATTAAGGAATCCTGTAGCCCCTATTCCTCTCCCGTGACAATGGCACATAAAAAAGGAGAAGGTAAAACGCGTCTCTGTATTGATTACAGGAAAATCAATGCCATTACGAAGACAGATTCAGAGCCTTTGCCGCGAATAGACTGGCTTTTAGACAGACTTGTCAATGCCAAATATTTTTCCACGCTAGATTTAGCCTCTGGCTACTAGCACGTCCCCCTCCATCCTTCAGACACAGAAAAACTTGCCTTTGTAACCAATCAGGGACTTTACGAGTGGTTGGTCCTCCCATTAGGATACAAAAATGCTCCGGCTCAATTCGCAAGAGCTCTCAGAAGGATCCTAAATAAACATAGAGTCAACTTCGTTACCAATTATTTAGATGACTTTATAGTTTATTCGGGCTCCTATGCCGAGCATTTGGTTCACCTTAAAATTATATTCAATATTTACCGTCAAGAAAATCTAAAACTAAAACTTTCCAAATGTAATTTTGCCAAATCTCAAATTGACTTCCTTGGCTATGAAATTAGTAATGGCCAAATAAAACCAGACAATGCTAACACCGTAACCATTAAAAATTTAATTCCTCCAAAAAATGTTAAAGAATTACAAAGATTCCTCGGATCCATAAACGTATACCATAAATTCATTGACAAGTATGCTAAAATTAGAGCCCCTCTAAATAAATTATTAAAGAAAGACACTCCGTGGGAATGGTCAGAAATCTGTCAGCAATCATTTGAACTACTTAAAAATGCATTAATTTCTAGACCTATTTTGAGATTATTTAATCCTAATCTCCCATGCCATGTTTTTACTGATGCCTCGAAGGAAGCTTTAGGTGCTGTATTGAAACAAATGGATGAAAATGGAGATTTACATCCCATTGCATTCCACTCAAGGCAACTAAGGCCCTACGAGCGAAATTACGCTATCACAGAATTGGAGTGTCTAGCCATAATCGATGCTCTTGACAAATTCCATTATTATCTTCATGGAAAACCTTTCACAATACATACCGATCATGCTGCTTTAGTATGGCTTAAAAAGATAAAACATTTAACAGGTAGATTATTCAGATGGTCACTAAAATTAAGCATGTACGATTATACCGTAAAATACAATAAAGGGTCTACAATTTTTGAAGCCGACATGCTCTCAAGAAATCCCATTTTATCAAACGTAAATCCCCACATTCATTTATTAACCTTAGATGAAATTAAAGAACACCAAGAGTTAGATAATGTAACAGGACCTAAATTTCAAAAATTTAATGACATTTTGGTAATTCACAAAAAGGGTTTTCAAAAATTGTCGTACCTTTCTCCTTAAGAGAAAAATTATTAATAACAACCCATAATCAATTTGGCCATCCAGGAATTCAAAAAATGCTAAATTTAATTTCACCACAGTACTACTGGAGCAGCATGACACAAGATATTACGCAATTTGTCAAACATTGTGAAGTCTGCCAACTAAACAAGAAATCCCACCAACCTAAATTTGGCCTTCTTGAAGCCTTACCTCCTGCAGAACAACCCTTTGATATAATATCATTAGACACAGTAGGGGGCTTCAATTATTACAATTCAACAAAAAAATACATGCACTTAGCTATTGATCACGCTACTCGTTATGTTTGGGGTTTTACCTCTAAAAATGTTACAACAGAAGTTTATATTAATATTCTAAAACAGATTTTTAGCATTCAACTTCCCAAGAAAATTTTAACGGACAGAAACCCTGCTTTTACAGCGTCTAAACTGCGTAAATGGGTACATAAACATAATGTAAAAAAATTACTTACTTCATCTCACAGGCCCCAGTGTAATGGGAAAAATGAACGCGTAAATCAGTCCATTTGCACTCGACTAAGACTTAAAATGAATGCTACACCTTCAAACATTCCATGGCCCAAAATTCTGGAGGAGGTGATTAACGAGTACAATAATACACCGCATTCAGTAACCAAATACCTCCCGGCATACTTAATGTTTGGCCAATTTCCTTATCCATCAGTATTAGGCAATGAAAACTATTACCCTACGGTTGAGGAAGCCAGGAAAGAGGCTTTCCAAAGAACTGGTGAGCACCATTTAAAAAACAAAGTCAGATATGACCTAAAATTTGTGGAAGCACCTTTCAAACCTGGTGATCTCGTAATTGCGGAAGAATTTCATTATCCGAACACCAGGAAGTTAAGCCCGCCTTTTAGGTAGCTTTTTTTACAAAAAGCTACCTATTGCAGCCATTCGGAGGAAAGCGATTAAAAAAAATTTTGGTATATTTTCATCGATCATGACCCCCAGACCCCGAAACCACCCTCCGTTCAAAATTGATATATATATATACATATATATATATATATATCAATATATATATATATATATATATATATATATATATATCTGACGTATGTCACACTGTAACTCTCGTATTTATGAACCGATTTGGATGTAATTCGGTGTGTACATAGTACATACCAATGTCTCGACCGAGTTCGTTGGCCAGCTTCATCCGCCATTTTGTTTCAAAATGGCGACCATTTAAAATTTTTAAAAAAATTTAAAATTTTAAATGTGGTACCAAAAAATTGAAAATGGAAAAATATTTTTTCCTTATGTATTTGACCTTTATACAAAGACTCCGTAGCAGTTTTTGTTTCGTCTATATCTTAAAAAATGACTGAGTTATAGCATTTTGAATTTCTAGCGAAGCTGACATTTTGAAACGTCCTGAATTTTGTCACGCGATAAAAGGCGTATTTATGAACCGATTTGGATGTAACTTCGTTTATACATAGTACATACCAATGTCTTGACTGAGTTCGTTGGCCTGCTTCATCCGCCATTTTGTTTAAAAATGGCGGCCATTTAAAATTTTAAGAAAAATTTAAATTTGAAATGTGGTACCAAAAAATTGAAAATTGAAAAAATATTTTTTTCTTATGTGTTTGACCTCGATAAAAAGATTCGGAAGCAGTTTTTGTTTCGTCTATATCTTAACAAATGGCTGAGTTATAGCATTTTGAATTTCTAGCGTGGCTGACATTTTGAAACGCTCTGATTTTTGTCATGCGATAACCGGCGTATTTATGAACCGATTTGAATGTAACTTGGTCCGTACATTGTACATACCAATGTTTCGACCGAGTTTGTTGGCCAGCTTCATTCGCCATCTTGTTTCAAAAGGGTTGCCATTTAAAAAAAGTAATTTAAAATTTAAAATGAGGTATTAAAAAATTGGAAAATGAAAAAGATTTTTTTTATGTGTTTGGCCTTGATACAAAGATTCTGGAGCAGTTTTTGTTTTTGAAAATTTGTTCTTTTGTTTATATCTTAAAAAGTGGTTGAATTATAGCACTTTGAATTTCTATCATGGCTAACACTTTGAAACGATCTTGTATTTGTCTCGCGATACCACACGTATTCGCTTATTTCGATGGAAGAAGGCATGTGGATAGTATACATTAATATCTCGACCAAATTCGCTGGCCAGCTTCATCAGCCATCTTGTTTCAAAATGGCGGCCATTAAATTAAAAAATATATATATTTAAAGTGAGGTGCAAAAAAATTAGAAATTGAAAAAGGTTTCTTTCTTAAGTATTTGACCTTGATATAAGGATTCAGGAGCATTTTTTGTTTGTCTTTATCTTAAAATATGGCTCAGATATAGCAGTTTCAATTTCCAACGTGGGTGACATTTTGAAAAATCTGATTTTTTGCCTGCGACAGCACTCGTATGTATCAATCGATTCCGATGTGAGTGAGCATGTGCACAGCAATTACTAAGGTCTCGACCAAGTTCACTGGTTAGCCTTATCCACCATGTTGTCTTAAAATGGCAGGCACTTTAAGAAATCGCCGAATTTGGCAGCGAAATATAAGTTACTTTAAATAAAAGTAGCTTGGATAAAGCTGACTAATTTTGCGAAATTCTCATTCATAATGATTTAGTACTGATAAAAATTAGTATCGAATCTCCTACATTCGGTTTCCACTTAATTGAGCTTCGTGTGTTTGAATAATATAAGTTGGCTTTTTTAAAATAAGGAATATGAAAGCTACCTCTTCCTCCCGGCACTGGCCGGAAGGACTTTTTCTGGTCCATATCAAATCCTTGAAAAGTTGTCTAATGTAAGTTTTAAAATAAATAAACCTAACTGGTTGACAAAGAAGGACTATGAAGTAATACATGCCTCCAAACTAAGGTACTTTTTGCCCAACGATCAATTTAAGTTAACACCATCTATGTAAAGTATCAGATATCATATGAACTGTTTTTTGATGATATTTGATAGTTGAATTTACATCTTTATGAGTATAGTATAATTGTATTTTGAGAGTCTACACTCTACTGAATGAAGTCAAGACATTTTCATTCAAGTTTGTATTTTATATGTAATGTTGGACTTAGCAATTCTAGAATATATTTCCTATTTTGATTATTTTATTTTGCATATAATATTACCAGTGTCTTGCATTTATTAATATAACTGTTTTTATCATGTTCAATTGTTTATGGTATTGAAAATTTTAGTGGTATTATTCTTATTATTTGTATTATTTTTACTATTTTTAATATTTTTATTATTGTTGTGATATCACATGTTAACTATACGAAAGAAATAACTCATCTCCAGGCAGCTCGATTAAAAGTAATTCACTTCCAAATTTTAACATCCCTTTAATACAGAATGCTTTATACTTTCCAGGCGACCCTCGTGTATGGAAGCCGGCCCATCCCCGGGGACTTGTCTGGAAAGGGGGGAAATAATTGTAAGAAAATTATAAAGATTAGACCTATTAATTAGTTTTTGTAATGAATCGCCCCTCAATTTGATACGGGCCCAATTACTAATAATCACGAGTTTGGCAGGGTAGCCAGTTAATCCATTTTATCGTTAAATTAATAGAAACACATGGCCCTTTTTAACTGGTAACCCTAGGAGAGGAGAAATTTCAGAGATATACCTCTACGCCACTAGTTATCTGAAGTCTAACCTGTAAGCAGCTATGGAAATTGATTGCCACCTTTTTGATTATTTAAATAAAACTCAATAAAGTTAATTTCAGTGAATACTGTCATTTCGTTAAAATGTGACATATATATTTAATTAAATTATTAACAAATATATTATTAATTTATTAAAAAAAATAATTACATAATATTAATTTAATAACAACTGTATTATTAATTTATTAATAAAATTTTTATTTGCAAAAGTATTTTTTTGCAAATTAATTTATTGCCAAATTTAGTTTTGATAATTATGTGTTTTTCCGAAATTATTTCAAAATTGATTCATTCATATGTTTTACACGTAATTTGCAATTCACACAAATTTATCAATAATCTGCGTAATCTCTCCTAGCACTTAAACTTATGGGGAAATGCGCCATCTCTCCTAAGTAGCAGATGCGCAAACTCTCCTATTTTGGCAGGAGAGATTGCGCGGCTTTTTATTTAAATATGGCCACTTCTAAAATGAATTGTTGGTGTTCGCATACTTAGTCCAGGTTAGTAGTTTATAAAAAATCGTTTGAGTTCAAAATATTTTGTATTACTGACGTTCTATAAAAATTCTGACGAACAGTTATGAAAATTCAAGCGCTTACTTCGGAAAAACAAAACAAAATAGCTCTGCTTTATCCAAGACACTTGGAACAATCAATATGCACATTCATGTAGACACTGCATTAATGCTGCTGTGCAACTAACTGGAGTCGCTGCGCGCGCACTCTACTCCTTCCCGTTGAATCTCTTTGTGCGCAATCTCTCCTACCGCGCGAACTCTCCTCGCTTTACGTTATACACTTCTTGGAATTTTACTTGATAATTATGATTTTAAATAAAACATTTTAAACTAATTTATTTGTTTCCTGATTTCTTATGAATTTGTCTCACACATACGCTGGTTAAGGGCATTAAATTTGTTTAGGCCAAAAACCTGTCTCATGGTCACACATCTTTTGTGTGGTGCGGCAATTTTGTCACCTATCTTACGAAGGAAAGGCAAAGATAAAGTATTAACAATTACTTCAAAATTTTGCACCGCTAAATCATAGATTAATATTCTTGCTCTTCTTTGGATGAAAAAAACACGACAATTAATAAATTTAAAATACTTTTATTACTTATAAAAACCGGGGTAGGGTGGGGATCAGGAATAGGTTCAATGAATAATTGATTGACCCAAGTACCTATTCAATAAATTCTTTCTTGTAAAAGAAAAGACTGTATGAAAATCTTCAATAGAAAAACTTTCATACAGTAACTTAATGATGTTCCAGTACATTTGTTCGCCTGCGAAAATGGAAATCAAGTTCAAAACTTGCGTGTGCAACCGAAGAGAACTGTTAAGCAGCACGCTAATGTCACATTTCATTGTTTCAAATGCGGCTCTAGTTTACAATCTGACACTTGTTGCTGAGATAATATTGAAGTAATTACGGAATATTATACGGTACATTTTAATTACTTGAGCCGTTTTTACCTACCCGATTATTTCTGAACACCTTCTCGTGTAAACTGGCTTTACATACATTTATAAATGTGATAGACATATAATGAGGAGTGTTTCGGACTAATTAGAAAGGGGGAAATACAGTAAACTCTGTCTAAGGCGGAATCGGTCGGGACTGAGAAAAATTTCCGTGGTAGACAATATTCCGGCTTATGCAAAAGAGCTTCCTCCCACTCCAAAAAGTGCGCAAATCGTATATTTTTTTTACGTTCGTAACTTTTAGTAATGTTCTTTAAAACGAAATTTTTAATGAAATAAGATTATTAAATTTATTGTTTTTAATAATTTCGAAACACATTATTTGAACACAAAAATAAATATTACCAATAAGAAATTGCTCTAATTCGGAAATTTAATGAAAATCATTTAATTTAATCAATACAATTACATACTTTATATTTTGCATGGTAGTTTAAAATATCAAAAAAATAATCCTTTATCGATGTTTGTTTTTATTTCCGTTTACCATGCATTCTACACTAACGCGTAGGGTAGTTATTATCGGTATTATTATTTTTTTTTTAATTTCTCTGAACAAGAAAAATAATTTCGAGGTGCCTAATACTTCTCAAGCCGAACTGTTTGAATTGCACCGCTGTCTTCAACCTTTTCAGAAGCGTGGTCATCCTCATTTGCTTTCCTAAAACAACGGTGAGTCTTTTCAGGCGGCTTGTATTTAGTTGTTGGTTGTATTTATGACGGCCAGTTATTTGCACGAGGGATATAGGCCCAGGGGGGAGTGCCCTTCGTGGGGGTCTTTCTAAGGGAACCTAACCCGTATTAACGCTTGGAAATCCAAGGTTCGAAGAAAACCACGAAAACTCCGAACGATTAGGCCGACGGGCGCGATTGGGATCGAACCCAGCACCTTCCGTCTATACCAGCTTCGAGAGCAGAACCTCTCAGCCACTGGTGGGGCCTTTTCAGGCGGCATTTCTGAGTAAAGTTTGGAAATCCATATAACAGCATCGAAAACACTGATGTTTTTTTTTTTTTTTTTTTTTTTTTTTTTTTTTGTCAGTTAACTTCGGGAATGAGACAGTAAGCTATCACTTTGAATTTGAGAGCAACTTTAAAAAGCATAATATATTGTACGTAGAAAATACTTATTTTCATAAATGTGCATCTTTCTAATAATAATAATATTTACATGCAAATTTATATAGGAAAAATGATTATTTAATTTTTTAAATGCAAGAATTTGTTAAAATGTAAGCAGTTTCTAGTTATTTAAATTAACTTTTTTAAACTATTACGGAATTTAAATAAAATTATCGGCATTCAGTATATGACGTATGTATATCGGTTTTTAAAGCTTCATAAACGGAATGCTTTTCATGTTTAAAATATCCTTTGCTTCCGCCTTATGCAAAATTTTGCTTTTGGTGGGACCTTAAAAACCTTTCCGTTTCCGCGTTAGACAGATTCCGGCTTATGCAACAAGAATTAATGTTATTTTCTATGGGTTCGCCGGGACTTGAAAAATTTTCCGCGGTAGACAGATTTCCGGCTTGCACAGAGACCGCCTTAGACAGAATTTACTGTAGATAAATACTTTGAATATACTTATTTAGGAGAACGAATACTTATATAATGGGTGCAATAATTAATAATGATTTTTTATATTGGCGAATCACGTCAATATTTACAACCCAGCAGATACAGGACTTATTTGAATCATTTATTGTTTTAGACTCAAATAATCCCAACCCAAATTACAATAATCTAAAAAATTAAATTGAAGATTATAGCATATTAGATAATTGTTTAAAGTGCATCTAAAGTGTAAAGTGCATATGTACCGTTATCAGATGTAAGAGTTTCTTGCTGGGAGGGAGACATTGTCATATGAGAGAAATTTATATTTCATATAGTTTCTATTAAAGTTATAAGGAAAAGCAATTCTTTTTTCTCGATAATGGACTTTATTTTTCCAGAATCATCAGCTGTAAAATTATCTTGTTTGTTTTCCCTATATTTTAACTGTACGTATTTTGTTAAATTTATTAAAACTGAATTTTCATAATATAATAAATTTACTAACTGTTCAACGCTGACTGGAAAAATTTTGAGTGGATTCAAAACAAACATTTTTTGATTAGTAACCAGCAGCCGAAACCACAGTATTATAGAGCTATAGACATGGGGTACTTTTTTTAGGGTTTCGTTCATCTGACGAAACCCTATTCGTCTCGCTCCTCTGTCTGTCTGTCCGTCACAGAGCTCGTTCTCAGAAACTATACATATTGGAAATATGAAATTTTGGGTACTTCTAGCTGAACGCCTCACATCATACGACAAATCATAAAATTTTGAAAAAGTCGTACATTTAACCCTTTGGGCTCCCGCATGTGTATTTCAAACAATTATTTCTAAGTGAGCCCCTAATTATGTTGGAGACATGAAATTTTGCTGACTTATAGCTGAACACCTCACATCAGATGACAAATCATAAAATTTTGAAAAAGTCGTACATTTAACCCTTTGGGGTCCCGCATGTGTATTTTAAACAATTCTTTCTAAGTGAGCTCCTAATTAGTTTGGAGACGTGAAATTTTGCATACTTATAGCTGAACACCTCACATCAAAGGACAAATCATAAAATTTTGAAAAAGTCGTACGTTTAACCCTTTGGGCTACCGCATGTGTATTTTAAACAATTCTTTATAAGTGAGCTCCTAATTAGTTTGGAGACGTGAAATTTTGCATACTTATAGCTGAACACCTCACATCAAACGACAAATTATAAAATTTTGAAAAAGTCATATATTTAACCCTCTGGGCTCTAACTTGTGTATTTTAAGCTTTTTTTTTTTTCTAACTGAACCCCTAATTATGTTGGAGACATGAAATTTTGGGTACTTATAGCTGAACACCTCACATCATACGACAAATGACAAAATATTGAAAAAGTCGTACATTTAACCCTTTGGGCTCCCGCATGTGTATTTTAAGCAATTCTTTCTAAGTGAGCTCCTAATTAGTTTGGAGACGTGAAATTTTGCATACTTATAGCTGAACACCTCACATCAAAGGACAAATCATAAAATTTTGAAAAAGTCGTACGTTTAACCCTTTGGGATCCCACATGTGTATTTTAAACAACTCTTTCTAAGTGAGTCCCTAATTAAGTTGGAGGCGTGAAATTTTGCATACTTATAGCTCAACACCTTACATCCAACTACAAATCATAAAATTTTGAAAAAGTCGTGCATTAACCCTTTGGGGTCCCACAAGTGTATTTTAAACAATTCTTTCAAAGTGAGCCCCTAATTATGTTGGAGACATGAAATTTTGGGTACTTATAGCTGAACACCTCACATCATACGACAAATGATAAAATTTTGGAAAAGTCGTACATTTAACCCTTTGGGGTCCCGCATGTGTATTTTAAACAATTCCTTCTAAGTGAGCTCCTAATTAGTTTGGGGACGTGAAATTTTGCATACTTATAGTTGAACACCTCACATCATACGACAAATGATAAAATTTTGAAAAAGTCGTACATTTAACCCTTTGGGCTCCCACATGTGTATTTTAAACAATTATTTCTAAGTGAGCTCCTAATTAGTTTGGAGGCGTGAAATTTTGCATACTTATAGCTCAACACCTCAGATCTAACGTCAAATAATAAATTTTGAAAAAGTTTTATGTTTAACCCTTTCAACTCCAGCTTGTGTATTTTAAGCCATTCTTTCTAAGTGAACCCTTAATTAAATTGGAGATTTGAAATTTTGCATACTTATTGCAGAACACCTGAGGCCAGGTGGCAAATCATAAAATCTTGGAAAAGTCTTACACTTAACCCTTTGAGCTCCCACATATATATTTTAAGCAATTCTTTCTAAATGAGACCCATAATTAAGTTGGTGACATGAAATTTTGCATACGTATAGCTGAATGCCTCAGACCACACGACAAATCATAAAATTTTCAAAAAGTCTTTTATTATTTACCCCTCTGGGCTCTAACTTGTGCATTTTAAGCAATTTTTCTAACCTCCGCCCTTTTAACCCGGGGAGAAATTTTCCAACTTTTGCCGACACCCCTTTGACCATTCTTTCATATTATGCACCATAGCCTTACATATTTTAGTTCCATTTTTTTCCGCCAGGTGCGCCAACTTATCTTTGGTGCTATGGGCCCAATCCCCCCAATATATCTACAGATAGTATGTAAAACGGATTTTTGTTCGGATACAGGTTTGTTTAGAATCAAGTGCGCCCCTGGTTGTGAAATGTGGAACTAACAGATTTTTCAAAAGGATAAAGTGTTTTGAAAGGAATATTAATTGAAACCCTCTGTGCGATCTGCGATCACACTTACCCACTTGTTTGGAAACGTTTTTCTCGTTCCTCATCAGAAATACTACAATTACAATACAAATGAGGGAAAGTATCAAAAAATTAGAAATAAGCTTTATTTAATAATTAAAAAAATTGCTGGAAGTGTTGAGATAGATATAAGCTATTAGACGTCGACCAGTTTTTTTTTTTTTTTTTTTTTTTTTTTTTTTTTTTTTTTATCGGATTACATTAACTTTTAACTGATGGCACGCGGTCTCCCAGACCCCGCGACTCCCAGCTGTAAACACTTTTACAGCTTTTTATTTTTCTGTACTGAAGTTAAATAATATGAATAAAATACTTTTTTCATGCAATTTAATTCACATGCTCCTAAGAGAAGTACAACGATATTATTAGGACAAAATTTAAGTAAATTCAACCATTTCAGTTATTTTTTTTTGTTATTCATTTTATTCGAGGGGTCTGAGAGACCGGATCACATCAGTTGTGTGGCAAATTTTAGTCACATCAGTTAAAGGACCAGCATCTTTTACAAAAATTTTATTTGATTGGCACCACTTTTATTTAACTACTTAACTTTACTTTATTAATCACAAAAATACTGTAATTAAAGATGACAAATATTATTTTTTTTTTAACGTTATCAAAGACAAGTGCAGATGCACGTTTTAAAGATACATATATGCACCCATGGTACTAAAGGGGTTAAGAGGACTTATCGAAAGGTAAACACTTTAGTTGTCTTATTTGTGAGAGGTGTTAAAAAAGCGCCACAGCACTTTACTTATGATTTTAGTGACTTTTATAATTTATCTTAAGTAATGCTTATTTGTTTTATGTTTTAATAAATATTATTTTATTGGTTTTGTTTCATTTCACCCTTCACTCAAGGCCATAGCCTGGGTGGGGCGGAGGGATATGGGGTTCAACCCCCCTCCGAAATTTTACAACCTATACTTATTTATTTAAAAAATTAAATTATTTCGATTTTAAGAACTTTTTTCCTCGAAGAAAAAGGATAGACTAACAAATTGTTGCATAAATTATGTAGTTACAGGAAAACAATACATTTTAAGATACATCTATAAGACACTATATTAAAATTTAAAATTGAACCCCTCTCGAAGTATTTCTTCTATCTATGACGCTGTCTTCATTGTCAAAAGGGAAATGTCTCTTGATCTAATTAGAAGGTTTACGAAAATATAACTTAACTTGGTAATTGCCCTACATAGGCCCTTGACAAGATAGAAAAAATGGCTTTGGCGAGAGAAGGAAATTTAGAAACATATTTTCTGGCAACCTATTCACTGTTTCATATACACAAGCAATTTTTTATACAATTTATTTAATAGGAAGAAGTCAATTATCTATTTTTATATACAAACAGAAATAAATGTTATATAAAAACTATGATGATATATATCTACCATATATATATAAAATCCTAATGAAAAGATTGTATGAAACGACTTTCTGAAACGACTGATTATGTTTCACAGCTTTTTTTCATAAAATATAGGAAGTTTGGCGGTGAAATTAACAAGAATTATTCGTATCCACAGGTGTCAAAAGTGGTATTAGAATTTTAAAATTTGAATTAGTTTTCGAGATACTAATTTTTTCTCATTTTAAGGGCAGTTCTGTAATGATGGCAATTAAATTATTTTATTTTTGTGGAAAAAGGAGACTAAAGAAAACGATAGGGATTATCAGATTTCTTCTTTTTCGTCATTTTCAAATTGAAATTGAAATTATCTTCTATTTCAATCCATAGTGAAGACAATATTGTGATTAAATTATGTTTTTCAAGAAATTTTGAAAAAATAAAAACTTTTTTCACATTTCGATCGTCAGGAATCAGTTTATTTTAGAAAACCAAAAAGCATCTGTCATCTTTAACTTTGACATTAATTCCACAGACTAAAAAAAATGTGGAGAGAAAAGGGAAAACGAAAGGGATTATTAAATTTCTTTCTTTGTCGTCATTTTCAAATTGAGATTGAAAAGGGAAATTATTAAAAACAGAAAGAAAATTTTAAAATAAGAATTAAATGATCACGAGTTAAAAGCAGGAAATAGAAAAAATTACGTCAAAATATTTGCACGGAAATATTTAAAAAGTACGAAACTTTAAAATTATAAAATTATTGCACGCAAAACGCATTTAAAGGTGACAATTATGAATGCCAAAATATTGAATATTGCCATATTTGAAACGCCTAAAATAATTAAATTATTACGCGTGAAAAACTTTTGTTGGTGAATATTAGGCCATATTTAAAAAGCTCAAATAATAATATTCCCAAACGCTTTTAAATTAAATAATATATCTACCCGTGAATCTTAAAAGAAAAAAAAAACTTTAACAGAAATAATTATTGCATGAGAAATTACACCATATATTAAAACGATACATTTAAAATGATTTTCATTCTTGAGAATTTTAATGTGGCGCCACATAGCAAATTTGTTTAAATATTAGATCATTTGATACAGCATATATACAGGTAAATAATGTATACTCAAAATACTTTCGATTTAATTTGTACGAATTACTATTCGATAAAAACATATTAAAAAATTCGGATATTCTTATTAATTAATATAAACAATATATATTGTAAAACTAAGATGAAAATATGCATGATTGTGTATTAAAATAGAGAAAAGAATTCATGAATAAGCTATACCTGTTCCGAAAAATATCTAAAACTCGATCAAAACATAAAATATAAGTGTAAAATTTCAAAACACAATGCTTTTCAATACCGTGGTTCTGAAAGCTATTACCAATCAGACGGAGTTTTTTTTAACCTCGAACCTAAAGAAGAATATTGTCCATAGCTTCCCTATAAAAGTCAGAACGACATTTTAAACCTAACTATTTTATGCAAGCTGATTTTAAAATGTGTAATTGTTCTTACTTATCAATCCCGAAAGCAGCCGTCAGTTGTTAGGATAGCAATGGATGAGGCCATTGTAACCGAAAAATGCCCCATTTAAGCGGAAAAGTATGGTAACCTGATTACAAAAGATAGCCGCCATTATAGTCATAATATTATTCAATATTCCGTAACCTGATTATATTTTTTAAACAGGCCACATTATTGTATTTTAAGAGGCGGCGAAGCCTGAACTTGGGTTGGCGGGTGTAGCTCGCAGGAGGCCGCGCACCCTAGCAAACAAATAAAATGTTTATATATTATAAATTCATATGGAAACAAGCATAAAAGTTCATTAGGTTTGTTTTCATAGCTGTTTATATTGTTTTGGCAATAAATCTCACTTTCTAAAGCAGGAATTGTTCCAAACTTTTTTTTAAATGCCAAGGACCCTATACTGGAAAAGTACCCATAACTTATTCGGAGTTACTCCCAGATAGTGTTACTTCATCTTCAGAAATCTCAGAAAACACTAGTTTTCATTAGATTTAAATAAGCATTTCTAAAACAAAAATTTTCTTTTGCTGCCCATTAATTTTTAGAAGCGTTTCCGGGTAGATTTTACAGTGCATTAATCAGTTTTCGGAGCCCAGTATCAGCAAGATACATCGATATCCATTCTGAAGTAAACATTTTCAGCTGCATAACAGAATTTATACATGCCAGAGTAACAAAATATTATATATTTTACGCAGTTAATTTAGCATGTTGGCATGTTGAACATGGATATTTCATCTGCCTCCACTTAACGTTTGCCATATTTATTGCTAATCTTCTTGTAGTATCAAACTGATTCATTAGCATATAGCAATGATATAATATTACTACTGTACTTATCATATCATAATGTTTCTGTACATATGCGTTGCAGTCAGTATGCAGAATTAACTAAAATTAAACTATCAAATTCTCCTAATTTCATTTTTTAATTGCTATATCTGCTATATCCACTGCTACACGCAAAGTAAGAAATCGAATCCATAATTTTCCCTTCTGTCCAAATTTATAGAAAAGCAATTTCTAATATCTTACAAGTACATTCATTCACTATCATAGAATGTTCAAAAGGCATTACTTTATCTCTAACAAGATTTTAATGGTCTGGTAAATCAGTAATCCACTTTTTTTTTATCACAGATTGTGGTTTCAAAAGGCTGAGAGCGTCAGCATGATTACATGCTTATTGAATAAGGTCACTAATGTGGAGAAAATTAATATTCCCCATTCTTCTCTTAAATTATCATAAAGGTTTAAAATTATTACTTGTACATTTTGAGATCTTTACTTCCTGCATTTGTTAAAGCTAATTTACTTAATTCTACTAATCTTACTAATACTATACTAATAATACTATACTTCACTAATTCTATACTAATTATTATTAAAGCTAATCTACTTAATTTTCACCGAAATGTGGTTTTATGATAATACTTGTTAGATTAGTTAGTAACACGCACTACTGAGATACGATGAATTAAACACAAATTTTGTTTTTTTTCACTTTTATAAACATAATAATGGTCTATATATTTTTTAATTACCTTGTTTTTAAAAGGGGATAAATCTTTATGTCGCTACAATAGAAAAAAAATAAATCTCCAAAAATCATATAAAAACTCGTCAGGTGTAAGGCAATGAAAACTGTTTATTTATTTTTTTTTTGTGTGTGTTTCAAAAACAGAAAAGCCGTAAAAGAAACAGTTTTTTTCCTTGTAAAATAAATTTTTTTTACATCTTTCCGACCAGACCTCCATCAAATTTAACTACCGTAAGAGAGAAGATTTACTTACATGGGTAAAATGTCATTTTAAGCAAGTAAAACTTTTTAAAATAAACAAAAAATCACTTTGACCATAATGAAATATTATCTACAAGTTTTATAATCATTTTTCCCAAAATGTATTTGATATGTAGACTTTCGCCAACCCGTTTTCCAGTTACCTGCCGTTTAGATACCGTTGCAAGAATTTTAAGCGACATATTCACAATTTGTCAATATTTGTATTTAGAGGATTACAAAACATTATAAAGGATTTTAATGTTTATTAACTCCATCTAGTTTACAAATAAACATTGTATCTTTATCTTTATGAGATTTTCTGGGGATTTATTTTTATTCAGAGGCACTTAACATTCTGGAGCCAACGATCGGGCCTTACGGTCTAGGTAGAAATCAGGTCTTGTTCACAGATTAACAGTCACTTGTTAGCACTTTTCAATTGTTACAGAAAGGTTAACAAAAAAAGAGAAAGAAAGAAAAGAAAATAAAAAGAACATTTATTTTAACTCCTCGATTAATATTAATAGAGGGTTAGTACGAGTACCGCTATTTTCAAGGCCAAATACCAGTATTTTTTTAATAGAAAATAAATCTAGTTTAAACGCACGATATTTCGGCTTATTGAAGGAAATATTTTTTATAAGAAAATACTGGTACCGAAGAATTTCTTACTCTGGAAATTCAAGGACCCGTACGAATTCTGTAATAAGCTTGACCCGCTTCGGTCGCCCGATGTGTTAAACACTAATCCTTAAAGCCCTTCTTTGAAACCCAGTAACATATTTGAGAGCACGACTATGGTGTCGGGAGCAATTAAGTAGCATTTAATTGACAGATTATCTTATCCCTTTCGCACCAAGCATCTTTTACAGAATTTTTAATCTTTTATCACCGGTTTTTCAAAACAGAAATTTTTGCCTAATTAAATCGAGAAAATGCCTTGACTAAATAAGGCAAAATATACACTAAAAAATAACTGGCGGGAATACTCAAGGATTCTGAGTGTCACGTATACCTGATGCTCGTCCCGAAGGTGTTAAACGCTTGTAGTGTATGTGTATAGAAGAAGGAGACAAAATAACTCATTCTTCGATTCCAGGGTCCATTAGTTCCATATTCTATAAACATGATAACTAATGTTTTATTGGGGGTTAAAGTATGATTTTAATTGACATCTTTGCAATCATAATTCAAAGATGCTTTTCGCATGAATATACAGTGGGATTCATAAAGATGAAGGAAATAGCCTATATCCTTAAATATTGCCCCTAGATCCATATACTTCCAATTGCAAATTTTCATTTAAAAAGATGCAAAATTTCATGACATAAGTTGTAACTTCATGAAGGGGGAGGGGGGGGGGTGTATTTAAGAAAACACAAAACTAAATTTTTATGCGCCCCCCGTAGGGAAAAAATTCAAATTAGGAAAATTTTCCTCATCTATTTTTGAATAAAACACACAAAAAAAATCATCTTCATATCTGCAAAACTCACAGAGGTATTAAAATCCGAAATTCGTGACTTACACCACTTTGCAGTACCTGTGAGCGAATCAATATTGATGCATTTGGAATGCAAGACATTGATCATTCACAAATTATACATTTTTAAAAGTCGATTTAAGACAGTGTCTATCCTTTAGACATAAAATAGCAGCGTATAGATTTTACGTTAAACTTGCTTTCGAAATATGTTGGAGGTCTGTACGGGCCGAAATTTTCAGCAGTTCGGCACGGCCCGGTCCAAAAAATGTTAAAATCTTGCCCCGAGCCCTCCCCGCCTCGACTGAATTTCTGCAAGACATGGATTTATACGTCGATATGGTTAACAATTGTTTCGTACGAGGAGTTCTGACCAAAAATACTTATTTTAGCATTTTTTATGTTTATAATCTTTATTTTTAAAGAAGCGCCCAGGTTGTGATATTTATTTTTTTAATGAATCACTATTTCACATGTTTTACTTATCATTAATATCGTTAATCCATATTCCATGTATTGGAGATTTTGAAAAATGCTATAGAGTAAAATCTTCTAAGACGCAATCACACAGGAAAGAAAAAAAATGCGTTATAGATAAGATCCCTTCTTAGCAGATTTAAATTTATTCTATATTTTCCTCAAGTGTAATTACATTAATTTAGCATGAATCAACATATTTTTAAGTTTAAGACAGGATTCCGTCATAGCCATTCTTTTTCACGGGTTTTACTGTATTTTAATTTTATTGGCTAGAAATCGGCTATTATTAAAAAAGATTAAGTTTTAAAGTTAAATTGTAGAAAAATAGCGAATTAAAAATGTATGCATTTTTTGCAAACATTTTTAGACCGGGCCAAATTTTACTGATTTTTCAGGGCCACGGAGAGACAATGATTTTCATACGGGCTTCGTCGAGACCAGGACCGAAAATTTTGGGCCGTGCAGACCTAGGAAGAATGAAGCCAGATTGGGAAAAAGTACGTTAGACCCAGCTCGGCCCGATCTTTCTGAAAAAATTAAGGCCCGAGTCCGGCCGCCCGAGTTTCGTGAAAGAAAGTAGATCCGACTTCGGTCCGCGGACTGGACTAGCAAAATTAAGGCAAACTTTCAAACGGGTCAAGACAGCAGAATAAAGACTTTTTTAATTGCCTCGGTCGGTCCGATAAAAAATCTGAAGTTGTCAGGGCTTAAATTAAGAAAAATCGAGAAATCGGCATGTTAGAAAAAGCCTTGTTTTAAATCAGCTGGCGAGACTTTTAAACAGCACAGAAAGAAGGTGAAAAGAGCAAAAATTAAAGTGAATCAAAAGTTTAAGCTATAGGAAGGAGTGAATCACTCACCTTCAAGCTTTTACAAGGCACTTCAGCATTCTACTCATATTAGAAGCCAATCTTTGTTTAAAACTTTAAATACGTTTTTCTGCATGGTGGGTTTTTTCGCCAATTCTCGTCTTTAAATTCAAGTCTTTAAATCAAGAATTGTTAAAGCTAAATGGTTGAAACTTGGAACATGTTATTTTCGATTATTTTACATTAATTTTGTTTTGGCAAATTCGAAAAAAAATATTTAGTTTTGAATTTTTTTTTCAAAGTTACATATATTTTTTTAAATATTTCTTTAATTAATATCTTTTAAAATGCTGCAAGAAAGTTGAAATTATATTTTTCTCTTTAATTAAATGAAAGACTTGCGAAATTCAACAAATAATATTTCGAGTTATAATGATTTTAAATTACCCCACTTTAAAAAAAAATAATTTTCATTTTTTTTTTTTTTTTTAACTGTATGAGAAATTTTAGGATGTGATTTTATTTATAAATTGTATGATTAACCATCACGAAAAAAAATCAAAATTCTAACGCAATAAATGTATTTTTTTTTTTTATGTTTCCCGAACCCCTTATATTAACATTGTTTCTTGAATTACACGCATTTTAACTTATGTCTAAGCCCTTAAAATTTGACGAATTATTTAAATATGTATATCTCTGTGAATTTTGCCGATATCAAGATGGATTCTTTTGTGTTTAATTCATAGGAATGGATAAGGAAAATTTCACTAATTGGAAATTTTATGCTACGGGGGCCGTATAAAAATTTAGTTTGCGTATTTTCGCAAATAGACCCGCGCCCCCAAGGAGTTGCAATTTATGTCATCAAATTTTGCACCTTTTATGAAACTTTCCAATTGGAAGTAAGTGTTCAATATTTAAGGAAATAGGCTATTAGCTACATCTTTATGAACAATCGTGAATAAACCTAATGAAGCAAAATACTAGAATTACTTTGGTTACTTAGCGAATAGAGTTTAACCATATATTAACACCCATTATAAGATTGTTTTCTTATGAGCGAAAGTAAATCACTGCTATTATTTTTTTAACGCTAATCTTTCTTTTAAAAAAGAGAGAAAAAAAAAAGTCAATTTATTTGAAAATTACTAGGAGTTGTTGTATTTAATTAAAAACATTTATGGATTTCGAATCAAATAAATTATAGACTCCAGAAACATTTATTATTTAATTGTTTCGGTGGTAGTTACACGAAGCTTCCGGAAACGTGCATGATAAGATATCGTGGCTCATTAACCTATTTGTTATGCTGAAATGTGATGCTACATGACGAAATTCACTAAATATTTTCGATTTTAAACGTTTTGTCGAATATCTAGAGAAATACATGACAAATTTTTCTGAAACTTTAGGAATATAAAGAACTTGTTTCATCTGATATTTTTCAGCGAAGATCTGATCGATCAACAATCAAGGGACCAAATTAAATAAATAATATTTTCGATTATTCTGTAAATTAAATAAATAATCTGTACATGCGGCACATAACTATATGGATCTTGTGGAAATTTTGTTTTCATTTGCATAAGAATACCACATATATTCATGGAGATAAATATATATATTTGTATATATATATATATATATAATTCAAGAAATGTCTGCATCTTTTTTGCTTCTAGCATGCGTGGTTTTTGTGTGTAGCATGAATGATTTTTAAGAAAATTTAACGCCAGTTTCAGAAAACTTGACAAAATACAGTAGAAATAACATACTACAATTAGAATTTAACTACACTAAATTGATAATGAAATACAAATATTTACGTAAAATAATTTTTAACTGCGTATGCGCTAAAGATAAGAAAACTTTTTTGCATAATTTAGCAGTCAACTATATGCAAAAACTATATGTGCAACTCATATGCAAAAGCCAGTCGAAGATTGTGAAAATTCAGACAGATATCGGCGATATAGTAATCTCAATTTCAGTTGTTTTCTAAAAGTATCTGGGTGACAAGGGATTTTCAACAAATTGTTATTTTTCATTTTTATTGTTTATTATTTTCACTTTTTATTGTTGTGTTAGTTCTTCATAGAAAACAATCAGAACGAGTTCATTCCAACAACAAAAAAAGAATTATCAGAATCGAAGTATACGTTCAAGTACTAAACGTTTACATTCATTAAAGAGTAACTCTTTTGTTGGAAGCCAGTTAATACAAAATGACAATTTGTGGAAAATCCTTTATCATCCGGCTAGAAGGTATTCAACTAACTGAAAATCGCCTACATCTTTCTGAATTTTGACGATATTCGACTGGCCGTTTTATATAAATTGCCCTATACAGGGTATTCCGAAATTCGACCGAAAAATTAAGAGAGTTGATGGAAAGCATCGAAAGGATGAAAAAACTACCATAGGAGGGTGTATCAATAAGTTTTTGCCCTCACATAGAAATAATTGAGTAAAATTTATGAAATTGCTACATTGTATTAGTCCTTTTCTATGTAGTCACCGTGCATAGTAACACATTTCTGCAATCGGCATTTCAAAGAGAGGGGGTGGATGTATTCCAAGAGGCGCCATAGTAGACCCAAAGGAGGCATTTTTTTAATATTTACCAACCCCCCCCCCCACACACACATGTGACATATTGTTGGAAAGACCTGTGACCACTTACTCATGCTATGCACCTCCCAAGCCCCTCCCCACAAATTTGACCCCCGGGGGGCGTGAATGATGCCCGCATAATTTAGAAAAGTGCCGACAAAAGGTCAAATTTTGGGGGGGGGGGAGGGCTCGGAAGGTGCATAGCATGAATAAGTGGTCACAGGCCTTTCCAATAATGCGTCACATGTGGGGGTCGGTAAAAGTTGGTCCCTTTGGGTCTACTATCGCGCCTCCTGGAATACATCCACCCCCCTCTCTTTGAAATACCGTTTGCAGAAATGTGTTACTGTGCACGGCGACTATATATAAAAGGTCAAATACAGTGTAGCAATTTCATAAATTTGACTCAATTATTTCTATGTGAGGGCAAAAACTTATTGATACATCCTCGCCGAACGTGGGATCGCAAACCACGTATTTAGTCACAAATGCAGGGTGTTTCATCCTAACTGAACTTACGTTGACGGTAATAATTTTGAGAAAATTCAAAACATTACAATGAAAATGTAACGATATGTTATGATGAATGCAATGAAAATGCAACGATACTTATTTTGTGTGAAAATTTATAACATCCCGAAAAGTTCTGGAAAAACAGGGGGCTCAAGCAATTGATGATGCCGTATGAACTGGCAATCGCAGTCCAAAATGTGGAGCGTCAAGTTCACACTGCTGGCGCACATAATGGAAACTTCTACCACTTCTTTTCGATATTATCACATTTACAACAAAAGTGAAAATGTCCATTAAAAGTTTATTATAATATCCTTCAGTTTTCTGAAAGTTATTGCCGTCAACAAAAATTGAATTGGGCAGAACACCCTGTATTTTTGATTAAATACGAGGTTTGAGACTCCATGTTCTATGGTAATTTTTCATCCTCTTGATGTCTTCTATCACCCAACAAAAATTCCTTTAACAGCGTCTGTTACAGGAATTTTTGTTGTTGCCGTTACATAAAAATTTTTAGGAATCCCAGTTTCCTAGAAAAACTTTAATAACTTTACAGATTTTTTTTACAGTGTACTTTATTAAATTAGGACTAAAAATGGAAAACGCTGAATGTCCAAAAGAGGAAATTTTTCAACAGAGCTAAAAAAAAAATAACTCCTGGTACTTACAGCGTTTTCCACTTCACTCCTTTTGGGCTCTTAGTTCAACACTTTAAAATGCAAGTACCTAGCTTCCTTTTGTTTAGTGTTTAAATACCTAATATTATCATTTGTAAACATTTCTTTTATTTAATTATTCAATATTCTTCACCTTGCTTAAAAATATCCCATTAATGTAAACAATAACAACGTGATCAAGTTGTGTAATGGTCACCAGTCGATGCGGATCTTATCACTGGTACTTTCAGCGTACTCCACTTTACTTCGTGTGGCACATTCAGCATTCTCCACTTCACTAACCAGCGACATTTTTCTACTCTTTTTTGAGCTATTTCTACTAGGGCTGGCATTTCAAGGGTTCCCCTGTTTGTAAAGCATTGGTATTTAAAATATTTTTTCGTAAAAAAAAAAAAAAAAAAAAAAAAAAAAAAAAAAAGATTTTGGATTTTTTGGTACTTTCAGCGTTTTCTATTTTTAGTCCCCAACTCTTGAAACGTTATAAAATAGTGTTGGAAAAGTAAAGAAGACGTAGTAAAAATCAAAGTAAAAAGCGTAGTAAAAAATAAACTAAAAAGCACAGCGGATATGGCACGGGAGGGGGTGGGGGACAAAGAGTGAAGTTTCACAACCTCCTGTCCCCCTACTGTCCTTTTCCTACTACTCATATTATAGTTTGTAAAATCGTTTAACTGATAAAAATAACTACAGTAACTCCTACATTCATTTATTTGAAAAGAAAAATTTTGCCTGTTTAATCGTAGATTTTCTTGATTTAATAAAGCCAATTTTACAGTTAAAAATTAGTGCTAACAAAAATACGTCAAAGTTGGCAGCTCTGGTATACAAATTCTATTATGGAACCCTGTAAAAAAGTCAAATGAAGACCACTAGCTTGAAAAAATTTTCCCATTGGAATGTTTTCTAATCTAAAATATATTGGGAATCTAGAGTAATTGTAAGTTCCTTTCTATATTGAACATTGCATCTATTGTTTCATAAGCAGGGATAGTATGTGGTTGAATGCAAATACTCATACTCCATATCATATTTGTCCTTCTACTTCACATGAAACTTAATTAAGAACGAATTTTATGCCTAATCTTCCGTAACCAAGTCCATAGCCAACTGGCGTATTATAGCGTGTGCGGTTTTGTGTAAGAATTGATTTGATTAAAACTGTAATTAGTATTCGCATTCCTTTTAAAGGATTTCATAACCAATATCGCTGAGATTTGATGACAACTCTTGGCACTGTCTCCGATTACGAAAGATAAATCTTTGATATTTTATACAAAAATACCATTCAAAGTTTGCCCCGGAGAATTTGCTTTCAACAGATTTTCCCGCTGCTTATTAAATACTGGATCCAGACTAAAAGAAAACTCAGTTGATTGTATCTGAGCTAATTTAATTTGTTACCATGTGAGAAAACATAAAAAATCCATTTTAAAATTTTAAGGAGCGCTCACACTGCTAGAAAAAAAAGTATCAGGCAAAATTTTTCATCAAAACATAGATTTGACAGTGGCTGAAGTTACCCTCTTTCATTTTAGTTACTCTCTTTCTCGCCAGAGAGCGCTAAAAATTAAAATTGTGTTTATTCTGTTCTACCTATTTATAACATGAATATGACATCATAAAGAAAACAACGTAAAAAATAAATTTTATTTAAGTTTGGTCTCTCTATTTCTCGCTCAGAGCGATATCAGCGTAAAAGAAAGTTGGGTTGAATACGTGTTATCTAATTTTAACTTGCCATATGAGAAAACCTAAAAAATATCAATTTTAACATTTTAACTATGCAATTTCTCACAAAGGGCGCAACTGGCGTAAAAAAAAAATTACCATGTGAAAATTATTCTCATAACATCACTTGGCACACACAGTGTGTTTCTGAATTTTTATCTCTTTCTCTTTTTTTTTTTTTCTTGTGTTGTACACCTCAGAATATACACTTTCCCGGTCGCAGTAACAGATAAAACACAAATTCTGTAAACGTTAACAAATCTCAATTTTCAGTCCAAATTCTCATTTGAAAACATTTAAATATTTAGGGGAAAGAAAAATACACTAAAGCTGAAAATTTATACCGTGTTTAACAGATGGCTTCAAAATAAATTGCGAAAGAAAAATGTTGTCAAAGTGTTCTTCTCTGGTGCAAATCTAAACCCTACTGAGTTTTGACAAGGCCAATCAACCTTGAAAATGGATTAAAATTTCCAAATTGGGATTAAAAATTGTGACACTGTTAACGCAAGTATTTAGAGAAATAATCTTTCGAAATCGATAGTATATTTCAAATTTACAGTAATAGCATAAACTGATGCTGTTTGGATAGCAATGCTTAATTTCAATGAGAAATATATTAAACGTTGCTATTTTGTAACATACAGACCATTTTTATCCCAGATTAACAATAACTTTTTGTTTGTGCATTTCAATTATAGTGGAAAAGCTATTTTAAAAACCCTCGCTTGAGTGCTCCAATTAATGTGAAAGAAGTTTTGAAAATAAGTATTTCTTAGGTAAAACATAAAGAAAAGCCTCTAATTTTTGCTATAACAAAGATAATACAAGGTGTTCAAAAATTGATTAAATAGTTTTAAAATTCAATTCCAAGAAACTGCGACAACTATTGATATTTTCTACGATTCCTCGCTTTAGTTCAAAGTATCACTGATGGGTGACACTGCACTGCCTCAAATTGCAATGCTGCTCAAAATAACCTTTCAATTCATCAAACTTCCACCACCAATTTAAAAATATCCTTTCTGCAGTGTTGCCAGTGGGCTACTTTTTTTTAAATTTAGATTTCTTGATTGCCACCACTTTTTTGAAACGGTAAAATTACCCTTGTTTTCGCCTTAATTAATATGTCATTAAATAAGGCGCATTTTACCATTTCAAAAAAGTGGTGCCAGTCAAGAATCTGAATTTTTAAAAAGTAGCCCATCTGGCAACACTGCCTTTCTGTCGTAATTAATCACAGTGATTAAATATGCCAAAAAAAATCTTTCTAAAATTAGTGGTAGATGTATGCGTGATTGTCTGTTGTATTGCTATATTGATTATACTGTTGTATTTAGTTTATTCCCCCCCCCGTAAACTCGACCCCTATGTATTGCACTATATATCCTATAAATCGGCATGCTTTTAATTGAAAGAATGATAGGAAGACCTTATAAAAAATCTCGAAACGTTAAAAAACACACTCTATTTGGAAACGTATAAATTCGATTTTTGTATTTCTATAGAAATCCTGTGTAAATGAAAATATTATACAGGGTGGTCATAAGAAAACTTCCCCGATATATGTACCCATAGCGACCTAACCGCTCAACCAATCAAAAGGAAATTTCGGATTTAGTTATTTCAAGGTATGCGCTCTTGATCGGGATGATTTAAAACAATAGAGTTATCACGGTACGGTTACAGTGAAAAAATTTCGAAAATTTCGAATAGCAACACCCTTTTTTCCTGTGCAAATTTATCAGCGCATTGTAAAACCATACACGTACTAAAATCGCCGGTGTAATATCGTGGCGCTCAATCCTAATCAGTTCCTATGTAACGTAACATTCAGTACTATAAAACAAATGAGTACATTTTTATTTTCACTATTTGTACACAAATACAACTCAAAAACACATTTTAAAACAAATATTACAGCATTACTCAGTTCACAAGTGAAAAAAAGAATCGGCTACTGAAAAACATGTCTTGTAGCCACTCCTTCGTTCCTCGCAATGGCCTTTTTTGCAAGTGTTTTAGGCCGTCAGTTTTCATTGTACGTGTATCATTCCAGTGCGATTTATGGTTTTTCAATCCGCGGATGAATTTGCGCATGAAAAAAATGCGTGTTGCCATTAGAAAATTTGACATTTTTTCACTGTAACTACAACTGTGAGAGCTCTATTGTTTTAAATCCCCACGATCTCGAATGCATACCCTCAAGTAATTATATCTAAAATTTCTTTTCGATTGGTTGAGCGGTTAGGCCACTAGGGGTTCATATATCGGGAAAGTTTTTTTATGACCACCCTGTATATTCAACTGCAAAAAAATTAAACATTACATTTCATAAAATCCTACAATTTTAATTACCAAGATAGGCCAAAAAAGAGAGTGGAATTTTACCAATCTCCTTTGATTCGCTGAAAATGTAATACAAGTTTACCTTTGTCATTCCATTGTTATCTCCGGAATGAGTTTTACAACTAATAATTCTTATAGTCAAATGTAATTACAGTGAGTTAGTTTTACACGAATTTCAATTTCTTATTTTCTATAACCTAGAAGCATAAATAGTTAACAGTTTTCTTCCGAATTGTACATGTATAAACAATTAGGTTGAATTTTACTCCAACTAACTTTTGACATGCTGCATAAAGAAAATCATAGAAACCTCTTTTCATTTGTTAACCTAGATATTGTGTAACGTTGAAATTTGAATGTCGCTTTAATGAGATATCATGCCATTTACACTACACAATAGACAAATGTTTAACCTCACGTGATACACCGGTCAGGATTTGAGATCGAGTAGGTCATTTGCAAAAGAAAAAAAGCCTTGCGGGTTCTCAGTCTTTGGTGAAACATAATGTTCTTAATGAAAAGTACAAATATTCAGTCTTCAGTAATCCTGAGGCGCAGTTAATATATATTCAAAAATTAAATGCAATTGAAATAATGACTGAAAAAATGGCATGACGTGAATTATGGAATTTCACATTAGGTATTCCGTTTTTGTAATTAACCCCTTCAAGCATTTCTGGAATTCAATTAGGCAAAAATTTCAAATTTTAAAAACCGGTTAGAAAATATTAAAAATGCTGTAAAAGACGATGGGGTTAAAGGGCCGGTGGACTTCAATAATTATTTTTCATTATTTATATTATTCCAACAAGAAATTATCCAAAGAATGTTTGGTGCTATTTTAATACTTGAAAACAAAATTTCAGACAATTTAAATTTGTAAAGTTATTAATTTGTTTTGTTTTTAAGTTTTTTAATTGCTCCAATAGTTCCAATTTTCAAAACATTTCTCGATTTTTTTTCATTTTATTATTTTTAAGGACTTTATAATACAACTTAATTAAATCACCACTCCGAAACGGATGCACCGACTTCTTGTATTATGTATCAAAATTCTCTCACACATTTCGAGAATTTTGACCAAAACTTAAAACGCATGGGAACATATTTCAAATATGTATAGACAGCGAAAAATTTGTTTTGAGAAAAATGAATTTGAAATGTATTAAGCTATGTTTTTTTTAATTACTAATATTTAAAATATGAAACCGTACCTTCTGCCAAGTATATGGCAGTATATGTTTAATTTTCTAATTTTAAAAAGCAAATAACACGAAAGCAAAATTATTTCTTTCTTTTTTTCCCTAGATTTTTGCTAAATTTGCAATCTGCAGCCTCAGTAAATGGTTCAATATTGGTAAATTTTGACTTCAGTTTCATATGAAACGCACACTTAGACAATGTTTATTAAAGCTGACCATTATTTAAATGTAATAAATTTTATAATCTTTTTAATATACACATTTTGTGCTTGCTTAGGGATGTTAGCATGTTGTTATTTAATAAAATATTTAGATTAAAAAATGTTATATAATAGCGGAAAAAAATATGAGACAAGATTTATTACATGTACTCGTTAATGTTGAGAAATATACACGAATTGAATCAAATCAGACTCTTTAAAAAACTATGGTAATTCTAAATTTGCAAAATATTGTTGATTCCTTTTTTATTGCATTCATTTCCAAAAATTAAACACGCGACAGTAAATTCAATGTAACTGAAAAAAATTACATGATGACATATTCGAAATTTTCTATAGAAGTTGACTACTTGGTTGTAGCTACTGAAATGCATTTTTATACATTTATGAATTTACATTGCACTTCGTAAATTCTTGAAAATTTTAGTGGTAACTATTTAAACGCACTTTCATGCATTTATGAATTTACCTTCCACTTCGTAAAATCAAGAAAATTTTAGGCAAATAAACATAACCGAACTAGCAGACTCTGTTCATTTTGAGCTTATATTTTTTGTTTTTTATTTTATAAGAACTTTTTGATATATTATTAAATGAGTTTATGAAGGAAAATGATTGAACCGAGAAAAAATGCAATTCTTATGATAAAAATTTAAAAATTTATTACGTATTTTTAATTGTAAGGAAATTTTAAACCCACATTTCTCCTACAATTTCGAACTTTTTGCAGCATTTTTATTTTCTTACACATGCGCTCTATAACTCTAAGGACCAAATTTCCAAAAAGTTGATTTAAGAAAAAAATAAATAATCTGTTATTTCTTTCGTAAAAATATAGTATAAATGACTATTTACTTATTTTTATTTTTAAAAAGTGAACTATATTTCTAAATTCCGATTCTTATTTTTTTTTAATGCATCAAGAGAATCGGTCGTTGGAAAGAAAATCGAGTCAATTTAAAAACATATGTTCAAATTTTAGCATTTTGATCATATTGATATATTGAAAAAAAAACTGATAAAAATGTATTTAACCTCACGAAGGATGGTGGCTCCTTTTTGGACCACTTAATTTTATTCACTAAATGTCACACATTTTTGGACCACTTAATTTTATTCACTAAATGTCACATTGACACCAGAATTTTAGAATGAAAATTTTCCTTTTATTAAGTACGTGAAGCCTTTTACTTATTTTTTTTTTTTAAATGGTTTGTAAATTCTAGTGTCATTCAATCATTTCTGCATTTTACGAATAGAATATTTTTCTTTTTTACGTTGAATTAGTTAAACTTTTATATTTGAGTATAGTACTTTTTTGGCATGTTATTACCAGGTGTGGCGGTTAATAATTCTTAATTTTTTCAAGAGATGGTGCTGGAAGAAAGGTTTTGTTCACAGTCTAACTTCTTATGTCATTTTGTAGCTATGATAGTACCTTTGAAAATGCCATTGATGTTTAAATGTTCTCAAGTTAGCGCCATATTTTTTTCCGTGTTACCACACGAAACAAAAATATGGCGCTAACTTGAGACCATTTAAACATCAATGTCGAATTTCCAGCCAAATAAAGAACATGCGCGGCAAACACTGATTTTCTTGTTCAATCAAAAGAAAAAAGACAGTGAAAGCCGACGTACACTTTTGGATACTTACGGTGACAATGTCCCAACGGAAGATCAACGCTTGACCCAGGACAACCATCAACATCAATTGCAAAACTGAATCGCTTTTGAAAGAAGACAATGCTGTGCATTTGATGGGATCAGAAGGGTGTCGTGCACCATGAGCTTCTAAAATCAGGTTAAACAGTTAATACCGTTCGTTAACGTCAAAGATTGATCAATGTGAATCTTGCATTGATCGAAAAGCGACCAGATTGGGCTACAAGACATGAAAAAGTGATTTTGAGGCACTACAACCTCCCAGCTCACATACAGCGAAAGCGGTCATAGACAATATTTCTATACTTGGCCGGGGACTCTTGCCCCACCTGCCGTACTCACCCAAACTTGGCCCTTCCGACTACCGCTAACTTTTATCAATGTCTTACGCACTCTTCATGAAACTCTTCAACAATTACGAAGATCTCCAAAAATAGCTTGATGACTGGATCACCTCAAAAGGTGCACGGTTTTTCTGTTAGGGATTACACAACTTGCCAGGGAGATGAAAAAATGTGCACCTAGCTATGGATACATTTTAAATAAACCAGTTTGTACCTTTTTCCCAAATTATATGTGTTTTTTTAATGAAAAATAACATATATTTCATGGGCATATGGGCAAATTCTTAAGTCCATTTCGGGTACAATTAATTCATGAATCGAGGTACCTACAGGTCATAAACAGTTTAAGCGCATATGTTGAGGCATCTCGCACTGCACCATACGGGTAAATTCTGGAGTTAGAGTAAATATATCGAAAGCTATAAAAGGTCCAACTAAAAGTTCAATGACAAAGTTGCAGAGAATCGCCGATTTAGTAAGAAAATATATACACACAGATACTATTAAAAGAAACGCCAAAATTATCTGAAATAAAAATGAAAAATGCGAATGCAACTTTATCAAATCAGAAAATGACCTTAAATATATCTATACGACAAAAAAACTATAACTTCGTACAAGCAAGGAAAAAAGAGGAACAGTCTGTTGCGTTTGTATTTATAATAAAATCAAATTTTCAAATCTGAGGTGTTTTAATCTATTGGGTCGACTTGAAAGTCGTGTCGTGTTGGGAAAATCAATTCGCACCGGAAAATTCTATCATTTAATTATTAGACATTTTTTTCTGATGTCTAATAATTAACGGGTAGAATTTTCCGATTTTCCCAGCACGACACGACTTTCCAATCGACCCAATAAATATTCGAGTCTGTTTAACCCTTTAGTGCGCAGCTTTGCATATATGCAAAGAACACTGTTTTGAATTTAATAGATTTTTTTATTAGTATATACCTAATTCACACCAGAAAATTAAAATAGCAATATTTGCTTTAATTAATAACAGACATTCCGTATTTAAATAAAGCGAAATTAACCATTGAAACTTTTTGGTGTAAAGTCAGATTCTCCTAACTATGTACTTTCTAGAATGTATTCTATCATGGGAATTAAAGGGTTAAAGGTTAAGTTTAAAAAAAAAAGAATTCTATAAAATAAGGTATTTGGATATATACTTATTAAAATATTTACTAATTTGAAATATTTTAGCGTAAAACAGCCACACGACAGTAGATTTTACTTATATTGCAGATCTGCAACAGAAGAAAAGGTTGACGTATTATATGAAAAATGTATCTCTGATTTTTTTCATTATTTTTCCTGTGTAATAAACTTTTCAGAGAATCATGTATAATTTTTTCGTAACAAAATAAAAAATTGCGTATTTAAGGATTACTAGCAGGAAGGACCGAGCTAAGCTCGGTCAAAATGAGCTTTGTGTTTATCTCGATATATTATTCCCACTAAATCATTCTTGTTGTTTTAGATACAATTAGCTTGACCCTGAGACATAGTGACCCAAAATGACGCACTAATCGAATTTTTTCGAACATGCAACCGAATACAATGCTCTTCTCGAGCCTGAAAACGATGGAATACAAAATTTAGTGAAAATCGTTAGTCATATTCTAGATAAAATAAGCTTGACCCACGTTGATTCAAAAAACCACTAACCGAAATTTATCGAAAGTGTGAGCTATTTCAATGGTATTTTTGTTCTGTGAAACGGTATAACAAAAAAAATTGTCAAAATTGTTTGAACATTTTTGAGATGGATGCCTTAGCTTGACCCCGACGCATTATCACCAAAATGACTCACTAATAGAATTTTCTTGAGCATGCGACCCAGCCCACTGGTTTTATATTGTCCAGAAACGGTGTAGTACACAGTTTTGTCAAAATATTTTGAGCCGTTTTTACATAAAGTTAGCTTGATCCTGATCCATTAGGACCCAAAATGACCCATTCATTGAATTTTCTCGTACATGCGACCCTGCCCAATGGTCTTATCATGCTCGGAAATGGTATTATACAAAATGTTTTTTGAAAATGTTTTGAAGCGCTTTTTAAATACAATTAGTTTGACCCTGACGCATTGTGAGCCAAAATGACCCACTAATCGAATTTCCTTGAACATGCGACCTAGCCCAATGGTCTTCTCGAGCCCGAAAATGATAGAATACAAAATTTAATCAAAATCGTTTAAGCCGTTTTTTAGATAAAATTAGCTGAACCCTGACGCATTGTGAGCCAAAATGACCCACTAATCGAATTTCCTTGAACATGCGACCTAGCCCAATGGTCTTCTTGAGCCCGAAAATGATAGAATACAAAATTTAATCAAAATCGTTTAAGCCGTTTTTTAGATAAAATTAGCTGAACCCTGACACATTGTAACCCAAAATGACCCACTAATCAAATTTTCTCGAACATGTGACTTACCCCAATTCTCTTCCCATGCCCAGAAATGGTATAATATAAAATTTAGTCAAAATATTTTGAGCATGTTTTTAAATTCAATTAGCTTGACTCTCGCCCATTGTGACCCAAAATGACCCACTAATTGAATTTTCTCGAACATGTGACTTAGCCCAAACGTCATCTCATGATCAGAAACGGCCGTATATTAAAAAAAAATTGTGAAAATGTCTTGAGCCGTTTTTAGATGTAATTAGCTTGACCCTGACTTATAATGACCCACTAATCGAATTTTCTCAAACACGTGACCCATCCCAATGGTCTTTTTGTGCCCGAAAACAATAGCTTACAGAATTTCGTCAAAATAGTAGAGCCGTTATCTAGATAAATTTAGCTGGACTCACGGTGACCCAAAAATGACCCACTAATCGAATTTTCTTGAACACGTTATCCATCCCAATGGTCTTTTCGTGCCCGAAAATTGTTAGATACAAAATTTAGTCAAAATCGATTGAACCGTTCTCTAGATATAATTAGCTTGACCCTGACCCATTATGACCCAAAATAACACACTAACCTAATTTTCTCGAACACGAGACCCATCCCAATGGTCTTTTCGTGCCCGAAAACAGTAGGGTGGAAAATTTCGTCAAAATCGTTAGAGCCGTTATCTAGATAACTTAGATTGACCCACGGTGACCCAAAAATCACCCACTAATCGAATTTTCTCGAACATGTGACTTAGCCCAATGGTCTTCTCGTAATCCAAAACTGTAGAATATAGAGTTTAGTGAAAATAGTTAGAGCCGTTTTTTAGATAAAAATAATTGACCCACAGTGACCCAAAAATGACCCACTAATCGAATTTTCTCGAACACGTGACCCATCCCAATGGTCTTTGCGCGCCCGAAAAGAGTTAGATACAAAATTTAGTCAAAATCGATTGAGCCGTTCTTTAGATATAATTAGCTTGACCCTGACTCATTATGACCCAAAATGACCCACTAATCGAATTTTCTTGAACACGAGAACCATCCCAATGGTCTTTTCGTGCCCGAAAACAGTAGGGTGCAAAATTTCGTCAAAATCGTTAGAGCCGTTATCTAGATAGATTGACCCATGGTGACCCAAAAATGACCCACTAATGGAATTTTCTTGAACATGTGACTTAGCCTAATGGACTTCTCGTAATCCAGAACTGTAGAATATAGAGTTTAGTAAAAATCGTTAGAGCCGTTTTTTAGATAAAAATAGCTAGACCCACAGTGACCCAAAAATGACCCACTAATCGAATTTTCTCGAACACGTGACCCATCCTAATGGTCCTTTCGTGCCCGAAAATGATTAGATACAAAATTTAGTCAAAATCGATTGAGCCATTCTTTAGATATAATTAGCTTGACCCTGACCCATTATGACCCAAAATGACTCACTAATCGAATTTTCTCGAACACGAAAGCCATCCCAATGTTTTTTTTTTTTTTTTTTCGTGCCTGAAAATGGTTAGATACAAAATTTAGTCAAAATCGATTGAGCCGTTCTCTAGATATAATTAGCTTGACTCCGACCCATTATGACCCAAAATGACCCACTAATCGAATTTTCTCGAACATGAGACCCATCCCAATGGTCTTTTCATGCCCGAAAATGGTTAGATACAAAATTCAGTCAAAATCGATTGAGCCGTTCTCTAGATATAATTAGCTTGACCCTGACACATTATGACCCAAAATGACCCACTAATCGAATTTTCTCGAACACATGACCCATGCCAATCGTCTTTTCGTGCCCAAAAACAGAAAGGTGCAAAATTTCTTCAAAATCGTTAGAGCCGTTATCTAGATAAACTTAGCTTGACCCACGGTGACCCAAAAATGACCCCCTAATCGAATTTTCTCGAACATGTGAATTAGCCCAATGGTCTTCTCGTAATCCAAAACTGTAGAATATAGAGTTTAGTGAAAATCGTTAGAGCCGTTTTTTAGATAAAAATAGCTAGACCCACACTGACCCAAAAATGACCCACAAATCGAAATTTCTCGAACACGTGACCTAGCCCAATAGTCTTCTCGTGCCCAAAAATGGTCGGATACAAAATTTGGTCAAAATCGATTGAGCCGTTCTTTAGATATAATTAGCTAGACTCTGACCCATTATGACCCAAAATCACCCACTAATCGAATTTTCTCGAACACGAGACCCATCCCAATGGTCTTTACGTGCCCGAAAACGGTAGGGTGCAAAATTTAATTAAAATCGTTAGAGCCGTTCTCAAGATAAAATTTACATACACACACAATTTTTGCTCGCATTATAGTATAAGATTATAATTGTAAAATGAAGTTATAGCCTGGCATTATTTATTATGAGTGAATGAAATGTCTATAACCAGCTTCGAATATTTTATTTTATATGGAAAACAATTTATCATATCCGTGTGCACAATATGTATATTCTTACTAATGGACGATGTTGAATAGGGTCTTCAACCTGTGGCCCGCGCACCACCAAGGTACCGCTGTTTTAGGATAAAAACAAAAAGCCTCATTTAATGACAGAAACTTTCGAATAACTTTAGAACCTTTGGGATGGCAACCGACTTTTGGGAAGAACGGTTGAAGATCCCTACACTAGAACTTTGTTACTTAACTTTCCGTCATATCTTCTCTATTTTTCGAGATACAAACTAAATAATTTCCGTAAACTGGATTCAAGTATGCGCTCTGCATTTTTAATATATATATATATATATTTACACCGGGTATCGAAAATTATTATTTTTCATCAACAATAGGTCATTTTCCTAAAAGAGGAAGGAACATTTACACATTGGATAAAATTAAGTTTTTTTAACCCCTTCAAGGGCGGTGGTTAATTTCTGGACCACTTAATTTCAATCTCTAAATGCCACATTGGCACCAGAATATTAGAATGAAAAGTTTCCTTTTATTAAGTACATGATCAAAAGCTTTTGTTTATTTTGAAATAAATTTATTCGTAAATTCTGGTGCCAATCACTCATTTCAGCATTTTGCGAACAGTGACCTTGCTCCTGAAAGGGTTAAGGCCCAAACATCAGTATCTGACATAAACGGCGCTGCTTATTTTTTATCTTTTCGAGTCTGATTTTTTTTCTTTTGTTAGTATTTATTTAACGGTTAAAGGGGTTTTCAAAAAATAACGAAACTTAAATTTTATAGAAATCTGACTAATAAATTGGAAGTTATCTTGCCTGAAACTGGGCTTTGAAAAATTGTTAGTACTATTAAGAGTACTTTTCCAATTTTATAGCTAAATTAGGTTCATTTAAAGACATTTACTAGTTTTTAGTGGATTCGAAAAAGTTAATTTAGACAATATCTGATTGATGTACCTTCAAACGTAACCCCCTTCAATGCACCCAGCCAAATTAACTTGGATCCAAAAAACTGAATCCCCCCCCCCCCCCCCATGCACCAAAATTAATGTGTGTGAGGTTAAACTTTGATTTCATGAATAAATACATTTGAAAATACACTGTAAAGTAAAGAGCTTTAGACATATTTAGATTGTCATCGGCTTGTATCGGCTTTTTTTTTTTTTTTTTTTTTTTTTGTGTGTGTGTGTGTGTGTGTATGGAAGTAGAAAGGGGTGGGGCGTTTAAATAATAATTTTCTTTTGTATCTAAAGAAATGAAAGAATTGAGGACTAAAAATGAAAAAAACGCTGAAAGTAGAAAAAAAATTGAAAATCATTTTTTATACGAAAAAATGCCAAGCTTAACAAACGGGAGAACCCTTGAAGTGCCAACCCTAGTAGAAATATACTATAGTTCGAAAAAGAGCAGAAAAATGTCTCTGGTTGAATGTGCCATACGATGTGAAGTGGAGAACGTTGAACGTGCTACAAGGAGTGAAGTGGTGTACGCTGAAAGTGCCAGTGATAAGCGCCAGTGATGCGCGGCGACTGGAGACCATTACACAACTTAATCATGTTGTTATTGTTTACTTCAAAGGGATATTTTTAAACAAGGTGAAAGATATTAAATAAATAAATAAAAAGAATGTTTACAAATGATAATATTAGGTATTTAAACACTAAACGAAAGGAAGCTAGGTACATTTTAAAGTGTTGAACTAAGAGCCCAAAAGGAGCGAAGTGGAAAACGCTGTAAGTACCAGAAGTAGGAGTTTTTCTTTTTTTCGCTCTCTTGAAAAAATTCCTCTTTTGGACTTTCAGCGTTTTTAATTTTTAGCCCTCAATTAAATAATTGCATAAATAACGTTGACTGTCGGGTTTTTAAGGGCTGCATTGAATAGCTAAAGCTAGTTTTCTCTGGATTTTAAAATTTTACCTGCGATCAATGATACAAATCGTTCAACTTCCATTATTTTTTCCAAATCTTTTTTTATATTTTCGAGGACGCAAACAGACTTATTTCTTAAACAGAAAAATAAATGTACTTATTTCTAAAATAAAAAATATATACTTGCTAAGATGTTGTACCGTCAAAAGCCATAAAATATTGAAATAATTTAATGATTTTAATAATAATTTATATAGAAAACGAATGCATAATACATAGGGTTATAAAAGATTGATTTATATTAAGATTGAAAATAATTAACAATTTTTAATAACTTGAACTACACAATGAATGTTTTGAAGAAAATTGGATTATTTTTGCATAAATTAATTTTTATAAATCTATTTTCGTTCATAAGATAACTACGCATTACCGTAATTTCTGACGTATACTCCGCGAAAATAAATCTGTTTTACACCAGAAATTTTATTTAATAAATGATGTCAAATAAAGATTAAGAAAAAATAAGTTTCGTTTTATTAAATAAAATGTCTGGCCTTAAACAGATTTATTTGAGCCGCAGATTATGCGCTGGAAATTACGGTACTTCTAAACATTCTTTATATAAAAAGGCTAATTGTATGCCTTAACATGTGTCATAAAGTTTTAAAATATAAAATGAAAATTTCTTAATTTGAATGCGTTTTATCCCGTTGAAAGAACAGGGAACAAAAAAACTTGTAGGATTATTTTTTTTTATTATCAAAAGTTTCTAGAAATCTTTTCTTGAGTAAGATCATTTTTCCTGTCAAAGATGTTTCTAGATTTCGACATTGAAGGAAGGCTGGGTCATCACAAATTTTTCTTTATTTATTTCAGAATCTATTTCCCCCGAACAGCAGCTGATGGTCCAAAATTGACCCACATAAGAATTTTCCTTAATAGTTCCACCTTGCCGAAATACAATGTTAAGCATCATGACCTTTTTCCTTGTTTTCATTTTTAAGCTTCCTCTAAATTTAGCGAACCATGAATTTTAAAATATATAATAGCAGCAGTGTTGTCCTTTAGAAGATGAATTAAATAAAGAAATTGTAATAATATCTGCATTAGTCTCTACACAATGTAAAAATCACATTGTGTTTTTTCTTCACAATGCTAGAATTTCATTTGAATAAAATTTAGTCTGGTGAAATATATAATTGTACAACAAAAGAAATGAAATAACGGCTGTTTCTTGATATGCGATCTTGAATTTAATTAACCCTTTAACAGTTTTTGACGAGCACCGCTCGCGAAAAAACACTTTGCTGACGTCGTTGCTAAAAGCTTTTGAACACCACTAATTTTTAACTACAGCTTTTGCTTTATTAATTGGCAGATATTTTTTGAGTATTCAAGGCAGATATTTTAGTACGGGAAAAGTGGTATTTTCTTCCTATTTTTAGTTTATTGTGTCAAAAAAAAAGAAAGTTAATTAAAATATTTAATACAAAATATAAGCTCAATAACAAACATTTTCAGATTACCTAAATATGTATAGTAGCACAGTTAGTGATTATTTCATTTATTGCATGTGCATTATCCTTTGAATTTAAAATATCAGATACTTTTTCAAAATTTTAATTTATGATAAAAATATAAAAAATCTAGAAAGTTATTATGTTGTGGTAATTCTGCTGTAATACAACATTTTTTAAACGGCTTACAGAATTCTTCGTTACCCTATTGCCATATTAATAGTACGCAAAATGATTATATTCGTTAGACGTAAATGACATTTTTTAAATTTCAATAAACTTTAACATTTTTTTTATATTTGAATAGCTATTTTTTTATTTTTTTTAACTTAAAAGTCATTTTTCCGAAAATTAAAAAAACAAACAAAATTGGACTCGAAAGGATTGAAATTAATTCTACGAGAAAAACCAGTAAATAAAGGTTATTTTTTAATTTTTTTGTTTTAATTTTTATAAGCACAACATGCACACTAAAAATATTCTTGCGTATACATAGACGTCTCCCTTACGGATACTACTTAACGGAATGAGCTGCAATTTTTTATTCCCATATTTGAAGTTTCTAAAAATTGATTTTTGTTTATTAAATTTATAGGTTACAATTCTGAATTGTAACCTAAGAAATTTTTTCTAAACAAAAAATCGTTTTCTAGAATCTTCAAATATTTGAACTCAAAATTATTATTCCGAAAAGTAGTTACTGACTAATGCTTAAAACACGATCCCTATTACAAGCTGTTTTACAACGATTAAACAGGAATTTAACAATAGGAGTTCCAAACTTTAAACCGGCATTATTTCTAATTTACTTAACCTAATGACTTCCCGTTGGGTATATGAAAGTACGGATTATACCAAGCAATTGAAATACGGTGTCAAAATTGAGTGTTAGTATTGAAAATTTTAAAATTTTAATTGTTGCAGTTTTTTGCAGGTAAGTTTTATCAAATTCGTATTGGTTATAAGATCTTTTCGTCGGTGATGTTAGCCAAGTTCTGTATTAAATTGAACAGTTATAATTATTGCTGTGTTAGTCAGTTTGCTTCAATGCTAACTTGTTGACGAATTACGAGGTTATTTTTATTTTCAAAATGACGTGTCGGGTAATATGGAATATCAGCTACGCAACTATTTCAAGATGAGACTAATGAAGATGAACAATCATTCGACTCCAACGTACCATCTGAGATGGACTTTTTACCAGGTTGCACACCAGATGAGGAAGATGTCGTGTGCCTGTTTTGCAATGTAAAATATTCAGAGGATGGAAGAGGGGAGACTATATTTGTGATTTTTGTAAAAATTAAAATAAATTTTCAAAGAATCTGATGATTTAAAGATTATTTAGGTACTAATGTTTACTCATTAAATAATTTTGGTTATTCTGGTAAATCGTGGTTTTTCTTGCAATTTTAATATTCTTATGACCCTATTCCATATTACCCGACTGGTTGCCATTACCCGAAAAGTATTTTTTTCTTCCACTTTAAATGCATTAAAAATGTGTCTAGAAATAGTCAAAGTTTGTTCTTTACTAGCTTTTAATACACGGGGTTATTCATAACTCCCGCCGGGGTTTCGAAACACTGTAGTAAAAAACTAAGACAAATGCAGCAAAAACGAACATTTGAAAGAATACAGAAACAAATCAAGTGTTATTCTCAGCGGTTGCCGGTGAACCACTAAAAGCAGTTAGTAAATAAAAATGGCGTCGAACAGAAAGCGTTTTATGTCTTAGAATTTTTAAAGTCTGATTTAGTGGTGCTGGTTCAGGGGGCATTTCGCACGAAATACCGAACACAGGGACCAACTGACAAGACAATTCATGTGTGGTACAATAAGTTCAAAGAACGTCTATAGTACCATGTTGAGTAGAGGGTGACAGGAACTGGACTGTCACATTGATGTATGCCGTGTGACCAAGGGTTCACATTTAGAACACCCGTAATTTATGTAAGTAAAACTTGATTTATTTCTGTATTCTTTCAAATGTTCTTTTTTGATGTATTCGTCCAATTTTTTTTAACTACAGCGCTTCGAAACCCCGGAGGGAATTATGAATAACTCTGTACATCAAATTTTTTATGTTGACTTATAAATCAAAATATAAATTGTATTCCATAATAACCGAACTTCCTCTAGAAAAAAAAAAACAAAAGTTACATTGTGTTTAGCTTCATATTCATGTCAGACTTTATCCTTTAACGGGCCCTGGGAAATATATCCCCACATCCTTATAGCCAAAAGGAAGTGGAAAATTATTTTCTAGAGCCTTAAAAAAGTTACAAGATAAATAATGAAGTTAAAAATAATAGTTGGTATAAATATATATATATGAATTGCTGACAGGAAAAAAAATACAAAAACGTAAGAAAGAAGCGGAAATTATCAGAAATAGAAGAATTCTGATGAATACGGGAAAAATACCTTTTAAACTTTCTAATTCTCTATTATTTTAGAATAGTCTATTCTTCTATGTATCATTATAGGTCAGTTTTCTATAATTTTTCTGTAACTCTTTTACCTTCCCTTATACGGCATGTATGTAGAGGGCGGTGGTTGTTCCTCTGAGGAATTCCTTTGAACCCTCCATTATATTGCTTGGGGCATTTAACTCCACCCGACACTATCCCCACACTTTCGATTTCCTATTTATATCAAAGAATCAAATATCTCATTTCAGAATATGTTTTTATGTTTGCCGGTAAACTACTCTCTGCTATTATCATCTGAAGATGAGAGTTGATAATTAATTACTCTCGGAAATATGTTGTATTCTTCAGTCGTTAAATATAGCAAAAACCACTTTATGCGTATAGTAACAAATTCTGTGTGTAAGACCGCTGCCATCGAAATACTCAAGGCCAGAGGACACGAGTTGTGACGTCATCACTAATCGACCGACTTCTCACTAGTGTTGGAATTCCCACCGGAAAATTTTGAATAGCAATTTTCTGTTATTTTATTTGTGGAATATATATCATCTTATAAAACAATAACAGCTATTTAAACTTGCTGATGAGAATTCGGAATCCCTAAATAAAAATTCAGCCAGATACGGAATGCCACAGTGTTGCCGCATCTGGCGAATTTTTTACTGGGGGATTCCAAATTGGTATTGCGTCATTTTGCCTGAAGACGCGAAAGAGAATTGAATTTCGTTTCAACAAATGAGTTTTCTGCATTATTTAACTTACTAATGCATGTTATGATAAAATAGAGATATTAAATAGATCAGTAAAAATAATCACTTTATGAATATTTCTTACATATTGGTTTAAGGATACCTCTCAAAAGAGTATATAGTTATTGCAACCGTAAAAACTTGGCCTTACTATCACAGTTAAATCACCATTTCAGCTCAGTAAATACATTAATTATACAATACACACTGAGATTCATTTCAGATTCAAATACCAACATTCTCAACATAATTTTAATTATGTTCTGGAAAGATTCAATTTCCGTTGCTATAAAATTTAATCATTTTTATTAAGAAAAAAAATTAAATAGTATGAAAATCACTTTTAGATTTTAGTGATTTTCTTTCACTTTTAGATTTTTATTTTCGACGCTAGAACCATATTTCATGATTCAACTTCACATATTTAATTATTTTTAATTTGAATGCGGATTTGCAAAGAAAATTTACTATAGTCATGATTTTTCACAAAAGATGATTCAGGGGTAAAAAAGTTTAAGATTTTAATTTGATATAATTTAAATTTTCATAAAAATTCATCCAAAAATTTTGAGTTCAAAGAAAAAACATTAAATAAGTTATGCAAAATCTACAGAAAACATTATATGCGTCTGCAGCTTTCTGAAAACCTGTTTTTACAGAAAGAGTTCCGTATGTGCTGAAACAGTTTCTGGTTATAGAATTATTGACAGAAAATCTTTAAGTTTCGGAGTAAATTATCGGAAAAGAATTTGTTTTGTAAGGAGTCGCACTTGAAAGCTTCAAATATTGGAGATTCAAGGAATATATATATTCGAGAAGGAGATGCATAATACAGGGCGTCCATAAAAGAATGTCCCAGTTATAAATTTCAATAATATCAACTGTGAGCGTTGTAGAGTGTTGGTTTAGTTCAAGGTCACAAATAAAGAGTAACTCAAACAAGTTTTGTAGATGAGCACATCCACGAGTACTGCTTTGTTAGAGACGCATAATACAGGGTGTCCATAAAAGAATGTCCCAGTTATAAATTTCAATAATATCAACTGTGAGCTTTGTAGAGTGTTGGTTTAGTTCAAGGTCACTAATAAAGAATAACTCAAACAAGTTTAGTAGATGAGTACATCCACGAGTACTGCTTTGTTAGAGACGCATAATATAGGCTGTCCATAAAAGAATGTCCCAGTTATAAATTTCAATAATATCAACTGTGAGCTTTGTAGAGTGTTGGTTTAGTTCAAGGTCACAAATAAAGAGTAACTCAAACAAGTTTAGTAGATGAGCACATCCACGAGTACTGCTTTGTTAGAGACGCATAATACAGGGTGTCCATAAAAGAATGTCCCAGTTATAAATTTCAATAATATCAACTGTGAGCTTTGTAGAGTGTTGGTTTAGTTCAAGGTCACAAATAAAGAGTAACTCAAACAACATTAGTAGATGATCACATCCACGAGTAGTGCTATGTTATTGACTTGCTTGCAGTGCCACATACGCAAAATGGCAACCCCTGCGCGTAAAGCGTTATGGATGGGCTGAAGATTTAGTAGCCGTTAGAGCAATGCGATTTTTTAATTTGGGGCTTTATAAAAGATCGTGTCCACGTTCCGCCACTACGTAATGATTTGCCAGAGTTGAGACACAGAATTGAAGAGGCTGTTGCTTCCATTACTCCGGATTTGTTAAGGCTCCTGTCCCTGCCGACGAAGGCACTCACAAAGTAATGCTAATCCTATGGGGAGGGATTTTTCTAATATCTCGTTTGCATTTCGACATTTTAAAAAAAAAAAAAGTTTTTTTGCATTGAATAGCCGAGATCCGTCTCTACATCGCACCTTTTTTACTTTTTCGATTTTGGTTCCATATATTTTTTTAGAATGACACTTTCATTTTCAGAACAGTTTTGAAAGTGAAAGTAATTTTATAAAAAATATCTGCGACCAAAATCGAAAAAGTAAAAAAGGTGCAATGTAGAGACGGACCTCGGCTATCCAATGCAAAAAAAATTATTTAAAAATGTTGAAATGAAAACGAGATATTAGATAAATCCCTCCCCATAGGATTAGCATTAGCTCGTGAGTGTCTTCGCCGGCAGGGACAGGAGCCTTAACCGAAATTCATGTGGGGAAAATTGGACTTGGGGTTGGATGTGTGCCGTATAACTAAAGGTGCACATATTGAAAATTTGTAAGAAAAACTAAGTTAGTTTATCTTCAATTTGATGTATGATTTGTTGAACAGCAAGAGACAGTCTTGCTGTTGCTTTCATAGTAGAAGGACGTCTTCTTTGCGCCTGACGAAGAAAGACTCAGATCTTTCGAAAGACTTAGCGCATTTAAAAATTTTTGATGGTGTTTTAAGAAGATTTTTTGTTCTAATTAACTGATGTCTTTTCCATATAAAACAGTAAATTCTTCTTTAAAAATGAGTTCTAAAATATTTTGCGGAAAATAGAGTGAATTTATTTTAGCAGTACTTGATATTTTATTGATCTTTAACTTGCTTTCATAAAAAAATACAGAAGCAATCTTCCATCATTTTGGAAACTTTTCTTTATATCCACGAACCCATTTTCGTTGGGTTTTTACCTTCCATTGATTAATAAAAAATTGCTCTTTATTTGTCATATTCTCTTAAATAAAATCATGCTTTTTCGGCTTAAACATTTTTTGTATATGAAACCTTTATGTCTAATTTTATTTACAGTGTATGAAGCAATTCCTAATTTCAATATAATGTATTTTGGAGTGGGTGGAATTTCTGTCATGATTAGAAACATCACTTTCGGCGTTCGAATAGTCTTAGCAAGATATTTGGCAGGTCTTCTTTCGCTCTAACATTCAGTTAGACGCCCATTACCTCTGTATTTCAATAAATTAACGATTTCTTTCTTTAAAATATCCTAACCACGACTTTTATTGCTTTTTCAATTTGTTGATATACAATATTATTTTTTTTATCCCCTTAACGGTCGCATTAAATTACGGTTTAGAAATCCAAATTGCTTATTGGCACCACTTTTTTGAAAAAGAAATATCAATTTATTTAATGACAGGTAAAATGATACCATAATAAAGCCAATTACACTATTTTATAAAACTGGTAGGGATCAAACAATCTGAATAAAAGACACAGTCCGCGAAAATCAAGGGGGCGAGAATTAAGGGGTTAATATGGGGACAAACAAAATATAAGTTACTCTTCCAAGTTATGGCCTTTTATTAAATCATATATACATAGGCAACACGGCTATGACAACATACAATGTAAGTTCACTTTTCCACATAGTCCTCAAGGTACAACAAGTAAACATGTAGAAAAGTAAACATGTCTCGGAACGGTCAACCAACTTTTCGATTCCGGATGCGTAGAAATCTCCTCCGGCGGTATGTATGTATGTATTTGTATGTATGTATGTATGTCCTATGTAACTGTTATAATTTCTTAGATGTAACCACCCGGAGACAGTGAAATCCAATGTGCTTGTGAGCAATGGAGAACACACTGCCGTACGAAATGAAAGCGAAGTAAAATAATCTTCCAACCATTATGTGAATTTTCTGAGACTGTTTTAAAATGACGCTTTTCTTTCCATTCAGATCAAGCTAGATATATTTAACCCATTAACGCCAGTTGGTACGAAAATCTGCCATTTAAGTAATACGAAAATTTTAAATATGAAAACCAGTATTTTAGTAAGGAAATTTTCATATTACTTAATCTCAAACTTTGAGCGATCAAATAACTTAAAATTACAATATGAGAAAACTGGTGTCAACTGGTGCCTAGGTATTAAAAATGCGTAAAAGAAACTCGGCATTAATGGGTTAAGAAAACTATGTTGATCCAAAATATTTTGCTATCTAAAGAATTTTTTTTTTCTTTTCACGTTTAGAGGTTATTTTGTTTAATATTTAATAATCCGAAGTTACCCGTCAGAAAATAAAGAAACTGTTTTCTCCATTAAATAAGTAAAGCCGGACGGGGTCTCACAAGTAATTTATTCTTGATAGCAATATTGAAATAACTATTTTTTCCATTTTGATATTTTAAAATTTTTAATAATTTAACTTTCTCTAGACTCTTTATCAGGGTTCCTGCACTTTCAGTTGAAATACCAGTAAATTTGTAAGTAGAAAAACTCGACTTATGTAATCGCTCGGTTGCAAAAGGCGAGTTTTTCTCTAATAAAAAATTGGTGTTTATCTAACCTAAAGTCAGGGAAATTCTCTGACCTGTAGAACCCTGTTTATAGAGGGCTGCCACAGACGATTATTTTTTAATTCCACCTCGCACCATTTTCTCAAAACAAAAATGTTTTAAAGACAGTTTAACAACATTTGGAAGTAAAATATACTACTTCTTTTTTAAATAGTGGTGCGAATGAAATAGAAAAATAGTCGCCTTTGTCAGCCCTGTTTATAGAATCATGCCAACAAAATGTTATAACGACTCACTTTGTTATAAGTGCTGTTTAAATAAACGAAAAATGAATTCGTGTTAGCCCTTTCAAGGACAACGTACTTCTATTCGTAATATGCTGAAATGGGTGATTGACATCAGAATTTACATACAAATTTATTTCAAAATAAGCAAAAGCTTTTGATCACGCACTTAATAAAAGGAAAATTTTCATTCAAATATTCTGGTGCCAACGTGGCATTTAGAAATTAAAATTAAGTGGTCCAAAATTGAACCACCGCCTTTGAAGGGGTCAATATCTCATATGTTAACTGTTTGAAAAAACAACCACAGCATTGATACTTTTCATTGTATTGCTAATAAGGTTTAGTTAAATGTTGGTATTTTATTCAATGAACAATATTACTACAACTGTTTTACTATAAAAGTGGCTTATTTTGTGCCTGGGGTCAATGGTGATCTTCCGCAGGTTCTGAAGGCCTAACTTCCTCGATTTCATTTACTGACATCCATACAATCCATAAATCTTGCAGCTAAAGTAAAAGCAAAAGCCATAGCAGTTTCATTTTGCTTACGCCATTCGGTAGCGATTTTCCGAATGCGGCAACAGTGAATTCGCCAAAGGCAGATCTCTGTTACTTCCTGTTGCATTTCTCACGATGCCTGAAGTTATTCCTCGTGATTGCGATCTGGAATGTTCCCTCAGTTACACACCCAAAAAGAATGATAACAGAAAGCATCTCTCTAACACAATGATAGATTAAGACACGTGTGAAAAACATCTCTTAAATTACGAAAACATTCTATGGTAATTACAGATGTGTTAATAAATCAAATAATAAAGTGTTAACTGGTTTCACCGAAAGCGAACAAAAAGAAGTAAATAAGAAATAATGAGTTAGAGCATTGTACAATCGAAAATAAACAACTGCGTACGTTCTGGACAGAAAAATGCCTGTCGGTACGATACGTGTTTTTTCATCCTGAGATGAAGGGCAGGAATAATTATCGGTACGGAACGTGAGTCGTTGTTAACTTTCTATAGTATTGCATCCGATCAAAATTTTTTATACTTACGTATTTAGTATTTATGCCAGTTTGTACGTGTACTTTTGATGGAATGAAAAGTTTTATAAAAATACGAAATTTGTTCCGGTAGTACAATTTCTGTATTTTTTCGAAAAATTTCCTCAAAAATGATTTCTTTTATGCATAAGAAAGTTGTGAATATTTATGTCAGAATATCCTTAACCAGTGCTAAAAGTCTAATTAAATTGTTGTTTTCACTAAATAATTAAATTCCGTAAAAATACAGAAATTCTACACGTAACCCGATTGCCAGTACATTTTGCCTATTTTTAGGCATTTTGTTTACACTGAATAATATTCAATTCTTGTGAATAAATTTGCAAAGTTTCCATAAACACCTGCATTTTCTTTGCCCAAGGACATTTTATAACTGCTATTACTGATCTCATACTCGGTTTAAAAAATACAGTACTAACGCAGACATATGAGACTTTCAGAACCAAGGCCCAAATTACCATAGATTCCGCAAAACATGTAAGATTTCATTCTTGCACAAGCTATAATAATCTTATTTGGGCAATCGTTCATTAAGAACCAGAAATTTGTTAATGAAATATAACAAATAAAATGAGTAAATGAAATAATCATATCCACATGAATAATCCTAGGCAGGCACGCATCAACATAAATGCACACGGTGTCAAAAAATTTTGACTATTCAGAATAAATATAAATTTATAGAGGATCGACTCGAGTAGATTGCTTCAACCATGAAGCCACTAAATAAGTGTAAATATCATGATGAAATCATAAATAATTGAATAGTATCAATTATACTGCTGTCATCTAAGAGGAATTACAATAAAATAGAAATAACAGAAATTTATTCAAAATAAACCATATATTTTATAATATAGGTGGATATACCTAACAATAAAAAATTTTAAGTCGTTTAAGTTAAAAGAAATTAAGAAAATGGAAGTAAAACAAAATAAGCAAAATAAATAAATAATAAGAATATATAATAATTGAATTTTAAATTTTAAAAGGATGTATAAATAAAATTTTTATAACAGTACAAAATAATACATATCAATTAATTAATATTTAAATATCTATTTAATTTGTGATTTAAAATCTATTTATTTGTGAAAACGTGATGAAAATGATAAGAGAAGACGGAACTAAGAATTTTTCGTAAGGGGAACATTCTTGAACCCCTCGTAAAAAACAATTTTTAGTTATGTTTACTTTTATGACGTTCAAGAGTTTCTAATTAATCATAAACCAGAGGTTCAAGAGGGAAGTACCCCCTGACAAGAAAAAATAACTCTTTCAGTTTTTTACTTTGAAAATTGTTTTTAGGAACTTATTTTTGAATATTTAACATTTCTTAATTGTTAATTTTTTGTAATGAATTTTATGTTGATATGTTTAAAACTTGTCTTCTACGAGGAAGTCTGAGAAAATATTTTTAGTTTAACTTATTTCATGTTTATATTCCGCATTTAAAAAGAAAAAGCAGACTAGTCTATAGATCACAGTTACATCTGGTCTAAAATCTTGTCTCTCCCTACCATTCTTTCTGCCAGTGCTCATGTCACTTAGTATTTCTAGTTATATATTTTACCATCTTTAAAGATTTTGGGGTGTGGCCCTTTCACGCATCCCCCTGTGTACGCCCATGAGCTCAAGTAATTTTTGGAGAACTTTATATTTTTGTAAAAAACTATTTTTTTTTATTACTTAACGCACCAAAAATGGCTTCGTTCCAAGATTTTTTAAGCGGACTTGCACAATTTTGACATACGTCCTATAGTCTAATCAAGTTACTTCTTTTATAAAGTAATAATAAATTTAGTGGATGGAAAAATGTTTTAAACACCTCTCATCTATTCGAAAATCTTCTCTTGTGATACTAGCCTATATAGTGATACAATTGTATAACAGTCATCACACTATATCATAAAACTTGTATCCCATTCTGACACACAAGTGTCTGAATTTTTAAATGTCTTAATTTCAGACAGATCATCATTATTATTCAAACATCTTTCTCAGTTCGTCTATACCATGATCATAGTGCAGACACTTATATGTCTTAAATTCAGACATCTATGATGTCTGAAGTTTGATAATCCAAACATCATAATTCAGTTTCATAATTGAGATGTCTGAAGTTTAATAATTCAGACACCGAATTGTCTGAACTACATTTTTAGACACATTTACATCTGAATTTAAGACAGCTCTATTTGCAGTGAATCTTAGATTGAAAATGTGAGCAACAAATGGTGCTAATCACTTATGATTCACAATGAAATGCACGAGAGTCCATTCCCAACTGTACTTCCAAAAGTCTCTGCCTAGTGTTTGTTGGACTTGATCCCCTTTTGTTCTGAACGTCTCATATTTCAGATGGTGTGAAAAAAGAATTTCGGTTTTTAATTTTTAATGCACGAAAAGTTGCATTTTTTGTATCCTTAATGTGGATTAAAAAGGACAAACTTAATGTATTTTTGTGTTCAACCACCGCCCCCTGAGTACTAGGCCTGAGCGCTGACACAAAAATGGCGGCTACCGAAGGCGGATTTTTTTCACAATGGGTGCGGTCCCTTAAATATTCGTACCAATAATTTTGAAAAGTTTTTTCCACTTTATTTTTCTGAGATTGAAAAAGGTCAAAGAAATCTTTTATATAACACTAGTGTCAAAATTTAAGGGACCGTACATACGTTGAAAAAAATCCGCCTTTGGTAGCCGACATTTTTGTGTCAGCGCTCAGGCCTCGTATTCAGGCGGCGGTGGTTCAGCACATAATATGTCGTTTTATGCTTTCGCATTGATTATATAACTTAGAAAATCTGAAAAAAAAAACAGAAAAGAAAAGCAATCAGCTGTTTATTCCGTTTGATGATATTTCTGCGCTATTAAAAAATTAAAGTCGAGAATCCCTACTTTAAGTGTAACCTATCGTTCAAAATTACAGGACCCTAACGAAATGGGGACAAAGGAACTGAGCCCCACTAGACAACGTAATCTCTAATAATAATATTGCACTTAAAACTTTTAAAACTTTATAATCTGAAGTTTTATAACGGTAGAGACTTTATCTCTACTTCTGTTGATGTTTATTTATCGTTAAAATAGAGGGGGTAGGTCAGATGAGAATTTGCCTCACCAAAAAATTTTAAAGCACCCTTTGATTCTGCCAGCTGGTTACGGCCTTGCAGCAATATTTCACGAATTAAACTTTTTGGACTATGTAAATTAGACGGTTCTATTAGGATGCAATGTGCTAAATGCAAATGTGGGAAATTTATTCAAGTGCTGAGTACTTTAGGAGATTTTATCAGAATGTAATTAAGAACGGGTGGGGCGTCCTTGATTACTTATTTGCGTATACGCACTTTTTAAGCATCTTCCTATCTTTTCCTATGCCGTAATAAGAATAACAATATTGTCTCTTTTTGAATTTCTTCTTAAGGATGTATTCCAATCCAAACTGCTTATTTTCTGATTTCTTTTTAAATTCATTTTTTACTCTTAAACTCATGAAACTGGCAAATTCTCTTATTTAGAAACTACAGAATGTGCCGTGCTTGTCGAATTTTCGATAAATGCAGAAAATATTGCAAAAAATGCTGTCAAAGTTGTCGTTTTGAACCGAATTTTCCGAAGCGGAAGATCTGGGGATGAAAAAAAATGGTTATACTGAGAAAATAATTAATTGTTTGAAAATCAAATTCTAATTAATTGAGTGAAAAATGAAATCCCACGGCCTCTTATACATCTCTTCAAAAAATCACGCCAGCAAGTTTCATGTTTTTACTTTTAAAAATGAGTCTGAAAATGTCTCAGAAAATTTCGAGCTGTTGAGGGTGGAAAAATATTTTCGAATACACCCTTAATAACATTTCATATCGTTTGAAAATGTACACAAATTATGCTAATTAAAACAAGATTTTATACTTCCATCTTATGTACAGATAAAAGTTCTTCAACAAATAAAGGCAAAATTTACTCGAGTTCAAATAAATGAATAAAAATTTCAACTTAATTTCATTTTTACCGTTAAAATACAGTTTAATAATAATGCTGTAATCAAATGAAATGACTGATTTTCATACAAAATGTTTTGTGCCTTGTAATTTAAAAAAGGTTTTATCAAAAATATTGCTGGTGATTATGGTACTGATGTTAGATAAATGATTTTGTGACATAAAGCTTTTCTCAAATCCAAAGGAGCTACTTTGTGACACATTTTTTATTTCATTTTTGTTCGGAAACGCCTTGGCTTATAACTCAATAAGTAATTTATTTATGAAAAAATGGAAAACGCCATTCGACCCCAAATCGCTTCAATAGCTTCAGGCTTGCCAATTTTATTCCTTTACGTGCAAAAAATGAATCAGAAAATGTGTCCGAAAGTTTCTCGTTTTTGAGCAGGGGATTTAAGAATTGCCTTAGAAGCGGAAAAAGAAATAAAACAGTACAAAAGAACATAAATTTCCTAAAAGAAAATGTAAAAATATTTATATTTACGATAATGTCAATAAATGATAACGTGCAAAAAAAGTAAATAAGATAGCTTTCCATTGAATCAAAGCCTATAGAAGTTCCTTTGTCCAAGATACAAGCAAACTCAAAATCGTATGTCATTGAAAAGAAAGCTACCAAGAAACGAGCCGTTTAAAGGGACAGTGATGTAAGCCATCGAAGTTTAAAAATTGAATTCAGTGCATGGACTGCATCTAGACATATGAATGCATACATGGGAATATTGGTTTAGGCCACAATTACACGACATTTGCCTGTAAAAAGCACCATAAGATATTTTATCTCATAAGAAATCATTGTTTTTAAGCATTTAAAAAAACTAGGAGATCCAACAATGGCTTCACGGATTACAGAGGATAGGTTAAATCCATCTTCTTTCATAGTGAAAACTCTAATAATTTTTTTATATGTAATATGTTTTTTTGATTGCCCACTATCAACATCAAAAAGTATTTTTATATGAAAAATATCTATAATATAAAGTTTTGAAATTTATTAAAAGCTATACTTTCGTATTACCCGCATGCCATGTGCAGCCGAAGAAATCGACAAAGATCGCTCCTTAGAGCAGCCTTTTTGATTCTGATCATTTCAGTGGCTTAAACGCATAGTTATATTACATATCTGTTAAATTTATGATTTTATTTATAGTAATTTATTTATTATTATTATTTAATTTTTATTTATTAACGAAGTTTGAATTTAGTTATGAATTACTAGCCGGAAACTAATGCTGAACTATTTATATTGTTTTAAGTGCAAATGGTTTAATCTTTCATAATCGGACTGCACACGATAGAGCTAGATTTTTTAAAAATCATGCTTGAAAAATACTTTTAAAACCATAAGAAATCAGTAAATTTAGATACCGTTTTCAAACTAATTGCAATTGAAAGAACATTTTTTGCCTAATCGGCGGTAAAAAAATTTGAAATTTCGCGGTGGCTAGAAGTTACAAAAATTACAGAAAAAGCGTAATTTATTGGTCAAGTATTGCCACCGTGAATATGACGTCGGCGTTACGCACGGACAGGTTTTTGATTTATAATATAGATGTGACTTACACCATTCTGCATTGAGCGTTTCAACTCAAGCGGTTAACGAGAATGATGTAAACACAAAATATCTTCAATATTCCAAAACAAAGGATTTACTAGAAGTATCATAATGAATTCCTACGGGTTGGAACATCTCCTGGTGGGAAGGGGACATCTCCTCTGTCTACTTCTATATTAGGCAGTTTTTTAAAACTATGATTTATACTTTTATTTCTATTAATGGCGTAATGTACTTAAGACCAAGTTTCAAAATCAGGGACTTACACCACCATGACTTTAAACGGCTCAATTAATACATTATCGACCTCTTTTCTCCTCAACATAATCGAAAGTTGAATGTTCAACTCTCTAGTCACGTAGTCACAATTTCCGTGATTTTGACATCCATCATCTTCAATAAGAATTTTTTAATTACGATACTCAGATTCTTTTCGCTTCGTTACTAGTATATTCATTAATTAAAGCAGTAAATGGAATAAAAGGCTTCACATTGTATGTAATTCTTTCTACTTAAAATACTCTTTCTGCTTAAAATTCTATCTTCTTAAGTAGTCATGTATCTTTAAATGGATCAAACAATTGATTTTTTTTTAATTCACTCGTATTAAATTTTTATTAATTTGTAATATTTTAAACAAAACTGCATTCAAAATTTTGTATTTAGACAAAAAGTTCCAGTAGACCTTCAGCTATCGCCATATACGACATAAGGAATATCCGTTTTTAAAGTCATTTTTTTTCAAAACGGTTATTTTTGCAGTTTACAGGCACGTTTTCACGAATGCTTAGCCCGATGTTCATGAACTTTTAACATTTTCATAGTTAACAATTGCTACAATTTTTCGTTGTCAATAATTCCGTAGAGAAATCTTCGACATGTTTAATTACAGATTCCTGTGATTAAATAAAGCTGAAATTTCACTTCATAATTACGGGTGCTGAAAAAATCGTAGCAACTACCAGCTATGTATTTTATATAAATGTAGATACTTTCCTGGGAAAAAAATTATCACCTCCCAACAATTCTAATTCAAATAATCTTACAAAAAAGATATAGGTGCCAATCGACTGGGAACAGTGACTACTGTTTAATGCAATGCATTAAATAATTCAGGGGGCGTCTACATTTCAACCCTTAAATGCGCGATTTTTTATTTTGTTTCAAAAAAATTATATATGATTCTCTGAAAGGTTTATTACACAGGAAAAATAATGAAAAAAATCAGAGATACATTTTTCATATCTCTTCGTCTGTTGCACATCTGCAATACAAGTAAAAACTACTGTCGTATGGCTGTTTTACGCTAAAATATTGCAAATTAGTAAATGTTTTAATAAGTATATCTCCAAATACCTTATTTTGTATAATTATTTATTTTATAAAACTTAACTTTTAACCATTTAATTCTCATGATAGAATACGTTCTAGAAATTACGTAGTTCAGAGAACCTGGCTTTACAACAGAAAGTTTCAATGGTTAACTTCGCTTTATTTAAATACGGAATGTCTGTTATTAATTAAAGAAAATATTGCTATTTTAATTTTCTGGTGTGAATTAGGTATATACGAATAAAAAAAGCTATTAAATTCAAAACAGTGTTGTTTGCATATATGCAAAGCTGCGCACTAAAGCGTTAAAATTGTATCAGCTTTAATTTTTCCAGTAGTAAAATCCAATTAATATAGTTTATTCACTTTTCTTAACACATTGAGGACGGGTTATTTTTTGAAAACGAGCACGAAATTTACGTATACAAATGTCGTTAGAAATTAAAACCTGCTCACAACCAATCAGAAGTAAGCATGTCTGTATTACACCTTCTTTACTCATCCTTACAAAATTTCGGGTACCAGTAATATTTTCTTCCATCAATCCCCGAAAACCTCAATTCACGTGGCCCGTCCTCAATGTGTTAAATTTTCATAGAGTTAGATCGTCTCAAACTTTAAGAGTGCTAACCTTAAATCCACCTTACAAACTTTAATTTATATCTTTCCTCAATATCATCATATTGAAAGGCTTCATTTTTAAGGAGATGCAATCAATGAACCCAAACGTAAACTATGCTTTTTTTTTATTCAAATACATATTTTGAATTAGGAAAATTATTAATAAGTTCATATTAACTATATGCCCTATATTAATTTCTTTGGAGGTGATCTAGCCAAAGTCCAATCAGATTAATGGTAAATATTATTTCAGTATTAGATCTAGGTTTTTGCGTTTCACAGGCAGTTGAGGTATAAGAACGTAAAAATAGTATACATTTTTACGTTATTGAAATTTAACATAGTAAAGGAAATCTTGAATAATCTTATACATTCCTAAATTCTAAATTTCGTCATCTTCAAAAACATGTAAGGAATGTTGACAAAAGGCACTATTGCACCGGGTTCAGGGATGAAGGGAGCTCAGCCAGAACATCTAAAAAGGTTGCATATACCACATACAGTAGATTCCGGTTAATTGGGTCACATCTGCTCAGCAGGTTTTTTTTAGATAAAGCGGCTACTCCAAATTACCAGAAGTAAAGTGAATGATATTTTTCGATTTTTATTTTTATTTTTATTTATTTATTTATTTATTTACATTTTATCCAGATTAAATGACTGCCTTAATTAAACGGCGCATCAAATAATCTGAATCTATTGTATTTTAAATTGATAGTAATGTGTTAAGCTTAATACTAACTACTTTTTCTTTTTTTTTTTTTTTTTTTAGATTTTAAAAGTTTTTGTCTTGCGTTATGAAGAAGTAACTGTTACATTTTATAGTAGTAAGTCTTATTTTTTAACTAAATCGAGCTGAAGGAGTTTTGACACTACATTCTGCTAGAATATCGCTATCTTCCTTCTCTTTCTCCCATTCTAAATGAACTCATCAACCTAGTATAGGTGTTTCCAACCTCTACGTAACGAGATCTTTGGTTTACCGAGGAAAATTTTGAAGATCATTACTTAAATTATTACCTCTCGTTTATTCCTCAAGTTTAAATTACCAAACTATTCTTAACAATTAAAATAAAAGTAATAAAAGAGAACTTAATCCAGTTTTCAAAATCATATTTGTGTATCCCTTTTTGTATCGCGATATCAAGCTATAGATGTTTATTATACAGTTTTCAGAAAAATACGCCCTTTTTTCTATTTTGTAATTTTCGTGATTGCGCTTTTTAATCAAATAATTATAATTACTATTTATACCATTAAATTTGTGTTCGACAAGAAAAAAAAATCTTAATTAAATGTGACTTCCCTTCGTTTGAATAACAAATCTAGTGAATTATATTTTTATGTGTGATATTGATTTTTATAAAATAATGATAATAAAATGTTATATAATATAATAATAAAATGATGATAGTAAAATAATGATAATAAAGTGATTTTTATATATGCGATAATAATATAATGATAATAAAATTATTTTTATGTATGCGTATATTAATAGCTTAGGCTTCCATTTGAGAGATTTCGTTTTCGGTGGAAACCTGAAATAGGACTAAAATACGGTTTCGGTCTCAATAAAAGTAAAAATAATATACTTATGAAGTTCTCAATAATAATGTAAATAAATATAGAGAACTTGTAACGTTGTGCAATGACTCACAGTAGTTCAGTTCTTCGTTATATGCATCTCTTAGTCATAAGCGCCTTTTTCCAATATCCTGGCATGATGAATGGGAAAATAACACTTTATATTTCATGCATAATCTCTACTTTGAGACATCTTCATGTGTTAAGCGCGTATAAATTTGAGCATTTTTCTTTCAAAATGTATAATTTTTCTCACTAAAAAGCAAAGGATTATTTTTCTGGATTTTATTCCTAAAAAAAGATCGTGAAAAAAAAATGTTAGTGCTGATTGTTCTTGTAAATGTTCATTTCATGCAAATACTTAAACGCGTGAATAAAGCTATACAGAAACGCTGATGTGTTATCAAATGTAATCATGTATTTTATTGAATTAGAAAATGTTGTTGTATAAGCATGGCTTAAGAAAGGCTAATTAATATTGACAGTTATTTGTGCAAACTTTTTACTATATATTTTTTATGTGTATCTATAAAGTTAATAAGGAATAGTGTAAAATTTAAAAAAATTATAATTAGAAATAATACTTTTTATTTGATAGAAAATAAACACATGCCCATACACGCATGTGTAAATAATTGTCTCTCTGAAGATAGGTATGTGTGTTTTCGAATAATAATTTAATAATATTTTAGTATGTATGCGAATATTAATAGCTTAAGCTTCCATTTGAGAGAGTTCGTTTTCGTTTTTGGTGGAAACTTGAAATAGGACCAAAATACGGTTATGGTCTGAAGCTCTTCTTTATTGTTTTTTGGTCGAGCACTACTCCAGGGTTCGCACGGGTACCTTTATTTTCAAGGCCAAATATCAGTATTTTTATATAGAAAAATGAATCTAGTTTAAACGGACGAAATTTCGTCTTATTTAAGGAGAGATTTTCCATAACAAAATACTGGTACCGAAGAATTTCTTAGTCTGGAAATTCAAAGACCCGTACGAACCCTGTACTCCTAATGTTAGATTCATTTTTAATATTTTCAAAACAAACTGCAATGTAGTCATCAAGAACTATTTGACATAATGAACTTTAATTTTAGATTCCTTATTTAAAGCTTCTAGATATCCATTTCTGTTACAAAAATTTTACAGGTTACATTTAATATATTTTTCAAAAATGAATTTGATGGTATTTGTATTTTGAAATTATTATTCAAAAAAGCATGAAATGCAACGAAAAAATTCGGACAAAAATAGATTTTTATAAGCATCAAATATTTAAAATTATAGCTCATTTCGCAAGTATTTTTTGAGTTATGCTTTAAAAGACTACCGGTACACTGTAAAAAAAAAAATCTGCAAAGTTACTAAAATTTTTCTAGGAAACTGTCTGTAAGGTTACTAAGAATTGTTTAGGAAACTGGGATGTCTGGAACTTTTTACGTAACTGCAACCCGGGTTACAGGTAAAATTTTAGTAAGATTACTGTAATTTTAGTAGATTCTTTTGTAAAGCTACAGATTTATGTAGCTTTACAAAAACTAGTTTTCTAAATTTACATCTTATTTTGTATAGTGTACAGATAAAAGTTTAGTAAACATACAGATTTCCGTAATTTTACATCTGTAGAATGGCGCATTTTTTTTTACAGTGTATCACAACTTGTTTTCCAACGATTAAAAATAAATTTAGCATTAGGAGCTCAAAATTTTAAATCGTCATAATTCCTAAACTACTTCGCCGAATGACTTTCCGTTTGGTATCCTAAGGTAAAATTTTCCGAAAAAGCCAAACATGGTGTCAAAATGAAGTGTTCGGATTGAATATGAGTTTCGTACAATTATATGAAAACAACCCATTTAGCTTATTTTTAACACATTCAACATGAGTGTGAAACGTGTTTAACGATTCGGTTTGCCCAAACGTCTGTCTGTCGGGCCTTCTCTCCGTGCTCTAATTCGCGTAATTATATTCGGATTGTCATGCAATTGAGATTTATCATGGAATAATCGGTATTGAAAAGGAAGTGTATTTGAATTATAGTTAAATTACAAGGACACTCAAAAGTATGTCATTATATTATGATCTATGGAGGAAATCGTTTACAGTCTATTTTAATGATATTACATTATTTCAAACATATTTAAATTGATATACATCAGTAAGATGCACTAAAAGACGCTTACTATGGAATATGGCGGGCATAGTTTTTATCCTTCATTTACATGAGCACACAAAATTATTCGGTCACAGTACTGTCTGTGTCTACTTACGATAATCTCTGGAAGTGCGTTTTCAATTCTGGTGTGCGTTTTCAAATTTAATTAATTTTTTTACATATTACTTAACACGTATAAATTCCAAGGATCATTTATAGGGCTGCTTAAAAAGATACGATTTACCTTTACGCTTATTGAGGGAAATTGCTGAAGGGGGATTTCCAACAGTGCTAGGCGTTTCCTAACTGAACTAAATTTTAGCATACTTTGTAATATATAATAAAAATCTATAGATTATATACAAGACTACACAAAAGTGTTTGGTTATTTTTCTGACTATAGATGATAATTGCTGAAATTGAGTTTTCAAATGTGTTATGCGTTTTCCAAATTGTTTACTTGGAGATCATTTTTCACTTTATTGAACGGTAAAGATTTGTTACAGTATTCTGAATGTGTTGGAATGTGTTTAATGATCTATGCTCGACGCATAGATCATGACTTTGTAATATACAAAAAAATATATACTTTGTAATATATAATAAAAATCTATAGATTATATACAAGACTACACAAAAGTGTTTGGATATTTTTCTGACTATAGATGATAATTGATGAAATTGAGTTTTCAAATGTGTTATGCGTTTTCCAAATTGTTTACTTGGGCATCATTTTTCACTTTATTGAACGGTAAAGATTTGTTACAGTATTCTGAATGTGCTTCATGATCTATACTCGACGCATAGATCATGACTTTGTATTATACAAAAAATATATACTGTGTAATATATAATAAAAATCTATAGATTATATACAAGACTACACAAAAGAGTTCGGATATTTTTCTGACTATAGATGATAATTGCTGAAATTTAGTTTTCAAATGTGTTATGCGTTTTCCAAATAGTTTACTTAGGCATCATTTTTCACTTTATTGAACGGTAAAGATTTGTTACAGTATTCTGAATGTGTTGGAATGTGTTTCATGATCTATGCTCGAAGCATAGATCATGACTTTGTAATATATAATAAAAATATACTTTGTAATATTTAATAAAAATCTATAGATTATATACAAGACTACACAAAATAGTACGGATATTTTTCTGACTATAGATGATAATTGCTGAAATTGATTTGTCAAATGTGTTATGCATTTTCCAAATTGTTTACTTAGGTATCATTTTTCAATTTATTGAACATTACAGATTTGTTACAGTATTCTGAATGTATTGGAATATGTTTCAGGATCTACACTGTAAAAAATAACGGGAAAAATTACAGCTGATTTTCCTGTGAATCGCTAAAATACAGCGTTTTTTTAACTTCAGTATTGATTTACAGTAAACTGCTGTTATTTCAAAACCGCACGGACAACATTCCAAATGAGATATCCACCTGCACTTTAGCTTCAAGCCAAAGCAGGTTATTATTATTAGCGTTACTGTCGTAGGAGTATTAGCGTCATTCTGAATATGTTCGTATTATTGAAGTCAAAATGGCAATTTTGGATATTTAAACACAATACTGGATTATATAATTTAAAAATTCAGGGTAAGTTTTATTTTTATGTTTATTCGTATCATTGATTTAATAACTGTATTAAATAGGCCAGTTCTCTTATATAATGTAAGATACAAATTTTGTATTTGAGCACATATATATAAACGTTGACTGACAGTAGCTTCTGAGTCATTTGTGTAAAGATTAAATATTTTGTGTTAAAGTATAACAAAAGAGAATATTTCCAATTTAAATTTGAAAAAAACTAATATTTATCTTTCTTTCTTTTTTTTTTTTTCTTTTTTTTTTTTTTTTATATATATATATATCATACGACTTAGTTATTATTTACTTATGTGTCAAAGTACCAGATAAAAAAAAAAAAAATCCTTATTCTTTAGATATCTTTTGCTTTGCTATTATATATTTTTCGCAATTCCATTTTTTCCGTTTGTAGTATAATATACCTTACTAATCTAAATTATATAATATTTTTTTATTGTCCAAAAGCTTTAAGTTCGCTTTTTGTACTAATTTAAATATTTTTATTTATTTAATGTATTATTATAGTTTATTAAATTTTCAAAAACAATCTTACGACTGATGGTTTGATTTTCCATAGGAGTTATTCAGATTTTATAAATGCTAGTTTTTACAAACATTTCTTTTCACTTTTTATATGTAATTTTAAAATCATTTATCATGTGTAAGCTGTATAAACTACCTTATTAATCCATAAAATATTCCAAAAGTTTGCTTACTGTTATCGCAGCTATTATTGCAGCAGATCGCATTTTGTTTTTGATAATTATCTAGCAATAAAAAGTAATTAGCACTAGATGCTGAAATTAAATATTTTGAACGTTCTCAATGTATGTTAAGTATATTTGAAACTGGCATAATGAAAATTCTTTGCAATGAGTTACCATCGTTTAAAATTTCCAATTTATTGCTTTTGCCGGTGTATTTTCTTATTTTATTTATTTTGCTTTATGGTACTAAATTTGTATCTTACATATGTATAACAGAATTTATTATATAACAACGTTATTAAAACAATGATATAAGTAGACATAAAGATAACACTTATAGTGCCCTTAGTTTTTAAAAGATGTCTCGCAGTACACAAAAAAGAAAAATTCAAAGTAAATAAACATTGCAGGGCACGGGGGGAGGGATGCAAATGCATATCTACAAATTATAATAATAATTAATAAAATAAATAATAATAAAGGCTAAAAAATTACTGTTATCTTGTTAACAGTGCTGTAAAATTAACAGCAAAATATGCTGAAAAAATACAATTTTTTGTAAAATCTAAAAAACAGAATTACTGTAAAATTAACTGTAAAAAATGCTGTAAATTTACTAGTTTGCTGTTTACCCGTGAAAAACAAAATTGCTGTAAATTCACAGCAAAATTTACTGGCACCCATATTGCCAGCATTTTTTGCTGTAAAGATACAATGATTTTTTTTACAGTGTATGCTCGACGCATTATTTTTCTTTCTTGTTTAACCTACATTTATAGAAGACATAATTTCCAACCAAATTGCTGTTTCTGTTTTTTACTCGGTCAGTTTGGTGATTGAAATGTATGGTGTGTTCTCCTTTTTTTTTTTTTTTTTTTTTTTTTTACTTTTGCCTGATTGCAGATTCAAGTGTGCTGCGAGTCAAAAAAGTTGAAAAACGCTGGTGATTTATCCCCAGGTTCATTCACACGCCAAGTCGTTTGTAAATATTGAATTTCTGTTTATGAATATTTTATTTTTACATAATACAGTTGCTGTTTCAGTTCTGTCAGGTTCTGAGAAACATCTGCTATTAGAACTGAGGTTCTATATTATTTTTGTCTTAATATATTATATATTGTATGGGCTGCGTACTGGAATTTCAAAATAACAGTCTTTCCTTATCTAAAACTGGATCTAAGCCGGTGAAAATGTATAGATGGTATGAAGGGGGAAAAAGATAGTGGAGAGGGGTGTGCCCAACCTTTTGAGATGTCTGTGGAAAGATGGGGAGACAAAAGCATTCCACGAACGAAGAAAAGAGTTTGGAATGGGAGCCAGGTAGAAAACCACGGAGGGGTTACGCTGAGAAGTAGCAAAGGGTTGCTGGAAGGCAGTCTCTTCTGCTGATATAGTTAGTTGGAGCGTAGCGCGCAAAGTGGACGTGAGTTCCTGGGGAGAGCTCTGAGAGATAGAGCGTAGGGTGCAGTTGGAACCGAGAGCGCCAAGCGCAAGCTTAGTCACGGTGTATAGCTCTTAGAGATAGAGCGTATGATTGAGTGAGGCTCGGAGAGCTTAGGCTTAGAGCACATATGTTTTGCTAGATCGAGATTGATCTCCGGAAAGCTAATTTAACGTGTGTAGAGTGAGAGTGATTTAACGTAGTTTAACAGTACACAGCCAGCATTTACTGTATTCAATTTAATGTTGAACCGGATCATCTATATCCGAGTTTGTAAGTGTAAATAGTGTTTTGTTGTTGTGTAAATAAACTGTTAATTTAGTTAATTGAAAGCGTTGGTTTTCATTTAAACAATCTTCTCAGTGCGTGACCGATATCACGTAATCATATCGGTGGTGGCAGCATATAAATAATAAGGATTTTCTTCGAAGTTGTGCGGACTAAGAGGAAACTGCGACAAATTGATGGCAGCGACGAGATAGAATCGTCTCAGACCAGTGACCAACGAGCCGTGTTGCAGTGTGTTAGTGACGGAGCACCCAGTGGAATTCTTGCGTGGTAATGCCGGATCGTCGAGCGGAATTCTAGAGAGATAAAAACCAAGCGTCGAGTAGAAATACAGAGTGTATGTGCCCTATCGTCGTTACAGGGAACCGAACTAAAGTGTTGTGCCCTATCGTTGTTGCAGCGAACAGAATTAGTGTTTGTGCCCTATCATCGCTACAGTGAAACAAATTACAGTGTATTACAGGCTGAGTGTTGAATATGATCAAAGTGACTTTAAAGTGTGAAATATTTAGTGCGTCGCGGAACTACGTGTGAGCAGCGGATTACCCCAGCAGATAAAGTATAAGGTAAGGTGTTTTGATCATTTCTGTCTGCTGACATTCTCCAACCAAATGTAATTGTTGTTGTATATTTACTAGTAATTTAAGATAAATTGTCTAGATAATTTATGTACAATCAAATAATTGTGTTCAGATAGGTAGGAGATTTTAAGAGCCATATTTACTATTGTTTTAAGAAAAGGTCATAATAACTTGTACTAATATTGATTTTCTATTTTTTTTTTTTACTAATAATGGTAGTGAACAAAATTAATGCATTGTGTTAATAATAGTTGGAAGGAATAATTGAATTTACTTAAATTTAAATTATTATTAAAGTAATATTTAAATGAAGCAATATTGTTTTAAGTTTGAAGAGTTGATAACAAACGAGTAATGAACATTTGCTTAGAATTTTAATTGCCTAGAAGTAAATTTCGAGAAAAAAAAGGGGGGAGGGGCTCACAGTGAGAAAAAAAATAGAAGGTTTTGATCTTATTTGTTTAAAGTGTGAAGACCAGTATTGAATTCGGAAATATTTTATTGAGGATAATTGTAGAAATTTATATGTGTATGTTATACAATTTTTCTTTATGTGGATGTTTCTATTGACATCAATACTTTTATTCAATTTGCAACGCATCAGTATTATTATGCAAATTGTATGTTATTATCTAATTGTATAAAGTGGAATCTGTATTGCATAGTAATCAAATCGAAATTATTGTTTTACCTTTTGTTTTATTGGAAATAAATTGTGTGACATAAATGGTTGAGGAAAATCAGGTTATACAGTAGGTTAAATTAGAAATATAATTCATCGATTATCTGAAAGGTATTAATTAGTATAATAAGTGGAGGTAACTGTACTAAAGTAGAAATTTAGGAAATGTTCATTTAGCAGGTTTAAGTATTATTGTAGAGTGGTAATAGTAATCGGTGAAGGTTATTCTTATTGAAGGCTTTCTTATTGAAACTAAAAAGGGTGGATCTTCAGATGATAGCTGAAGAGTTGGGGGTTGAATTCACGGAAGATGATACCAGATTTCAGCTTAAGAAAAAGATAATGGACAGCGAGGAATATGATGAGGGGGTTATTAAGGAATTATCTAACACTATTGTTGCGAAGCGATTAGAGCGCGAAAAGTTAGAAAAACAGGAAAAGTTAGAACGCGAAAAGTTAGAAAGAGAAGAGAGTCTGAAAAATTGAGGATGGAACATGAATTAGAAATGGAGAGGCTAAGGCTACAAAGTTTGACAAATAACTCTAATGGGTCTAGGGAATCTAATAATGAAGGTAACATAGAAAAATTGATCAAAAGTGTTAAACTATGTCTATCAAAGTACCAGAAGAGACTGAGGGATGGAATTTATTTTTCAACAGTTTAGAAAGGGCATCAAAACTAAAAATGTACCGGAAAACCAGCAAGCCGAAATTCTACTAAATATGTTAGGAGATAATGAGGATAATTTGTTAATTTATACCACTAGGGAACAAATTGAGAGTTATGAGGAATTAAAGGAGTTAGTTCTAAGGGAACATGAGCCGACACCGAAGGCGTGTTTGGAAAATTTTAAGAAGGCTAGGAGAAACCAGAATGAAACTCATGTATTATTTGTATCGCGTTTAATAGCAACATGGGAAAATTATTGTAAGATTAGGGGTGCTGACTCATATGAAAAGGTCAACCAGTTAATAATTACGGATAAGTTATTAAACACGTTAGATGAAGAAACCGCATCATATATTGGGTTAACTCAGCAAAGTAAATGGTTAGAAGCTTCTAAAATTGCTAAAGAATGTGACAATTATTTTGACGCTAAACATAAGTCTTATGCCGTTACGCATAAAAGTTTTAAGGGTAAAGATAGGTATGTAAACAGTGAAAAAGTGAGACTTAGGGAGGGTAGTAAATTTAGTGGTAATTGGAGGCAAAACGGGAGTAATGAGATTAATTATTTTTCGGATAGGAAAACTGAGTTTAAGAGATATAGCCCTAGATGCTTCAAATGTGGTTTAAGAGGTCATTACCAACGTTTTCGTAATAAAGTGGGTAATGAGGGAAATAATAATGCTAGTAAAGGGCGTGAACAGAAAGCGGGTGTAAATAAGATTGTCGTGAAAGGAAATAAAGAGTTACCTAAGGGAGCTATTGTGGCGAGAATATCGGCAAAGGTCGAACAGAGAAATAATGTTATTGGTGAGAAATTAAATAAACTCGAGAAAATTGATGTTAGTGTAAATGGGGTAAAAGCAAAAGGATTGGTTGATTCTGGATGTGAAATTAGTGTTATTCACAAAGATTTAGTACCGGAAGAGAAATTAAAAGGAGCGGGTAGTATTTATTTACAAGGATTATTTGGTGAAGCAGTTAAATTACCATTAGCTATTCCGTAATTCGGACAAACTAATATAATTCATCAGGAAGTACTTTGCGCGGTGACCGATAATATTAATGAGCAGGTAATTTTACATCCCGAGATGATTAATGAGTTATCAGGGGTCAATCAAGAGGAGACATTGCTAGAATCCCAAGAATTAGTTCGGAAATTAGCATTGATACCTCAAGTGAAGGGAAAGATATGAGTAGCGGTAATTGTAATGTTTACGCAATAGAAGCGAGATCGGAAAATTTACAAAGTCAAAATGCAGAAAAAACGGAAGTGGAGGAAAATAATAAAGTTATCGTTAGTAATTCAGATATGTTTAAGAAATCCCAATTGGAATGCAAAAATTTAGAGAGAGTTTGGGAATTAGCTAAAATGGATACAGGAGATTATTATATTGTAGATGGTTTATTGTATCATAAAGAGAAATTGTTAGGCGAAACTATAGCGCAATTAGTAGTACCCAAGATAAGAAGGGAAGAGATCCTAAAATTAGCGCATACTTCGGTATTTGGAGGGCATCATGCAGCCAAGAAAACGTTACAGAGAATCAGGTATTCGTTTTATTGGGAGGGGATGGCGAAAGAAACTAAACAATTTTGTGAGTCATGTTTAGAGTGCCAATTGACTAGAGGGGTTAAAGTGAATGATAGAGCCCCTATTTCCCCAGTATCGCGGCCAGAACTTCCATTTCATGTAGTTAATATTGATTTAATTGGGCCTATTGATCCCAAAAGTTCACAAGGGCATCAATATATACTAACCTTAATTGATCAGCATAGCAGGTGGGCGAAAGCAATCCCCCTAAAAAGTTTAACTGCTAAAACAGCGTGTGATGCATTGCTTCAAATATTTACAAGGACAGGAATTCCAAATATAATCGCGGTTGATAATGGAACCAATTTCACTGCCGACTTAACGAAAGAATTTGAGAAAAGGTTAGGGGCTAGTCCACGATTTTCGACCCCACAGTACCCGCAGTCTAACGGTCTTGTGGAACGTTTTAATCAGACGCTTAAACGTATGTTGCATCATACGATTAGGGAAGAAGGGAAAAGATGGCATGAACAAATACCATTTATATTATGGGCGTATAGGGAAGTCCCAAATTCTACGACAGGAATCGCACCTTTTCAATTATTATATGGTAGAGCGCCGGAAGGTCCTTTATCAGTTCTCAGGTCATCCTGGGCAGGAGAAAATAAGGGGGCACAGTTAGATACTATGCCGATTCATGAGTATTTGAATAAACTTAGGGGACGCTTAGAAAGAGCCAAATGAGGCAAAATTATCGTCCGAGGTGCAACAAGGCAGAATGGCCTATCATTATAACTTAAGGTCAAAAGAAAAAACGTTTGAAGTAGGCGATAAAGTAATACTGTTAATCTCCGATTCAACTAATAAGTTATATTCTAGGTGGCAAGGGCCGGCAACTATTGTCGAAAAACGAAACAGGCATTCGTTTATAGTTGAATTGGCCGACGGGAGTAGGAAGCACGTGCACCAAAATAAAATAAGAGAATTTATTGCTAAGTGTAATATAGTGAATATTGTTTTTGAAGGTGGTGAGGAATTTGGATAAGTTGGGGAAATTCCTATTTTAAACCGGGAACAAGAGGTAGAACGGGACATAGAAATGTTCGAAATAAAAGGGTTATCTAATAGTCAAGTCAAGGATATAAAGTCCATTTTGTGGGATAATAAAGAGGTATTTATGGGTCCTGTGCGACCAGCGGAAGTAGGTGAGCACCGTATTGATTTAAAACCGGGTGTGGCAAGGAAAAAGCCAAAGTTATATAGTGTACCTGTTGATTATAAAGAGGAAGTAGATAGACAGATTCAGGAGTTATTAGAATTAAATCTAATCGAAGTGTCAAATGCAGAAATTAGTCATCCAATTGTTTGCGTGGCGAAAAAAGACGCAACTGTTAGGCTTTGCATTGATTATAGATCTTTAAATTCAGTAACGCAGGTCCCAACATTTCCTATGAAAGATTCGCAGGAAATCGTGTACACTGCGGGGGCAGCTAAATATTTATCTTCGATTGATTTATTGAGGGGTTATTGGCAGATTAAAATGGCTGAGGAATGTAAACATTTGACAGCGTTTACAACGCATAATGGGACTTATCAGTGGCGTACTATGCCTTTTGGTTTGTCAGGGGCAGCTGCTACTTTCCAAAAAGATATGAATGAGGTTCTTCAAGGTCATCGGAGGTATGCACAAGCATATATTGATGATGTCATCATTTTCTCCGACACCTGGGAAGAGCATTGTGAGCATGTTAGGTCTGTCATAGAAGAATTCAAAAATAGAAATTTTACGATTAGGCTGGATAAATGTAAATTTGGAGAGAAATTGACTAAGTTTTTAGGTCATGTAATTGGGGGTGGAACGCATGCACCTGATGAGGAGAAAATAGGAGCAATAAGGGACTTAAAGAGACCGAAAACTAAAAAGGAAGTTAGATCTATTTTGGGATTAATGGGATTCTATCGATCTTATATTCCAAATTATGCAGAAATTGCTATACCTTTAACGGAATTAACTAAAGGGAAGGTTAAAAATACTGTACCATGGGATGAAAGGGCAGAAGAAGCATTTAATACCCTTAAAGATGAGTTATGTAACGTGACGCGTTTGGCTACACCTACCGTTGGCCGAGAATATCAGCTTCACGCCGATGCTTCAGACCTGGCAGTAGGATGTTGTCTTACGCAAAAAGATGAAAAGGGTCAGTTTAAACCGATAGCTTTTGCCAGTCAGAAATTATCAGGGGCTCAGCGTGCTTGGCCGAGTATAGAGAAAGAGGCTTGGAGTGTTCTCTTCGGGTTGCGGAAGTTTGAAAAGTGGACATATGGATCTCAAATTGAGATCATAACGGATCATAATCCATTAAAATTCCTCACTGAAACAACTCCAAGGTCCCCCAAACTCACTAGATGGGCGCTTGCCTTGCAACGCTGGAACCCGAGTATTTCTCATCGTCCAGGAGCTCAACATTTAAATGCTGATGCAATTTCCAGGCTACATAGGAAGAGCTGGGAAGAACAGCCAATTGCTAGCCCATCGGCATCAATGACTAAATAGTGGACAAACCTTAAAGGGGTGTCATCACGTTTAATTTTTTTTTTGTATGTGTGTAATTGTATTTGAATTTTTGTGTTATAGTGTTATAGTATATTAGCATGTGTAGTTTTTCTGCAATAATAATAGTAGTACACGGTTCATTAGAGATGTCAGTAGAGAATGTTCGGACACCTTGATATATATATGCAATAATAATAATGAAGAAACCTGCAAAGAGACTATTGAACTCTTCTATGATGTTACTATATGTTTGGGGAAAATTAGCCCCTAAATGGCATATTTTCCGCTAAGGTGGGGGGTGCCAGGTTCTGAGAAACATCTGCTATTAGAACTGAGGTTCTATATTATTTTTGTCTTAATATATTATATATTGTATGGGTTGTGTACTGGAATTTCAAAATAACAGTCTTTCCTTATCTAAAACTGGATCTAAGCCGGTGAAAATGTATAGATGGTATGAAGGGGGGAAAAGATAGTTCAGAGGGATGTGCCCAACCTTTTGAGATGTCTGTGGAAAGATGGGGAAACAAAAGCATTCCACGAACGAAGAAAAGAGTTTGGAATGGGAGCCAGGTAGAAAACCCCGGAGGGGTTACGTTGAGAAGTAGCAAGGGGTTGCTGAAAGGCAGTCTCTTCTGCTGATATAGTTAGTTGGAGCGTAGCGCGCAAATTGGACGTGTGTTCCTGGGGAGAGCTCTGAGAGGTAGAGCGTAGGGTTCAGTTGGAACCGAGAGCGCCAAGCGCAAGCTTAGTCACGGTGTATAGCTCTTAGAGATAGAGCGTATGATTGAGTGAGGCTCGGAGAGCTTAGGCTTAGAGCACATATGTTTTGCTAGATCGAGATTGATCTCCGGAAAGCTAATTTAACGTGTGTAGAGTGAGAGTGATTTAACGTAGTTTAACAGTACACAGCCAGCATTTACTGTATTCAATTTAATGTTGAACCGGATCATCTATATCCGAGTTTGTAAGTGTAAATAGTGTTTTGTTGTTGTGTAAATAAACTGTTAATTTAGTTAATTGAAAGCGTTGGTTTTCATTTAAACAATCTTCTCAGTGCGTGACCGATATCACGTAATCATATCGGTGGTGGCAGCATATAAATAATAAGGATTTTCTTCGAAGTTGTGCGGACTAAGAGGAAACTCCGACAAGTTCCTTACTAAAACTCGTCATATATTTCAACACATTTTTGATTGACAATTCCAAATGCTTACTTTCAGTGATCAATTCAGGGCAGTAATGAAATTGCCTGTGGGTAACTAGCGTGTTCCTTCCCCATAAAATTTCAGATTTTCGAATTACTAATGACGAATATTACAATGTCACCGCTAGAGTGAGGCTAAAAACGAATCTTTGTATCTTTTAATAGCAGAAAACGCTAAAACTTCGGACATGTATTCGATATATGTTATTGAGGTTCACCATGGCATGTTCGGTATTGAAAATGAAGTGTATAGTATTTATAGTTCATTTACAGGGGAACTCAAACGGTCGGATGATGAGCATCCCAAAAGGAAAAGTAGAATATTTAGAGTTCTAGTGATAGAAGATTAATCAGGCAGGGGTCAGTTTTGCATAGAATATCACGAGAGAAGGATGCTATTTAGAGTGAATGTGATCCAAATTTTCGCCACCGTAACTTAAAGTTACTTGGACTCAAAATAAAACCAGTAACTTAGATCAATCCTGGGTGCACTATGTTGAGAGCACTGATGTCATTCGCCAATACTCCAGCCGATAACAGCACTAGCTAGTAACATAGTAAACCTCTGGGCTAATTTGAAACGCTTTATGTTTGTGTCCAAGAAGTCCCTAAATTAGTCCAAGTAACCCCAAATTACGGTACTTAAAATAAAAAAACCTTAAAACTTCACATGTCCTTCCTGCTACTCAAGATCTTGGAGAAATGAATCAATTGTTTCCAATTTTTTCACATTCGTGGAATGTGATCACGCTCATGACTAATTTTAATGAATTAGTGACGTGACTACGCAAATTAGAAGAGCAAAATTCGGCGTCTTCCATGGTACCCTCTTCTATGCTACGTATATACACAACAGTAGTGCAAACTAACCTTGTATAGTATTATGTGAATAAACATTGGCAGTGGTGTTTTGTAAGGGAACACATTACAGACTATTTGCCTATGCAAATAATTTTTATATGATTCAATATAATAGCAAAAACATTAACCGTATCTCACTTAGTACATTTTCTCCACATTAACAGACCTGTTCAAATTATGAAAGGGCAGATATAACGAGGTCCTTTATTACAAAGAAGACGTAGATCTAAATACAAACAGGTAGCGTATATTTGGGTTTTTCCTTTTGGCATTTTTCTGTGAAGAAGTTTCTTATATTTTCTTATTGCTTTAATTAATGAAAATAATTAATTCATATTAATTCATTTTTTTCATTCATACTATTTGCATACTTTAGGTTTACTCTGAGATTCTCGGGACCGTGGCATTTTTCACCACCGCCACACTAGAGATACGCCAACTCCTTTGTTAAAATTTTCCCTCTACTAGAGGAAGGCGCAAATATTAAATTTGTAAAACAGTACAAATTCTTGCAAACAGACTGCAAAGTGAGAGAATGGTTCGAAAACAGGACATCTATCTTCTGGTTATGTTAAAAATTGTAAGGATCTCAAAGAAAGCAAACATTTTTTTCCTAATAATAATAACCCGTTCGCTACCAGCATGTCGAAAATGAAGTCTCCGCTGGGACCAAGAGCTGCTCAGTGCGGGGGACCTTTCTATGCCCAAGCATTTTTAAATTTGAACCTTTTGCACCCCACACCAAAATTTCAATCACCTACCAGCAACTCCACGCCTTTCTTACATATTTGAAATAATATGTTAGAAACTCCCTAAAAGTATGTTTAGGTGCTGTATGTTCATTTGTTGTTTGCTCAAATGTAATAAATGTAATGTAATGTAATGTTGTTTACTCAAATGTAATGAATTTTCTAATAATTTCAATGAGTGTCAGTGGATTTGTAGTTAAACTTAGTATGTCACCGTATAGGTGTCAGTGTAGGGCAAAAGGTTAAGGGGGGAGATCACCTTTAGCAGCTCGAGATTGCGCGATTTTAACGCTGTATTAAAAAAGACATTTGGAGCTGTTAATATTTGATCAAATTAAACAATTTTTGTTAGAATAAATTGTACAAATCTTAATTTACGTATTTCTTTAAATAATTTTAATGATACATAATTAGAATTTAGTTTAATTAAGACAGACTAATTAAGGATATTCAATGACATACATGTGTTGCTCGCAGGATTATAAAAAAGTCCTTCCGGACAGTGCCCGGAGGAATAGGTAGCTTTCATATTCCTTATTTTAAAATAGCCAACTTATATCATTCAAGCACACGAAGCTCAATTTAGTGGAAACCGAATATAGGAGATTCAATACTAATTTTTATCAATATAATGAATGAGAATTTCGCGAAATTAGTCAGCTTTATCCAAGCTGCTTTTCTTTAAAATAACTTATATTTGGCTGCCAAATTTGGCGATTTCTTAAAGTGCCTGCCATTTTAAGACAACATGGTGGATGAGGCTAACCAGTGAACTTGGTCGAGACCTTAGTAATTGCTGTGCACATGCTCACTCACATCGGAATCGGTTGATATATACTAGTGCTGTCGCATGCAAAAAATCATATTTTTCAAAATGTCACCCACAATAGAAATTGAAACTGCTATATCTGAGCCATTTTTTAAGGTAAAGACAAACAAAAAATGCTCCTGAATCCTTATATCAAGGCCAAATACTTAAGAAAGAAACCTTTTTCAATTTCTAATTTTTTTGCACCTCACTTTAAATATATATATATTTTTTTTTAATTTAATGGCCGCCATTTTGAAACAAGATGGCTGATGAATCTGGCCAGCGAACTTGGTCGAGGTATTGATATATACTATCCACATGCCTTCTTACATCGAAATAGGCGAACACGTGTGTTATCGCGTGACAAATAAAAGATCGTTTCAAAATGTTAGCCATGCTAGAAATTCAAAGTGCTATAATTCAACCATTTTTTAAGATATGAAAAAAAGAACAAATTTTCAGAAGCAAAAACTGCTCCGGAATCTTTGTATCAAGGCCAAACACACACAAAAAAATCTTTTTCATTTTCCAATTTTTTAATACCTCATTTTAAATTTTAAATTTAAATTTATTTAAATGGCAACCCTTTTGAAACAAAATGGCGAATGAATCTGGCCAACAAACTCAGTCGAGACATTGGTATGTACTATGTACAGACCAAGTTACATCCAAATCGGTTCATAAATACGCCTGTTATCGCGTGACAAAAATCAGGTCGTTTTAAATTGTCAGCCACAATAGAAATTCAAAATGTTATTACTCAACCATTTTTTTAGATATAGACGAAACAAAAACTGTTCCGGAATCTTTGTATTAAGGTCAAACACATACGAAAAAAATCTTTTTAATTTTCCAATTTTTTGCTATCTCATTTTAATTTTTTATTTTTTTAATTTTTTTAATGGCCGCCATTTTGAAACAATATGGCGGATGAAGCTGATTTTGAAACAATATGGCGGATGAAGCTGGCCAACGAACTCGGTCGAGATATTTGTATGTACTATGTACACACCAAGGTACATCCAAATCGGTTCATAAATACGCCTGTTATTACGTGACAAAAATCCGGACGTTTCGAAATGTCAGCCACGCTAGAAATTCCAAATGCTATAACTCAGTCATTTCTTAAGATATAGACGAAACAAAAACCCGGTCGAGACATTGGTATGTACTATGTATAAACGAAGTTACATCCAAATCGGTTCATAAATACGAATTTTATCGCGTGACAAAATTCAGGACGTTTCAAAATGTCAGCCACGCTAGAAATTCAAAATGCTATAACTCAGTCATTTCTTAAGATATAGACGAAACAAAAACCCGGTCGAGACATTGGTATGTACTATGTATAAACGAAGTTACATCGAAATCGGTTCATAAATACGCCTGTTATCGCGTGACAAAATTCAGGACGTTTCAAAATGTCAGCCACGCTAGAAATTCAAAATGCTGCAACTCAGCCATTTTTTAAGATATAGACGAAACAAAAACTGCTCCGAAATCTTTGTATAAAGATCAAATACATAAGAAAAAAATATTTTTCCATTTTCAATTTTTTGGTACCACATTTCAAATTTTAAATTTTTTAAATAATTTTAAATGGCCGCCATTTTGAAAGAAAATGGCGGATGAAGCTGGCCAACGAACTCGGTCGAGACATTGGTATGTACTGTGTACACATCGAAATACATCGAAATCGGTTCATAAATACGCCTTTTATCGCGTGACAAAATTCAGGACGTTTCAAAATGTCAGCCACGCTAGAAATTCAAAATGCTATAACTCAGCCATTTTTTGAGATATAGACGAAACAAAAACTGCCCCGGAATTTTTGTATAAAGGTCAAATACATAAGAAAAAAATATTTTTCCATTTTTAAATTTTGGTACCACATTTCAAATTTTAATTTTTTTTTTTTAAATGGCCGCCATTTTGAAACAAAACGACGGATGAAGCTGGCCAACGAACTCGGTCGAGACATTGGTATGTACTATGTACACACCGAATTACATCGAAATCGGTTCGTAATTACGAGAGTTGCAGTGTGACATAGGTCAGATATATAGATCTGGGGGCACGGCAGTGCCCCTGCCAAGTCGAGAAAGCACAGCCGTAAGCATCCTTTTCTGGAAGCAACTCAGGGTACTTTTGACAGCCCTATATCCCTTCGCTGGAATTTCCCAGAAACTTGAAACTTTGTTTTTCTAAAAGTACTCTTTAAGCGGAAGCAAATGGTAAAATTTCCACGTTTCTATCTTTTCTAGTTCAGAAAATATATGAACTCAAAGTTTCGCTTTTTCGACACTCACTGACTCACCGATCATCAAAAATCTGAGGTACATCCTGTAGCTCTAGAAACTTGAAATTTGGTAAGAAGGTAGTATTTGGGATACAAAGAAAGGAAAAATTAAAAAATTTGGAAAATTCGAAAAAAAAAATCGAAAATCTTTTATTTTCCGTAATTGGAATCATTATCAATACTGTTGCTCACTGATTATCAACATGATAAAACGCAGCTTGTCAACTAAACCATCGGTTTGTCAACTATACTAAATCGAGCACGAAATAGCTGGGTCCTGAATACAGTAAAATTAGTTTTAATTGACTAGAACAAATAAAGGTACTACTTGATTATCCCTTCGACCGAAAAACTATCGCCAAACTATAAGATTAAATGCCAATAATGGATGATCGTAAATGTCGCATTCACTTGACATTAAATACCATACACGTGTTTGTTACATCAAAGGATTTTTAATTCGACTTTTTACTTGTAGTTTCATTAAGGTTTTATTAATTTATTTGTTTTTTCGTTATTTAAAATAAAAATAAGGCAATTTGTGTAATTTGGCGAAATTTATCAACGGGATAATCAAATAGTACCCAAATAAAATTAATTTATTTTACCAAATGTTAATTTGGTGAATTTAAATATTTTATAAACATTTTGCAAATATGCTAACATTTCTTGATATATAGCTGCTCTTATACTTTTGCTATATTTAACATCTCTACCATATTATTTTAAACATTACTATAGTTTGATGCAATGGCAATAAGCCATGGCGCAAAATTAGCAGCAGTTTTAAAAGCAAGAGAAATTGGTACTTGTTAGTTATCCCGTCGACCAAATTACTATCGCCAAATTGTAAGATTAAATGCCAATAATGGTTGAGCGTAAATGTCGCATTCACTTGACAACACGTGCTTACGTCATTAAGTGATTTTTATTTCGACGTTTTATTTGTATTTTTATTAATGTTATACTAATTTATTTGTTCTTTTGTTATTTAAAATAAAAATGATATCAATTTGTATAAATTTGGCGGTTGGTTTGGCGATTTATATAATTTGGCGAAATTGGTCGACGGGATAACTAACAAGTACCGAGAATTTTGCTGTCAAACTTACCTCATATTTACAAAATAGCTCCCATGTGCTGCCAAACTATTGACGTAGACAACAATTGTTGAAAAATAATAAATTCAATTTTTATAAAACATGGAGAGTGGCACTCAGGATATGACTAACATAATCGCATACGTAAAAAAAGGTATTTTTTTTAATGGCAATACAAACTCCCCTGCGATGTTTAATTTTTTTAAATATGTTTTTTAGGTACTCAAATTATCGTTTAGGAATTCAAAATCAAAATTCTACATTCCCTTCTCCCCAGAAAAAATGAAATATTGAAAAGAAATCAAGAAATCAATTATTTTTATATTTAAAACTTAAACATCATCACTTTTTCACTACTATGACGTCATTTTCTCTGACTTTTCACTTTCAACCGTGCTAAGACTACGAGCGGTAGATATGAATATTCAGTGAACAACCGTTAGTGGACTTCCAAGGGAGACCATTTTTCATCTGTAACCGAAATCCGCAAAAAACGATGCCTTTAACATTAATTAAAATATGATGGTGAAATGAAACTGTCCGCATTAACCGGAGATACGTCTTAAAAGGACGCATTAACGAAAATTCCGCTATATTCTCCGCAACTTATTGATGTTTTGCGGCTAGTATCTATCCCATTTCTACATTTACTACAACAAAAATATTTAAAAAACAAGTAAGAAAAATCATGCGTTAAGCATAGATTATGAAGCACTTTCCAACACTTCCTGAATGCTTTAACAAAACTTCATTATTTAGGGAAATAAGGTATATAAGAGAACTAAGTAAACATTTTAGAAAACACATAAAACATTTGAAAAACTGATTTCAGCAGTTATCGTCCATAGCAAATATGTATTCCAATTCTTTTGAACAGCCCTGTATTTGATCTGTAGGTTGATATATATACTATATAATGGAGAAATTTAGTTTAGCAAGAAAACACATAACAGGTTGAAATTTCTCTCTCAGCAATTTTTAGTAATAGACGGAAACATACTTATATATTTTTGTAAAACCCTGTAGTTAACCTAATACTTTTATTATACTCCACTATTTAGCTAAAGTTTATTTCAAAGTAAAACACTCTTAAAACTACCGGAATCACATTTCCAGAAATTATCATTTATAGACGGCCATGTATCCAATTCTTTGCGTGACCCTGTATGTCATTTTATATATGTTTTACAAACATTTCTTAGTAAACTAAATGCAGTTCAGCGTAAAAATGCCTAACTCATTTAAAAATCACCTTTAAGCAATTTGCAATCATACCCAGCAACCAATACGAATTCTTTTGAGTAGCCCTGTATAGCAATTAAAGCATTTATACACACCATATACAATGCATAAATATAGTGAAACATAAAAGCACATAACATAATTAAAAATGCATTTCCAGCAATCATCGCTACTTTACAGTATTTCGGGTACAATATAGTATCTGAAATCTTTTGTGTGTCCCTGTAAATGCTCTGCATTTCATATTATCCATGAAATAAGTTATAGTAAACCTTAGCGACGCATATCAATTTCATTATACATGTGATAGTTTAACATAATTAAAATACGCCGGAAAAAATTCCTTCCACTTCTATATCATTATGCAACGGAATTCTTTTGTGTGTCCCTGTAAATGAATAATAACTATTTTTTGGGCCGCATATTGTACAAAAAATGCATATTTTAGTGCACTTGATAAATGCATATCAATTTTATTATGTTTGAAAGCATGTAATATCATTAAAAATCATTTTAAACGATTTTTCCCATAGGCCGTAATATAACGGAAAACTTTTGACTGTCCCTGTAAATGAACTAAACATGCTACAAACTTCATTTGCAATAGGGTTCGTGCTATGGTAGAGGTCACTAACATTCAAAAATTTCAGAACGATCCGAGTATATTTACGGGAGTTAGAGCGCGTACAGACGGACAGACGTACAGACGGCCAGACGGACAGACGGACAGACAAACCGAAGTCATAAACACTTTTTAACTTTGTTGGAAAGTGTTAAAAATTACCTAGCTATGCTCGGTCTACTGTGTATTAAAATCATTTAAATAAAAAAATTATTACGATTTACTTTAAATTCGAAAGTATGAAGGTTTGAATGTTTAGTGTAAAATTCTTTCACCTACTTGTTTCTAAAAATAACTTGATTGTAAATGTTACATATCGAAAAGAGGAATAACTGAATTTCAAATTTTGGCGACACAGTTTTTTATTGTGTAAAATTTGAATTCTAGATGTCAGTTTGCATCTGCAAAATTGCTGAAAAGACGCAGTGACAGAGGGAAACGCGAAATTGTATGATATTCCAACGAAAGACATTGTTGATCGAAGAAAGTTTGAAAGGAAAAATTGAAATGTTATATTTTGATCACAGCGAAGAAAGTCCTTATCGAATAATTCCTACATCTGGAGATCGTATCTGTTTATCTATATTTTCTTTTCTGTGCTAGGTGACATAGCCTAGTCGTATGATATCAGATGTGCTATAGCTGAGTATGTGGTTGCGCACTGGGATTAGCTGGGATTAGTTTCTTAGGAGGTCACTTTACGTTCTACTTCCTCTTCTTAACAGCTAGCAATAATCTATTATCTAATTATTTATTTTTCCAAATGAATACCTATCACAGAGAGAAATCAACTAGAGAAAAAAATTAGAAGACCTATTGAGGTCAAAAGGGGAAGGCCTAATCGTTCCCAGAAATCACGTTCTCAACAGCTCCAAGAAGCTAGAGCTCTCTATCGTCAAAACCATCTTCAAAAACAAAAACACACATTAAAACGTTACAGCGATTCACACCCTGAAATGGGAAGACGTAGCTCGCTAAGAAGTCGCGCGCTGTTCTGTTGCCCACCCTGGTATGAATATTAGAGCTCACTGACGAAAAAGGTCTAGAGGTAAGCTGCAGTTTAAAATAAACACTTTAGAAAACATTACGAGAGCTATAACTAAAAAAATGGGGAATAGACTGGAAGCAGACAAAGTTAGCAAATGGACTCTGCACAGTAGAATTAACTTTGGAGGGCTTTGATTGAACAGCTGGTAAATTGAAACAAAAACTAATATAGTTACTAGAAAAATTGAATGAATGGATTTCAAACAGTAGCACACATGCCAATTCACTTTTCTAGGAAAAGCAGAACATCGAAGCAATCAGGAGCCATAAAGTCTATGAAGTTAAAGATAGTGTAATTGAAATCGACGCTACTGGAAAAGCTTTCTTTGGCTTTCTCCTTACAAAAAGAAGTGAAATCCCATCAAAAACATCTCATGTAAAAAAAAAGCCAAGTCTCCTGACTCTTTAACCGTAAAAAGTTCTGAGATCATATGTAGAGACAAGCTTAGCTCTCTTATTAACTCTGATATTTTAATTCACAAATTACTCCTAGTCTCTACACCTTTAGTAAATGATTATTTTGTGACTTGGCAATGACGCAGCACGAGAATGTCAAGGCTGTTGTTTACATTTTAATATTAACGTTTATTTATAAAGTTTTGCATAAAATAGTTTATGTAAGAGCATTGAACGTATATGTATTTGTAGCATGAAAATAATTTTACATTACATTGTAAGCCCGGATGCGAAAACTCTCTACTGCTCAAACTTAATGTCCGGAGTTTTGGGTGATTTTATTCCTATGTAACGTGAATACGAGCCAGACCCCTCTTTTACAAAGATCCCCAATCGGTGCATCCCTCCTTCAGGCCTCTATCCGTCGCGTTCATATTCAGCCTTAATCAAATAATCTATTCCCAATTCAAAACATAAGTAATGTATTTATCGTAATAACTTTCCTGTACTGCGTAATTGCCAAGTCACAAAATAATCATTTACTAAAGGTGTAGAGACTAGGAGTAATTTGTGAATTAAAATATCAGAGTTAACAAGAGAGCTAAGCTTGGCTCTACACATGATCTCAGAACTTTTTACGGTTAAAGAGTCAGGAGACTTGGCTTTTTTTTACATGAGATGTTTTTGATTTGATATATATATATATATATATATATATATATATATATATATATATATAAATTTTGAACGGAGGGTGGTTTCGGGGTCTGGGGGTCATGATCGATGAAAATATACCAAAATTTTTTGAAATTGTTTTCCTCCGAACGGCTGCAATAGGTTGCTTTTTGTAATGAAAGCTACCTCAAATATATTTGATATAGCCACTTAATATTGTATATACAGGGTGTCCGGTCTCAACGGTGTCCAATGGCTAATTCCTAAACCGTTAGTCATAGACATATAGTTCCAATTACAAAAATGTTTTAAATCAGGTAAAGAAATATTTTAAAAGTGATTTGGGTCAATAAAAACATTTCTTAAAAAATTACGAAATTTAAATTTTTATACGGTCCCCCGGTCCTATAAGTTATATTTAGTGAAATTTTCCTTTTACACTGACAAGTAATACAAAGAAAGTCCCGTTATTCTACGATTAAAATTGACCGAGTAATAGCTGTTTAAAGTTGGAGCATATTTTTTGCTGCAAATTGGGGGTCATTCACAAATTTAGTCGAAATATAATTTCGTCAGATATAAAAAATATTTGGGAGTAAAATTAACATTGCAATATAAATTTGAAATCTTTAATCATTCTGGCATATTAATGGAAAATATACAATTTGTAATAAACATTTAAGAAGAAAGAAAAACAGAATTTTTGTTAAATAAAATGATTCTAAATTAACAGCCTCAATTCTTTACAAAATGATACGTATTTTAAAATATTATTAGATTGCACAAGCCCGCAAAAGTTGGGTTATGTCATGTTTTTTAGCTTTTGATAATTGATTCTTATATATTCTGTACCGCTGAATCCGAAATTGACCTTCATTTTTAACTATCATATCAGGATTTTTCGCAAATTGTAAATTTCAAAGTTAAGAAGTTCAGTGTTAAAATTGAATTTCCTCCCCCATCTCATCGGACCACTCAGCTGTTTAGCTGTAAGAATCCCAGGATAAGCAAAAATATTAAATACATTTTTTAATCAAATAAAATAAAATAAAAAATGTTTTACATATTTTTTATAGAATGAGATTTTCGCTATATTTTAACTTACACATTTGCGATTTGCAAAAAAATTCTAATTTCGTGGTGGTTAAAAATGAAGGTCATTTTCAGATTCAGTGCTAAAAAGTGCGTAAAAATCAATTATCAAAAGTTAAAAAACACAACCATCTCCTCTACTTTATAGTATTCGATTTTTGTTATTCTTTAAATTTGAAAATTTATGATTTGCGAAATATCCTGACATGATGGTTAAAAATTAAGGTAATTTTCAGATTCAGTGCTAAAAAATACATAAAAGTTAAAAAACCCAACAATCGCAGTCTTGTATTATCTTATCTAAAACTTTTTCTTAAACTCCTTGGCAGAAATCTATCCGAAATTTTTTGTGTTATCCTGTAAAATAAGTATAAATGGTAACCACCGAAAATCTTAATAATATTAGATTGTTGTCGGATTTGCGCCAGTATGTAAAATGCAATCTCGATGGGATATTTAAAAGTAGGTTAAAGTTCGAGTACAAATTTTGAACTGAAAAAACATACATACGATTGTTGAAGTAACATAAAAACTTATAAAAAAACATAATTTTTGTTAAAAGAAATCATAAGAGAAACAGTCTCAAATCCTGACAAAATAAAACATATGTTATTTTAGCCAATTTGAGAGTTAATCATAATACTTGTAGGATTTTTTTTTGAAAGCCCAGATGCAGATGAAGTAAGATCTTCGAATACTTTAAACACTTGGTATATGATCCCTCAAAGCCAAGCTGAACTCATTTGTTTTCAGAGTAAAAAAGTGGCGTAAGTCATGCATTTTTAAAGTTTCCTAACTCGCTCAATTTTAGCGTTATATGAATGGGACTTCTTTTGTCTTACTTGTCAGTGTAATAGGAAAAAATTACTAAATATAACTTATAGGACCGGGGGACCATATAAAAATTTAAATTTCGTAATTTTTTAAGAAATGTTTTTATTGACCCAAATCGCTTTTAAAATGTTTCTTTACCTGATTTAAAACATTTTTGTAATTGGAACTATATGTCTATGACTAACGGTTTAGGAATTAGCCATTGGACACCGTTGAGACCGGACACCCTGTATATATTCTTACAATATCGTACTTTACCATCAACCTAAAATAATAATCAATTTTACAGATGAAAATATTTTTTCCAGACAATTAAACCATAAAACGCAAAATCTATGATAAAATTTCAATAAAAAGTAAAATATAAATAAAGAAAAAAGTTACAGGTACAGTCGTGGAAAAAAAAAAAAGTAAACACTCCCTACTAACTCCTCAACAAATTATCGTAGAAGAAAGTTACTGGTACCGAACGATTGGCAATGAAGGATACTTTTAAATGATGTATATAAAATTCGCTTAGGGGGCCATCTACATATTAAAACGAACCATAACTTTGTTTTTTTCAATAGCAATACCCAATTTCAACGAGATATTTCAAATCTTCGGTTCAAACTATGCCTAGACACCAAATTTCAAGTCATTTGAATGATAAGTGTTTGAAATATAAAAATTCAAAATTTAGTGCTTCTAATGTTAAATTACATTTTCATATTTTTATTTATATCTCCAGAATTTATGCTCCTAATGTGCTAATTTTTTGTGTAGCAATAATACTAATATACCCAAACATAAATACGTTGAATTTGCAATTTTTATAATTTTATGATATGAATTATGAAATTAATATTCGAAAAAATTATGAATTGCAACCTACAATTTTTTTGATGGATTTAGATTTATTAAGTCCTGCTTTATGGAAATTCAAAATTTCACATTTTTCTTCCAAGTAGTTTTCAAATTATGCTTAAAAACGGCAAAATAATGGTCTATAATAGAAGTGACTAGATATTTTGAAATTTCTTACGCTGTCCTGTAATGTAGCAGACTTCATTGACTGCTTGAGTGACGCTTAAGGTGCCTTGATCAAGAAGGGGGCTCTCTGGTTAACAATCGAGTACCGAACTTCAATTTGGATACATCCCTTAAAATATGCTCGTTTTAAAATAATTAATTTCTCGGAAATTTAGGGTACGAATTGCATAAAAATTTGTTTTTAGGCTAATTAAATGGTGTAGAATTCATTTATGATGTCAGAATTGTGTACTGCTATTGAATAAAACAAAGTTCTGGTTCGTTTTAATATGTAGATGCCCCCCTATGCTAATTTTATATACATCATTTAAATGTAGACTTTATTTCCAATCCTTCGGTACCAGTAACTTTCTTCTACGGTAATTTGTTGAGGAGTTAGTAGGGGGTGTTTACTTTTTTTATCGACGACTGTACTTACTTAAAAATAGGTAAAGGTTATAAAGCTGTATAAAATGCAATATAATCCAAAACTTTAAGTTTCTGTGTTACTTAGTTTTGGAAATAGGATGCGCGCAATGTCAAATACATCGATTTGAGAAAAATGACTTTAAAGTTTGAATTTACCTAGATTTGGATAGATATCGCTCCACATATTTTATCATAAAACCGGTTGTAATTAGAGTATCGTCATATATATATATGTTTATTTATTTATTTATTTATTTTTTTTTTTTTTTTAAGTTTGGTAACATGTTATTCTTTCATAATAGTCAACAAAAAATTTTTTGACTTTTTAAAAAAGTTTTAAGGTGATCTCCCCGCTTAAATATAAGTCGTGAAATCGGGATTTAATTGGAATACTTTGATTTTAGTAATTCGTATCTTTTATAGCTCTTTATAAGTTTCAAAAAGATAAACGTAAATCGGATAATCAAGCCCTCAGATCTTTGGCAAGAAGTATCGCTGGTGCAGGACACACATCTCAAGCGTCGCGCATACCAAATGCTGGGAGAGAAAGGTTTAATCTTTCATTTTTAAGTTGCCGGTTCGCCTTTCAAAATGTAGATCGCTAAATGTAGATGATTTTAAATGATGAATTTTTCAATTATTTTAAATTCACATATAGAATCAATGGATCATTTTAAAAGTATATTCCAAAAAGTTAAATAAACTGAAATATATAATGAATGTTTATAGAAAGAATACATTTAATAAAATTCAAATAAACTCAATAACTTATCGTGCCTATGATTAAATGAAACAAAGAAAATGGGGAATTAAGGAAATGCAAAGAAAAATGTCGTTATCAATGATAATGTAAGAAATGTTTTAGAGCTTCAGTATGAAGCCTTATCACTTACATTAAATTTTATGAACATAGTCAGTTGTCATAATAACTAAACTTTTTATGGCTTCCTGTGTTTCAGGATTTCCCCTTGGCATTTGTAATTTTTTATTTTAATTCTTAAATGAGTCAGTGAGCTAAACGAGGAAACACTTTTCTTTTTACTTTCTTTTATTTCCCATTAACCGCATTTTTTCCAATGCTCAAAAACAATAAACTGGACTGAATATTATTAAATTCCTTGATTTTTTTTATAAATCAGAGACAGATTTAGTGGAGGTGAATAGGGATTTAAGTACCGGTTCGTCTACAAAAAAGGGTCCTTATGAATTTCTTATGTTTTGCATATTAACCGTTTAAGAAGTAATTTTTAAGAAAAAATATGAAAGGACTTCAAGGGGCTGTTTCTTTTATCATCGTGTCTTTTTGGCATCTGCATCAGAGCCCTGCGTGGTTTATACTCGATCTGACCCAACCTGCGGTTAGGGTCGGAGTCGGATAAAATCATATAAACCCTGTTAACCAACTGGATGCAAGCCTCTAATCCACATTCATTTTCCATGCCATTGTTGCCATCCCTCATCTTGACACGCAGTAGAGAACGACACGTTAAAATTTTTGATGCAACCCTATTAAAAAACTGTACACTATAATACGAATATTTTAGAAATGTAAAACAGTACTGAGTACCTTAAGTTTATACTAAAAATTCAAAATGATTCGTCATTTTTTACGAAAGTTAGTCTAACTATTCAAAAAAAGAAAAGAAAAGAAGACACATAGACAAACATATATATATTTTTTAAATACTTGTGAAGTTCAAACGGCACTACCAGCAGGACAAGACCTTTCCAACAATATTATATATATATATATATCCCCATAAATAAATTACGTTTTATGCAAGTTTAAAGACAATTTAATTGCTATTTATTTACATTCAATATTTTAAACTCTTAATTTAGTTTTATACACCAACTTCATTTTTTTTAGGTAGATTTCGTATGAAATACTACCTATTGGGATCGTTCCTATGTTGGAATTTCTGAAAAATTTTTGCAGATCTACACCGATCATGACTCCTAGATCCCAAAACCGCCCTCAGTAAAAAACTTTATATATATATATATATATGTGTGTATCTATCTATCTATCTATCTATATATATCACTTTCTTCTGGACACGATAACTTTCGTAATTCTGCACCAATCTCTTCCAAACTGATACATAAAATCAAAGGGCATAAAATCTCGGTCAAGTTCGTTAATGGGCAAAATCGGACCAAGAGGATGGATATAGGGAGGGGTTTTGTGAAAACCGAAAACCCTCCATAACTTCTTAATTTTTGTACATATCAAATCAGTTTAAAGATTTTATTACTTCTAAAAATAGGGCCAAAATTTTATGTATCACAGATTTTTGATAAAGTTAAAAATGGGCTCAAGGGGCGCAAAGAATAGGGTTTTGGGGAGAAAAAAATTCATAACTTCGTCAATTCTCACGATATCAATTCCAATTAATTTTATTATAAATCTTCTTAATATTATCTACAACTTTCATATTCACAAGTTTTTGATAGGACAAATTCGTACCGCAAAAAAAATTAAAAACGAAAACAAAAAGGGGGTTTGAAGAAGTAAAAAATCCATAACTCCGTCAATTCAAAAGATATAAAATCCACATGAATTCATCATATATCTTCTTAATATTGTCTACAACATCTATATAGACAAGTTTTGGATAGGACGAATTCTTACAGCAAAAACAAATTAAAAATACATAGCGGTTGAAGAAAAAAATCATCTAAGTAAGGGTATATTCAAATCCAAACTGCGTATTTTCTGACTCATTTTACAATTCATTTTTGCTCTCAAAGGCTTCCAATTGGTACGTTTTCTTACTCAGAAACTATATAATGTACCGTAATGATCGATTTATTGATAGAGGCAGAATATACTTAAAAAAATGCTGTTAAATTGGGCATTTTGAACCGAATTTCCCGAAGCGGATTGTGTTGTAAAAATCATTGTATTAAGGATGCACTCAAATCCAAACTGCTTATTTTCTGACTCATTTTTAAATTCATTTTTGCTCTCAAACGCATTTAATTGGTATATTCGCTTATTCAGAAACTATATAATGTACCACAATGATCGATTTTTTGATAGAGGCAGAATATATTTCAAAAAATTATGTCAAAGTGGGCATTTTGAACGGAATTTCCGGAAGCAATTGTGCTATCACTTTCTTCTGGACACGATAACTTCCGCAATTCTGCACAAATCTCTTCCAAACTGATACATAAAATCAAGGGACATAAAATCTCGGTCAAGTTCGTTAATGGGCAAAAGCTGACAAAGGGGATGGAATTAGGGAGGGGTTTTGTGAAAACCGAAAAAACCCCATAACTTCTTAATTTTTGTACATATCAAATCAGTTTAAAGTTTTTATTACTTCTAAAAATAGGACCAAAAATTTATGTATCACAGATTTTTGATAAAATTAAAAATGTACTCAAGGGGCGCAAAAAATAGGGTTTTTGTTGAGAAAAAAAATCCTAACTTCGTCGGTTCTCAATATATCAAATCCAATTAATTTTATTATACATCTCCTTAATAATATCTACAACTTTTATATTCACAAGTTTTTGATAGGACCAATTCGTACTGCAAGAAAAAAAAAAAAAAAAAAAAAAAAAAAAAAACGAAAACAAAAACAAAAAGGGGAGGTTGAAGAAGAAAAATTTTCACAACTCCGTCAATTCACAAGATATAAAATCTCCATGAATTTATCATATATCTTCTTAATATTGTCTTCAACATTTATATAGACAAGTTTTTGATAGGGCCAATTCTTAAAGCAAAAACAAATTAAAAATACATAGCGGTTGACGAAAAAAATCTTATTAAGGGTGCATTCAAATCCAAACTGTCTATTTTCTTACTCATTTTTAAATTCACTTTTGCTCTCAAACGCATCCAATTGCTAGATTCTCTTATTCAGAAACTATATAATGTACAGTAATGATCGATTTTTTGATAGAGGCAGAATATATTTCAAAAAATGATGTCAAAGTGGGCATTTTGAACAGAATTTCCCGAAGCGATTGTGTTAGAAACGAAAAACATTGCCCTACAGAGAAAATAATTGTTTATTAATCAAGTTTTATTTAATTGAAAGAAAAATAAAAACACAGGTCGCTTATAAATCTTTTAAAAAATCGCGTCAGCATGTTTCATATTTTTTTTTATTAAAAATTAATCTGAAAATGTGCCAGAAAATTTCGAGTTGTTGAGTATGGAAAAAATTTTTTTTAATATCGCCTTAACATGATTCTCATAAAACCAGCTATTTTATAAAAAGGAAATAAAAACTCGTCAAAAGCAGACAGATAAAACTGTTAAAGTGGATTTATATCTAATCATGATTTAGTTTTTGTTGGTGAAATTAGTATACTTAACTTCGAAATCTACCTCTGCCTGTAGGCCGGGCCGGCAGGGATTTTTTTTTTATTATTATTTATTTATTATAATTTTCTTTTTTAATGATTATGCACTGTTGTGGAAAATATAATTAAATATTTCGATTTGTAAATTTATTATTCTGATATTATATAGTACATTTATTTATACGTTTATTTAAATTTGAATCATTATTTAATAACTTATCCATATCAAATACTTATCTATTTTTATCTAAAATTCATCATTTATATTAAATTATTAAAGTTACTTTTTTAAAGGTTAATCAACATATTATTATTAATACTTTTTTCTCTCTTTCCTACATAAACAATGGCAGTGATCTTTAACAGTATTATCTTATGATAGAGGGCAGCACTAAATATGATTTAAATATAGTGGAAATACCGTATGTAATCTATTTCAACATTATTACACTGTTTTTCCTAACTCCATGGTTTTATTAGTAGAATTATTCTTATAATATTCCTGGCAACAAATGTAAATCACTTCTTAGCACGTTTTAAACTTGATGTGTCATTGCTGACTTCCTTCGTTCATAAATTGGTAAATGCTTTCTTTAATCCATTTTATTTTTGTATCTATTATAATTTTTTATTTCTTTTTTTCTGAATTCGCTGCGTATGGTAGCAGAAATTTTGCCTTTCTTAGCTTGTTACGGCTTATGCAAGGATGAAACCGTACATGGTATTTTTAACTTAAGGTAATTTGGGCCTGGATATTCTGCCTTAGTTCCACAGATATTTCCTCTTTTTCTATGCTTACCGAATTTTCAATTCTTTGTTTTGCTTGATATGGTGATATGCTTTAAAAAATTTATACGGGATAAAATTTAATTTTTAATTTGAAAAAACTGCATTTATAATTTGTATGTTCACAATTGTAAATGAACCTTTGTATTGGTTTATAATGGTTTTACAATGTATATATATATATATGTATATATACAAATATCCATTATTCTTTTTCTGCTCATTTTCTTTATTTATTTTTTATGTTCGTTGGTAATTTTTAATGTTTTTTTAATGATCATATATATACAGGGTGATTCTTTAAATATCGAACCAAGAGGCTATCTCCTTAAATATTGCCACTAGGTACATACTCCCAATTGCAAAGTTTCACAAAAAAAGGTGTAAAATTTGATGAGATAAGTTTCAACTCCATGGGGGGTCTATATGAGAAAATACAAAAAATAAATTTTTATAGGACCCCCGTAGAGAAAAATTTCCAATCAGGAAATTTTTCCTCATCCATTCCTGAATTAAACACATAAAAATGCATCTCGATATCTTCAAAATTCGCAGAGATATCAAAATCCAAAATTCGTGACTTACACCATTTACCCATGCCTCTGAGCGACGAGTTTTTGACTCATTTTGAATGCAGGATAGGGATCATCCACAAATTGTACATTATTAAAAGTCGATGTAAGACATTACCTCTCCTTTGGACATAAAATAGGCAGCGTATAGATTTTACTTTAAACCTGCTTTCAAAGTATGATGGTGGTCTGCACTAGAGGTCTGAACGGGTCGAAATATCTAGGTCCGGTCCCAAACCGACCCATAGGGGAAAAAGTTCGGCCCTGCCTGGAAAAAGTTCAAATCGTAGCCTGGCCCGGCCTGACTGAATTTCTACATAGTTTTTTACATCGATATGGTTGAAAGTTGCTTCGTATGAAGGAGTTCTGACCAAAAATACTTATTATATATTATTTGTTTTTTCATGTTTGTAATTATTAATTTTAAAGAAGGGCAAAAAGCTGTGATTATTTGTTTTATTAATGAATCTATTTATGTGTAAATGATTCACTTCTCCTTTAATATCGTTAATCCATATTCCATGTGTTGGAGACGATGAAAAATGCTATAAAGTAAAATCTTATAAGATGGAACCACATAGAAAAGAAAAAGAAGCGTTATAGACAAGTTCCCTTCTTAGGAATTGTAAATGTACTAGTCTATTTTTTCTCAGGTATTATTATATTCAATTTCCATGGATCAACAGATTTTTCCGCTTAGGAAAGGATTCCGTGATAGGCAGATTTTTTTCACTAGTTTTACTGTATTTTAATTTTTTTGCCTTAAAATCTACTATCCTTTAAAAATGTGAATTTTAAAGTTTTATTGTAAAATAATGGCCATTAAAAAATATATGCATCTGTTGTAAAAGTTGGCATAGATGCCGTATGTTCCCACAGCTGTTGTTGTTTTGAATTGTTTGGCGATTTTTTATTGGCGTGTTGGCGGTGTTTACGGATATGACAAACTCGGTATGGAAACCCGTGTGACGTATGTGTTGTGACGTGTCGTGTTCTGGAAACCCCTGAGAAGCTTAGATTTTGTGGATGTATCGATGTATTTTGATTTTGATATCGTGTTCTATGGCTGTCTTTTTATTTTTATGTTAAATTTATTGGATGTATTTCATTGACTATAGTTTCTGTAGTCCGTTTAAACGCTCTTGCTGAAGTAATTAAGAAATATGAGGAAATTTTGACATGAAAGGGAGGTTTGTTTATAGCGTGTCAATGCGTATTAAGCCTATTTTGGAAAATGACGGCGGTGTTATATTTTGTGCTGTAGGTTTCAAGAAAGCAGATGTCTGTTAAGGTATGTTGATAATTTTATGTATATTTTGTTGCTTTAAGAGTTTTTTACATTTTGAGATTGCTACAAAACGAGAACTACTGAATTTTGAGAATGCTATACCGCGAAAAATGCTGAATTCGGCGATGTTTTTTTTTTCGGTAAATGAGCGCGAAGCGCTCATACAACTATTGCTGATTGCCACTTTAGCTAGTTTCGTTTTTTAGGTATATTTTGCTGCTTTAAGAGTTTTTTACATTTTAAGATTGCTACAAGACGAGGACTGCTGAATTTTGAGAATGCTATATCGCGAGAAATGCTGAATTCGGCGATGTTTTTTTCCGTTAAATGTGCACGAAGCGCTCATACAAGGATTACTGATTGCCAGTTTAGCGAATTTTGTTTATTATTTACATTTTATTTTCGTTAAGCCAATCATGCGTATAAACGGATGCTTGGCGACAGTTACTACTTGGCGGAAAAGGGGTTTTCACGCCAAGAAGAATTCCAAGATGGCGGCCGGGGGAACTTATGACATCTGTTCCTGAAAGTTTTTCGGCTGAGCCAAATTTTAGTTATTTTTGTACGGTTTAGGTCAGTCAGAGATAATGATTTTAATACGGGTTGCCTCGAGACCGGGACTGAAAATTTCGCCCAGAGGAGACCTAGGAATAAGGAAGCCAGTGCCGGTTCGGTATAACTAGTGGCCGAGAGGTTCTGCTCTCAAAGCTGGAAGACGGGAGGTGCTGGGTTCGAACCCAATCGCGCCCTTCGGCCCAATATTTCGGAGTTTTCAGTGATTTTCTTCGAACCTTGGATATCCTTGCGTAAATACGGGTTAGGTTCTCTTAGAAAGACCTCCACGGACGGCACTCCCCCCCTTCGGGCCCATATCCCTCGTGTAGATAATTGGCCGTCATAAATTGCACCAATAACACCCAATTCGGTATGAAAAAAATACGTTAGGCCCGGCCTGACCGAGTGTTCAGAAAAAAGTCGCCTACACTGTTAAACGTTTTGCTGCATTCTGGCAGGTCATTCGACCGTTTTATGAAAAAACGGTTTTATAATCATAATTTAACTATATTTTGACCATAAAATAGTCAATAATATGGTCGGAATAGTGTTAAAATTACGGTTGTGTAACCGTTTTCGGAAAAAAACGGTCAAATGACCTGCCAGAATGCTGCAAATTTTTAACAGTGTAGCTCGGGCAGGCTCCCGAATATAGACATTTTTAACGGACTCGCCGGGACGATAAAAAGTCTGAATTTGTGAGGACTAAAATTATGAAACACTCTTAATCGGCATGTTAGAAAATGCATTGTTTCAAATTACACATTTAACATTTATTTATGGACATTTAATAGTACAAAAAGGAGGTGGAGACGGCAAAAGTTAAACTGAATCGGAAGTTTAAGCTACAGAAAGAAGTTACTTTTCCACGTGCAATTTTTGAAAAAGCATTTAAACATTTTATTAGAATCCAATCAATGTTTAAAACTTTAAATGCGTTTTTTTTTTTTTTTTTTTTTTTTGCATGAAGCTTTATTTTTTTTTCTTTTTACCATTTTTCGTCATTAAATTATTATAAGTCAAGAATCGTAAATAAAAAAGGTGCAAACTTGGAACATGTCTTTTTTGATTATATTACATTAATTTTGTTTCGACAAATTTGAAAAAAAATTTACTTTTGAAATTATAATTTAAAAAAAATAAATTACATAATTTTTTAAATAAATATTTTAAATATTTTTTAAATTAATATTTAAAGAAATCCTGAAACAAAACTAAAATTATACTTTCTTCTTTAATTAAATGAAAAAAATTTGAAATCCGATGAATAATTTTTCGAGTTATAAAGATTTTAAATTAAATCCGCTTGAAAAAATACTAATCATTTAATTTTTTTTTAAACTTTATGAGAAATATTAGGATGTGATTTTGTTTGCAAATTATATGGTTAACCATCACAAAAAAAAAAAAGAAAAATCAAAATTCTAACTCAACAAATATATGTTTTACATGTTTCCTAGAACTCTTAAAGTAACATTGTTTCTTGGATTGCACGCATTTCAATTTTTGTCTAATCCCTTAAAACCTGATGAATTATTTAAACGGCCATAACTCTGCGAGTTTTTCAGATATGAAGATGCAATTTTTTGTGTTTAATTCAGGAATGAATAAGGAAAGTTTTACTGATTGGAATTTTTACACTACGGGGGCCGTATAAAAATTTAATTTTCGTATTTTTTCAAATAGATCCCCCAAGGAGTTGCAATTTATGTCATTAAATTTTGCACCTTCTTTTATGAAACTTTGCAATTGGGAGTATGGATCTAGGGGTAATATTTAAGGAAATAGCCTATTGTTTCGATATTTATGAATCACCCTGTATATATATATATATATTCATAATTTCACAGTTTTTGTTGGTGGTCGATAATGTTTATTTAATGGTTATATGTATATAAATCGGAGCTTCCGTTCTAGAGTTATACTCGGACATACACAGTTGGCAAAATGATTATTTGTACATACTAATATTTATAAGTCTGAGTGAAATACAAATAGATATTTTGGCAGAAACAGTTTTAATAATTATTTTTCGTTCGTAATTTATTACAAACAAAACAAAATTTTGAAGCAATTAAATAATAATTTTTAACAGCAAAAATTTGAAAACTCTTTCTGAAGTGAGTATTTGTACACTTTGCGTGCTTGTGACACATGTTATAGTATGGTGCTAATGATTCAAAGAATTTTTAAAAGAATGGTTCTAAATAATTGTTGATTTCATACTTTTAAAAACACGAAACAACATCTAATTATTAGTGGCATTATTGAGAACGGAATCGAAAACTGAAAAAGTAGCATTAGATAGGAGAAATCACATTACTGGGCTCCTCAAAAATGAAAATCTTACTGGGAAATTGGAAAAAGTGTTAAATTCTTATTTATAATTGCTGGTTCCATAGTAAGAAACAAGGACAAAAGACCTTCCAACATGTTGTAGTATCACAGTGACATATGAAAATATTAGAAATATTTTTCATGCCGCAGGCATAAAAAAAGAAATTCGAGAGAAAATACTCTCATCATTGAAGAAATTTAGAAAAAACACTGGGAGTTTGCCTTGGCCTAAAGGTATAAACTGCGGGGTTTTTTAACAAATGAATTTTTTTCTGAGAAGAGCAAGATTACAAATTTCTTTTCACAAAGTATTCGGAAAATTGGGCGAAAAAAACACAACTTTTCTAGATCCTAAAAGTATATTTCCATCTCTAAAACATGGTGAGGGAAATGTTATGATTTGGGAGTGCGTAGCTTCTAATAGAGATGGAAATACAGATTTTTTTACGATATAACCAAAACTTAAGGATATATTGATATGTAACGCCATAAATTATTGAGCCATGCTAGGAATTTTGGGCTAGAGAAAACTTTAAACTTCCTGCTGGAAATGATCCAAAACATAATTTTCTGGTCCCAAAGATATGGCTGATACTTTAAGACGACTTGTAATTGTACCGCCGTCTACAGAGCTCAGTACAAAAAAACACTATGAATGGAATGCTATAGGACACTGAGATTTGATTAAAAAAATCTATAGCAAAATTATTTTAAAAGAATCTCTCGTGAAAACATGGAAGACGATAGACAAAGAATCGCAAAGAAAAAGTAATGGAATCTATGGTCACAAAACCGTTATTTAACTATTTATTTATTGAACAACAAACATACGACTTGTGTGCTTGACATGAGAGCCCGCTTATAAGTCGGAGACAACATAGCACAAGGAAATATTACAACACAAGAGAAATACATCCTGGGAATTCCATACAAAGAGTGTGTGCAATGGAACCAGCAGGAATCGAACCCACAATCTCTTAAGTTCGTAAGCGATTAGCAGCGTGGTCCCTTGACCACTCAGCCACAGAGATCCCACCGTTATTTAACTAATGGACACCAAACAAATTATACAAACATTTAGCTCCAATGGACACCAAACAGACATTTTACCTTGTTTTATTATAATTAAATTTTTATAAATAATTGCATATTTAAAAAGGAGTACAGATGCTCTTTTTTGTATTAGTTTTGCTAAATTTGTTTATTAAAAATCAATTTTTGGGATTTTTTAGGTAGATTTCGTATGAAATACTACCTATTGGCGTCGTTCCTATGTTGGAATTTCTGAAAATTTCTTGCTGATCTACACCTATCATGATCCCTAGAGCCCAAAACCACCCTCAGTAAAAAACTTTATATATATATATATATATATATATATATGTATCTATCTATATATATCACTTTCTTCTGGACACGATAACTTCCACAATTCTGCACCAATCTCTTCCAAACTGATGCATAAAATCAAGGGGCATAAAATCTCGGTCGAGTTCGTTAATGGGCAAAATCGGACCAAGGGGATGGAAATAGGGAGCGGTTTTGTGAAAACCGAAAAACCCCTATAACTTCTTAAATTTTGTACATATCGAATCAGTTTAAAGTTTTTATTACTTCTAAAAATAGGGCCAAAAATTTATGTATCATAGATTTTTGAAAAGTTAAAAATGGGCTCAAGGGACGCAAAAAATAGGGTTTTTGGAAGAAAAAAATTCATAACTTCGTCAATTCTCAAGATGTCAATTCCAATTAATTTTATCATGAATTTCCTTAACATTATCTACAACTTTTATATTCACAAGTTTTTGATAGGACCAATTCGTACCGCAAAAAAACTTAAAAACGAAAACAAAAGGGGCGTTTGAAGAAGAAGAAAAAAGTCCTTCCGGCCAGTGCCTGGAGGAAGAGGTAGCTTTCATATTCTTTATTTTAAAAAAGCCAACTTATATCATTCAAACACACAAAGCTCAATTTAGTGGAAACCGAATATAGGAGATTCAATACTAATTTTTATCAATATAATGAATGAGAATTTCGCGAAATTAATCAGCTTTATCCAAGCTGCTTTTCTTTAAAGTAACTTATATTTGGCTGCCAAATTCGGCAATTTCTTAAAGTGCCTGCCATTTTAAGACAACATGGTGGATGAGGCTAAGCAGTGAACTTGGTCGAGACCTTAGTAATTGCTGTGCACATGCTCACTCACATCGGAATCGGTTGATATATACGAGTGCTGTCGCATGCAAAAAATCAGATTTTTCAAAATGTCACTCACAATAGAAATTGAAACTGCTATATCTGAGCCATTTTTTAAGGTAAAGACAAACAAAAAATGCTCCTGAATCCTTATATCAAGGTCAAATACTTAAGAAAGAAACCTTTTTCAATTTCTAATTTTTTTGCACCTCACTTTAAATATATATATATTTTTTTTAATTTAATGGCCGCCATTTTGAAACAAGATGGCTGATGAATCTGGCCAGCGAACTTGGTCGAGGTGTTGATGTATACTACCCACATGCCTTCTTACATAGAAATAGGCAAATACGTGTGTTATCGCGTGACAAATACAAAATCGGTTGAAAATGTTAGCCATGCTAGAAATTCAAAGTGCTATAAATCAACCATTTTTTAAGATATAAGCAAAAGAACAAATTTTCAGAAACAAAAAGTGCTCCGGAATCTTTGTATCAAGGCCAAACACATAAAAAAAAATCTTTTTCCTTTTCCAATTTTTTAATACCTCATTTTAAATTTATTTTTTTTAAATGGCAACCCTTTTGAAACAAGATGGCGAATCCAGCTGGTCAACGAACTCGGTCGAGACATTGGTATGTACTATGTACAGACCAAGTTACATCCAAATCGGTTCATAAATACGCCTGTTATCGCGTGACAAAAATCAGGTCGTTTTAAAATGTCAGCCACAATAGAAATTCAAAATACTATTACTCAGCCATTTTTTTAGATATAGACGAAACAAAAACTGTTCCGGAATCTTTATATTAAGGTCAAACACATACGAAAAAAATCTTTTCCATTTTTCAATTTTTTGGTGTCTCATTTAAATTTTTTTATTTTTTAATTTTTTGAAATGGCCGCCATTTTGAAACAAGATGGCGGATGAAGCTGGCCAGCGAACTCGGTCGAAGTATTTGTATGTACTATGTACACCAAGATACATCCAAATCGGTTCATAAATACGCCTGTTATTACGTGAGAAAAATCAGGACGTTTTAAAATGTCAGCCAGGCTAGAAATTCAAAATGCTATAACTCAGCTATTTCTTAAGATATAGACGAAACAAAAACTGCTCCCGAATCTTTTTATCAAGCTCAAACACATAAGAAGAAAATATTTTTTCAATTTTCAATTTTTTGGTACCACATTTCAAATTTAAATTTTTCTTAAAAATTTAAATGGCCGCCATTTTTAAACAAGATGGCGGATGAAGCTGGCCAACGAACCCGGTCGAGACATTGGTATGTACTATGTACACACCGAATTACATCGAAATCGGTTCATAAATACGCCTTTTATCGCGTGACAAAATTCAGGACGTTTCAAAATGTCAGCCACGCTAGAAATTCCAAATGCTATAACTCAGCCATTTTTGAAGATATAGACGAAACAAAAACTGCTCCGGAATCTTTGTATAAAGGTCAAATACATAAGAAAAAAATATTTTTCCATTTTTAATTTTTTGGTACCACATTTCAAGTTTTAATTTTTTTTTTAATTTTAAATGGCCGCCATTTTGAAACAAAACGGCGGATGAAGCTGGCCAACTAACTCGGTCGAGACATTGGTATGTACTATGTACACACCGAATTACATCGAAATCGGTTCATAATTACGGGGGTTACAGTGTGACATAGGTCATATATATATATATATATATATATATATATAGATAGATATAGATATAGATATAGATATATATAGATATATATATATATAGATATATATATATATATAGATATATATAGATATATCTATATATATATATCAATTTTGAACGGAGTGTGGTTTCGGGGTCTGGGGGTCATGATCGATGAAAATACACCAAAATTTTTTGAAATCGCTTTCCTCCGAACGGCTGCAATAGGTAGCTTTTTGTAATGAAAGCTACCTAAAAATCCATAACTCCGTCAATTCAAAAGATATAAAATCCCCATGAATTTATCATATATCTTCTTAATATTGTCTACAACATCTATATAGACAAGTTTTGGATAGGACCAATTCTTACAGCAAAAACAAATTAAAAATACGTAGCGGTTGAAGAAAAAAATCATCTTAGTAAGGGTGTATTCAAATCCAAACTGCTTATTTTCTGACTCATTTTACAATTCATTTTTACTCTCAAAGGCTTCCAATTGGTACCTTTTCTTACTCAGAAATTATATAATGTACCGTAATGGTCAATGTTTTGATAGAGGCAAAGTATATTTTAAAACATGCTGTCAAAGTGGGCCTTTTGAACCGAATTTCCCGAAGCGGATTGTGTTGGAAACGAAAAATATTGTCTTACTGAGAAAACAATATTTTATGTATCAAGTTTTAATTAATTAAACGGAAATTAAAAACACAGGTCGCTTATAAATCTCTTCAAAAATCACGTCAACAAGTTTCATGTTTTTCCTATTAAAAATTAATCTGGAGTTATGCCAGAAAATTTCGAGTTGTTGAGCATGGAAAAGTATTTTTTTAAATACCGCCCTAACATGATTCTGATAAAACCAGTTATTATATAAAAATGAAATAAAAACTCGTCAAAAGCGGCCAGATAAAATTGTTAAAGTGGGTTTATCTCTAATCATGATTTGGTCTTTGTTTGTGAAATTAGTAATTCTTAACTTCGAAATCTACCTCCGCCTGTAGGCCGGGCCGGCAGGGATTTTTTTTTTTTTTTTTTTTTTTTTTTTGTATTCATATAATAAAAATTAAAATGCTATATTACAATTGCTTAAGTTTAACTCTTTTATTTAATGTTGTTAAAAGGGAAAATAAAATTGAGGAATACAAATAATCATTTTTCCAACTGTATATAGAAATATCAAAAATTATAAAATGAATTGTGTAACCTCTTAAGTTAGAAAAACGTTAATAAATGTACTTTTCTCACAAAAGTTCGTTACTCGCTGTAAGGTAACACATTCTCACAGTATTACGGAGCCCATTGATTAGTATACTGGTCACAAAATAAAAAGGACTGTCCATGTTTGTGGATTCTAAACCAGCGCTGCCTGGGTGATGCGACTGTACAAGATTTTCTGGGTTTTCTTTGTACGAAAACGATAATTCGGTTCACGTACCCTTCACAAATCCTCCCTGAAAGAATCCCACTTATATCAATATGTTCAAAACTGAAAGATGTTAAACAAAATATCAAATCTCAAAGTATTACGGTATGGTGTGAATTTGCTGCACCATTTTTTCTCTGTCTGTATTTTTTTCGAGAAATTAACACTGAGTGGTCCGAGAACATGCTCCGTAACTTTGCAGCGTTATGCATCGCTCTTAAAGAATACTATTATTCCGGTCCAACAAGCACATCATTGCATGGCAGAACAACTTTATGCAAAAATAGTAATCCTCCATTTGCGATAAAGGGGGCGCTCAGGAGACATTCTTGTTAAAGAAACGCTATTATCATTACTTTCTGGTATAGTTGATCCCCCGAACATGAATACCTGCGATTTTTGGCCCTTTGGATACCAAAAAGATATAGTCAGTCGTGGTATTGCAAAAATTTAATCAAAGCTCAAAAACTCCATTTCTCAAGTCACCCTCAACATTTCAATAAACTCGCTTTCATTGATTGTTGAACATCTCATTTTTAAATTTCAAAGAGTACTTAACAATGGTGTCCAAGATGCCGGACAGGAGTTGTCTTGATGACTCTATTCCAGAATGTATTCTCTTTTGATTTTCAGATAAAATATTAATATGCCTCCTTGAGGCAATATTCGTATTTTGTTATTGTTGTTGTTACAATCTAAGCGTGTTCTGATTTATTTTCAAATGCCGTCATTTACATTTTGCATTGGAAAAATTATTTGAAAACACATTAAATTTCATTAGTTAAAAAGTCTGAACGCTGCAGACTAATTACTGCCAAGTATGGAGTATTTACAAAAAGACGATAAAACTAAAACCTTTACGTGACGCGATAGATCACCAAATAGATTTCTTCTATACGCAGTCATAGATATAATTATATGTGGTTCTTATAGGAGGCATTCTCATAAAATTTTAACTTTCAGGAATAAAAATCTGGAGAAATTAAACTTAATAAAATAACATTTTAAACTTATAGACGAAAATTCAAAATTTAAAAAAAAATGGTCAGAAGCGAAAATTTCTTTATTTAACTGAGGTTTATGTTAAACTTACGAGTTTAATTTTCCTTACCATTTTCCACTAAAACTTTTTATTTTCTTCTAAATTTTTACTTATAATGAATTTGCCTAGTACCCACAGAACATTCAAATAAGAAATAATAACATAGTATTTTTAGTACAAAATTTTGGTACAACATTGTCTTAAAGAGATGTTAAGGAAGGAATGGTAAGGGAAAAAAGGGGGACGGTAAGGGGGAAAAGGAACGGCAAGGGAGAAAAAAGGGACGGTAAGGAAAATTACTGCCTATTTTTTAGCAAATCATGTTAAGACTAAGTGATAGCCACAATGTTCATTGATTTTTAGCAATAGTTATTTAAATTGGAATAAATTAAAAAATAATAATAATTTACCTCGAAAAGTGCAGGAATAAACCTTGGGAGCGGTAAGACTACCAATAAAGACACGATGCTTAAAATTGATATTTAAATGCTAATTTAAATCCTGCAGTAAATTTTCTGTCAAAGAATTTTAGCTATTCTTTCTCTAGCATACTTCTACATGAGAAAAAAGTTGAAAAAAATTCTGTGGCTGTATCTGAAGTGATTTTCTGTATAATTTTAGCAAGAGGGACGGTAAGGAATCCAAAATCCAGGGACAGAGTTCAAAAAATAATATCAACCGTAAAAATGTGTGCAGATTAATTTTTTGCTGCATATTTATATAAAACAATAGTCCCAGTTTCGGAAAAAAATTACATCGTATTACTTTTATTGAAACACTTTTATACAGACAGCTCCAAACTTAAAATCAGCATCAGTGACACGGGACGGTAAGGAATTTTGTGGTATATTTGGACCCCCCAACATCGTCCAAAACTTATTTATCTCGTTAATGGTGTATTCCAATCCAAACTGCTCATTTTCTGATTTAATTTTTAAATTCATTTTTGCTCTCAAACGCATCAAACCGGCAAATTCTCTTATTTAGAAACTATATAATGTGCTGACTTGTCGACTTTTTGATAAATGCAGAAAATATTGTAAAAAATGCTGTCAAAGCTGGCGTTTTGAACCAAATTTTCCGAAGCGAGAGATCTGGGAATGAAAAAAAGGTCATACTGAGAAAATAATTGTTTAAAAATCAAATTCTAATTAATTGAGCGAAAAATGACATCACACGGCCTCTAATATATATGTCTTCAAAAAGCAAGTTTCATGTTTTTACTTTTCAAAATGAGTCTGAAAATGTCTCAGAAAATTTCGAGTTGTTGAGGGTGGAAAAATATTTTTCGGAATACACCCTTAATATTGTTATACAGTCATGCAATGGGATGTTTTCCAGTATAGGGTAATTCCACAGAAAATTATCATTTTAGGGAAAAAATAAAATTAATAATACATTTAATTTAAGGGTATGATTAGAAAGCTTGAAACTTTTATTTTTATATTCTATAAAAAATTCCTGAAAATACCCAAAGTGCTGCCCTCTATACACCGTGTAAATTACAGCAAGTTGTCTGGCAATACAAGCACAAAAAGTGCACTTGTTTGCAGGTGCGAGCAGCAACTCCAAGACAAGAATAAGATGATTTTTTTTTCTTTTGCAAGAAAATAAATAGGTAAGAGATTATTTCAAATATTTTTTGTAACTTTATAAAATTATTTCTTGGAATAAATTGCCTTTTAAAAGTGAATTTTTAGTGTTACGTCAGTTACAAATTTTAGTGAAAAGTTAAGCCTACTCAGAATATTTTATTTTAAGAAAATTTTTAATCCATAAACCTTCTGAAGCATTCAAAAGCCTTTCAAATGATGTGTAAATTCTTAATTTCATTTAAAATAAAGACTGTCTAAAATGTGTAACTGACGTAACCATAAAAATGTAACCGACATAACAAAGCATTGCTTACGTCAGTTACACATTTTCTTTTTTGTTTATACATACACTATGACGCAAAAGTTTAGACAATGAAGAAATTCTTACATACTTTGAAAAATATTTATTCAATTTTCAAATCACTGCTTGAAATTAATGTGCTGTACATATAAATAATATTTATAACAAAGAAAAGTGGAATTGTGCATATTGCAATAAATTAAATGGTAACAAAAATAAACTGCTGTCTCAAAAGTTTAGACACAAATTAAATAAAATCGAAATAAACAATTTTTAAAACCTGGTTGCGCATCCATGCTTATGTATTACGTCATATACACGAGATTGCATGGAAGAAACTAAATCTTGCATAGTTTGTGGATCGATATCGTACCATGCATTCTCAATAGATGTTTTAAGTTCCTTTTCAGAAGAGTATTGTCTAGCGTTGCTATAAACTTTGCGACACATGATGCTCCAAAGGTTTTCTATAGGGTTAAGATCTGGGCTACATGCTGGCCAGTCGAGAACTCTTATATTATGGGAATTAAACCAAGATTTTGAATGTTTTGCAGTGTGAATTGAAGCATTGTCTTGCTGAAATTCCCACTGAGGACCCCCTAGAAGCTCAGCAAATGGCAGTAGGTTTTCTTCTAATGTCTGTGTATAATGCTGTGAAGTTTGACGACCACTGGTGAAGGTCAGAGATACTTGTCCATTATAGCAAAAGGCTGCCCAAACCATCACCGAGCCCCCTCCTTGTCTGCGACTAAAAAAACGTCGAGGTTCCTTCCGCAAGTCATGCCAATACGATAAACAACCATCTGGACCATCCAGATTCCACTTTTTTTCATCGCTAAATATGACTGACTGCCATTTCTCTCCATATGACATATGCTTTCGAGCCCACATAAGTCTTTGTAACTTGTGATATGGTTTCAGAGCTGGTTTCTTCTGCATTTTGCTATAAACGATTGTTCCTTTTTCCAAAATTCGTCTACGAATCGTATCCTTTGATACAGAGAGTCCCGATGAGCTTTGAACTCCACGTACGCTCATTTGTTGAGTACTCGCTAGTCTTTGTATCAGGCGATCCTCTCGTACATTTGTCACACGTGGCCTCCCAGACCGACATTTTGCTTTATATTCGGAACAACTCGATAAAACTCGATAAATAGATTTTTTTGACCTATTAATAATAGCAGAAATTTCAGAAACGCTCTTCCCTTCACCTTTCAACTGCCAAATCCTTGAAACCTCATTCACTTGAATTTCTTTAGCTCTCGGCATGTCGACTATGAAGCGCAATCGTTTGCAGAACTTAAGTACTCCAAATTTGCGACATCATCGATTCTAAATTTGCATATGCCAGCGAATATTCAAAGAAATTTAGAATAGTGTCTAAACTTTTGCGACAAGCACATTTGAATTTTTATGAAAAAAATTAGTATTATAGCAAATAAAACGACTGTCTTTTGTACATAGCATTTTAAATCAGTTTTTGAATATATTTACAGGTTTTTGTAATTCTGACGTCATAATTCTACATTTTAAAGCTGAATGACGTCATTGTCTAAACTTTTGCGTCATAGTGTATGAATATTCAGGTGAAAATAAATTTACATATGTGGCGACTCGTGCAAAAGGCGCTCTGGCTGTAGCTCTATGGACAAAGATGGAGAATGGGCAAAGTAAGGCTATTCGCAAATATAAGTGCACTTTGCCAAGTATTCGACACCTCCTTCGATATCGTGGTTATCGATGTGAACTTTCAAGGATTGTGTTGTGCTGTATACGGAAACCTTCCAAGAAGCAAGATCTTGACACGACAATACAGTTTTATATTTCGCCGGTAAATGGTAATGGTTATAAGCATTGTATTTAAGCTCTGTTGTTTGAGTATGAAGACAGAGCGACAGCGAATGTGTGTTCACAGTAACTTTATTAACTGTTTAATTTACAGATTTTAAGCAACTGTTTTCTTAGTTTAATAAAAGTTGTTTGTTTCACATTTACAGAGTTTTAACCTTGACTACAAATGTTTCAGTTCACCACTAAGCACAAGTTAGATATTAAATTGCGCAGGAAATATTTTTTAAGAGATAACGTTCTTCACTTCACACGCTTCCCTTGACCCCTCTTGCAAATTTATGATGTATGTATTTATTTTTAATTTATAGTATATTTATATAAAAAAAAATCATGAAGCATTTAATATAACTCATCACAGTAATGCTTATATATATTTATAATTGTTGTTTTTTTTTTTTAATTAGATAATGGCTCCAGCCAAATCTGCTGCGGAAAGAATGAGAGAATATAGACAAAGAATGACTGTGCAAAAGAAAATAGAAATACAGCAGAGGAATGCTGCACAACAAAGAAAGATAAGAGCAAATTTTAGCATTCGTAAGACAAAAGCTGATTTTATAGACTCCAAGATAAGAATGAAGAAAATGAGGGAAAAAAGAAAAACACAAACTGAACACTCACAAGGTACACCTACTGAGGTTTTTTTCAATGTTCAGTCATGTCAAGAGTAAATAAATCACTTCCTAGTAGTCCTAAAAAAAAACGAGCTGTTTCAACCTCATCAAAACCTAATAAGGATGAATATGGTGCTTTATCAGAAGACACTATTGAAGCAATAACATCCCACTATAATAGTGACTTCATATCAAGACAATTACCTGGGAAAAAAGATTTCAAAAAAGTAAAAAATGAGAATGGTATTGAACGAAAGCAAAAGAGAGTATTATTGATGACAGTTATGGAAGCATATCAGCACTTTAAAGAAGAGAATCCGTCCACAAAAGTTGGAAAATCTAAATTTGCTGCGCTTCGACCACTAACAGTAACACCTTGTTCTGAGAAAGATCAATCCGTATGTTGCTGCCGTTATCACAAGAATGGAGATCTATTAATAACTGGTATTAGTAAAGTCGTGAAGAACTTGCCAGTTGACACTAATACGTTAGTTGTCAAATAAGTATGTAAATGGTAAAAAAATTGCTTACTTGGGGTGTGTGAAGCGTGCAGTGATATCAGTAATTTTCTTTATGATTTAATTCCAACATCAGACGCAGAAATTTCAGTATCCTTTTACCAATGGGGTACTGATAATAAAAAGGTTTTAACTGAAACCACACTTTCAAATGCAAAACAAGAAGTTTTAAATCAGCTGACAATGTTAAGAAGATACTGTTTTGACTTCAAGATATTAAATTTTTGAAAGAGAATCTTTCAGAAGATGAAGCTATTCTCCATGAAGATTTTTCTGAAAATTTTAATGTTCGGCAGCAAAATGAAATCATGTCAGCTCATTGGATTTCAGAAGGTGTTAATCTTTTTACAGCAATAGTCTACCGCAAACATCTTAATGTTTCTTATGTAGTTGTCAGTGACGAGTTGGCACATGAAAAATTAACAGTTCTCTGCTTTAACTCAGCTATCTTAAATCATAATATGAGTACAGATGGACCTTTTGAAAACATACATTTTTTTTTTTTCTGATGGAGCTGGAAGTCAGTTTAAGAATAGATATATTCTTTCTTCAATTTTGAAACCACATAAGATCCACCCATCCCTTAAATTTACTGATTGGAGTTTCTTTGGTACAGCCCATGGGAAAGGTGCTATTGACGGTATCGGAGGCACAGTCAAAAGAGCAGTTTGGAGACGAACGTTTCAGAATCGTGTCGTTACAAACACTGTTCATGAATTTTTTGAAGTAGCCAAAAAAATTTGTCCTAAGATAAATTTTATTTACGTTTCAAAAGAGAAAGTTAAAAAACAAAAGAAAAATTCCAAAAAGAATTTAGTTTGTAACCTCCTAAAAAAATTCCTGATACTCATAGAATTCATTATGTGAGACCAGTCAATTATCATGAAGTCGAAACTTGTTTTGCTGGTCCCTTTTCAGAATATTTTGATTTTGATTTTAAGAAAGAAGAAATCTATCCAAAGGAAGCTAAAAAGAACATAATTCCCAGAATAAAAATATTAATCAATTCAAAATAGGAGATTATCTGCTTGTGAACTATGATACTAAACAATTCCCAGGTATTGTAGAAGAAATTCAAATGTGTGAATTTAAAATAAATGTGATGAATCCTTGCCGCCGTGGTTGGCATTGGCCATCTCGTCCAGACTGTAGATGGTACAACATTGATGACATTAAGAAAAAACTTCCAGTGCTACAGCCAATGGGTACATTTAAGTTTTCAGAAGGCGTTATTTAAATTACTTTTAACAAACTAAATTAAGTGCCTAGTATTGTCTTTACAAAACGATAGTGTTACGTCAGTTACACATTGAAGTTACGTCAGTTACATGTGTAAATGCCATTTTTTCTTTTTTTATTGTTCAAAAATTAATTTAAAAAGTTATAATTCTAATTTGTCATTTCTTAGTGATGCACTGTAAACTGAAATGTCTGAAATTCAGACATTTAAGTGTCTGAAACGCAGTGTTCAATTTTCAGACGTTTTAAAATGTCTTAAAATTTTCAGACACTTCTTGTGTCTGAATTTCAGACACTTAAGTGTCTGAAACAAAAGTGTTCAATTTTAAGACGTTTTAAAATGTCTTAAATTTTTCAGACACTTCTTACGTCTGAATTTCAGACATTTCAAATGTCTTAATTGCGGCCATCTTTGAACCCCCCCCCCTTTTTTGGCCAATATGAAGCCATCTTTGACCACTTTTCTTTCTAAGCCATATACGCAACCATGTTTGACCACATTGAATCATTTTTTATAAATGGGAATACTTTGTTACCATAAAGCAGAGCTGATTGCAGCGTGGGGAAAATGGGGTGCTTCTCTACCCCCTGATTTTAGGGCACCGCAAATTGGATATGAAATTTTCATAAAGCTGATATTTTAAATCAGTTTTGACCTTATGAGGATTGTAATCAGTATTTTGTAGTTTTAGAATAGGATAATTATATGTATATATATATAAATATGTATTTATGTGATATATATGCCCTACGGCATCAAAAATGTTTATTACTTTTAGTGAACTTCAGATTAATTCTAGTCCGAAGACCTAGTATTCATTCGCCCCCTTCCCCCACTGCCTTCGTATACTGTTACAAAAAAAAAAAAAAAAAAAAAAAAATTAAGCCTATTCGATGCCGTCAAATACATATTTGGATAAATATATCATTTTCTTTAACCTAATCATGTTCTAAAAGTACAAAATATTTATTAAAATAAGTATAAGATCAAAACAAACTTAAAATATCAGCTTTATGGAAATTTCATACAGAATTTAGGGGCCCGTAAAGCTAAAGGCCCATAGAAACAGCCCAGTTTGCCCATGCTGTAATCAGCTCCGCTTTATGGTAACAAATTATTCCCATTTATAAAAAAGAATTCACTCCTTCAGAAAGAATTCCATCCCTGCTTTGTAGTTCAATTTTTTCCTATTTAAATAACATATTCCCAGTGCAATTCCCAGTTTAAGCATTTTTTGCATTTTTATTTCCGTGTTAAATAAAATCTAATACTAGATTCCCCAAAATTTGCAGTATATGAGAACCCAATATTTAAAAAAAAATTGAGTATGAAACTCTTCATTTAAAGAGTAAATTCGATTTTTTTTTTTTTTTTTTTTTTTTTTTTTTTAAGAGGGGTTTATTTACCATAAGAAAAGCTGAGAATTTAATTATAAAATATTCAGAATTTCACGATAGCTTCATTCTAATGCTTCTATGATTTGTTTTCATGTTCACACACACACACATATATAATAACATACATGAAAAGTCACTTCTAATTTCAAAACCTATTTTGCCTAAATATACATTTTTTTTGGCCTTGTTTGTATAAATGAACTTTGAGGAAAACCGCAATTTTTTGTGCGAAATGTAGTTATGCATGGAAATATACAAAACTCTAGCTGTTTTCTAATTTCCATTTTAAACTTGTAATAACCTTTTAACTTAAAGCTGTTCTCAACTGCTCTGCTCAACAAGCACAAAACGTTTTGACACATTTACAAATTCATTTTTTAACGGAAAGGTATAAAATTGGAAAGCCTGAGCATGGAATCGAACTGTGTTTTCCATTTTTTGATCCATAAATTACCTATTGAGTTATAAGCAATTTTGATCACATGACAAACACGTTTTTCGCCCTTTCTTGAGTGGTTATTCTTCTTTCACGCAGAAATTCGGTTCAAAACGCCCACTTGGACACTATTTTCTGAAAGACCTGTTGCGTTTGAAAAAAAAAAAAAAAACGGAGAAAACAGTTCGATAACATAGTTTCTGAACAACAACACCAGCCAGTTTCATTCATTTCCCAACAAAAATAAATTAAAACTTGCGTCATAAAGTTGCCCTTTTGGATTTGAGAACAGCCTTAAAATAAAATAAGCTTAGTTTTCAATTTCTCATGTTTGCAAATCCAAAATTAAAAATTTTGAACAAAAATTCAAAGTAAATAATGATTTTTTTTTTTTTTTTTGAGGAAATGGAATTATAGCTGTAAATAATTTATATTCTATACAATGTGCTATTAAAAAATGAAAATTTCGAAAACTGATTTTACATATAATAATCACAAAATTGCAGTATTTTTTTTCCTTTCACCTGTATAGTTTAGAGAATATACGGGTGTGCCATATAATTAAAAATTGCTTTGAAACCAAATAATATCATGCAGAATATATATCTATATATATATTTAAGGTGACACAAAAAAGTTTTGACAAATCGGATTTCAAAACACAAATCAATTTTGCCAAAAACAGATTTTTGGCTAAAAAGGTTTTCCTCGAAAATTATACATCTCTAATTATATAAAAAAATAAATCACGATAGATGTTTGTTAATTTTCCAATTTTTATCAAATATTAAACTTCGAGTGAATTGCATATCCTTCATAGCGAACAAACAATTAATTTAAAAGTAAGTTTAATATAAAATGTGGTTATAACTGCGATAGAAAACGTTACAAGGAATTCAACATGTTCATCAAAACGCTAAATTAACCTTTTAAAAAACAACCTTTTTTTTTTTTTTTTTACTTCTTTTAAATCCAAACAAAGTATTTCTTCTTCAACAAAAGTTTCGACAATTTTACGTTTTTGCTTTATTTTTATAGACATTCTAAGTTAACCAATTTTTTACATAATATTACTGATGTTTTTACATAATCAAATTAGCCTATATAAAATATAGTTCAAACTATAATTGTTGAACGTCAAATTCACCTTGAAAAACATATAAAATACGATGTTACATTCTGATAAAATTTACTTAAAAAGGTGCTAAAATTACATAACAGGTTTTCACAACATGAAAATCGTCAAAGATCTTAAAAACACCCGAGCGCTTTCAACTGCACTGCAACAGTTGTCATCAGGGGAAAATCAGAGGAGTCAGACTCCTCTGATTTTCCCCTGATAATAAACTAAATATAACGCCCCTAAATATAACGCTTCCACTAATAACGCAGCCGCAGTAATAACATAATGACAACATTTTTCACAGTAAAAAATCAGGACCGGTCAAAGATGCGAAATGTTGAAGAACGTTTAAATTTGAATACGACAACGGACTCCGGACTCACAACACAGATTCGCTTCTCAAAGAAAAAAAAAAAAGCTGCGAGTCAGCGTTTCCATTGGAAACAGATGGCTTTATTCATTACGTCAGTCTACGGGTTACAGTATGATAAGTTGTTAAAACTTTTTTTTATCAGAAAAAAAGTGGAAAGTTGTATAAGAAGAAATCAGAAGCATTTTATTTTCTTTATTTGGCGTTTTTCGCAATGGTTACACTTATAAATTATATGAATATAATTATTACAGTTTTTATTCTTTCAGTAAGAGGGTAAAAAAACATATTATAAATTAAAAAAATCGTCGTAACGCTAGTTAAAAAAATAACATTTATTCTTCGAAATGATTACATAATTGAACACTAAGAGAAAAAAGGACTAAGAAATTTTCGTAAGAGGAGCACCGCCCCCCCCCCCCCCCTCTCTTCCTAAACCATTAATAGAAATCAATTTTTAAATATTTCCTTTTGACGTTCGTATATTTAAAATTTATCTTAGATAAGGGGTGTTCACAAGGGCAAAACTTTCCACTAGAGGGAAAGAAATGTTCTGCATTTTGAAAAATATTGTTAGAAATTTATTTTTATACATCTATTTAATATTTAATACTACTTACTTGTTAATTTTTTTTATATTCCTTTTATATAAAAATTATCTTGTACAAGGTGTTCTCACAAAAGATTCTTGGTTTAGCTTATTTCATATTTATATTTTGCGTTTTAGTTAGGCGAACTAGGTAGGGGACTCCAGACACATCTGTCCATCCTCTCCCCTTTCTACATTTTTTTCTAAGAGCAATCATATCTCTTTGTATTTAGGGAACGGCCTATGAGTGAGCCAAGAGCATACCTATGAGTGGAAGTAGTTTTTGAGAAATTTATATTTTGGGAAAAGTTTCTTTAGCTTGTACTTTTACACTAAAAATAATTTAGTTCGAAAGTTAGTAAACGGGCATTTACAATTTTGGCAGACGTCCCCATGGTCAAATTAAGTTGCTTATTTTATACACTAATACCAAATTTAGTGGATGGCAAAGCATTTCATCCATTCGAAAACGTTTTCTGACGGTGCTGCCAGATATATTGCGATACAATTGCATATGAGGACACCAGAAGCGAAAGGCTATAAGTGACAAAATTGAAAAAACTGAGATCAGTATACAGGCTATTACTTTTATGATTGCTCTCAGAAGAAAAATATAGGGAGGGGAAACGTTGGACAGATGTGCCTGAAGTCCCCTGCCTTGTTTGCTAAACTAAAACGCAAAATATAAGAGATTTCCTAATTATGTGTTGCATTCTGGAGGTCAACTACTTAAGCTCTATAAACTACTTAACCTCTTTAATCTGTACTTAAAATTTAAAAAATATTTTGTACTTCACTTTCCTTCCACAATTATTGAAATAAGAATTGAAAGACCGCTATGAAATTAGCAACAGCTTCATATTTTAAGTCAGTCACTTACTATTGATGTTAATCGTTAAATTCAATTTATTCCAAATCTAAATTTTTTCACTTATATCCTTTGGCCGCAGGGGTCCTCATATACAATCGTCGTTTCATCATACATATGATACAATTGTATTACATTCAGACATATAAGTGTCTGAATTTCTACATGTCTTAATTTCAGACACATGATCATTATTCAGACATTTTTCTCAGTTCATTTATACATGATCACAGTAAGACACTTAAGGGTCTTAAATTCAGACACTTATGATGTCTGAAATTTCATATTCAGACACTTAAGTGTCTGAATTTCTTTTTCAGTCACATATGTGTCTGGATTTAAGACGCCTCTATTTGCAGTGTGTTAAGAACATAAAATAAATTTTTTTTAATTGGATAGTTTTGATAATTTTTACACTTCAATAAAGGCAGAAAATACGCTTGTCTGTTTTATGTTACATCAGTTACAAAATTTTGAAATGTAATTTTAAGGACTTAAATAGAGATTGAAAAAATCTTCAAGTTCTTGGGTATTAAGACCTTAATAAGTAATATTTTAAATTATAAAAATTTGTTCTATCCTTATTATTAAATTTTCTACACAGTTCAGAAAACAATAATTGATCATCAAATGTTACGTCAGTTACGGTGGAATTGACCTATAAGAAATTTAGGAAAAACAAAAATATGAACTAAAATAAAAATTATTATTCAGGGACTTAAAAGTCAAAAATATGTGAGAAGGCCTCATAGCTAGATTGAATCATCTAACATTTTTTGAGAAAATCCGTTATTGCCACAATATCGTCACCCATTCATCCACAGTGAAAGCTATCGACTGAGAGAACCTAAATTTGCATTTTCACAAGAAGAAATAGCCATAATTATTGTAGTGCGATTGAAGAAATTCTCAATACCATGATGGTTCAAATCAGTTTGTCTATTTTGGTAAATGTTTCACATTCATTTCATTTACTACTATCTGATCACTTCATTACAACCCTTCAAATTTCCATTTCAATAGCAAGATATGACTTTTATTTTTTTAAATGTTTAGTTTTTTTTCTTTTTTCTTGGATTGGATGAAAGCCGACACTCTGGCTCTAAATGCTACTTACATTCAGCAACAAGTTTTAATCGAGAAAAATGCTGTTTTTCATTATGTGTATACAAAAATATAGCACGCACAATGCACTGAAACCAAATTGTTTAGCCGTTTAATTTAAATATAACGCTAACACTAAATTAAAAGCTACATTAACGAAAATATTATCATCCTTGTAAATAAACATACTGACAAGCTCTAAGAAAACACATCTGGAAGGCAAATAAATCTCTTCAAGCATAATCATTAAATCATGTAAATAAGCATGTCACTAAACATACTAAGCCCTAAGTAAGCACATCTGGTATACAAATCCCTTTTAACCTCTTCGTTCCCAAAGCTAAAATAATAATACAAATACTCATTCATTGGTTTTAAACAAACAAAATGACATCATAGATGACAGAAAAAAGAACTTTTCGGAAATTGATACTTTAGGGGACTAGTAATTTTGATTTACAAATAGACTAAAATTACAAATTCCGTTAAAATATCAATTTAATTATCACTAACCCAAATTCACACAATCACAAATTTAAGGCCTTTAATCAAGTGAATGATATACAAATCCTCAAAACATTTTATTGTAAAGGATTTAAGTTAAATAAGTATGAAAATTTCTCAATTTCTTGGCCACAACCTCTTGAAGGCGTTTTGCAAACTCAGATGAAAATAACATCTATTTTATGAGGAAATCAGCATAGATTTTGCCATTTATTGGTTTGCTTTTAAAGCAAAAAACATTCAGCTATTAAGAAATGAAGTCAAAATGTAAAAAAGTCAAACAGTTTAGTTTCTATGGGGAAAAGAATAGATGTCCACATATGTGGACCCAGGTAGCGAAGAGGTTATGCATGGTAATGGAAGCTTTCCAATGGAAATGGGCAAAATGTATGTTCCTTCGAAATGTGTTCTGCAGCACTTTAGCGCAATGAACCCCAAAAGTTTAAAAACAGAACCTATAACCAATCAGGATTTTCTTTTTAACACTTTCGAATATAGTTGAAAAGTGTTTATGAATTCGGTTTTTCTATCTTCCGTACTCTAACTCACGACTCACGTAAATATACTCGTTTTGTCATATAGCTGGTATATGTTAACGAGGTTTGCTGTTGAAAATGATGTGTATATCATTTATAAAGGCGCCGTTTACAGGGGCGCCGAAAAGAATTCTGTTACATTATGCTGTATGGGAAAAAATTATTTTCGGTGTATTTTAATAGTGTTACACTATTACAAACATAATGAATTTGATATGAATTTCTCAGGTGCTCTAAAACATGCTTTTTGCAAAATATGAATATGTAGTTATGAATATGGAGTATATGAATATGGAGTTCCTTTACCTGCGGTTTATTCTGTTGAGCTGTCAACATGACAGACCAGATGTTACGACCAATAAGGTTGCCTGAGCGAAATATGCTGGCTGGTTGTCGGCCCAGTTAGCTTAAATGGAAAAGCATTGGCCTTGTAAGCCAAGGATCTGGGTTCGATTCCCAGCCTGGGCATATTTTCGCTCAGTTGGAAATATTCAATTCGTATGAATATGTAGTATTTATAGTTCGTTTCGTCACTCAAAAGAATTCCCTTACATTATGATATAGGGGAGACTAGGGAGGGTTGACCATACGGGAGGCTTAACCCACCCATCAGTTTTCATATTTAAAAGAATTTCAGAGGTGTAATCAATTTCAGGGTGAAAATCAATAGGTGTTAACCAAAGTTACCAGAATGCTCAAACAACAGTCTCTGTTTCATACAGACAATCGAGATAGGTGAGGAAAAAATCAATTGTGAGGCGTTTTCAACCTAAAAGTTGTGTTTTTTAGAAATATTTTGTAAGCTTTTTTGAAATAAAATATATCACAGTAATTTAAGTAAGTAGGCTTTAAGTAATGCAGAAATATCGAACTTTCATTCCAGGCATAAAGATCATACAGTAAGTTAGGCTTAACATAACAATGTGCTATTCTTTAGAAAAAGGCTATGTAGGGAGGCTTGACCCAGTCAATGTAAGGGAGGGTTGATCACATGTTCAAGGCTTCTTTAACATATTCACGGCGGGAAACGAGAATTCTCGTTTTCATTCAAAAAACATCATTGACTAAGGGCGTGGCTTCTATCTTACAGAAAATGAATTTATATCATGCTGTCTATATTTTTTTAGATTGTAAGAGATTTTGTATTAAGATCATTCATTGAAAGATATTTACCGATGCATAAACTTGGGAAACCTATCAATTTACAAAAGACTTTCAGAAAACCAACAATTTACAAAAGACTTTCAGAACAGGGAGGAGCTTCTACTGTTTTAAAATTCAGATTTGATAAAAATTGCCCGTCGGCTATGTGTTAATTAAGGGGTTTTGGAAATATTTTTCTTATATAGTGCGCATAATGAAAGATTAATGGTTATATATGAAAATGAATGTAAATTTATTCTTCAAAGGTACAGTAAAATGGGGTGATGGAAAAGAAAACGTTTAAAACTGATTAAAGAATGATGTAAAAAATTGCTATTGGTACCGCACGAAAAAAAGTAATGGAATATAAATGGGAAAGTTGATGGGAACTTTTTTCCTTTTAAATATTACTTGCAGTAGGTAAATAGAAACAGTGGAAAATACTAGAAAGTACGAAAGTAGCAGTCTTAACCGTTTCAGGGACAGTGGATGTTTATGAAACTACTTTATTTTAATTCCAAAATTCCACAGTGGCATCAGAATTTTGCTAAAATCTTTTCAATTTAATATGTATGTGAAATATAGCCTGTTTCATATTTCCAAATAAACTTGTTCGTATATTCCGGTGCCAGTCATTTATTTCAACATTTTAGTACTGAAAGAACTTTGCCTCTGAAAGGGTTAAAGGATGTTAATGATAAGTTAAGTACTCATGCGGCTGCAAAAGAACATAGCAATAATCGAAAACCTATTGGAAGGTATGTAGACAAATTTCAACACAATGTATAGAGTGAGATGAGGCCAAACTATGTGACAACTAGAGTTGTCAGATCGTATGTCACAGAAAGTAGGGCAAGGAGACAAATAAAAAGCGCGACAGTTGCTTCTACCGGACTTAATAATATGTGAAACCCTATGGAAACGGAACCTGTCTCTAACGGAATAATGTCTTAAATATTAAAATTTCATTTTCCCTGTTGTAGAATTATACCTATGCAGACAAAATCCTGCATAAAACAAAAATTTTCCCCTCTGACATGCGATTGCGCCTAAATAGGTTTGTTGAAGACTCATATTTTCAAAAATATTTTTTTTTATAATAATTAAACCATGTAGCATAAAGTTATTTTACCTTTTTACTTTCTTCTATCTTTACAAGAAGAAAGTATTGGTTTCATGAAAATTTTCGAATTCCAGTTTTCGACGGATTTACACATTTTATGGGTCAGAGATTCCAAAAAACATGTTTTTACAAAATGTCTGTCTGTGAGTCTGTCTGTCCGTCTGTCTGTCTGTCCGTCTGTCTGTCTGTCTGTCCGTCTGTCTGTCTGTATGTGACACAAATTTTGTGGGCGCTCTATCTCAAGAACTAATGCACGGAATTTAATAAAAATTTATATTCAGTTAGTCCCTGATATAAATTGGTGCTGATTAGTTTTTGGTGTAAATCTCTCAACAGGTGGCGCTGCTATGCAGCCTTTTTCACGATTTCCGCAGTAGCTCAATCTCCAGAACTAATGCACGGATTTTCATCAAACTTCAGATTCAGTTAGTTCTTGACATGAATTGAAGTTTTGAACATTTTGGTGTAAATCGCTCAACAGGTGGCGCTGCTGTACTGCATTTTTTACAATTTCCGCAATAGCCCTATCTCAACAACTAATGCTTGGAAAATCAACAAACTTCAGATTCAAGTATACTTTGATATGAATTAGTGCTGTTTGTGTTTTGGTGCAAATCGCTCAACAGGTGGCGCTGCTATGCTGCACTTTTCAGAATTTCCATTATAGCTGTATCTCAAGAACTAATGCAACAATTTTCACCAAACTTCAGAATCAGTTAATCCTTGATATGAATTGACATTTTGTACAGTTTGGTGCAAATTGCTCAACAGGTGGCGCTGCTATACAGCATTTTTCCCGATTTCTGCAATAGCTCTATCTCAAGAACTAATGGACACATTTTCATCAAACTTCAGATTCAGTTACTCTTTGATATGAAATGATGCTGACCACGTGTTTGTGAATATCGTCCAATAGGTGGCGCTGCTGTGCTGAGTTTTGCACTATTTCCTCAATAGCTCTATCTCAAGAACTAATGCACGAATTTTCACCAAACTTCAAATTTAAGTACACCTTGATAAATGTTGATGCTGGTTATGTGGTTGTGTAAATCGCTCAACAGGTGGCGCTGTTATGCTGCATTTGTCATCATTTGCGTAATAACTCTATCTCAAGAACTAATTCACAGATTTTCCCCCAAACTTCATATTCAGTTAGACATTGACATAAGTTGATGATAATTAGGTTCTGGTGTAAATCACCCAATAGGTGGCGCTGCTATGCTGCATTTTGATGGATTTATACGATTTAAGGGACAGTAATATCTCAAGAACTAATGCACGGAATTTCATCTTTTTTGAATCCTCATGATGAGAATAGATGCACTGTGATAATGAATTTTGAAGTATTGACAAGTATGAGATAGAAGAAAGTTTTGTGATGGCCACAACATACTAGTTTTAATCTAATTTTATTTCTCTTCACAAATATTTCAATATAAAACAAAGTGTGTCAAGCCTCCCTTATAGTGGGTCAAGCCTACTGTATGTGGGGAGCTTTGATCCATTATTTTCTCATGATTAAAATCAATCATTTTCCAAATTTCTTATATATTACACTTATGTAGCAATTTCATTTTGATAACTGATTGTTTAACGAATAAAATGATATATAAAACTTTATTCTACGTTCAATATTTAAAAAATAAAAAATCATTTTGTAAAAAGTGGGTCAATCTTCCCTAGTCTCCCATATATTAAAAATTCTTTGCGGTGTATTTTAATGCTGTTATCCTGTTACAAATATGATTAAATTGGTAAGAATTTCTGAGGGGCACTAAAACATGCTTCCTGTAGAATGTGGAGTGTGAAGCATCTATCATTCATTTATAGGGTCACACAAAAGAATTTAGAGACATAATGATCTACGAGGAAAAACTGTTTGAAGAGTATTTTAATTATGTTACACTGTTTGAAACATTGTGAAATTGATACACCTTAATGAGATTCACTACAAGATACAGGCTGTCGAGTATGATGTGCGTAGCATTTATCGCTCAATTACAGGGACACGCAAAAGATATCAGATACAGTTGTGTCTATTAGCGATAATTGCTTTAAGTGCGTTTTTAGTTATAGTATGCGTTTTTAAGTTTAACTATTTTTTTTTTCATACCACGTGATGTCCCAAATTAAAATACACATTTTTGAAATGGCTAAAGCAAAAACATTTCATCAGAAAGTCATGAAAATTGGGAAATGTAGTGAGGAGATAATGGAATTATTTTCTAGAGCAAAAAAAGTTAGTTCCAAAACCACCAATAAAGGACATAATATCTTTATTAAAAATACATAACATTAACTATACAATTTATTTGTCTAATGAGGGCGAAAAATGTTCATTATGATGATTACTATTGTCTGGTACCATTTCGAATCGCAACATAGCATGTTCAATGGTTGAATGCAGGTATGCTATGCTGTATTTAAGATTAGACAGAAACTTTATTAGGGTTCGTACGAGTCCTTGAATTTTCAGACTAAGAAATTCTTCGGTACCAGTATTTCCTTATAGAAAATTTCTCCTTAAATAAGGCGAAGTTTTGCGTGTTCAAACTATATTTATTTTTCTCCATAAAAATACTGATTTTTGGCCTTGAAAATAACGGTACCCTTACGAACCCAGTTTATGGGATTTACGGTAGATCAAATCTTTAAGATATCCCACAAATAAAAATTGCATGGATTTCAATCTGGAAATCTTGCAGTTCAAGTCATTGTTAAATAGCTATTGATGTTTCTATCATTAGAAAAGTAGCTACTGAGCACTTGTTTTATACAATTAGCTATATGTGGAGGAGCATATTTTTGGATAAACATTGTTGTAATACATTGATACACTTGATGTCTTACACATCCCTCTTAGTTGAGAAACTTCAATTTCTACAACTCAGCATGTAAAGGTTGTCCCTTCTTATTGTTAGCCAATAGCTAGTTCCTAAACCGTTAGTTTTAGAGGTATAATATGGCTTGACATTTTTTTTAAATGAGTGAAAAAGTAACCAGCCCAGCAGTCGAACCCAAAACAACTGGCTTAAAATTTTGCCAATTGAGCCTGTTCTGATACGAGGTGGCTCAATAGGTAGATCGTTGATAATTTAAGCCAGAGGTTCAACTCCCGAATTTGGCAATTTTTCACGCTCTTGGAACAAATGTCAATTCGTATGACATCTTTACCAATCAGTGTGATTGAGTTAAAAAATAAAGTTTAAATGCACAGTTCAAATTACAAGATGTTTCTTATGTTGTTATTCATCATGTGAAAATCCATTTATCCCAAAAGAGTTATTTTAAAAAATAGAAATTTAAAATTTGATACGGTCAAACTTTCCTTGTGCTCTCGCAAGTAAAAAAGTAAAATTTCCATTTTGTATGATCAAAACTTACCAACTTACGATACTTTGAATTTAAAAATTTTTCAAGCGCTTACTGGCACTAAAATCGCGTTTATTCGTGTTTATATATAATCTAAATATAAATTTATTTTAGTTATTACTAGTATTGTAAAGAGCGTTACAAATTATTTATAAATGAAATTTTCAAGCACATTATGTATATATTGCTTTGCAATGAGAAACTCAGAAGGATAAAGTATCAAATAATGTAAGGCAAAAGGCAAAATTACAAAAATTCAAGTGTTCCAACCAATAATCATCCTTCTATATATAAAAAAATTAACGATTTGGAAATGGACCAATGAAAATCTGCGTAGATACCGCTAAACGCATCTGATTGGTTCGCTTTCTGTCTTTTATTAGCGGGAATTGTGCGTGGCGAAAACCATGAAAGTAGAGAATTTAGATAGGATGGGTGGGCAAGGGGAAGAATCTTCTTTTTGCGTTTCGATAGACTCATATTTTTTGTTTTGTTTTGCTTTGTATTTCTTTTTTTTTTTTTTTAGGGATCGACGGCAAAAGTGATTTTTACAGAAAGAAGATAATTTCCTTTAAGTAATGAGAAAGGGGGAGGGGTCATCTGCATTTGGAATCCATAGAAAAATGCATAGAAAATAAGGGGTCGCGAAGCGATCCAGAATGGAAACGCGAAACAATTACGTCTGGGGTTGGCTAGAAAATAGGGATTGCTTCCCGATACCGAACGGAATCGCGAAGCGATTACGCGGGGGGGTTTGTGAGCGTAGCAAGCAGTGGGGCAGAGACCCCTAGTATATGTACATATATATATATATATATAATTTGAAGATAAGTTTATTTTTATCGCATGCCATATTGAATAAAATGGTGGACAAAATTATTTTAAACTAAATTTTTGGGTCACTTAATTGGAAAATTCTAACCTTCTGAAAAGGACTTCTAGTCTTCGATATAGCATTAGTTCGTTTCTACGCTTCCAAGAATATCACCAATTCACTTATTGTATACTGTGCGTCTGCTATATGGTTAAGAACACAATATCAAAAAGTTCCCATATTACATAGATAGAGTAAGGAATAATGCAATTTCAACTAATTTGCAACTTTTCGGGGAAACAATGGAGAAATAAAGATTCCGTTTACTATGATTCGGCTTGTTATTCTCCAATAATAGTAATGAGCTATTTTGTGCTGTAAGTGAATTGGGAATTTTCTACGAAGCAACAAAAATGAAATAAAGCAATTCACGGCCAGAAACCTATAAACTGAAAACAAGCAATTTATATAATATGTGCTATTGTATATTTTATTATTATTTTATTTCATTTTTTTACTCAAGATCTTGAATTGAGCGTTTGAAACGCGGTAACATATGAAATAAGAAATTGTACGTCAGACGTAGAAAATGAGGGACGTTCGAAACATAGTTAGTTTTATAAATATTCAGATCTTGGTGCAACAGCTGTCGCATTGTTGTGCAAAAATGCATGAATGCAAAATTTATTACCGTTATATGAATTAAATTAAGTAATACGGAAATAATATGACTCCATCTTAAATAGGACGAAATCACCATGGCAACCTAGAATCATTACCTATCACGGGATACCATTGAATTGATTAAGTATGATAGGATTTAATAGAATAAGGAAAACTTTTATTAATATCTTTTCAAGTTTTGATTCGATTTTCATAAAATTTGAAATGACTTGGCAAAATTCTACAACCATTATATTTATTAATTTTCAAACAATTCGGTTGCATAGTTTTTGTGCTGATATATGCGGCCAGACAGATAGACAGACGGACGGACCAGACAACGACTATAGGTGCTATGTATTTATATAATTGCGATCTTTCCCCATAGACCCTAACGTAATGGAATACTTTTGAGTGTCTTTCTAACAAAACTATGAACGCTATGTACTTTATTTTCAATACCGAACATGGCATAGTAAATCTCAATAGCATATATCAATTACAGAGCAACCCAACTATATTAACGCAAGTTAGAGTTCGGACAGACGAACAGACAAACCGAATTCATAAACACTTTTCAACTACGTTGGAAAATGTTAAGAGCGCATGTAAGTTGAAATTTCACTTTCAGCAATTTATACCAATAGACAGAAGCATACTTGAATACTTTTGTACAGCCCTGTATTTGACCTACTATCTTTATATACACAACACTATTTAACTAAAATTTAATTAACGTTAGACGTCGAAGCATATTATTCTGAGATAGAAATTGCAATTATGTTCGAATATCATTAAAAGACGGGAAAGAACGGAGGTCCACCTATGTGGAACTAGGGAGCGAAGAGGTTAAAGAGAAAAGTGACACATATTAAATAATTTCCACCCTTATAACCTGGTGTATCTGTATTCTTTTGGTTGACCTTGTAAAAGAACTATATGTGTTATGCATATCATTTTCAACAGAGAAAAAGCTATAGTGACTAATTATAACATATCTTAATGTTGTAGTACTGAAAACAAATTTAAGAAAGTCAGAAGGTGACCATGTTTAATTTTTTATTCTAATTAATTAGTTTAACACTTAACCCTTAAATGCGTGATATTTTATTTTGTTTCGAAAAACTTATATATGATTCTCAGAAAAGTTTACTACACAGGAAAAATAATGAAAAAAATCAGAGATACATTTTTTATATAATGCGTCAACCTTTTCTTATGTTGCACATCTGCAATACAAGTAAAAATTAAATATTGCAAATTAGCAAATATTTTAATAAGTACGAATCTAAATACCTTATTTTATATATTTTTTTATTTTGTAAAACTTAACCCTTAAATGCATGAATTATTCTTTTAGAATTGTGTTTTTTACTCTTATATTAAAGATTAGACACCAGAAATTTTAAGATAGATTTTTAACTTTATTTAGCAGCATATTTTTGTACTTTTTTTTTTTTTTTTTTTTTACAGGATTAATATTTCTATATAAATATAGTGGTTGCTAAGAGTTGAATAAAAAGTGATGCAGATATGCATCACTATGCATTTAAGGATTAATGGACGGGTCACGTAAATTTACGTTTTTGTGCATTGGAGGAATAAAATATCACTGGTACCGGAAATTTTGTAAGGAAGGAAGAAAAGGTCTAATCGAAACAAGCTTGCATCAGATTGGTTGAGAGCAGGTTTTAATTTGTGGTGACATATGTAAACGTAAATTTACAGCTCATTATCGAAAAATGGCCCGTCCTCAAAGTGTTATGGATTAAACTAATCATATGTGAATTAATCATAAATAAATTAACCATGAAAAATCATTACATTTGTAATTCTTTTTTTAAAATTCCAATCTTCATTAAATTAGCCATGATTTAAATTATCGTAATTTAAAAATTAATCGAATAATCAATTGATTGAAAAGTAATCAACTAAGTCCAACACTGAGTAATAATTACTTTTGGAAGTTTGCAAGTATAGTATCAGATACAAATAACAAAAACAAATAATTTATGTGTTTCAGATTTAAAATCCAGATGGCAGCACTACTGTCTGGGATGAGCAGTCCAATCAATTACCAACAGTACTGCCAATTGGTCGGGGTTTTCTTTAATTAAAATTTCATGATTTGCTACCACTTTTTTTGGTGTAGTAATATTCGCCATATTATATCGATCATTAAATAAGGCTCATATTACTTTTCTAAGAAAAGTGGTAGCAATCAAACAATTTGAATTTTAAAAAACCCGCAAAACTGACAACACTGGTTATCAAGCACGAGATTTATTTTCCCGAAGAGCAAAGAAATATGATTCCAAACAACGTCTCATCTTTGCTGATTTATATAGTTTTTCAGTTAGTTATATTTAGGCATATTTACTTTTCTACGAATTAAGTGTAGGGTGACCAAATTTCACAACGGTATTTTTTAAAGCTTTCATAACTCTCAACTTTGTAATTTTTAAGCTTGTCACACGAATTTATCACCTTCTTAAAATGTAACAGGCGTTTTAAATCAAAAACTGCAGGAACCAGGGCCGGCCCAAGGCGTGTGCGAAGTGTGCCACCGCACGGGGCGCTAAACAGATAAAAGGACGCCTATAAGAGCACCGACAAAATTTATTTTATATTCTGCGTTTTTTTTTTTTTATTATTATTATATCTTTTACATTTTCTATAGCTAGGCTGGAGCCAGCTCGAGAAAGGACTCTTCGTTCGGTAAAAAGGAATTCAAGGGCGCCGAATTTTCGTATGCAGACATCGGCTTCTGTTATTTTTCTGAATGGAATTACCTTTAAGCTACTGAGAAAAGAAACAGAATCGCGAACCCCAGGAGCCACCCGATTCAAATCCGCTTCCCTTGTGGGATGCTAATTAATTTCGACTTTGACAGATTCATGGTAAATTCTATAACTTTCGGTCATTTTAGCGCACTATTCTATATATAGAGAGTTCTATTACCTGGCAGGGGATCTGAGACTGACCCCCAGATGACCGGAAAAAAGAAATCATTAGGAGCTGAAAGGGGCAGAAATTTTAAAATAAAAAACAGACATCTTTGAAAAAGTTTTCCTTCTAGCAGTATCTTCTGGATGTGAGCTCATCTTCTTTTGCAAATAGTCAATAGCGTTAGTGTCAGAAATTTTGCCGAAAATGAAAAATGAAAAAAGGGCATGTGCATCAAATATATATAGATAAATAATTCTTATTAAAATGACCGCAGTATCGACACAATACAATTTGGTCGTTCACTAATTATTTTATTAAACTGCTGTAAATTGAATTTTTAATAGATAAAAATGAATCAAACCAAACATTTTTCAGGTAACTTGATTCATTTATTTATTTCTCTTAAATGAGTAATTTTCCTGCGAATGTGAAACATAGTAGAATACTAGCTGTTACCCGTGACGTCGTTCACGTAACATAAAAAGAAGAAATTAATTAATTAAGCAAAGCATTTCCATTCCAATAATTAAAAACATATATAATAAACCAATTCTTTATCACATTTTATAGGAGAAAATCTCCCCATATATTACGCTGTCGCACGTGGCACAGAAAGCGCAATTATTTGTTAATTGTTTAACGGCAACGCCCAAATGAAACACATCTCATTGGTTATTGGACAACATTTAATGCATCCCCATACCTATAAGGGGGTTACCATAGGGCACCCTGTTCTGTCGCCAAATACCGCCAAATTTGTCACCAAAAGTGACGCCAACTTGGCGATATCTCTAATATTTCGCCAAATTTCCATAGACATCCATTGTAAACCAATAGGGTTTACTTGCTTACAGAAAATAACAAATTGAGATATTTTAATGCAACAAAATTGATATTAGCTTAAGGGATTATATTAATTATATTTAAAACTCTCTATGCGAATTTTTTTTAAATCAAAATGGGTTCAAAAATTGCTCTTTTTTTATTACATGTTTCAAATCTATATATAGCTTAGAAGCTTAGAGTTAAATATGTAAACATTTTTTGTAAAAGAGTTCAGGATCTTAGATGGGATAGGATATTAGAAATTAGGCGAAATCAGGGCTGTCACTGGAGACTATTTTTATAGTCTCGCACCACTATTGTAAAAAATCCATTTATTAGTACAGTTATCTTGTAGATGTTGTTAAAGTCTATATAGAATTTTTGTACTTAAAAAGTGATCCCAGTTGAATTAAAAAATAGTTGCCAGTGGAAAAAATGAATCCCCGAGGAAATCTCGGATTGCGCAAATTTTGCTACTTTTACGTTGCCCGAGGAAATCTCGGGTTGCGCGGCGAAAGGGTTAAGGGAGTCCAAGTAAATTAAATTATGAATAAAAGTAACATGATGCAATGCTTAGCATGAACATACATTTTAAGGGAGACCAAACTGGTCGCCAAGGGTGGCTAGTATGAGTAATTTAAGGTATTTCTTTTTTATAGGATCATTGACATAACTCAGATTTATACTCTGAACCAGGATGTCTGTTTACATCATGAAGTAATAAGAAAATGGCACAGATGTCATATAAGCACCGTGGTACCTAATTGTTGCCAAAATAGATTGTTTTGCTCGACATGGTAACCTGGCTATTGTGGTTTATTTATTAATAAATTGTTTATTTACTTGAATTTTCTTTTAAAATTACATAAATTAATGAAACTTTTTTAAAATTTATTGCTATTTCCTTTTTTAAGTAATAGAACATAATTTAAAAATATACATGTAATTTGTATTCGAAAACGAGGTTTTCGCTAAATTGGTGTCAAAAACAGATTGCGCCAAACCTGGTGCGTATATGGCATCTGTGGCAAGAAAATTATCGGATGATACTTTTTTATATGTTTTGCAATCATACTTGGCATCAAAGGTGGGCGAAGAAATGATCATCTAGAATATTATTAAGCCTTTACTACACAAAAAACAAACCTGTTTACAACAATGAATTTATTTTTGCAGAAAATGTCTTTCTCTAAAAAAAGTAAATTGACTACGAACCCGATTACAGAACATAACCTTTCTATCTAGTTAATTTTTAACTTTTTAAGAATGAAAATACACATTTCCTGCTAATCATTACGTTATTTTCGACATCGATAATTTTACTGTGCATATTATTGAAACTTGCTATCCATTTGCTCTTCAAAAGTTTTTATTTTTATTTTTAAATGTTAAATTAAAATTTAAATCTTTGTGTTAACCGTGCGCAGACGATAAACCGTAAGCATTGATAACAATTTTCTTTAAATAATAAGAATTAACACAATAACACAATCTCATTTTATTTCAACATCAAAGCATATCCGTTTTATATTCCATATATGACGTCACATTTGCCTTCATTCTGCACATACTCCAAATCCATGCCCCTTGTATTATTAAAAATACTTGAAAATTTTCGTTTTAATCTTTCAATCAGAAATTAAATTATTATTCTGGGTTTTTATCTTTTGGCAACGAAAAAAGGAAGATGGTTAAATTTTATCGGAAAAATGTCAATTCATTGCGTATGAAAAATAATGAAATTTTGGATTATTAAGCAAAATATTTGAATAAAATAAACATAGCCTATGTTCATTTCCAGGTTGTAATCCATCTATATCCAAAAATGCAAAAGCATTAATTCATCCGTTTAGACGCAGGCTTCATTCAAACTTTCGGACACACATTGACATTTATAATATTATAAGGATAAGGATTTAAAGTTACAAAGCATGCTTGTAGTATTTCAAAGTTGTCAGTTCTTGAAACTACGAAGGGCGTTGCGACCTAAACTCAGAGCGACGGAACAAGGGCCTATGTGGCGCCCTGGTCGTGAGGCAAAGATTCAGATAGGACACCCTATAACATGCTTTTAGCCACAATTTCTACTTATTAAAAAACGATTTTGTGGTTTGAGGTGGGGAGTGGATATTTTAGAGTTGAGAGCCTGGGCAGCTACCTCTTTTGCCTTTGGGATAATCGGGCTCTGATCGGAACCAGTGTTTCTTTCTATAGCACAAAATTAGCATTCGCCACTCGCCAGGCGTCGAGTAACACTTAAAACGTGGCTATTAACTTTATTGTCCTCACTCGCAAAACTCAATGGGCACCACTCGCCAAGCGCGATGGTTGAAAGATCGATGCCAGGGAGGAAAAGGGTGAAATTCGTTCGGAATTGGCGACGTCCAAATCGGTGATTCTCCCGAACGTAAGAAAAGAAAGTAGCAGGTGTGATTCTGTCTCGAATTTTCCGAAAATTTATGCATTCGGTTTCGAAAAAAAAAACGGTCATCAGTCCGAAAATTCGGACATAAAAATGTCGTTAATTTCGATATAGTCGCCGAAAAAAATCAATTTCATCAATCGTTCGTAGAAAAAATCGCCAATTCCGTCAAAGGATCGCGAAAAAAACGTGAATTTCGCCCAAGGACCACCTAAAAAACGCGAATTACGTCGAAACATCGCGAAAAAAACGCAAATTTCGTGACAAGATCGTGGAAAAACGCAAATTTCGTCAAAAAATCGCGGAAAAAACACAAATTTCGTGAAAGATCGCGGAAAAACCGCAAATTTCGACAAAGAATCGCGAAAAAGAATCACAAAATTCTTCAAAATATCGCGGAAAAACGCAAATTTCGTTAAAAGATCGCGGAAAAAACGCAAAATTCGTAAAAAGATCGCTGAAAAACGCAAATTTCGACAAAGAATCGCGAAAAATAACAAAATTCTTCAATGTATCGCGGAAAAACGCAAAATTCGTGAAAAGATTGCGGATAAAACGCAAAATTCGTGAAAAGATCGTGGAAAAAACGTAAATTTCGTGAAAAGATCGCGGAGAAAAAAAAACTTTTGCGACAAAATCGCGGAGAAAACGCAACTTTCGTGACAAAATCGCGGAAAAAACGCAAATTTCGTCAAAACATCGCGGAAAAACACAAATTTCGAGAAAAGATCACGGAAAAAATGCAAATTTCGCCAAAAGATTGAGGAAAAAACACGAATTTCGAGAAAAGATTGCGGAGAAAAAACGCAAATTTTGTGAAAAGATCGCGGAAAATGCAAATTTCGTGAAAAGATCGCGGAAAAAACGTAAATTTCGTGAAAAGATCGCGGAGAAAACGCAACTTTCGTGAAAAGATCGGAGAAAAAACGTAACTTTCGTCAAAAGCTTGCGGAAAAAACAAAAATTTCATCAAAATATCGCGGAAAAAACGCAAATTTCGTCAAAAGATCGCCTAAAAGCGCTAATTTCGTCAAAAAATCTTGAAAAAAATGCAAATATTTTCAAAGAATGGCGAAAAACCCTCACAAATTTCGTTAAAAGATTACAAAAAAAGAACGCAATTTTGTGAAAAGATCGAAGAAAAAACGCAGATTTCGTCAAAAGATCATGCAAAAACGCAGATTTTGCAAAAGGTCACGAAAAAATGTGAATTTCGTCAAAAGATCGCGAAAAAAACGCGAAATTCGTTAAATGGTCGCAGAAAAATGCATATTAGTTAGTGCCGAAGGGGGTTGGGGTCCCCCTCTGCTGTAACCTTTCTGAAAATTTCCTGTGAATTTATTTCATTGCAATTAATATTAAAAATAAAAATTTTCAGTTGAGTGTAATCATATTAAATGGTGAGTAATAAGTAAATTACAATGTTGATAGTTAGAAAAAACACAATTTTGTATGGAACGTACATAACTTTGTTACTGGCCAGTGGTTAAAAAAACTGGCCAGTGAAAAAAATGAGTGTACTGGCCAGTGGCCAGTGGGTAAAAATGTTAATTTTGACCTATATTTCTTTCAGGCACATATCGTGGAAAGTGCCTCTCCGGCGCAAGACCCCCCCCCCCCCCACCCTACTTGAGAAAATTTTTGAGCAATAGTACAATTCTTTTAGTGTTTAACTATTCCAATATTTATCATCGTAAACGGAGAGGAGGGAGGCTGTCGGAGCTCAGTTGACGGAAAGAGATTAAATTATTTCTATTTTTGCTACAGACACACATTTTTTCGAAAATATTTCCACTTCAGGGATTTCGTTCAGCCGCTGCCCATGCCATATTCTTTGAATTTATGTATAGCCCCAGTTTTCCGAAACGTGGTCTGAAAGGAACATTGAGCGGAGAGCCAGTAAAAAATAACATCATAAAAATATATAATTGCTTTATAAATGATGCACTGTTTCATTCATCATTAGGGATTATTTATTAGTGGAATATAGTTTTTGGCCCATTACACAATAAATATTTCGCAATACTGAAATTAAAATAAATGAAATTGTATGCAAATATTGTTAATTTAAAAATAAAAGATGCTGGAACTAAAATAAAAAAAGACCTTTTTTGGAATCAGATTATGTATTTGATACTGAGTCAAAGGTTGTCTAAACCGAATGGGAATTCTATTCAATATCACAGAGATTCTTCATTATTTTATGAAATAGTTTTCACCTTAAGTACTGGAAGAACGAAATCTGCTAAGGGGTAAGGTTTCTTTGAGATAATATTGTTCTAAGCCTTTTTATGATATACACTGACTTATGCCCAAGCGCAATTTTTCTCTTAGTGATTTATTATTTAAAATTAAGCGAAAAAAGTAAGTTTTACACCTTTCCCTTTTTTTAAAAAATCATCTACGATGACGAATTTTTTTTTCGAAAGGATGGAGCAAAGGCGCTTCCTTCCACCCCCCCCCCCCTCCCTCCCACCAACGCCCATGTCATGCACTTTTTTATTTATAAATGTACTAAATAGCAGTTGATAGTAAGATTACTTTACCTTGATTTCTCATTAACAGGCGCAAAGAGCTGAATGAATAAATCAACATAAGCTTGACAATGCAGAATTGTGAAACTAGAGCCTTTTTAAAAAAAATAATAATAATAATTTATCTGCATATAAATTTTATTTTTTAATTTAATTTTTATTTTATTATAAATTTTATTTTATTAACAACTATTTTCCGCTTTAGTGCCCGATATGTTGATTTTTTTATGATGTCCTACACCAGGTAAGGCGAAACTTTTTGAATATGCATGCCAAACATTCACAAAAATATCTATTAACAAATGTCAGGTGCCAAACTTTTGTGCAGCGTTACAGTGTTCATTACGAAACACTGTTTATAAAATCAGTTTGCTTTCATGCATTAATAATTAAGAAATATTCAAAAACGAAATGCAATTTCGCTCTTATAATGGAATCAGCCATTAAATTAATGAAATTTTAATTTGTAAATATAATGTATTTATGGAGTACGTACTGTAATCAGTCCCAAAAAACTGCTAATTTTTATTTTAGTAATTTTTAACTTAGTATGAAATTTCTAAGTCATAATTATCCAAGTTGTTTTAAACAATGTATTTATAATGTTTTGGCAATATTTTTGCTGTTGTACATTCGATTGAAAATGCTTTATACCTTGTTCATAATTTGTTATTTTTGTTAATATGCATATCAAAATTGGGTCCATTCGCCCTTTTATCGCAGCGGTTATTTAACTTTATTCATCTGAAAAATACAGATTTTAAATTCATATAGAAAGGAAAAACGCATGTCTAAAACATTACAAAGCATTAAAAGGAAGTTATCAAATTTAAATCCGAAAAATTTTAATTTCACGTGGCAGAGAAATTGTTTTGCGTGCTAGCTCTGTCACGCGTGCCATAGGTTCGCCAACCCTATCCTACACTTACGATTTTACAATGACACTTTCTTTATCCATTTTCAGTGGACGCTAAAACGGAAATTCGGAATACTTAAAGATTTTCTTTGGGAGGGTTTGTTTAATTCTAGCGTGGGTACCAGTAGAACGAAATCCAGGAAACTGTTTTTTTTTTTTTTTTTGGGGGGGGGGGGGCATTTTTTATTAATTGTATTCCTTATTATTATAAATACAACTCTTATTGTCAATCATAGTTTTTTCTTAGTATTTAATTAATTTAGGTTACTTAAATAAATTTTAGTGGGTTTTTTTTATTTTTTTTTTTTTTGGTTTTTTTTTAATAAATATCAAAGAGATTGAGAACCATTCAAAAAATGAAAAGAAAGAATAGGAATATTTACGTTTCCGAAATTAGCTGAAGAGAATCCTGGGTTTTCCATTATTTCGAAAGTTTTCACTATGAAAAGAGAGCCCTTTACGAAAATCGATATTTAAATATGAAATTTATTCGTACCTTTATGTACGAATAACTCCTTCAATAACGAGACAAGATTACAGTTTTCCTCTTTCATAGTTGCTATTTGCTAGTAATTCTGCTTCTTTATTTTGTAGTATTCCAAGCAGTATTCTTCTAAGAAAGTTTTTTGTTTTAATTAATTAACTTATTATTGTTATTTTCGTCCAATACCATGTGCTGTGGCCTTGTGTTTTACTTTTGTAACGTAATGTTACACATTAAGACTGATAATTACTGTAAAATTAAAATTTCCCTGATTTTACAATTTACCAGATACAAACTCAAAGATGGGATTAAATTTAGAATCTTTTACCTGCTTTTGAAACATTTTAAATTAATATCTTAAATAATTAGTAATAGTAATAGTATGCATAAAAAGTACGAATATTAAAAAAAAAAATAAGACCATAAGTCAAGCAGTTTTTCTTGTGTGTGTGTGTGGGGGGGGGGGGGGGAGCGCCAAAATGTTCTTGGGCCGGCCCTGGCAGGAACTACAGACACGAAATTTGGAGACCTCTTCGAATTTCGAGGATGTTCACTGGTGCTGGCTAAACTTAACGCTTTGAACTCCACTGGCACCTATATGGTGACATACAGTGCGCCGCAAAAGTTTAGACAATGATCGATTATGCTTCTGCACTGAGAAGTATGTAACAAATTGTTGTAACTCAACTGTCATATATTACTGGGGACTTATCCATCATTCATAAACAATAAATTTTAATTTATACACTTTACATAATATATAATGAGAAAAAACAAATTCAACATTGTAGCAAATGTATAGACAATCTGTCTGTTAACAGAAAAACATCCAAAACTTAAAATCGAACTGCACCTACATTTTCTGCTATTAATGCAAAAATGTGACTTTCCATCGAAGAAACTAAATCTCACATCACTTGGGGTCCAATAGAACCCCAAGTGATGTGTGCAGTTGACGTGTCGTACCAGACACGTTCAACTGCAGATCGAAGTTCATTCACAGAGGAGTATTGCCAAAAAATTGCATAAACCATATGAGATATGATGCCACAAATGTTTTCGATTGGGTTCAGATCAGGCTACACGCGGTCCAGTCGATAACAGCAATATTTTCTGAGTTAAACCAATTTTTTTATTTGTATGCAACATTAATGAACGCATTATCTTGCTCAAATACATACTTTGGAAGAGCTAAAAGTTCACCAAATGACTGTAAATTGTTTTCCAATGTATGTACGTAGTCTTACGTTGCTTGGCGACCATTGAGAAACTCCAGAGATACTTGAGAATTAAAAATAAGTGAGGCCCAAATCATTAACCCTTTCGAGGGCAAAGTCAGAGCTGTAGCTCTGACTCACTTTTAATGCGATTAGCAATCATCATTTGTCTAGATGCCAGTTTATCGATACTTCTATAATCTGGCCACACGAAGCCTTCCAGATCTATGTTTTGCTTTGAAAGAAAGCCCTTACACTGTAAAAAAAAAAAAAAAAAAAACGACATTTTTACAGTACAAAGTACTGTTCATCTCGCGCACAAACTTGGTCACAGTAAATGTGCTGTATCTTTCTTTGGTTTCCTGACTATATTAACATGGAAAATACAGTAGTTGCGTAAAATTAACAGCACAATGTGCTGGCAATTTGAACGCCAGCAGTTTGTGCTGTAAAAAAATGCGTCCAAATTGCTAGCACATTGTGCTGTTAATTTTACGCAACTACTGTATTTTCCATGTTAATATAGTCAGGAAACCAAAGAAAGATACAGCACATTCACTGTGATCTAGTTTGTTCTGGCAAATCTACAGTGGTTTTTTTACAGTGTAGCTTTGAAAGCCCTTAGAAAGCACTTGATAGACAGACTTCTTTGGACGATTCAAAGTAGCTGAAATTTCTGCAACTGTCTTCCCTTTCGATTTCAGCTTCCATGCTTTAATTACTTCATCTGACTGAAAATTTCTAGCTCGCGGCATCTTCACTAACCAATACTATCGCGAGGTGTACTTAAATACTTCATGCATGTGACGTCATACGTTTGAAATTTGCGTTTTTCTGTGAACAGTTGTCAAAAATTACAAAAGTGTCTAAACTTTTGCAATATGCAAATTGCACTTTTTTCAGTTAAATTAAATAATATCCTACATTAAAACCGTTATTTCTGTCCTAAAAGATTTAATATATATTTAAAAATATGTACAGCCATTTGTATAACCCAAGTGCTCGTATTTTTTATTTAAAGGTTAAATATCACTAGTGTCTAAAATTTTGCTGAGCACTGTACTATGTTCAGGGCTGCCACAGGCGACAATTTTTTAATTCTCATACCACTTTCTCAAAACAAAAAATATTGGCATATTGTTCGAGAACATTTGCAAGAGAAATATACTACAAAATCTGTTTTTTTTTTTTTTTTTTTTTTAATTGTGGTGCGAATAGAATAGAATAAACGGTCAAGTGCAAGTATTACTCGCGCTCAGAGGGTTCCGTACAATAAATATAGCAATTATTCACTGTATTGTTAAAAAAAATCATTGCTAAAAGAATAATAAGACTTTGTAAAAAACTATACAACGTAGGGTTGAGTGCTGTGTATATTAGAAAAGTATGAATGGTTATACCAAATTAGTTCAAAGAGATATGAAGCCTAAATAATATCAAATATTTCAATTCTGTATAACTCTTTTTTTAATCTTTTTCTAATCTGCTAATGGTGAACATAATTCGGTACTGAAAATAAAAGTAGTGATATTTAAACTTCATTTGGCCTTTCATAAAACTAAGTTTAGTGTAGGTTTAGCGTAATTTTTTTTTTCTTTTTACAGTGTAGCTAAAACAAAACTCTTGTTCAAAGTTTAAACTTGGAATTGTGCTAAACGCACTTCGAAAAGACGTCGCAAAATTGCAATGCCGCCTTGGTCCGTGCCGCATTTTTCCAGATAGGTTTTTAATTAATGTTTAAAGACACGGGAGGCGTATTCAGAGTTCTATTCAATGCAACTGGGCGTAAATCCCATAGTATTTATGTGATTAACTCTAGCTAAATTAGCCTGTTTTTAAAAGTTTGACGTTTATTGCATTTATACCGCTACTGGGCATTGCATTGCACAAATATATAATTAAAAGTTGTTATCTAGGCTTTAAAAGCCGATGGAACATAGGGTACGCGCCCCTATCATTATATATGTCCAAACAGTCCGTGTTTTGAAGGTTTAATATCTCAGCTAATTATAGACGATTTTTTTTCGAAAATCATTATTAACAATGCTTTTATATTACTTCTGCTACGATAAGTACCTCCAACGCTCCTCAACACCTTTGCTGGATGCCCACAAATCGACATTTGTGTGTAACGGAAAAATGCGCTTTTCTCAAAAACTATGTGATCTAGGGTAATCGCTATAATTCTCCTTCAAGGTTTACATTAACGTCTACTGCCTCTAATTTTTTCATAATTTTATTTTCAGTAGATTCGGAAATAGACGGGGGAGAACCTTTTTTGCACTACATTTTCGACGATATCTCTGGAAATATAATACGTAAAATTAAAAGAAATATATTTTTGAGTTCAGCGTTACGACAGCTTTCACACGATATACGAAGAACATATTTTTTTTTTTCAAGTAACTTAATTAACATCTCTACATTTTTACTAAATATATTTGTGATTTTTTAATAATCTGTAAATATGTGGGTCAATATTCTTTATTACTTCTCCCAATTTGAACTTTCCACGCTCCCTAGTTTACGAGTAAAATGGCTGTAACAGACACACACAGGAGTGATCTTATAATGGTTCCGTTTTTACTTTTTAAAGTATGGAACCCTAAAAATAGTCGACTGTGGCAGCCCTGTAAGTTTAACCACAAATCCACTGTCATCGTATAGGTGTCAGTAGATGCAAAAGGTTAAAAATGACACATGAAAATTGCTCTTGAATAAACTCATTGAATAAACTAAAATTAAAATACGGAAACCAGTGGTAATAATGAATGGAATATATAGAATGTGTCATATTTTTAGTGCAAAGAATAAACATTACCATCAACAATAAAAATACTAGAAAACAGGAATTCGGTTTTATCAGAATTTAGTGTCGCCCTCGATGAAAAGAAAATATATATGTATATAAATGCAGATAGTACAAAACATATTTCAGTTTTAAGATTTAAAACACACGCTTTTATTTTATATAAAATGACGTCATTCGCATCCGCTGAAGAATTCCACATTTACAATCGTCACTATCGCTGAATAATACACAAATCCAAAAAAAGAGATCCGTCATTCAAGAAACTCGACAAAAAAATCGGCTATCTAATGATTCATATGCCTTCATTTGTTTGTAATATTAATATAGATACTTAAAATTAATTATAGTTTATAATAGTTCCATGTTTTATCAGAAATCATTTTAATTACATTTTTTTCAGTTGTTATGGGAAAATGGCAACAAAAAGATATAATTACTGTTTTCTAACTATTTTTCCTTTACTTTCAACAGAAATGGAGTACTTGCGTTGCCAACATTAAATAAATGGCACTAAAAACTACAAAAAAAATCAATATCTCAAAAATAAATTGAGTTGTAGTTTTCAAACAAATTGCATTTAAAAACCGTAATTTCCGGCCTATAATCCGAAGGATCAAACAATTATGTTCGGACTCAGAAATATTATTTCATAAAATGTAACTTATTAAATATTTCACTTTAATTATTAAATAAAATTTCTGGGTCGAAATATGATTGTTTGATCCGCGGATTATAGGCCGGAAATTACGATACTTTTTTTCTCAATACGATGGTATAAAAATTGAAAATGGGCGATGCTTAGAAGTTTAAAAAATTGTAGTAGAGTATTTAACCGTACAATGATATAATTGCATTGTTTTGCGGCTGGTTTATACAAAGGAACGTTATTTTTTAGCGACGACACTTTAATTGCTGGTCGAAAGAAATATCATATCGGGGGATAAAAAATGAAAAATGGTATGTTTTGATTTTGCACTTCACGTTAGTTAAATTGCGCAAATGAAAATAATTCTGCCTTCTGAAAATATACTCATGAAAATATTCGTCCTTTTTTTAATAAAATTTATGGGTAAATATCACGAAATGTGAGATTTTGAAAACAAAATTTTTTGAAAATTTTAATCGTTTCAAAGTTTTTGATTCTTTTAAAAATGTTTTTTGAGCAGCTGAATAAATGACTTTACACGTAAAATTGTTAACGTTTGAAGAGCTTAAGTTCATTTTAATGTATTTATAATTTTATGTCATTTTCTTGTCATATGTATACCAAGATAATGACCGCCAGGATAATGACAATTTCATTCTAAAATATTTTTCACATTCTTGTTTTTTTTTTTTTTTTTTTTTTTTTTTTAGCTCTAACATTTTAATTTCGTTTAAAGGAACATGTTTCCTCTATAGTACCTCAAAGTCAGTGTAATGTTGAGTTTTATTTGTAAATTATTGAAGCCAGGAAAATGACATAATAACAGTCTACTCAATTTTTACAAAGCCTTTAAACACATTATTTTCACAGAAATATCTAAAAAATCTTGCTGGTAGCAATGATTTTAACTCTTCTGACTTGAACCATGCCAAGAACAAGAAGAATTACTCCGCAGCGCTCTCTTTATACCTCATAAAGAACTAAAATGAGCAGGCCTGGAAAATGACATTCATTTTCAGTGTCAAACATATTTTAATTATGCAAAATTATTTCTAAAATACTAGACTCGTTACCTTCCTCATATATGTGTTATATAAGGTATAATTAATAATTAGAAATTAAAAAAACTAGAAGAAGATATTTGTACATGATAGCAGAAAGCCTTTTACTTTGCATCCATCACGGTGTGACATGCCAGGAAAATGACAATCTGAAAGTTTAAGTATTTTAATTGCTTTATTTTTGTGTTATTATGAATAAAATATTTCTTGAAAATACTTCTAGGAATATCTTTTATTAGAATGTAAAAAATAAATTTGCATTATTTTATTGTGCGGGCTGCAATTTTCGTATTTTGTGATATTGTCCCTTGTATTGTATTTTTTACTGAGGATGAATTTACAATATCATTTTTGAATTGTACAACATTGGATGAAATCTCGTTGTGGAAAAGATTTTATCGAGCTTCTGGGGTCAATTTATTGAAATGCTTTTGGAATTCAGACTATCCAAGTCAGTAGGTTAGTAGTTGCATACTACATTATTTTGAGCATTATTCAAGCTTTCGAACCACATTTTAACTCATATTACCTGAAAGCATTTCCTACAGGCAGTGTTTTATTTTATTAGCAAGATGGGTTTTATTTTTACTTTCTTTTATCTTTACAAGAAGAAAGTATTGGATTCATGAAAATTTTCGAATTCCGGTTTTCGACGTTTTAGACGTCGGATTACACGGATTACACGTTAGGATTTACACGTTTTAGGAGTCAGAGAACCATAAAAACATGTTTTTAAATAATGTCTGTCTGTGAGTCTGTCTGTCTGTTTGTCTGTGTGTGTGTGTGTGACACAAATTTTGTGGGCGCTGTATCTCAAGAACTAATGAACGGAATTTAATAAAAATTTATATTCAGTTATCCCCTGATATAAATTGGGGCTGATTAGTTTTTGGTGTAAATCGCTCAACAGGTGGCGCTGCTATGCAGAATTTTTCACGATTTCCACAAATGCTTAATCTCCAGAATTAATGTACTGATTTTTATCAAATTTCAGATCCCGTTAGTCCTTGACATGAGTTGACGTTTTATATATTTTGGTGTAAATCGCTCAATAGATGGCGCTGCTATGCTGCATTTTGCATGATTTACACGATTTCCGCAATAGCTCTATCTCAAGAACTAATGCACGGGTCTTCACCAAACTTCAGATTCCGTTAGTACTTGATATGACATGGTGCTGATTACGTGTTGGTGTAAATCGCCCCCAACAGGTGGCGCTTCTGTGCTGAATTTTTCACGATTCCCGCAATAGCTCTATCTCAAGAACTAAATGCACGAATTTTCATCTAATTTCAGATTTAATTAGATGTTGGCACAAGTTATTGCTGATTAGATTTTGGTGTTAATCGCCCAATAGGTGACTCTGCTATGCTGGAATTTTCCAGATTTTTGCAATAGCAAAATCTCAAAAACTAATACACGGATTTTCCCCAAACTTCAGATTCAGTTAGACGTTGACATAAATTGTTGGTTGATGGTTTTGGTGTAAAGCACCCAGTAGGTGGCGCTGCTACACTGCATTTTGCTGGATTTACACGATTTCAGCGGTAGTTATGTCTCAAGAACTAATGCACGGAATTTCATATATTCAGAATCTTCATGATGGGCATAGATTGCCATGTAATTTTGGCAGTGTGATAGCGAATTTTGAAGTATTAACGTGTATGAGATAGAAGAAAGTTTTGGGATTGGTACATCCGACTATCTTATTATTCAAATTGCTTGATTGGTACCACTTTTTACCCGTCTGCCAAGAAAAGTTATGTGTTTCACGCGTATCTGGTTATGTGGATTTCTTTATACCCTTGAAACATCCGAACGGCTGGATGGATTTTAATGAATGATGTCTCTATAGATTCGTTTTAACCGTCCGATGGTTGTAGGCTAGATTTTGTTTTTGTAAATTCAAAATGGCGGTAGAGACGAAAAAAAATTTTACGCACCCTATTGAGGGGCATATCATTGGATAGGTCTTTCAAAATGAAGACGATGTTTCCTTGACTATTTTACAGTCAGAAGCTCCGTTTAAATATTACACAACCTAGAAGTAGTGTAAGTAGGATCTCTAGCTTTACTGCAACTCGAACCTTCATAGACATGTATAGGCCTCATCAAAACAGTGTTTATAGATAGGAACTAACCATTAAACACAACTTAAAAGTCATCCATTCAAGTAATTAAAAAAATAGGTAAGTAGTATAAAAAATAATTTCACATTAATGATAAATAATTAATTACTTCGCTTTTCACGCTGTCCGGTTTTTTGATTTTTTTAATTTAATTTTTATTATATAAATATATCCAGTTTATTTAATTCTTTTTTGATGCCAGATTAAATAACTCGAATGGTACTATTTCAAAATAGATGTAGCAATCAAGCAATTTAAATAACAACAAGGACGAAAAATCAGGCGTACAGCATAGATTATGAAACACTTTCCAACGCATTCACAGTACTATAACAAAACTTCACACTTTACTGAAATGAAAGAGGATGTCTAAATGAACAATTTGGGAAACGCATAACCATAACGTATTTGAAAACCTAATTTCTGTTACTGCTATGAAAAGTCGAGAAAATATACGATTTTTTGTGCAGCCCTGTATAGGATCTATGGAGATGTTTGTATACTACATAGAATGCTAAAAGTTGGTTCAGTTAAATGCATAGCACTGTTGAAAATTTTCATTTAGGAATTTTTGCCAATAAACGGATCTTGTTGAGAACTTTTGTGCGGCCCTGTATATTATCTATAAAATTCATAAACACCAAGTAATATTTAAATAATAGTTAAATTAAAAAACACATTCCACAACTGAAAATGCACTTCCAAAAAATTGTTCGTAGGTTTCGATAATTCAATTATTCTTAATTTTCTTCTGTAGCCAAATTCTTTTGTGTGTCCCAGTAAACGAACGTTAAAGTCTATGCACACCATATTCTAGAATAAGAACCTTCTAGTACACTTCAGTAATATATATCAATTTCAGTATGTTTAAAATAGTGTAAGAACTTTAAAATACACTGCAAACAATTTTCCCCATAGACCGTAATGTAACGGAATTCTTTTGAGTGTCGCTGTAGATGAACAGTAAATGTTACACACTTCATTTTCAATTCCGAACATGCCATAGTAAACCCCAATAACATATATTCATTTCATGGCAATCGGACTATATTTAAGTGAGTTAGAGCACGCACCGACAAATCGAATTCATAAACACTTTTCACATATGTTGGAAAGGCACCACCAGTGGCCGAGAGGTTCTGCTCTCGAAGCTGGAAGACGGGAGGTGCTGGGTTCGATCCCAATCGCACCCGTCAGCCTAATCGTTCGGAGTTTTCGTGATTTTCTTCGAACCTTGGTTCTCCAAGCGTAAATACGGGTTAGGTTCCCTTAGAAAGACCCCCACGGAAGGCACCCCCCCCCCTTAGGTCCTATATTTTCCGTGCTGATTATTGGCTGTCATAAACACAACCAACCTATGTTGGAAAGTGTTAAAAAACAAGAAATAAATCTTGGAACAATCAAGGAATTATGTTCTAACTCTGGTTATTTTGTACAATGCATACATCCATTTTCTTTTTGTTTTGTTTTGTTCGCCAACGGAAGATTGTAGCAGTTTACTCTATGATATATTTGTGAGAAAGTAGCAATATATGCAAGATGACCAAATGTCCTTGAAAATCGAGGCCGTCCTTAAATATGGGGAACATAGTTCACGCAGATTTTGATTTAACCTGTTCAAGGGAAATGGTACGTTTATGAAACAACTTAATTTTAATTCCCAAATGCCAAAATGGTACTAGAATTTTGTGTATAAAATTTTCCGTTTATGATATATGTGAAATGTAGCTTTTTCTTATTTCCAAATAAATTTGTTTGTAAATTTCGATGTCAATCATTCATTTCAAAATTTTAGAAATGAAAGTGCTTTGCCCCTGAAAGGGTTAAAACGTTTATTGCATTTTAAAGAAGGTAATTAATTCATGTCACCAGAAAAAAGCATAAAATTTATAAATTTTAAAGTTATGAATGCTTTAACGACACCCTAGACACGCGGGCAATAAAATTTAATTGGACGAGAGGATTTCAGCCAAAACCATATTTGGTGATAATGAAGACTTCCGATATCATCAAGTTAGTGTTTGAAAGTTGTCGATGTAAAAATAAAACTACTTTTAGACTAGGGGATTAAATGGTAATTAGAGCCCCAAAAGAACTAAGTTTTGATTCCAGAAACAAATTCAGTTGATTTCAAGCAAACCGTAGCTAGATATAGCCCACTACCATTCACTTTGGTTGGCTCTTGGGATTCGTTGAGTTTTTTACTGTTTCTGATCGTATTTCATACAATAGACTTATTATGATTAAAATACTTTTTCACTTTACATTTTCCACTATCACTGTTTCTAGGTATTTCTTTTCGAGGTATTAATTAGTTTACTCAATTTAAAATAAGAAATATTTTTGAATTTCAAGATAAAATTTTAAAATAGAAACTTTTAAATAAAATTATTTTTACGAAATTTCAAAATATTCGTACGAAGCCCTCATGCACCGCCTTTTTACATTATCTTCACAAATTTAAGTTGAGCTCATTAATTATCTATAACTATTCATTAAAATTAAAAAATATGCACTCTTCGATGAATAAAACAAAAAGAAAGGAAGTGTTCTTACATTACTGCACAAAATGCAAAAAAAAAAATCAAACAAAACAGAAAAAACAATAAAATCACATATCAATGACGACTACAAGAAATAGATGTCTCTTCCCAAGATTTAAACATAAAGATGTCTGATATTTATAGATAAAAAATGAAAAGATATATATATAATGAAACTTTTAACTTAAAGTAATAAAAGTTAACTAATTACTGATTTCGTTTAGCAGAATTCAAAGTCGATATGTGCCCTGAAAACTGCTCATTTCTGCATTCTGAAACTACAGGATAAAATAGCATGATATTTCAAAGTTAGGGAAATGTTTTTATTTATTTTCAATTTTTAGTCGATATTGAAGTTTTTTATAATAACAAAATTAAAAGAACATGTCTAGATAGGTTTTCCTCTATTTTCGAAACGACATAAAAAAAATCAGAAGTATGTATTTTTGCGAAAGTTTCACTCTTTTCGAAAATCTCGCATAATGAAGGCTCCTGATTGTTCAATCTCGTTTCGAAAATAGCGTAAAATCTATTTTGATTCCGTTGGAATAAGGAATATCCTTCCTATATCTATGTTGAATCGCGTCATGACGGTATTCTGCATAGATTAAGGACCAAGATGGGACATTTACGGCAAAATCTGTAATGGCAACAGTACTAGCGTCACTATCGGCAAGGGGGAAGAACTAACAAACCTCCGAAATTTACCTATGTTGAAGAAATATGTTTATCCTCTATGGTTTGAATGTCAATTCGTTCCTAAAACGAAACAGGTGTCAGACGATATTCTATTCATGCTTGCTTTATTTATTTAGCTGCTTTTTTTTTTTTTTTTTTTTTTTTTTTTACCGTACTTGTATTGTTCATTTTTAACTTACAAAATGATAATTAGACTAATAATATAAAAGAAGGCCGCCAGAAAATTCTGTTAAGAATGCAAATATGTAAGTTTATAAGATGATTAAATTGTAAAAAATCAAATTCAGGTATTGTGTCAATTTATTCATATCGAATAAAATTTTACTGAGTGTAATGTCAGTACCTCTATTTATTTTTAACTTTTAGATTTGTACAATTCTAAAAATTTGGCGAAAGGAATTTTTCCCTATCTGTAATATTATTATTATTATTTCTTATATGTTAATATTATAAACATTATTAATTGATTGTACGTTATTTACATTAAAAACAATATTTTTATTTTATCTGTAAGGAAGTGAAAATGCATAAATTTTAAAAGATTATTGTAACGATTGTTTAATACGTTAAACTTCATAAATTTATAAAACACGGGCTATAAAAATTTTCCTGCCAAAGGGGAATAATTATGAAATTTTCTGGGACTTGTAGAGTTCAACATTTCGTATATTTTTATGTTACACCATTGCTTCTGATATATAGCATTCAAGAAGAAATTTTTACCTAGTATTCGTTGCACTTAAAACCGTTCACTAATTATATTAAAAAAAAAAAAAAACATATATCCGTGCATGAACATAGAATAGATATTAGATATATAAAATAGAATGTCTATTCTTTGTTCATGTATCGGTGTAAGATTCTATCGAAAACGTAAACATGCAACATTAAAAAAAGAAAGATCACAATAAGGTAGATACTCAATAATAAGCATACTACAAGGATGGGGAGTTTTTTTCCCATTGTCACTAAGGGCGCTACGATCGCAATCGCATTACCATTACGCTCTATGGGAACGTCCGATCTTGGATGTTAATCTATGGTATTCTGAGGGTCTGTTCAAGACGGGCACTCACACCGCGCGCGCGCGCTCAGGAGTTTTTGTCATGGAGTAGTTCTTATCAAAGAAAGGAATTTTAAAATAATTTAATTATTTCATACTTTTATGGTTCAAAACAGGTAAAATTCACAACTACATTTCTTTTCCTTTCCAAAATATGGTTTTCGTAACAGGAATACATGCCTATGTTCACTCAGATAAAATCCAAAACATTCGCGAAAAGCATCACCTGACCTACTCCTAGAGGTCTCCACGGGCCCGGGTTTGGCCCGAGGACCGGCCCGCCGGCGAAATGATCGCGAATTTTTAAACGGGCCGAGCTGTAAAAAACATTGAACGGGCCAGCCAGGCCGGGCCGATAAAGAAAACTTAGCGGGCCTACCGGCCAGATATAAAAATTTAAACGAAGCCAATAAAATATGAGCTATTTTCAATTAATATGACTTTCTCGAGAATAAGTATAAATGTGCGTCACGGGGCGATGCTAGTTTGACAACATCAATACAGAAATGTAACATGTCCACAGTAGAGATCGGCATCGGACAGTTACATGGTGTCTGACCCGGGCTCAATTTTTTTCTGCAGACTCGTGCCGGGCCGAGATCAGGCTTGCATTTTTTTCTACATAGTCGACCCGTGCCGGAACTGAACTTAATTGTTCTCAGGATGTGTAGGGCAGGCAATATGTTTTGTAAAAATATTAATAGCAATAATGAACTTCTGTTTACGTAAACTTTGGAAATATACCTTAAGGTGGTTCCCAAATTCACTTCTCAACAACGCGAAACTTTGACACATTTTCCAACTAATTTTTAACCGTAAAGGCATAAAATTGACAAGGGATTTGAAGGGATTGAAGGGATTTGGAATCGAATAGCGTTTTCCATTTTTGCTAAATAAATTGCTTGTCGAGCTATAACAGATTATTGTCTCGTGGCTGCAGGTTTTTCTTCTTTCCTATGCTGCCGCTTCCTGAAATTGAATTCAAAATGCTAACTTTGACAGTATTTTCTCAGAGATATCTTCCCTTTATCAAAAAAATGGATGACGCCATTCGATTGTATAGGTTCTAAATAAGAACATCTGCCAATATTATGCATTTCCGAAAATAAATTAATTCAGAAATGTGTCAGAAAGTAGCTTCTTTGGTTTTCAGAAAAGCCTTAATAAATCATAGATACACTTTTAACAAATCTAATTTTTATTATACAGCTTCAAGAGTTATGATGTTTTTAACCCTCCATTTATTCGTTTATTCTAAACTACATTAATTTTTTAATGATTCCTTACTTAAATGTTGGAACGTCTAAGAATCTAGGTAATCATTAATGTTGCTATTGTGTATTTTCTGTCTCGCGAACACGTCGTAATTTTAAAATATATTGTAAAATTTTCCCATAAATATGTATGTAGTATTCTGTATAGGAATTCTAATTATATATTAAGAAAAATCTGAATTTTCTGTAGAAATTGACTCGGGCCAGAACGGGCCGGCCCTGTTTTCACTGATTTCTGTACGGGTCGGGCCGGCCTCGGACCTAGAAATTTCTACCCGTACAGACCTCTACCTACTCCAGCCCAATCAGCATTCAAAACCTACAAACCAACCCCGCCTAGACTTCGCGCGCGCGACACAGAAAAAATTTCTGGGCGATTTGATCACGTGATTGTGCTTTTTGTGTTTATGTTTTATTGGCTATGTATTTATTGATGGCTTATCAAATAAATCTACTCTTTCCAAATCTGTCAAAAGCAAACCTTATAATTTTGTTGTCCTCCCCTTTTATCCTCCTTTATGTTACAAATTAGCTAAAGTTTTATGTCGTTTCAATTTTAACGTTATCTTTAAACCTGTCAATAAATTCAAATTTCCTCCACTAAATCTCCTGTTGCTGATCTTCGAAAATGGGAAGTTTATAATGTTCCTTGTAACTGGTGTGATTTGTCTTATATTGGTCAAACTAAAAGAAATCTTGAAATCCGTTTAAAAGAACACTCTCGTTATGTAATTAATCAAGACATTTCTAAATCTTCTATTGCCAAGCACTCTTGGGATTCCGGCCATAGTTTTAATTTTCAAAATGCTAAAATTATCTTTAATCCCAATAGTATCTCTGAATTGGACTTTCTTGAAAATTTAGCTATTTATCATAATCGTGAAGTTATTGTTCATGACAAATCTGATTCCACAATGCCCTTTGCAGCTTGGAAAATTTTTTTCAGTACTACCATATAAGTCAATTTTTGTATTAATTAATTTTAGTCTGTTTTTATATTTTATTCATTTATTTATTTTTATTTCACGTGTTCTCATAGTTTAATATATGTATGTGTTTTCCCTTTATTATAATTTATTTTTATTTTTATTTTCATGTACTTTTTTTTTCCATTTTGCTTACTTATTTCCCTTCTACTCTGTGTTCTTTTGTTTTGATTTTACTCTTATGTGATTGGTTGTTGTCTCCTGCTATCCTATTGGCTATTGATTTCTAATTTCCCATTGGCTGTTTCTTCAGCTTGTTTTCCCTTCCTTTCTCTCATTTTAGTCTTGCTGCTGCTTTCATAGTAGAAGCACGTCTTTTTGCGCCTGACGAAGAAAGACTCAAATCTTTCCAAAGGCCTAGCGCATTTAAGTTTTTGTTGTTGTTTTAAGAAGTTATTTTAGTTCGTATTTATCAGTTACTTTATATATTTCGTATTAAGTAGAATGCTGTTAATAAACCAAGATTGTGATATCAGCACTGTCATGCAACCAACCTCTTTTTAACCTCTAAAGTAAAGTGAAGTGAAGAGACTGTCTTTCCAACGGTAAGTGAATGGAAGTGAAGAGAGGAGACCGGCAGTAGTAGTGGTTTTCGAGGATGTGTAGGATGCGGGAATGCATCCGAGTTAATATTGGTTTCATTTGAGATATAATATATGTGGTTTTGATAGAGTATTGACGTTCATTATAGTAAAAGTGTATACAGTTCTCGGCAAGTATAAATACTGTAAATATAGCATTTCGTGTTTAATAAACTTTTCATATAAAAATTCTGGTGCCATTATCGGTTGTCGTGACATTACAACACATTACGAGATATATTTGTAATCTACTATACTGGATCAATTTCAATGGAATTTTCACTGTGTCAGACAATTTTCAGAGAAGGTTTTAGTATATATATATTTCCGACAACCAGAGTTATTTCTACAAATTAAATAAAAATGTGCATTCGATCCCAATGTTGGATTACTAAATAGAGGTGAGCGATTTATTTTACTTTTAATTGTGTGGTAAGATACTGTTAATTTTGTTCTAAAATGTTTAAGAACGTCACCAAAGCAGATTTACTTATTGTTTTGCAAGAAATCGGTGAAGAAGCTGATTCTGGTTTGAAAGTAGCTGAATTAAAAGATTTGTTATTGAAATCTAAAGAGTATTTAAATGATAAAGAATTTGTAACTGATTTTTTATCGACTACAGTTGCTGAGAGGAAAAATGTAGAGGAAGTTAATAGATTGCGTTTGCAACAACAAATGGGAAACGAGAATCCGTCCCATAATGAAGGGGACAGTACATCAGCATTATTAGATAAACTTATAAAAGCAGTTCAAGTTTTGACAATTCCAGTGCCTAAGAAAAACGAAACATGGAATCTGTTTTTCTTTTTATTATTCTTTGAAAAAGCGTTTAAACATAAAAATGTCCCTAAGGAATATAAATCTGAAATATAATTTTAATTAATAGGAGAGAAAGCAGGAAATGTTCTTGTATACATTAAGGATGAAGATTTGAAAGATTATGATAAAATTAAATCGTTAATTTTGAAAGAATACGAACCATCCCCATTCTCTTGTTTACAAAATTTTAGAAACGCTAAAAGATTACATAGTGAAACACATCAACAGGTTGCTTCGCGATTAAGATCCTGTTCGGTACATTATTGTAAAATTCGTAATGTTAAAGATTTTGATTCTCTTATTAACTTAATAATGTCGGATAAAATTTTCGAAACATTGGATAGCGAGCTTTCAATTCATATTGCAGCTAGACAAGGAGAAAGTTTGCTTTTGCCTGATCAGTTTTCAAGAGATTGTGATATTTATTTTACTGCAAAAGGTAGATCTTTTGATGAAACAAAATTTGAGAAACGATCTACTTATCGTGGAATAAATCATGAAACCTCTAAATATGTTCCGCCACAACTAAGGAAAAATCAAATTACATCTGAGAACAAGTATTCCTCAAAATCACGTGATTGTTATGTTTGCAATTCGTCTTTTCAACTAGCTAGATTTTGCCCAAACCGGAGAAATAAATATGATAAACCTAATAAACAAAATGACGAGCGGGGTCAAAGAAAGTCTAAATCGCAGGGAGAAACAAATAAATTGTACTCGAAAGATAATGCAGTAGTCACTAATCTTAATTCCATACATTTACAGACTATTGATCAATTAAACGAAATTAGTTTTTATCCTTTAGAAAAGATCATCCTTTATATTGAAGGGAAGGAAATTGAAGCGATCGTGGATTCAGGAACTGAGATAAATATTTTAAATACATCATTAATTCCCAATTTGAAAATCGAAGCTAAAGGAAGTATTGTTTTAGAATCAGCCTTTAAAGAAAAAACACGTGCAGATTTGGCGACGATCCCCTAAATTATAAATCGCTAGACAGCGAGATTTATGTATCCTTAAATATACTTTTTGCTTTGACTGAAAACTTAAATATTCTTTGTTTAATGACTCCCGATGTGCATAATGCTTTAATCGAACTTCTTCAAAACGAAAAATTGTGCAACAGTTCATTGCAGGTGCAAGGTCAATCTAAAAATAGCTCAGTCGCGGAGAGGAATTCAAATTCGAATGTACGGACGTATTTCGACGGATAAATTACAAAATGATAAAAAAGAACTTTCAGAGTATAATAAATTTCGTAACACACAAAAAGAATGTCCAACTTTAAAAAATTCTTTCAAGGACGCTAGTTTAGGAAAAATTAGTTTTTTGATACGGTATGATTTATTGTTTCATAAAGAGACATTTTGTGGAGATAAAGTTTATCAGCTAGTGTTACCAGAGGGTTATAGAAATAAAGTATTACAATCAGCTCATGGTTCTATTTTTGGAAATCATTTAGGAATGCGGAAAACTAGGGAGAGAATTAAATTATAATTTTATTGGCCGAATATTTCAAAAGATGTAGAAAATTATTGTAAAACATGTACGAATTGTCAGTTAAAGAGCTCCGAGCAACAAACAGATAAAATTCCCATAACACCTGTTGTTCGTCCACTATATCCTTTTCATACTGTAAACAATGACGTTATAGGTAAAATTGTGTCGCCTTCAGGTAGGAAACATAAGTATTGTCTGACATTAATTGATCAAAATGCTAAATGGCCGGAAGTTGTTCCATTAAGGAATCTGTCCGCGAAAAAAGCATGTGATGCTTTATTAGATATTTTCATGCGTACAGGAATTCCTGAAGTTATATGTTCGGACCAGGCAATCAATTTTAGATCTGAATTGACTAAAGAATTTGAGGACCGGTTAGAGACATCTCCCCGCTTCTCAATTCCATCATATCCCGCATCAAATGGCGCGATAGAAAAATTTAATCGGTTTTTTAAGCAAATGTTACATCATGTAATTTGTACAGATCCTGTTAACTGGGATAAACATATTCCTTTTTAACTTTTTGCCTATCGTGAGGTACCAAATTGCACAACTGGGGTGTCACCGTTTAAGCTCATGTATGATCGGGAAGCTATAGGCCCCTTAGCAGTATTAAAATCTTCGTGGTCGGGTGAAATACCCTTACCATTGAATCTTAGCAGCTCAGCAATAGATTATTTACAAGAATTAACCCGCGAGGATGCGCGCCGGGCCTGAGAGACCCGGAGTGCGTACGGTTTTTACAATTGTCACCGCTATCTTTTTAAAAGTAATCTTCAACTTCTTTTATCGCAAAATTTTCTCCAATGAAATAAGGTGATGATTATTCTTTGTATTTATTGGTGTCAAAGTAAAAACCATTCATACCTTGGGTATGCGCGCGTTCTCCGGGGTTAAAAATAAATTTTGAAAGAGCCGCCGACCTTGCTTCGCTAACTGCATCAGAAATACAAGAAAATTATGCCCGCTATTTCAATCTTAGAGGTAGAATGAAAAAATTTCAAAAAGGTGATTTAGTATACACTGTTAAAAATATCGTGAAAAATTACCTCTGTTTTTAAAGGCTATCTATTTTCTGACCAATGAGAACTCTTCAAAGGTATTAATGTAGCGTGCTCATTGGTCAGTAAATAGAGAGCCTTTAAAAACAGAGGTAAATTTTTACGATATTTTTAACAGTGTATTTGCTCATACAAGATTCTACTAATAAATTGTATGCTAGATGGACAGGACCCGGTGAAGTACTTGAAAGAATAAACCCACATTCGTATAAAGTGAAATTACCCGATAGTAGTTTAAGACACATTCATGCGAACAAAATAAGAAAATTTCATTTAAGAGTACAAACTGTTGGAGTCATTTTTGAAGATGGTGTTGAATTTGGTGAAATCCACCCGACACCAAATAAAGCTAATACTTTGAATGAAACTAACATTGAAGTAGACCTTAGTCATATGGAGGATAAGAAACGATTAGAATTAGGTAAACTTCTAGAAAAACATGCACCATTATTTTCTGGTAAAATTCAAGTTGCAAATGTCGGAGCACATAAAATTAGCTTATTACCGGGTGCGAAAAGGAAGAAACCATATATTTATAAAATTCCGGAATCACTAAAAAATGAAGTAGATAAACACATAGAAGAGTTAGAGCATTTAGGACTTATAGAAAAAAGTGAGGCTGAAATAGCTTATCCTGTCGTATGTGTTGCAAAAAAGGATGGTAGCATGCGTTTATGTATAGATTTTCGTCTATTGAATGCAGTGACAAAGCCTTTTGATTACCCTATGGAGAACGCAACTGAATTAATTAATGAAATTGGAAGTGCTAACATACCTATTTAGATGTACTAAAAGGGTATTGAGAAATTCCTCTTGAAGAACAGAGTCGAGATCTCACTTCTTTTAAAACTCAGCGTGCTTCGTACCGACGGAAAGTCATGCCATTCGGATTGCGCAACGCAGCTGCCACTTTTCAGAAATCAATCAACGATGCTCTGGGTGAAAACCTTAAATATTGCAAAGCATATCTAGACGATATTGCTATTTTTTCATGTGACTGGGATACTCATCTTAAGCATCTAGACGCTGTTCTGTCTAAATTAACTGAACTGAAACTCACCGTAAATGTCAAAAAATATTCTTTCGCAAAAACCCAAATTAAACATTTAGGTCATCTCATAGGAGGAGGTAGACATCAACCAGATCAGAAAAGTTACGTGCCATTGAAACGATAGAATCACCTAAAACTGAAACATCTCTAAAAAGTGCACTGGATTTATTTAATTATTATCGTGATTACATAAAAAATTACGCTGAAATCGCTAAGCCTTTAACCGACTTAACGAAAAGAAAATTCTTGAGATCATTCCATGATCTGATGTTGAAGAAAAAGCTTTTCAAACTTTGAAACACTTGTTTTTTGAAGCCCCCTAAGCTTTATACACCAGATCCTAAAAGCCCTATACTATTCAGTGTGATGCAAGTTCTTATGGAGTAGGTGCTTGTCTGTCGCAAAAAAAGAAAATTTGCACCCTATTTGCTTTGCTAGCCAAAAGTTCACTAAGGCGCAACAAAATTGGTCGACCATCGAGCGTGAAGCTTATGCTGTGATATGATCAATAAAGAAATTTGAAGTTTATGTGTTTAGTGCTGAAATTGAGTTAATAACTGACCATAATCCTTTGGTATATTTACAGAAATCTGAACCCCAGTCTGCAAAATTACAAAGATGGACGTTATCTTTACAAAGATATAATATAAATATTTCGCATTGCCCAGGTGCGCAGTTAAAAAATGCAGATGGTCTATCAAGACTAGTTAACTGTATAAAGATTAATTAAGTGATACTTTCTTTTATGTTTAATTTTTGTATCCAGTATTATATCAAGCATCTTTTCGTCTGTTGTGAAATATTTATGTGTTTAATTTAGTATTTTTTACGGTTATATATACCGGGTGTCCCAAAAAGGACTGACTGATTTTAAAATTCAATAACTTGCAAACGGTGACAGATATTTAAAAAATTCTTGCAGGAGGGTTATGCATAAGGTCAAAAGTTTTATTACAGTGATTTTCAATTTTAGTTCGATTTACAAACAATAGATGGCGCTGTAAGCAATAGTCGCTAAATACAGGCTCGATTTTTGGTCCTTTATCTTGTTCCATGCAGAAAAAGGAGATGGAAATGTATTATCCGGGCCACGAAGTACCAAAAATCGAGCCTGAATTTAGCGACTATTGCTTACAGCGCCATCTATTGTTTGTAAATCGAACTAAAATTGAAAATCACTGTAATAAAACTTTTGACCTTATGCATAACCCTCCTGCAAGAATTTTTTTAATATCTGTCACCGTTTGCAAGTTATTGAATTTTAAAATCAATCAGTTCTTTTTGGGACACCCGGTAGCTATGCGTTAAATATTGCTATAACTATTATAAGAAGGGTTCTATACATCTGTTGTGAATTGTTTTATTATATATATGTTTCATCACTTTAACTATTATAAAAAGGCATCTATACATCGGTTTTGAATTGTTTATTATATATTTCTTATGCCGTATGGTTGCCATATGTCAGATCTTGCTTCGCTCTGCGTAGCAACAATCTTATCGGCGAAGGGGGGGGGGGGGTATGCAACCAACCTCTTTTTAACCTCTAAAGTAAAGTGAAATGAAGAGACTGTCTCCCATACGGTAAGTGAATGAAAGTGAAGAGAGGAGACCGGCAGTAGTAGTGGTTTTCGAGGATGTGTAGGATGCTGGAATGCATCTGAGTTAATATTGGTTTCGTTTTGAGATATAATATATGTGGTTTTGGTGGAGTATTGATGTTCATTATATTAAAAGTGTATATAGTTCTCGGCAAGTATAAATACTGTAAATATAGCATTTCGTGTTTAATAAACTTTTCATATAAAAATTCTCGTGCCATTATCGGTTGTCGTGACATTGCAACATATTACGAGATTTATTTGTAATCTACTATACTGGATGAATTTCAATGGAATTTTCACTGTGTCAGACAATTTACAGAGAAGGTTTTAGTATATATATATATTTCCTTTTTTATGATTACACATTTTAATAGCATGCGGTTAACAGACGAAAATACATCATACAACAGGAGAAACAAATGACACCCAAAATCATGTTAATATAAGCAAAATACTTACTTATACTTTCAGTAGAAAATTTATAAACTTTCTAATCACACTTTATTCACTACAAAACTAGATGGAAAATCCCATATATTTTATGTCTTTAAAGAATGTATGTGCAGATATCGTCGCTACCATGTCAAACTATCCAATGTGAAAAAATGCATTTTTCATATTTTGTGTCATTTTGTTGTATTGTGCATGATATGTACTATTTAAAATCGCCATTTCTCTAGCTTGCTTAGAAACTTAGATAATGACTATTTCAAAGTATCCAATATGCACTTTTTTCTCAAATTTACAATGTCAAACTGCCCAACATGGCATATTCGATCCTTTGCCGCAAATGTTTGGATATTTTTCTTTTTCTAAGTATCCGTTGTATGTCAAACTATACAATATGAAAATAGTGTCTTTTTATCAGGGAGACAAAAACTGTTTTATATATGGATTGAAATGTAACGCAACTGACGTATGTTTTTGACGTTTACTATAGCATGTATTTTCTATTGTTATTGAAATATGAGAATCTTTAGTTCATTTACAGGGACTCTCAAAAGAATCTCGTTACATTACACTCAATAGGAAAAAAGAGCGGTGTTTTTTAATGTTGTTACGATATTTAAAACATAATGAAATTAATATGGATTTATCAAGTGTATTGAAACATGTTTTATGCAGAATATGATGAGCAAGCCATTTGTTATTATTTACAGGTTCATACAAATGAATTTTGTTGTATAATGGTTTATAGTAAAAAAAATGTTTGAAACATATTTTAATAATGTTAAAATATTCCAAACAAAGTGAAATTGACATCCATAATTGATTTACATTACAAGTTGCTTATATGACATGTGTGGTAGTTATTGTTAATTTAGAGGGTCACACACAAAAAAAAATTCGGTTACACTGCTGTCTATTAGCGATAGCTGTTTGAAGTGCGTTTTCAATTGTAGTATGAGTTTTTAACTATTTTATATTACGTGGTGCGTATAAATTTTATAGATAATATACAGGGCTACACAAAAGGATTTGTAAGCATTAATTTGTATAGGAGTGAATTTCCTAAAGGAAGTTTCTAATTCAGGTAGGCAATTTCGGTCTTTTATTTCTTTTTACTATACTAAAATATGTTAGTAGAAATTCTAATATGCAGGGCTACGCAAGAACTGCAAACATTGCCAGCTATGACTGGTAATTTCTGGAAGTGTGTTTATAACAATTTTTTACCATAATTAAATTAAATTTAATTAAATTTAACCATTAATTAAATTTTACCATATTACGTAACATGTATAAAATTTTGTACATAATATACAGGTCTATACAAGAAGTTAGAGTATATTTCTATTTATAGGCGGGAATTACTAAAGGATGAAAGTGTAAATTGCGTTACGCGTTTTCTAATTACACTAAATTGCCGCATACGACCTAGATGATATACAAAACTATAGATCATTTACAGGGCTTCACAAACTGATTCGAGTACTTTTTCTGTTTATGACGGTAATTGTTTTTTGTGAATTCTTTTGTGCAGCCCTGTATAAGAGTTATAGAATTTTTATACAACATACAAAAAAAATGGTTAAATTTAAAAGCGCATACCGAAATTCAAAAACGCACTTAAAGCAATTATTGCTCAAAGACAACTGTAACACATTTCTTTTGTGTATCCTTGTAAATGAACGACAAATGTTATGAATGCATGCCCTATTCTGTTGTAATCTTCTGGTTATAAAATTCAGTGATTTATATCAGCTTTAATATATTTGAAATAGCGTAATGTCATTAAAATACCCTCCAAACGATTTTCCCCCATATACCATAATGTGATGGAAATCGTTTGAGTGCCCCTGTAAATGAACTATTAACGTTACGCACTTCATATGCAATACCAAACATACCATTGTAAGCACCATTAATATTTTTCAATTGCATGAAAATCCGAGTATATTTACGTGAGTTAGAGCGTGGACAGACAAACCGTATACATAAACTTTTCAACCTTGTTGGAATTATCGCTAATAGACTGCACTTTAAGCGAAATCTTTTGTATGTCCCTGTAAATGAATGATAACTGTTGTACACGTCATATTCTAACGTAGCCATGTTGCTGTGCACCTTAATAATGCATATAAATTTCATAATGTTTGATATTGTGTAACATAATTAAACTAAATCACAAACGTAAGTTTCCCGATTAATCGTAATGTAACGGGATTCTTTTGAGTGTCCCTGTAAAGAACCTGCTACACGATCCGTTTTTAGTGCCGGTCATGCCATAGTAAACGTCAAAAATATAAATAACTTATATGGCAACCCGAGTATATTTAAAAGAGTTAGAGCACGGTGAGACGACAGAAAAGTAAACCAAAAGTCATAAAAACTTTTTAATGATCAAGAAAGTCTTGAAAAAAGGGATTTTTCCTTTCTCATTCTCCACGTTCGGGAGAACTTTTGCAATTATTATATTAAAAGAGCCTATTATAAATTTCTCCCAAATTTTCTTCAAAGCCATTTGTTCCAATTTTTTAAATTGGAGATTAAATAAATCCAAGGTTTCTATTCGAAAATAATAGCGGTTGAAAGCGGCCCATCAGTTTCTTAGAATAAATAGCGCGAATATTTATAATTACGGTATGAAGTGACTGTTGTTGCCCACCCCATTATTTGAGATATTTTTGTTTTCTTATATTTTATAAAATTAACAGAATGTTTAAAAATAAGCTTTTTTCTTTATTAATTCACTGTATATTCGTTATTAAAATTATTAAAGAAAATTCTTAAGAGTTTTATATTGAATATGTAAATATCAAAATTTTTACAAATTAAACTATTGAATACAACACGTTTGGTAGTATGAAACGGCGCATCAGGGAAAAGCACAAAATTTTTTCAAGTCAAACTATCCAATATGGCATATTCGCTACGATAGAAAGCCGAACCTGGGAAAAGCACAAAATTTTTACAAGTCAAACTATCCAATGTGTGATATTGGATACTTTGAAGCTAAAAAAGTTCAACGAAGCTGGAAACGTACAAGTAAGCATGCCATATAAAACTATTCAATGTGATTTTTTGGTGAATAAAATTATTCAAATGATTTATCTCAATAGCATGCATAAATAGGATATAAAACAGTACCCGAAAAATATAATAATTGCTTACTGCTGCTTGGCGCTGATTTTGAATCCATAATTAAAACAGTTTTTTTCCCCTCCTGAAAAGTGGCTATTTTCACATAGGATAGTTTGACATGTTACCGACGATATTTTTAGATAAAATAATATACATATATTACATTTAATTCTTATAATTTTTTCCATGTTGATTTTAACACCGTAAAATATGATTTGCATCCTAATCTTAATAAAAATTCACTCCTAAATTACAAAAAAAAAAAGAAAAGAAAAAAAGCAAGAAATTATCCTACGCGCAAACTGATATTTTCGCATAATACTTATTTTTTCATTTTCTTAGCATTGTTTATATATATATATATATATCACTTTTTATATATATATACATATCACTTTGAAACGAAACTTTGAATATTGAAAGGCGTTCTAAATGTAAAATTTTCATCGTGAAACATCTCATTTTCTCGTATTTAAATAAGTATTTTATTAAAATAATAGCAATACATGTGCTTCTGTGTTATTACTATAAAAATTTACCAAAAATATCTTATTTATCATGAAAAATATAAAGCAATTAATAAAAAATATATATGCACTGCTCAAAACAATTAAAGTATATTGAGGTTGTGGATGGATCTTGCGGCTGGAGAATTGTTTAGATGATTGATACATTATCGACAGACGTGGTAGTCTATAAGAGAAAAAATTACACGTGTTTGGCAGAAAAACTGCATTGTATTGAGCATTTTTGGTACAAAAGGGGAAAAAAAAGCAATTTGTGCATATGAGAAAAAAAGAATAGCAAAAAGGTGTTTCTTTCAAAGAAAATCGTTTTTAGTAGGGGGTGTTAGTCCAAGAGCCGACAGCACAAAAGCCTGTGTTATCCAGCTCAAGGAAAAAACCTTTATTTTATGGAAGAGTAGAAGTAGGGGAATCTAATGATCCATGTCTGCCGGAAGTGAAGTGGTGCATAAGCCAAAAATTAATACCACCAGTGGTTGACTCGTAGGTTTATCATTACGTTTGCCCTACAAACAAAGATATGAAAACATACAGGACTGGGTTCCGGAAAACACAATGATAAACCTACGAGTCAATCACTGGTGGTATTAATTTTTGGCTTATGCACCACTTCACTTCCGGTAGACATGGATCATTAGGTTTCCCTACTTCTATTCTTCCATGAAATAAAGGTTTTTATCTTGTGCTTGATAACATAGGTTTTTGTGCTGCCGGCTCTTGGACTATATGGTTTCCCCGGACGAACAGAAACGTTGAACACCTTTGAGGCATGGAATCAACAAGGCTATTAATAAGTAGCTGGGCAATTCTGTCCCACTCCTCCAGAAGAGCTCTTTCCAGTTCTTGGAGAGTTTGCGGTGGTAGGCGGCCAGCAACTCGTCTGCCTAGAATGTCCCAAGCATACTCTATTGGGTTCATGTACGTAGAACACGCTGGCCATTCCAGTCGTATGATTCCTTCCTCGAAAAGGAAATCATCCACCAAGTGAACGCGATGTGGCCTGCAATTGTCGTCCATTAACATTAAGTCATCTCCAATTGCTGCAGCATAAGGCACTACGAGTTTACAATAGGTCTGATCAGACCGGATCTCATCCCTATATCGTTGACCGGTTAGAGCTCCATTTCGAATGATGTGGAGGTCGGTGCGCCCATCAATGTGCCAGCATAGACCACCACTACAGCGCCTAGAAGATACAGTGTGGAAAACGGCTACAAAATAGAGCTAAAAAATTGAATCCCATAAATGTACAACGATGCTGAATAACAAGATGTCGATCGTAGCGCCATCGTAGTGATTTAAAAACGATACTCATTCTAAAAGAGACTCTTTAACCTATTTCACGTCATTCCTTAACTAAATTAGCATATAACAGACCAAAATATCTTATATTTATAGTTTCCTATATTTAACATTCTATAATTTTTGAAAACACAGTGTTTATATTGAAAAGAGTTACGAGATGGCGCTCGTATCAGCATATTGCCGCTGAGCATTGTTAGAGATTTATGGGATACAAGTTTTTAGCACTTTTTAAAGCATTATAGGAATAGCCGTTTTCCACACTGTATCTTCTAGGCGCTGTACACCACTTCGATGCTGCCAAATCTGATACTTCTTCGCACGAACGCAGGATTGTTTCTAATGCCAAGCTCCCTCCAGATGAAAATACGCCTATTATCAAGATTAACAGAAAAACCGGATTCGTCAGAGAAAAGAATATTGCGCATTCATTTCTCCTCCAGTTCACATGTTCTGTTGCTCACTCCATGCGAGCCTTGCACAGTGGCTTGTAACACATACCATTGGTCTACGAGCATATAGGCCTACATCGTGGAGCCAGTTTCGGACAGTTTCAGTTGAAACTGTGGTATAAGTAGCCGAGGGAAGGTGTTGTTGAAGAAGAGTGGCATTCGTGTTTCGGTGTCTCCGAGCCGTTAGTGTTAAATATCGATCTTCATTGGGTGTTGTTGCACGTCTACGACCTTGCCCTGGTCTCCGGCCTGCATTTCCAGTCTCCAAAAACGGTTCCAAATCCTGGAAATCATACTTTGTGAAACTCTAGTGCCTTCTGCTACTTCGGCTTGTGTCCGCCCCCCCCCCCCCCCACCCCTCTAACTGATCAACAACTCTCCAAGCTTCTTATTCGGTTAAATGACTTCGTTGAGACATCACACTCATCGAAACAAAGCACTTACTGAATATCGATCATTGTTTTCCGTTTATCTTAAGTAAGTTGAAAGCAAAATTTCATTCTCTGCAGATAAGCCGTTGTTTCTGACGTCAAACTAAAAATTTGCATACTCCAAGTTTTCAAAATGAGAAAAAATTGCATTGGGGATCCGTTCAAGACGGAGATCGGATTGTCCCCTCAAAAAGAAAATCCGATTGTTAAGGAGGCTATGCCTATGGAGCCGGTCTCATCGAAGCAAGGAATTTTAAAATAGATCTGTTTCAACTGACGTCACATCCTAGTAGGCCGAGGCTAACGAAAAAGACAGGCTACCGCGGTTGGTCCGATTCTTCTTTTTTTACAGACCGCTGGAGTCACGTGATGTTCAAATGCACCAATGAAGGTGTGCGAAAAGAGCATTATGTGACTCCAGCGTTCTGTAAAGAAGAAGAATCGGACCCACCGCGGTAGCCAAAGACTTTTAAGATACATAGACCGGCAATTCCCATTCAAAAGTATGCGAAATCATGGCAGCCATCTGAAGTAAATTGAAACACCTGAACCGCGAGGTTTGTACGTCAGCTGTGGTTATTTACCATTAAGTGCTACGGCTAGAATGAGCTTAAAAATTAATTTTTATCAATATATATGAAGTTTATGGCATATTTTTTTAAATGAAGCTATTTTTTATATCTAAATATGCGTTATAAATATTGAATTTTCAGTAATAAAGTTAAATAAAGCGATTTATTAATAATTTTATGGATGGCATGTTTGAAAAAAAGTATCTAATTTTAACATGCCTTATAAACCTAAATAAAGGCGAAATTTATATGGAAGCATATTGTTAAAGATTATAATTCCACTTTTTTTTAAGTTTGACTTACAAAAGTAACTGGTAGAGAAGTTTAGATTAAAGGTAGCAACTGTAACATAATATAGTAATTTACAAAATTTTAAATTACTTGTAAAGAAATCTACGTTTTTTAAACTAATTTTTAAGCAAAAAGGTAATTAATAAAATGCATATTAACGAAAGTAACACTATATTTTTATCCTTGGAGGATGTTTATTGAAATAATTACTTGCTATACGAAAAAAAGAAAAAACATTGATGAATAATAAGGTATTTTTTTTTAAAAAAAAAGGTCTAAATGAAATAGTATAGACCAATACTTATTGATCCGCAATGAAAAAATACGCTGATAAAAGCATTTTCTTAGGGAAATTAAAATATAAAGCATATATACTGCCGTACAACAGCTGTGATCAAAAATCCTCAGTTAAACTGACAGTTTGGAGGTCTATGTATCTTAAAAGTCTTTGGCGGTAGCCTGTCTTTCTCGCTAGCAGCCAACTTAACAACCTCAGGAATGTTTTTTGTTTTCCTTCCAATTTTCACGATCTTTTAGTGCTCAACCAATGAAAGTGGAGAAACCCGGGAAAAGTGGAAGGCAAACAAAAAACATTCTCGAGTTTGTCTTGTTGGTAGCTAGGGTGGACGTCAGTAGAGCAGTTCACATCATGTGACTTTTACCGGAGAACAATGAAAAAAGCTGTAGGACACACAAATAGAAAAAGCATTGATAAAGGTAGCGATAGCTGTCCTACAGCAACACCAAAAACCTGTTCGTGACGTCACCTTGCACATCTCTGTTGAAACTAAGGCTCCTATAATACGGGCTGACTCACGCCGCCATTTAATTGCCGGTAGGAGAAGAACGATTGGCCACGCCGTGTCGGCAACAATCGCTCATTGGTCAAAGTGGGAAACAAAATGCTTCAGCGACATTTCTAATTCCACTAGACTTCTGTTCTAGCGTATTTCAGAACGTGTTCTAGCGTCCTTAGAACCGTTCTGATTCATAGATTAAGGACCAAGATGGGACATTTACGGCAAAATCTGTAATGGCAACAGTACTAGCGTCACTATCGGCAAGGGGGGAGAACTAACAAACCTCCGAAATTTAACTATATTGAAGAAATATGTTTATCCTCTATGGTTTGAATATCTATTCGTTCCTAAAACGAAACAGGTGTCAGACGATATTCTATTCATGCTTGCTTTATTTATTTAGCTGCTTTTTTTTACCGTACTTGTATTGTTCATTTTTAACTTACAAAATGATAATTAGACTAATAATATAAAAGAAGGCCACCAGAAAATACTGTTAAGAATGCAAATATGTACGTTTATAAGATTAAATTGTAAAAAATCAAATTCAGGTATTGCGTCAATTTATTCATATCGAATAAAATTTTACTGAGTGTAATGTCAGTACCTCTATTTATTTTTAACTTTTAGATTTATACAATTCTAAAAATTTGGCGAAAGGAATTTTTCCCTATCTGTAATATTATTATTATTATTTCTTATATGTTAATATTATAAACATTATTGAATTGATTGTACGTTTTAGATGTAAATTTCCAACTGGGCGAAAAATGTCCGGACCAGGACATTTTTCGTCCAGTTGGAAATTTACATCTAATATGATTTGTTTACCAATTAGAATAATTGTGTTAATATTAATCTAGTGTGATTATACGTTATTTACATTAAAAACAATATTTTTATTTTATCTGTAAGGAAGTGAAAATGCATAAATTTTAAAAGATTATTGTAACGATTGTTTAATACTTTAAACTTCATAAATTTATAAAACACGGGCTATAAAAATTTTCCTGCCAAAGGGGAATAATTATGAAATTTTCTGGGACTTGTAGAGTTCAACATTTCGTATATTTTTATGTTACACCATTGCTTTTGATATATAGCATTCAAGACGAAATTTTTACCTGGTATTCGTTGCACTTAAAACCATTCACTAATTATGTTTTAAAAAAAATATATCCATGCATGAACATAGAATAGATATTAGATATATAAAATAGAATGTCTATTCTATGTTCCTGTATCGGTGTAAGATTCTACCGAAAACGTAAACATGCAACATTAAAAAAAGACAAATCACAATAAGGTAGATACTCAATAATAAGCATACTACAAGGATGGGGAGTTTCTTCCCCATTGTCACTAAGGGCGCTACGATCGCAATCGCATTACCATTACGCTCTAAGGGAATGTCCGATCTTGGATGTTAATCTATGTTCTGATTGGCTTTCCCCGATTCAGATGAAGTGGCCAGACGTTCGAGCACCGTTTGCACATATTCGGATGTTTGTTTTCAGCTAGTATTTCATTTCGGATGCTACATAAGTTTCATTTGAATAAATTATTTTTCATTTTTAGATGATGAAACTGCTATTTTCTACTTGAAAGTATTAAAAAATACCTGTATGAAACAACTTTTTATGATAAAGACTGTTTCATAAATTTTAAATGTTATTTATATTAAAAATTATTAAAAAATAAATAATTTATATTAAAAACGCATTGACACTTATAAAACGCTGCAGTTGCAGGGGTAATTTGCATATCTAAACCATGAAAAAATATAAAATCAGATGTTTGTAGTATTTATCAATTTATTTTTTATTTAAATAATATTCATTGTTATTATTAATTATATTTACTCTTTTGCGCATTTCAAGCAATTACATATTTAAGATTTTGCATGTTTGATAATTTTTCAAATTAACTTTCCCCCAAAATCCTCCCCCCCCCCCCACTCAAAAATCTCAAAATTTATTTTTAGGTTTAAGGTGAATTTTATTTTTAAGCTTTTAAAGGTACGAATTTACTGTTGTGTATATAAATGGATTATGATTTAAAGTTTAAAACAGTTAATATTTCACATTAGTGGACCAAAATCGAAGGAGATGGGGAGGAGGTAATGATAAGAAATTTAAATCTCTCCTAAAACATTAAACATTGATAAAACAAAACAAATACCCCATTTGTCACGATGCTTAAAAACTAATATAAAGAAAGACACTAGTAAATTAAATAAAATTAGTTTACAGCTATTTCAAGGTTTTTCTTTTTTACTATATGTAATATTATAAGTATCTTCCTTAATTGGGATGAGAATAATAGTTTTTAAAAACCATAAAAATTGCATGCTAAATTATTACTAAGCGCTTGATCTTTTCTTTACGTTCTTTTTTGGAAGGATGCATTCACTGCAAAATATTTTTACACACACAATAAACTACATTTTTTTGTCCATTTTTACAATTTTTATGAAGTTATTCAAAGTTCATAACTTCCACCAGAAAAAAAAAAAAATCTGTGCAGCTACATTTTATGATTATCTGTAAAATGAAATACAAAAAATCTCAAATTGAATGCTACTGTGAAACTAATTAATTGGCATCCGAAATCTAACATTATATTCTAAACTGTAAAATTTAAACTAAGGTGACATTAAAGCAATGAAGACAAAAATAAATAAATCAAAAATAACCATGAAAAGTATTCTTTTTTTAGCACTGAATGTGGAATTTTTAAATATGTTTCATGGAGGTAAAGGAGCATTCGGTTACAAATTCAGAGGACAGTTAGGAGGTATTCTCCCCCCCCCCCACCACCCCACCCCTCCACCTTAAAAAAGTTTCTGATTTTATATTTTTTCATGGTTTAGATATGCAAATTCCCCCTGCAAATGCAGCGTTTTATAAGTGACAATGCGTTTTTAAAATAAATTATATATTTTTTAATAATTTTTAATATAAATAACACTTAAAATTTATGAAACAGTCCTTATCTTAAAAGATTAAAAAAAAAAAAAAAAAACAGTTTTAGTATGGAAATGATGGAGGTTTCTTTTATACAAGTATTTTTTAATACTTTCAAGTAGAAAATAACAGTTTCTTCATCTAAAAATGAAAAATAATTTAATGAAATCAAACTTATGTAGCATCAGAAACGAAATAGCTGAAAACAAACATGGACTTTACCCATGTGACGTCAGCCGCGGGTAAACTGAAGAAAATCACCAATAGACGTGAAGAACATTTTAACATTGCTCCCCCTTTGTCCAATAAACAGTCTTTTTCGGAAGGTTTTTCCCCGCAGAGGCGTGGCTGTTGCATAGGCGTAACTAGAACTATTTTGTGGGGTGGGCCCAGGCCCCCAAGCTCACAAGTTCTTTGTGTGTGTGTGTGTGTGTGTGCATGCATGCGTGTGTGTTGGGAAAGGGAAATATCTAATAAATCCGCATTGAGACCAAACTCGTTAATTTAATGGAAAATTTTAATTAATATTAATAACCAACTCCTTGTTAAGGTTAATAGGCAAGAATTCGATCGATTGTGACATTGCCATTTTTAAGATGACCGGACGTTCCAATACAAATTCAGCTGTACGCTTATTGTCCGAGCGTCCTTACACATTTACTCATATTTAATATCCTCGTTTTCAACAGAACACCTACACTAACCCGATTTTTCGAAGTTCAATTTAAAAAAAAACTTTTGAATCTTACGAAATTCCTCTTTTCTATTAACAATATGTTGAAACACTTCACTCTGTGTAACAAAATACAGTAAAACCGGTTAAAATGAAACCTGTCTAAAAACAGAATCCTGTCTTGAGAAAAATTTCGTGGTTCCGACAGAGGTAATGCCATACCTTCCATAATTAAGTCTTGTCTAAACTGTAAAAGTTTTTCCAATCCCTTGTGATTTTTTTTTTTTACGAGTGCCCCTTTTATATCGGTATAGTAAACTGAATTTATTTATTTTAAGAATGAATAAGCAGAACAAATACAGAAAATGCTTCTAAAAATCCTTACTATGAATTCTAAATTTGTTTTAAAATTCTGAAATTGATAAAAAGAACATTTTGAGGGGTGGGAAAAAGAATAGGTTTTATATCGGGGTGATGTAGACTCGGCATTTCCGTTTTGTGTCACGGCATTTGTTTACTGCAGAATTGTCCTTAGCAAAAGCGAGGCCTAGTGTAAGAACATTCACGAGTCCCTTTAAAAAAAAAATTAGTTCACCTCCCTTTCTTAAGGGTCCTGTCACTGCCGGCGAAGATACTCACGAGCTAATGCTAATCCTATGGGGAGGGATTTTTCTAATATCTCGTTTGCATTTCGACATTTTTAAATAATTTTTTTTGCATTGGATAGCCGAGGTCCATCTCTATAGCGCACCTTGGTTACCTTTTCGATTTTGGTTGCAGATATTTTTTAGAATGACACTTTCATTTTCAGAACCGGTTTTGAAAGTGAAAGTAACTTCATTAAAAATATCTGCGACCAAAATCAAAAAAGTAACCAAGGTGCGCTGTAGAGACGGACCTCAGCTATCCAATGCAAAAAAATTATTTAAAAATGTCAAAATGCAAACGAGATATTAGAAAAATCCCTCCCCATAGGATTAGCATTAGCTCGTGAGTGTCTTCGCCGGCAGGGACAGGCACCTTAAGGCTGTTCTCAAATCCAAAGGGTGAACTTTCTGACATAAGTTATTCATTTTTGTTCGGAAACGCATGAAACTAGAGGGTGTTGTTATCAGAAACTATGTCATCCAACTGTTTTTTCCGTTTTCTTGTAAACGCAATAGATCTTTCAGAAAATACTGTCAAAATTGGCATTTTGATCTGAACTTCCGAACGAAAGAAGAAAATTCGGTCTGTAAGGGGAGAAAATGCCGTGTCACGTGATCTAAATCGCTTATAACTCAATAGGTAATTAATTGATCAAAAAATGGAAAAAAACAGTTCGATTCCAAATTATGAATTTGTAAATGTGTCAAAACGTTTTGCGCTTGTTGAGCAGAGCAGTTGAGAACAGCCTTAAGTACCAGTTCTTGTTTGTAAGCTCTTGTTCATTCAATTCTTACTACTAGCTCACACTCTCCCTATATTTATTTATTTATATATTTATTTTGTTCAAATTTTCAATCGTTAATACAACACTCATTATTCATCCTATCAAGTTGAAATAATTTTTTTAAACTTGTACTGGATGACAACTGATGTTAATACAGTTTTTTCAAATATTAGTTAATTACGAGTGTGAGTTAGAAAATAAGTTTCTCCTGGCAACTGTGGACAGAGGTGTGTATGAAAGACAAAAAATGTAATGAAACATTAAAGATTAGACGTAACTTTATTTTTCTACATAAATGCCAAGTGAGTTGAGACATTTGTCATACCCCTTTATAAGCTTCAAAAAGCACCCCTTGAAAAAATCAGGGCTTTGCATCATTCTGTTCCCGGTAGATATGGAGAGAAAGTGCGTTGTGAATTCGTGGTCAAAGAAGGAAGTGAGAGCGGTTGTCCGCTATCAATGGGCACGTGGAGTATCGGGAGCAGAAATCCATAACCGCCACATGGGAGTCTATGGGCCAGATGTGATGTCGAAACAAATGGCGCGGAGATGGTGCCGCCAATTCAGTAAGGGGCGTCAACAAGACCTGAACAGACGTGCACGGGCACTACAAATGAAAGCAATGCTTGACTACTTCTTTGTAAAGAATGCTGAAGTCAAACAAGCCATTCAACGCTTCTTTTGTGTGCAGAGCCCTGTTTTTCCCCCTGAAGGGTTTTATGAAGCTTATAAAGGGCATGACAAATGTCTCAACTCACTTGGAACTTAAGTAGAAAAATAAAGTTACGTCTTATCTTTAATGTTTCATTACATTTTTTGTCTTTGATACACACCTCTGTCCACAGTTGTCAGGGGAAACTTATTTTCCGACTCACCCTCGTAATTAAATTTTAATTAATTAATTTTAGTTTTGCATGGGAAACAAAATGGCGGCCATTGGTTATTGAAGATCAATGAAAGTATTTTCAATAAGGGGTTACCGTAGGGGGACCCTGTTATGTCGCCAAATACCGCCAAGTTTGTCGCCAACTTGGCGATATATCGCCAAATTTGGCGGCCAAAATGAGTCGCCAAAAGTGACGCCAACTTGGCGATACCTCTAATATTTCGCCAAATTCTCATAGAGTTCCATTGTAAACCTACTTGCTTATAGAAAATCAATAAATTGAGATATTTTAATGCAACAAAAACTAATATTAGCTTAAGGGATTATATTAAATTTTTCTTTGATGGCCTAAGTAGGAATTGACTTTAAAAACAAAATTTTTATATTACTTGTTTGTAAGGGCAGTGATTTACCGCAAAGTTCATGACATCAGAGCATGTGATCTCTGCCGACCACATGGTTTGAGAAAGCTATCCTAGGAAGGGGGAAACAAATACGAACTCTCTCAGCACTGATTCATTGGAAACATCGGGCATCAGCCCGATTTTACCGATTTTTTATCCAAACCGAGATGGGCATTGAGCATTTATGCTGGCCCAATAATGTTTTCACACGGTCCAGGCAGCACTAGGCCTCTAAATTTCGGCTTGTACTGACCCGTCGCTTTACTTGGTTGTCTTGAGTACGTATAGTAGACTGAACTTCTTCATTCCATTCTTAAAAAATGCCACACCAGTTGCATTTTAAATAGATATATTGTATGCTGAGAAAAGATAAGAATCAATTTTCCTTTTCGATGTTAGAGGTAAAAACGCCGACCGATTGCGAATACTACAAATTTAGAAATTAAAACACACAATGTACATTCCATAAAAAATTAAAATTTTATGTGAAATAAAGTGAATAGCGCAATGAAGGCTCATTATTTAAATATCTATGCAAACAAATGCTAAATATTTTTTTTAAATTAATTATATATATGACATCTATTGATAGATTATTAAAGCTATGTTATTTATATTCTATATTCTTGAAAATTTAAGAGCAGCCTATAATAAGTATAGTCTTATAAGGTGTTTTTAATGTCGAACCTCATTTGGAATTATTATGTAGAATAAAGTTATCTATATTAAAAATTAATGATATGTATATATCATTAATACATCGAACTATATATTTAAGATATGAATATAAGTAAATTTATATAAAAAAGGCCAAAGTATTACACTCCTAGTAATCTATAGCAATAAAAACAAAAACAGGAAAATAAAAAGACACAAATCATCTAGTTCTACAGTAACGCACACGAAACACAATGCATCTGTAACCATATTAAATTACCGGTTTCTATAATAAGCCAATATATCCCACCTGCATTGAACCCACCTGTATCCCACCTGTCAAAGAGCCGACAGCACAAAAACCTATGTTATCAAGCAAAAGAAAAAAAACCTTTATTTTATGGAAGAGTAGAAGTAATGTAGTAAAATAGTAGAATCCAATGATCGATGTCTGTCGGAAGTGAAATGGTGCATAAGCCAAAAATTAATACCATCAGTGGTTCACTCGTAGGTTTATCAATGTGTTTTCCTGCTCCCAGTCCTCCATGTGTTTATACCTTTGTTTGTAGGACAAACACAATGATAAACCTTCGAGTCAACCACTGGTGGTATTAATTTTTGGCTTATGCACCACTTCACTTCCAGCAGACATGGATTATTACGTTATCCTACTTCTACTCTTCGATAAAATTAAGGTTTTGGTCTTGTGTTTGATAACATAGGTTTTTGTGCTGTCGGCTCTTGGACTAATACTCTAGCATAAAAAAAAAAAAAAGACATAAAAACAGTAAAATCAAAGAAGGCACAAATCATCTAGTTTTTGCGGCAACGCACACAATATGCACTGCAATTGTTACCTAATTGACTCAATGGGAACAAATAATTAAAATAAATAAATAAATAACACAAGCAACTTTTGAGATTTTTTGGAAACTGTAAAATAGCATATATCCATAATGAATGCTTAATTATATGTGTAAAACAGATTTAACAAGAAAAGATGTATAACTGTTTTTTATTGCTTTTTGAAGAACATGTTTTAAATTTTGAGTTTTAAAGTTATTTGGACAAAGATTTTTGATTCTGTGTGCAAAGTTTAGTAAAATATTGGCATAAACTAATTTATGTAGACATGAGATATAATGAGTAAATAAATTAACATTAAATGGGAGAGTATATTCTTATTATCACAAAGATATACTATAGATACATTTCTTGGGCGCGAGGCCCTGCGAGGCCACACCTGTCACACACCCCTAAGGACGGCTCTGGTTTACTGAAAACTGGATACCTTAGCGACTTTATTTTTCAATCTTTCAAAAAATTTTAATCCGATACGGCCCGGAAAGAATAAAGTACAGTCCCGGTTCGGTCAGAATCCACAGAAGAAAATGTAAGGCCCGGACCTGTACCAGGAAAAATAAAGTTCAGGTCCTGCTCAACTTTTCAAAAAAAAAAATAAAATTTAACCCCAGAGCCCGAGTCTTCAAATAAGAATTAACCCCGGACTGAGTTAAATGAAAGAAAATTTCACCGAGTACGGACTTCGGGACAGGTTGAGGCTCGTGGAGACTGCTAATACACATTATAAATACGGCCCCATTGTCGGGGATAGCGCCCCCACCCCTACCCCGTCGTACAAATTCTGGCGCCGCCCCTGCTCATGAAAATATTTTTACTTAAAATTATTATCGCGCAACATACATAAATAAATAAAGCGGTTCTCAAATTCCTGTTCAACAACGCGAAACTTTGACACATTTTGTTTCATTTTTAAACGCAAAGGCATGAAATTGGTACACCTGACTATTGAAGCGATTTCGGAATCGAAAGACGTTTTCCATTTTTTTTATAAATAAATTAATTATCGAGTTATAAGCGATTGTTGCCACTTAACCACGAGTTTTTCTCCTTTTCCGTGGTTTCGCACCCGAAAATTCGGTTTTAAAAGCCCATTTTGAGAATATTTTCTGAAACATTTTCTGCATTTGCCAAAAAAACGGAAAACGCTATTGGATAGTTTATGAATAAGAATACCTGCAAATTTTAAGAGTTTCCGAACAAAAATAAATTCAGAAATGTGTCAGAAATTATGAGTTTAGTTGGATAGCAGTCTTAAGTTTAACTTTTTTCTTTTTTTTTTCATAAAAACAAAATATTATTATTGTTTCTATCGCATTTGAAAGGTGTTTATAGGGATGGGCCGGTCAGAGATTTCGGACAAACACCATATATTCGACATATGTGTAAACGGAATGCCGAAAACTTACCTGGCCGAATATCCCTATATTTCAGGTTTTAAAGGCATTTGTACTTTAAACCCTGTATTCTGTATACTTTAACACCCATACTTTAAAGTAATTTTGCATCATATTTAACACAAATACTTCCATTCTGATGAACAAAACCTTCTTACAAGTAAACTTTACACTACAAAAAATATGCTTTCAGTTATTCTTTAAAAATAGGATTATCTTAAAACTTTTTAAATTAGCAAAGCGTTAAACTCCGTAGCTTCTTCTGTGAATTAAAATAAATGAGTAATGCTTTCTTGTATTTTAAAACAAATATTTTTAAATCAAAAAGAAATGTTTAAGGACCTAGAAGGAAAATTTTACAATCATAGTTTTTTTTTCTGTCAGAAAAGGAACTAAAGTAAAAAAAAAAAAAAAAAAAAAAAAAAAAAAAAAAATTCTATTCAAATAATAAGAACTAAAAAAAAAAACAAAAAACAAAAATGCTCCTTTTAATTTATTTATTAAGTTTCAAGTACACCCGAGTGGGTGATCATTTTCAGAAGTTGTAAACGTACAAGCTGTTCCTAAAATTTTGAAACAAACTTTCAGGAGAGATAATGCAGTCAAAACAACCCTTTTTTGTACAGTAGAACAGTACCGCAATCCACTTATTCTATTACTGCAAGCTGAACCCGAATTTTCGTTCGTAAACAATAATGACGATATTTTAGAGATTTTCATCATATTAACTTTGCTTTGAAAGTAATATGGCGAAATCATTGGAAATGACTGAATTTTGGTCAGCGACACGGTTATACAGTCAGCTGCATTTTGAATAACGCAATGTCTAGCTTACTGTTTGGATGTGAATTTTGACACTTTCCAGCATTTCTCGCCATGTCACCATATTTCACAGAAACCCAAATAAGTGTCTCTGGAAAATATATCGTTACAATATTTTCAGTTTGGCCGAATATTCAGTAGTATATGATCAAATAGACCAAATACGGAATATTCGGTGCGTCCTTAATTTTAAAGGTAGAGGAATGAAACGCTCAGACGTAAAAGTGGCCATTAAAATGTGTTATAATGTTTATTACTAGGGGGCTTGGCCCCCTACGAGCTACGCTCGCCAACCCCCGTCCAGACACCGCAGACTCTGAATGCACGCTAATTTGATCGGCTTTAAAAAGATTTCGAAATATTGAATTATAATTTAAAAAACAGTGGCAATCTCCCTATAAACGGATTTCTATTCATTTCTCTTTGATTGGGGAATTTTAACGCCAAATCCGCTGCGGTACTACTTGATTATCCAGTCGACCAATTTCGCCAAATTATATAAATCGCCAAACCACTCGCCAAATTATACAAATTGACACAATTTTTATTTTAAATAACGAAAGAACAAATAAATTAGTACAACATTAATAAAAATACAAATAAAACGTCGAAATAAAAATAACTTGATGATGTAGACATTTCAAACTTCATTTCAAAATAAGCTAATATAAAAGGAATTAAGTAAACAGAGCCTTTGTCTCCTGGTATTTTTTAACAAAGCGAAAAGAAAGTTCTTTTAAATGAGACATTTTAAATGAATCGTTTTTAATCTGACGCAATTTTGACCAAGCTATTCTTTCTCTTTTAAATATTCACGTGAAAATACTTTTGTTAGAAATGAAATATTATTTGCGCTTTCCTAACAAAAATAGTTGAAAAGATCCTCTCAAAATATCAAATAAATGTCTAGCGCAATTTCTAAATTTAAACTGTTTTCCAATATTATTTTGTGTTCATTTTATATAATAACTGTAATGTGATGTACATATGACGTAATTTTTCCTATTTAAGACTTCTAACGCATGTTAATGAATTTATTATTTTACAATATCCTTTCTCTTTTAAAATTCACGTGTATACTTTTTATGACGTAATTTTTAATAAGTTCCCGCTTTTTGTACATAATTATTTAATTCTAATTCCAAATGATTTTTTCTGTTTATAATAGTCACGTGTAAATAAATTTTTTATTTGAAGCAAGCATTATTGTTTGCGCTGCTTATACATTTGGCAACAGTATAAATTAATACCATCTCTCTATTCTAAAAAAAAAGTAACTACCGCTGTCTTTCTTCGTTAATATTAAGAAAAATAATGCATACAAAAATATGAAAATCAGTAGTATTATACAGAAATGTTTGATAAACACGCTGATGCAGACAGTTTTCAAATCGAAGAATTATTTAAAGAGATATTTAATGCTAAAGTTGGACAAAATCGTTCCACTAAAAAAGTTTTATAGGAGCAAAAACTATACATCGGAATTTAATAATTTTTAGATCATTTTATACGTTATAATTTCCCGGTGTGCAGAATTCATTTATTTTTTTAATTTGACTCATTTTTCGAGGTTTCATTTCTATTTTAAATTCAAATTTTCAGCATTTCGAGAGATATTTTTTACTTATTTTAGAAAATTGTACTAATTTAGCCTGTTGCCAACTGCATAAACAACGGAAACAATAATGTTTGCTTCAAATTAAAAATTTATTTACACGTGACTATTATAAACAGAAAAGATACTTTCAAATTAAAATTAAATAATTGCTTAAAAAAAGCAGGAACTTATTGAAAATTACGTCATAAAAAGTATACACGTGAATTTTAAAAGAGAAAGGATATTGTAAAATAATAAATTCATTAACATGCGTTAGAAGTCTTAAATAGGAGAAATTATGTCACATTACAGTTATTACATAAAATGAACACAAAATATTGCAAAACAGTTTAAATTTAGAAATTGCGCTAGACATTTATTTGATATTTTGAGAGGATCTTTTCAACTATTTTTGTTAGGAAAGCGCAAATAATATTTCATTTCTAACAAAAGTATTTTCACGTGAATATTTAAAAGAGAAAGAATAGCTTGGTAAAACTTACGTCAGATTGAAAATGATTAGTTTAAAATGTCTCATTTAAAAGAACTTTCTTTTCGCTTTGTTAAAAAATACCAGGAGACAAAGACTGTTTACTTAATTCCTTTTATATTAGCTTATTTTGAAATGTTGTTACACGTGTCTACGTCATCAAGTTATTTTTATTTCGACATTTTATTTGTATTTTTATTAATGTTGTACTAATTTATTTGTTCTTTCGTTATTTAAAATAAAAATTACGTCAATTTGTATAATTTGGCGAGTGGTTTGGCGATTTATATAATTTGGCGAAATTGGTCGACGGGATAATCAAGTAGTACCGCAGCGGATTTGGCGTTAAAATTCCCCAATCAAAGAGAAATGAATAGAAACCCGTTTATAGGGAGATCTCCACTGTTTTTTAAATTATAATTCAATCTTTCGAAATCTTTTTAAAGCCGATCAAATTAGCGTGCATTTAGAGTCTGCGGTGTCTGGACAGGGGTTGGTGAGCGTAGCTCGTAGAGGGCCGAGCCCCCTAGTTTTCTAAAATAATGTAAAAAATATCTCTAGAAATGCTGAAAATTTGAATATAAAATAGAAATAAAACCTCCAAAAATGAGTCAAATTAAAAAAATTAATGCAATCTGCACACCGGCAAATTCTAACGCATAAAATGATCTAAAAATGATTACATTCCCATGTATAGTTTTGCTGCTATAAAACTTTTTTAATGGAACGATTTTGTCGAACTTTAGCATTAAATATCTCTTAAAATAATTTTTCGATTTGAAAACTGTCTGCATCAGCGTGTTTATCAAACATTTCTCTATAATACCACCGATTTTCATATTTTTGCACGCAATATTTTTCTTAATATTAACGAAGAAAGACCTCCTGTCACAAAAAATTCAAAACCGGCGGCGGCGGCGGTGACAGCGGTAGTTACTTTTTTTTAGAATAGAGAGATAAATAAATCCACCTCTTTTTAAAAAAAGTTTACAAAAATTCATAAATATATACTTTTAGAAGTATGCAGCTGAAAGGCGTTTTTCTATTCAAAACATAAGTTTAAAATTCAATAAAACTTGCAAACAAAATATGCGTGTGACGTTTGATTGAGAAATTTCATCCCGTCTTAGATAGTTAACAAACCAGATCGGGTTTTAATCTGGACAAGATATTAAAACTAAAGAAACAGGTCTCTCAGATCTCACAGATCGTTAAAAAAAATATTTGTATTTCATCATACCGAAATATGGACTGAACTGAATTGCTATTGTTCATTAATTAAAATTCAACTTTCTAATGAAAGATTCTATATGGCGATTTAAGCATGATATGTTGTGTTCATCATTAAGCATGTATTCTTTTCACAATGATTAGTACTACAGCAATATAAAAACTAAATAAATTTAAATAAAAGAATCTAAATTTGACTAATTTCTGCCTCCATCGATTTTTATTTACAACAAATGACGTTAATTAAAGAGCTTTATTATTTTTTCGATGAAGGTGCAATGAGATACTTTATCATATGATAGAGCTACAATACCCAGATTCTAATTAGTCTAAGATCTGATCAATTATTTATTAACATTTAATATTTTAATATCAAATCTCTCTATTCTAAAAAAAAAAAAAGTAACTAACGCTGTCACCGCCGCCACCATAAAGTAATTTTTTGTGACCGGAGGTCTTTCTTCGCTTATATTAAGAAAACTACTGCATATAAAAATATAACAATTTGTAGTATTACAGAAAAATGTTTGATAAACACGCTGAAGCAGGCAATTTTTAAATCAAAGAATTATTTAAGCTTTTTAAACGTTAAATTCGGTCAAAATCCTTCTATTAAAAAAGTTTTATAGGAACAAAAACTATACATAGGAATTTAATAATTTTTTCTGGGGTATACATTACAAACTCGCGGTGTGCAGACTGCATTTATTTTTTTAATTTGAGTAATTTTTTTAGATTTTTCTTTTCAGATTTCTATTCAAATTTCCATCATTCCAAGCGATGTATTTTTCATATTTAGAAAAGGTAAATTTTTTATACTGCTGCCAACTGGTAAAACAGCGCAAATAATTACACTTTCTCTCAAATAAAAAAATTATTTGCACGTGACTATTAAAAAGAGAAAGAAAATATTTAAATAATTAAATGATCACCTGTTAAAAGTAGAAAATAGGGAAAATTATGTCATAAAAATTGTATTTACTCGTGAATTATGAAAAAGTAAGAAAATCTGAAAATAATTTAATTATTACACGAGAAACGCATTTAATAGGGAAAATTACATCATATGTAAATAGCCGAATTATTAAATATCGCCATATGTAAAATGCCTAAAACAATTAAATTATTACGCCTAAAAAACTTTTAGTGGTTAAAATGTGGTCATTTAAAAAAAAAAAAGCTCAAATAATAATATTCCCAAACATTTTTAAATTGAATAATATATTTGCACGTGAATATTAAAAAGCACACACACACACACACAAACTTTAAATAATTAAAACATTACATGTGAAACGCATTAATAGTAAAAATTACTTCATATAATAAAACTATGCGTTTAAAACGATTTTCTTTTTGGACAATATTAATGTGACGTCGCATTGGAATTACACGGTATAAAAAAAGCGCTGCTAGCAAATTTGTTTATATATTTCATTACTTGATGCAGCATAAATAAAGGTAAATCATGCACAAAATACTTTCAATTAATTTTCTACGAATTACTGTTCAATAAATACATATTAGAAAATCCGTATATACATTAATAAAAATAAACAATTTACATTTTAAAAATAACATGAAAGTATGCATGATGGTGCAATAAAATAAAAGATTTCATTGATAAGCTATACCTGTTCCTGAAAATATCTAAAACTCGATCAAAAGCTAAAATTAATATATCAGCGTACAATTTCAAAAACAATGCTTTTCAATACCGTGGTTCTAAATGTTATTCCTAACGAGATGGAGTTTTCTAACCTCGGACCCAAAGGAAGAATATTTTCTATAGCGTCATTATAAAAATCCGAGAGGCAACAGGATTTTTAACCTAACCCTTTTGTGGAAGCTGATTTTCAAATGAGTAATTGATCTTAATTATAAATCCTCAAAACAGCTGCAAGCTGTCGTGACAGCGGTGGATGAGGCCATGGTAAACGAAAATTCAAACAGAATATTTATACGGCCCTATTCAAACGGAAAAGCATAGCAACCCGATCGCAGAAGATAATCTCCATTCGTAATAATATCATTCAATCTTCCATAACTTGATAATATTTGTAAAACAGGGCACATTACCATGCTTTTAAAAGCTGCGAAGTCTGAACGGGGGGTTGACGAGGCGAGGGGCGAGCATAGTTCGCAGGGGGCAGAGCCCCCCATTAATTTAAATAATTATTAATAATTTTTATATTTGAAAATTAAATGTCGATAAGTTTTTCTGGAGTTTAGTTACACCTAGTGTTTAGTTGAACTGGAAACGCACTTCCAGCAATTATTGTTAATAGACAGCATAGTAGCAGAATTTTTTGTATATCCTCTTGTCAAATTCTGTGGTAATCAATTGTACTTCCTTTTTTTAATTGTGAATGCTGTATATTTTCAAATTCCGTAGTGTTGGTGGTATCCTCTTCAAAAGTTGTGAATGGTTAAGGATGTTGTTACTGTTAAGTAATTAAGGCTTGATTTCACATATCTAATAGTAGTTTCCTGATTTATTTAAAATTCATGTATGTATCTCCTCTCTGTTTTGTTTTTATTTATTAGTAATTGCTCTAAATTTCAAATTACTAAATTGGTATTTCTCTAAGCATATTTGCTTATTTTTTTAATTTCCCTTTTTTTGGAACAACATCCATTTTATGATAAACTGTTCACACCTTGATTAAATTTAAGGTCAGGTTAATTTCAGTAATAACATTTATTTGAGTAGACTTATTGTGTAGTGTAATTAGAAGAGAAACCAATGCCAACAGTAGACGAACTATAAATGCTATACACTTCATTTTCGATACCAAACATGCCATAGTAAACCTCAATAACATATATTAATTGCATAGCAATCCGAGCATATTTACGAGAGTTAGAGTCGGGGATCGAGTTACAGAATTTAGGGGTAGGCGGAATGCGCTTTTTTCTGTGATTCGATTTTAGGAGTTCTGGGCACAAACATAATAGCGGCCACCTATAACATTTTAAGTGCAAAACCAATGCATACAAGCATAATAATTTTTGAAATTTTAAATATGTTCATTATTTTTTTGGAATAATGTAACTAGAGGATCATCTAAAATCGGGGGCCCCGGCCTATGCCTTGAATGCGCTCCAGTAAATCAAACTCCGGTTACAGCACGGATACGGACAAACAGACAAACCGAATTCATAAATACTTTACAGCTGTGTTGAAATGTGTTTAAAACAACAATACAATTTACAACAAAAAGCTTTCCTCTCAATTTGGTTACATAGTACCTTTTCCTCTAAGTACCTCCATTTATACAGAATATCAAAGAATTTTATTAGGAAAATTTTACTCACAAAAAATACAGTGTGGAATTCGAAGCGAAGGGCCACATGACAGTAACACTTCCCGTACTTTAAAGAACAGGATTTATTGCGCACTGATAATTAGGCATGGAAACTGAAAGTTATCCCACCAGCACACACACACACAGTCACAGAGAACTTGCGAAAAATCTAAAAGGAAGCCCCCTACCAAGATCTCCTGGACAATTAATGAAAAAATAAGTTGACATCTGATTTGCCTGAAAGGTGTTAGTTATCGCTTCTTAGAATTCCCATGGTCATTTCCGTACCTGAAGTGTAGCGATAAAAAGTCTGTCGTTCTTTTGTAAGAGAAAAGTTGCATGTAGCTCGAGCTCCTGTGCCACCCCCCTCCCTCCTCTTCTTACCGGCTCTGACCACAGCACATGCTTAGACTTTTCCCCATCCCCTCGTGACAAAAAAGAAAACTCTAGCTGGCTCATATGAGCCTTCAGCAGGCGCGGATCCACGGGGGGGGGGGGCGATCGCCCCCTCCCAAAAAAAAATATAAACCCACCGATTATCGCGAATTTCGACAAATCGCTGCCGAAAAAAATTTTCGTCAATCGTTCGCAGGTCAAATTATCGCAAAAGAAACGCAAATTTTGTCAAAGACTCGCGCAAAAAACACGAATTTCGTCAAAAAATCGCAAATTTCGTCAAAGGACCACGAAAAAAAAATCGCAAATTTCGTCAAAGGATCGCAGAAAAACGCGAATTTCGCGAAAGAATCGCGCAAAAAACCCTAATTTCATCAACAGATCTCTGTAAAATATGCGAATTTCTTCAAATAATCGCGAAAAAAATATGCGAATTTCGCCAAAGAATCGCTGAAAAAACGCGAATTTAGACAAAGAGCCGCGGAAAAAACGTACAATTAGCACTGGGAGTTGATTCCCCTAGGCGCGCATCCACAAGGGGGGGGGGGGAAGAAGGGAAGAACAAATTTACCAAGTTGGTTTTTAAGAACTCAACACACCATAAGCATTTTAGCTTTTAACTGACTAGAATTAGGACATAATCCTTTTTTGTTCATTCATCAAATACCCTTGAAATTTACCAATGTGGGTGGCAATAAGAGTACATTTTTTATAAATTAGTGACTTTCTTCAGAAAACATTAAGATGCTTGAATTTTTCAAAGGACCTTTCTTTTTCTTGTTTCTTTCTTTCTTTGGAAATTGCTATGAATCCCATTCTTTTCTCAAACAGTAAAGCACTCCTCAAAAATATCGTTATACAGAAATTAGAATTGCAGCTTCTTTGAAAGAACGAAGAAAACGTTAAAAGTCTTAAAACGTTTTAAAGTTTCAACACTTTAAAAGGATCCGCATAACGTTGTCAATTTCTGTTGTAGAGATTCAACAAAAGGTACACGAAGTGTCATCGTCCCCCACCTAAACCCATAGTGTCAAAAATTATGGCGCGATATGCCTTTTGACTGGACATAATCCTATTTTGTTCACTAATTGCCGAAACGTCAGTGAGGTTTCCCAGTGACACCCGAAAAGTGTGTTTCTCGTTTGCTTGTCTGTCTGTTCTGCGAAAACTACTGTTAAAAGCGTTGGATTTATATCTTGGGGGGGGCGACAGCCCCGATCGATCCCCCCCGTGGATGTGCGCCTAGGGAAATCTCCTCCTGGTGCTAATTGTGCGTTTTTTCCGCGGAACTTTGACGAAATTCGCGTATTTTTTTCGCGATTCTTTGACGAAATTTGCATTTTTTCCGAGATCTGTTGATGAAATTCGCATTTTTTGTGTGATTCTTTCGCGAAATTAGCGTTTTTTCCGCAATTCCTGGCGAAATTAGCGTTTTTTCTGCGATCCTTTGGCGAAATTCGCGATTTTTTCTGCGAATCTTTGAAGAAATTCGCGTTTTTTCCTGCGAATCTTTGACGAAATTTGCGTTTTTTCAGCGATATTTTGACGAATTTCGCGTTTTTTGCGATCCTTTGACAAAATTCGCGTTTTCTGCGATCCTTTGACAAAATTTGCGTTTTTTTCTGCGACCCTTTGACGAAATGCGCATTTTTGCACGATCCTTTGACCTGTGAACGATTGACGAAATTGATTTTTTTCGGCGACCATTTGTCGAAATTCGTGATAGTCGGTGGATTTATATTTTTTGATCCAAGGGTGGGGGGCCGATGAGAGGTATACACACCACTTTAATGACACATTTTGACTTTCAAGAATGTTAAGGCCCCTTCAAATTTCGGAAGGGGATACTTTTTCAGAGATTATCCTCTTTTAGAAATCTGATATTAAAAAATGGATGTGATGGTTATGTTTTTCAGCTTTCGATAATTGATTCTTATGTATTTTTTAGTGCTGAATCCAAAAATGACCTTCATTTTTTTTTTACCATACCATCAACGTCAGCATTTTTCACAAATCGCAAATTTTTAAATAGTCAAAATATTGCGAAAATCTGCTACTATAAAATAGACGTAACATTTTTTCATAATAATTTATTCCTTTTTTTGCTTATACTATGGATTTTTACACTTAAACATGTAAAATATTGTGTATTTAAAATCCTTATGATTTTATTCCATGCGTGGAAGTTTCTTTGAACCGCTCATGCTCTGCTTCGCGCTTTTCTTTCGGTATCCTCTTTTATTTTGGAGGTTGATAAAGCTGGGAAATTTGTCGCAGATGTATTTTAAATATTTACCTTCTTTTGTTAAGGCTTTGACAAATTGCTTTGAGAGATTTTCGCTATTTTTTTACTTTTTAACTTTGAAATTTACAGTTTGCGAAAATCGTGACGTGATGGTTAAAAATGGTCATTTTCGGATTCAGTACTAAAAAATACATCAAAATCAATTATCAAAAGTTAAAAAACAGAATCATCGCAGGCTTGTGTTATTAACGTTGTTCACTATAGCTAAAAGAACAGAAATTAAGATAATTACCATAGTACAAGAGTAAAAAGAAAAAGAAAAAAAATAAGATATTTAATAAATAAATTCTGTTATAACGTTTTTAATTTTACGACCTAATAAGTAACAACAAACCATATTTTGAAGAGAGGGCAGGATTATATAATAAGAGTGTTGGATAACCGAGTGTTTCGGCTAATCAGACGTCGGATAATTGAGAGTCGGTAATATTTTCAAATCGCATTAATTATTTCATATTCCTTTAATAATTAACTGCAAGGAATGATTTGAGCAACAAAAATTATGACTACGTTGATTATATCTCACTCGGTATCGCCCCCCCCCCCCCCAAAACGAATCTCTGGATCCGCCCCCGGCCTTCAGATAATATATTTCTCTATTAGCTCCGGGCTGCATAGCTGTTGCACCTTTGACACACCCTCCCCTCACACACACATTAGGCGTGCGCATGATACGCTTTGATTACATTAGTTCACAAATCAGAAATACATTTGTTTGTGTAACCATTCAAACATTTAACAATTAAAATTTTGACTTTCTGGGGTGGGCACTGGAACTACATGCAGTGGGCCCGGTCCCCCCCCCCCCCCCACACACACACACTAGTTACGCCTCTGTTGCCATTCGTGGGTAAAGTCCTTTGGAATATGTGTAAATCAGGGCTCCTATAATACAGGCTGAATCGTCAAGCATTTTGTTTCCCACTTTGACCAATGAGCGATTGTTGCCCACGCGGCGTGGGCAATCGTTCTTCTCCTAGCGGCAATTAAATGGCGGCGTGAGTCAGCCCGTATTATAGGAGCCTAGTGTAAATGGTGCTCCGACGTCTGGACACTTCATCTGAATCTGGCAGTCAATCAGAACGGCTCTGAAGGATGCTAGAACAGGTTCTGGAGTACGCTAGAACAGAAGCCTAGTGGAATTAGAAATGTCGCAGTTGAAACTGGTGTATTTTAAAATTCCTTGCTTTGATGAGCCTTACTCCATAGGCATAACCTTCTTAACGATCGGATTTCCTTTTTGAGCGGACAGTCCACTCGCCGTCTTGAACAGAGCCCCAATCGTTCGACGACCTTCAAATAAAGAATATTTTAACTACGAAAAGTCGGCGTTTTATTCCTAGATGTTTTAAATGTGAGATTTTAAAATGAATTTTTACTTGACTAGATAGACTAGATATATTTAAGATAAAAATGGAATGAAAGTTGTTTTAACTCCATGGTTAGAGAATATTCCGACCCTGTTCGTGTTTACATGACGATTTGATGCAGATGTTGTGATAAGCTGATTAAAAATTCTGTCATAAAAATGACTTTTTTATTTAGCTTTGATACATCTTTATAATATAAATTATGCTGCTTATATTTTTTAATTTATTATGTCGCTGATACTTTTCCTATAGAAATATAATTGTTGCGTAAATTTTCAATAAAATGTACGCAAGTTGAGTAATGAGCCATGATTTGACATCGTATCGTAATTGTCGTTTATCCCTTTGTTAAACTTCACAATGCAAAAATCCGAATCCAGAACAAACATTTTAACTGACAGCGAGCAACCAGCTGTCAATAATGTAAACCATCGAACTCAAGTGAAGGAAACTAACTCTGGGCCATGCAGTGCGCCAGAATGTGAAAATAACACTGTTGTTGCTACAGTTTCTCCTGACAGCAGAAATATGGGTTTCCATTATACTTCAAGGAGAGCTCGTATATCTGTTGCAATATTGTGTTTTATCAACCTTATTAATTATATGGACAGATATACTCTTGCTGGTAACTCATTGCTTTAATTTGAACAAACCTGTTTTAATAGTTTTATGTTGCTGAAAATAATTTCATTCATTTAAAGAAAACTAAAGAGTAATCTGATATCTGACAGATTTACAAGCTTGTTGTTAAATATGCATCAATTGGAATAATTTTTTTCCTGAAACAAATTAAGAATAAACTGAACATCTAACATTGATTCCTTCTCATTATTCATATCTTTTCATAGTTAGCTAAAAGGGAAACAAACATACAACTTCAGAAAATTTTATTAATCGATTCCCAAAATGACGGGGTTTATACAATTCATTTGTATCTCCCCCCCACCCCTTATGTATGTCCATGCACAACTCTTTAATTGAAGCTCAGATCTGGAATATCACTGTGATAAAAATCTAACAATAATACATTTATCTGCTGTCTATTTTCAACTTTAATAGCTTTAACTTTCATACAAATTGATCAATCATAATGAAAATTTAATAGCACTTTAAGGTATACACAGTACTATTTTATGTTTCTAAAATAGTTATCTCATGTAATAGCTTTTTTTACAGGGACATGTCAAACATTTTAATATAGGGTGAACATAATAATAATGAGCACCATTAAGGAATTTAAAAATTATTTTTTAATTACTACTTATAATTATATTCCAGCTTTTTCAATTTTATATTAATTTATTAACAACATGTAACCTATCTCATTGTCGCATTTCCCATTATGAAACAAAATTTAATTGTAATAGGGGGAAGTGAGGTACATATGTGAACATCACAATTTTTCAATATTTATTTTGTTTTTTATTTGAAAAATACAAAAGATGACAACACCTGTAGACATATGATGATCAATTTTTGAAACTGTTCCATTTTGTTTGTTTTCAGTAGCCAAAATGCATTTTATCGATCTCAAAAGTAAAATCGTTCCAACTTTGATAAGCGATTAACTTTATTTATTTGAATTTTAATGTTTTAGCATATACTATGAATATGAATACTAATAAATATTTCTGATAAGTTTTTTTCTTGCATAATGGAGAAATGTTACTGATTTATCTATTTAACTCTAGCAGCCATGTGGGGCACTTGTGAACCAAACTAGTTTGGGCAGATATGAACAGTTCATAACTGTCCCAATAATCATTCTGTGATTCTGCGTCTTTCAATTAAATTCATGAGCAAGAATGGCAGCTCCAGTACTATAATTTTCCTGTAATAGAAGACATTTCCATCATACAAAAAAGTCATGTTGTATTGAAACTTCAACAACCACATCTGTCAGGAAGTTACACAAAGAGCAACAAGTCGTTTTCGGTCAATTGTAATTTAAATAAATTTAATGTTTTCTAAAATGCAATAAGTGTTATGTATTATTTTAATAAACAGTTTACAATGATATTTTTTAGGCATTGTTAATACAAAAAGTATTATGTTAAACAACTTTGCAACTTTTTTCTATTTTATTTATTCCAAACTTGCAATGATGGCTTATTTCCATCTGTAAAACAAGAGCTATGAATATGATGTTTTGAATGGAAATATATATCAGTAACACTTAAAAAAAGGAAAAATTTCAAATTAATAACTAATATGATTCTTGGGTATGGGGTCAGAACAGCTTTGTATTTACTTATTTTCATTTTATGATCTTTTGCTGAAAGAAATCATCCAGAAGCCAGAGAATTTATTTAATACAATAGGCTCTCTTAAATCCGCATATTTTTTCAGACGTAAACTAGTTAAGTTGCAGGAGCAAAATTCAAGATTTCGCTCGAATCAGTTGGTGATCCACAATGTTTTTTTACTAATTTTTTTGTTAATCATGCTCTTTTGGCTATTACAGCTGATTAATTAAAAAAATTACGTTACTTTTTATTTTGATTCGAATTACTGTATCTACTATCGCAAAAATTCGCCATATTGTAAGTCCTGCACAATATTTGCAAGTATAAACTGTAACTGAATTGTTTATTTTTCTTGTATTTGCTTCCCCCATGTTTTTTTTTTTTTTTTTTTGTCAATAGTAGGTTACATATGCATTTTAATATTAATTCTGGTTAATATGACCAAACTCTAGCTTTTTTAGGAAGAAAATAAGAATTTCTTTCTGAAAAAAATCAAGATACCGCTAATATCAATGGCAATCACAATCTTTTTTCCCAAGACACATTTTAATCGATCAAGCTTTATTGTTTATTAAATCTAGATAAACATGACATAAAATTTCATTATTGTATGATTATGGTTTAAATTATATTCTTATCTCAGATAAAAAGCATTTGTTACTGTAATGATTCGCTGCTTTTAAAAAGAGCTTCATAGTCAATAACGTCTACTATGCTACTGAATACAATGCTTATTCATATTGTGTATTGATATTCTTTCTTCTGTGTAATGTTGTTTGTTGTATTTTCGTTAGAGCAAACTTTTCTCGAATGAATTTAACATATCCTGTCTTGATGTTTTAGCTTAAAAGGAATATCTATCAAAAAACTAAATTTAAATTAGTATAAAACTATTCTGAAATGGAAATTTGAATATTTATATATTTTTAAAAATATAATCGATGTTTTCTTGTAGTAAATAGGAAGATATAAATACCGTGAATTTTTTTGATTAAAAATGCATTCATTCCTTAGAGGAAGACTGAAAAACAAGTCTGCTGCACCTATCATCCACTGAAACAGACTTAATTACAAGTATATTAGCATGACATGTGACATTAAATTAATTTTAGTTTTTCCCCTGCTTTTACTTATTTTAATTATATTAAAATCATCACTGACCTAAATTTAAGAATATTTTAATTTGTTTTTAGCTCACAGGCTATCAAAGCCTGAGAGCTAATGTGCCTGCTGGTTCTGAATGTATGTATGTACGTAACACGATAACTCTTGATAGAAACATCAGATTTGCTTCAAAATTTTTTTCTAGGTTCATTCTGATAAGGCACTTCCCTGATTACTTTTGGGGGTTCATTGGTTAAGTATAAAGGGGGGCTAGCCCCCCCCCCCCCTTTAATTTAGATAAATGAGTTTTTCATGCAGAAATATTAGATTTGCTCCAAATATGGTTTATTATGTTAAGAAGCTTCCCTGATTAGATTTAGAGGCTCTTTAGTTAAGTATAAAGGGGGGACAACCTCCCTTAATTTAGATAAATGGGTTTTACATGCAGAATTATTAGATTTGCTCCTAATTTGGTATACCGGTTTATGTTAAGGAGCTCCCTTGGTTAGATTTGAAGGCTCATTAGTTAAGTATAAAGGAGGGGAAAAGGGGCAACCCCTCCCTTAATTTAAGTAAATGGGTTTTACATGCAGAATTATTCGATTTGCTCCAAATTTGATATACCGATTTATTCTGATATGGCACTTCCTTCATTAGATTCGGATGTTCATTAGTTAAGTATAAAAGGTGGGCAAGTCCCTTCCCCTTAATTTAGATAAATGGGTTTTCATGCAGAATTATCAATTTACTTTTTTTTTTCTAGGTTCATTGTAATAAGGAGCTTTCCTGATTAGATTTGAAGGTTCATTGGTTAAGCATAAAGGGGGAAATGGAGAGCTGATACCCCCCCCTCCCCCCTTAATTTAGCGAAATGATTTTTTCACGCAGAATTATCTGATTTGCTTCAAATTTGGTATACCGGTTTATTATGTTAAGGAGTTCCCTGATTAGATTTGGTGGTTCATTGGTTATGTATAAAGGGAGAAAATGGGGGGGGGGGTGCTAATCCCCATCTTAATTTATTTTTCGAGGGGCATTATTCTTTGAAATAAGAGTAACAATTAGTGATACAATTAGTGTGAATAGCCTGCAAGCTCAATGCCATCAGTTTAACTGGGCACTTTTTATTTATAATATTCTCAGTTATACATGTAGTAATTAAACAGTTAAAATGTTATTAATAAATAATCCATAAAGTAGGAAGAAAAGGAAACATACTATTTTTAAAGAAAAGTACTATGCAACAAATGATATAAGTGCAAACAGATATCAAACATTGGTTTCTTTTTCTAAAATATTTCTATTTTGCATATATATATTATTTTAATGATGCTGTGTGAACATATATAGGTATAAAACATTGATTCGTTGCTTTCTACATCTGTTGGTACTTAAATTGCTGCTACTGTACCATTTTTTTTTTCAAAATTAGCAATATTTCAATTCTTACACAGTTTAAGGTAGTTATCAAGATATATCACCAATATTGATATTAACTCATTGATATATTGCAATATTAATTTTCTGATATCGTTCAGCCCTAGTGTCCATTGCTGGAAATTAACTAATAGAGCATTTTAGTAATGGACATTGATCCTAAAATCTTAATTACAATAGTTAATTATACAGTAAGTTAATTATAATAGTTTTGTATATAGCTATTAGTACATAAAAAATAAAATTCAAACTTTTTCTATTACTATCCAAACAAAAAGTTTTTTTGCAAGACAATAAAGAAGATATAGATTAATTAAGCAAAACCAGCTCTTTACTTGCTCAGTAAAAGTTTCACTGAAAAATAGTGGAATTGTAAAACATTTTCTGTTTCCTGGCTCATTTAAGATTATCAATAATAACCAGATTATAAAACATGCAAGGAAGAGCTATGGAAAAAAAAATGAAAGCTGATTCCTTTTTTTTTTAAAAATATAAATCAAAAACTTTGTGGGTGTCCATTACTGGCACATTTACCCTATCATTCTCTGCCTCACATCAACATGAATGATATTTTAAAGAAAGGTAATTAAATATATATATACACACACACAATCTTCTTTAACCATCGTCTGCTTGTTTAGTGGTCAGACGTGGATGTTTGTAGTGGGTCTGATGTTAAATGGTCCAGGTCTGTTTAGCGTTTAGCCCTTATGTGAAAACGATGATCGTAGTGCCCTTAATCAACCAACCAACTTGTTAATCTGCAGACCTATAATCTACAAACCTTTAATCTACAATATATATTCTGATGTTAACAATGATGTACTTAATAATATAGTTAATAAGCAAGTTAGTAGTCAGAAGTTAAAAGGAAGTCATACAAGACACAACCTATTATCCAGAATCTTTGGGACCAAAGGCTTTCTGGATTTCAGGTCCTCTCAAAATTCAGAATTCCCCCTAACCTACTTGCAATCCAGAATTTATCAAAAACATAAAAATAGAATTTAAATAATCCCACGTAGAATATGAATAAAACCTTATCTTTTGCATTTAAAAAAAATATTTAAACAAGTATTCTGGCACTATTCATTTGTAACAATGAATAAATAAAAAAATAAAATTGGTAACTAATAATATTTTATCTACAAGCTCAACCCTTTTTTTTACTTTACAGCTACATAATTTACATTAAAATATTTTTGATCAGTAGGGGAGAGGGGGGGGGGGTACCTTTGAACTGGGGCACCTTTGAATACTGTAAATACTTTCCTTTAAATAAATTATATTTTTGAAATATATGCGGCAGCACAGTACTATTGATTCAATGTAACAAGAATACAAAGCTTTAATTTTTTGCATGCACACTACTGTCTATGCAAGATATGTATGTTTTGCTTTCTTGAATGTAAACTTAACAAAATAAAGTTGTAAGCTTTTTGTTGATAATCTTATAAACCTAAAATTATAATTTACTATTTAATACCTAAATAAAGATCTTAGCTTAAACTTATAAGATTTGTTTTATTCAAATTCTCAAACCTAATTGAGTAAATAGTTGTAATGCTAAACTCCATGTGATGGGGCACCATTGAGCAATTAAAACTATGAAGTAAAGAGTTATAGATGTATCTAAGTATTATTGTTGAAAATTTTTTTAAATATGAAAATTAATAGATTAATTGTTATTGTACTTAATATTAAAGTTGTACTGATGCAGGGCTTGAATTACAGGCAAATTCAGGACACACAACAATAATTCATGATTTAGCAGATTTGTCTAACAAACCGTATATTGTTTCATTTACAATGGTAAACATTATTTCAGGATTTCATAAAAGAGGGTTTTATCCATTTTCTATAACAATTGGAATGAAAATGATTTCATTTTAGTCTAATTTCATGCAAAAAGAACTCTTCGTTACGTTGGTCAGATTAAATTGCTTAATGCCAGGTTTCTTCGTAAAAAATAACATACGATATATTTTCCAGAGGCATCAGATATCAATTTGGAGGGATTTTAAGGATATTATATAAAAAAGTTGCCACAATTAAACATAATTGGAGGGATCCTCCGTTCTGTCTCAACAATGTGCTTTGATGGATACAAATTTGGTTAAATAATAAAAAATTAGTAATTTCAGTTAAATGTAATTATGTAATTTTATTCTTATTATTTTATATTTTGGAAAGATACGCAGTTTTTAATAAAAACTCTCAATATTTTCATATTTTGTTTATTTGTTCAAAGGTACCCCTACACGGGGCAGGTTTGAACAGAAAACTTTCAGCTTTTTAAAGCCTCACAGCATATTTAATTTATCTGAAAAACTGTAATTTTTTATTTCATATGATGCAGAATTACATTCTTTCTCTCACGAAATATTTAAAATTCAATAAATGTAATTCAAGTAAGAAATATGTGGATTTTTTAAAAAAATGTTCAAAGGTGCCCCCCTCTCCCCTATTTTTAATAATTCTTATTTCTTAAATAAATTTCGGAAACCCCTCCCAGAAATCCAGAATTCTGTAGGTAATTTTCAAAAACATAAAAATAACAAAATTAAAACAATCTCATGTAAGATATGAATAAAAACTTTCTTTTTACATAGAAAAAAAAAAAATTTCATTTTTAACCATTTTTGCGAATTCTGCCGGGAAAAATCTGGAAACTGTGAGCAGATCATTCTGGAATGTGTGAGAAGGGAGGGGGAGAGCACAAGTAAATATGTAGAACTCTGCTATTATATGTGTATTCAAGTAATACAATGGCATAGCCATAATATTTTTTCGGAGTGAATGAGAGGTGGCAAAATATCTGATCTCTTTTTTTAAGAATAGTAATATAAATTAATTTTAAACTAAAATTTGACAGGAAAATTTTTTTCTGATTTCAGGGGTGAGGGGGGCAGCTCCATGTTCTCCTGCCACTGAAGTAAACATATTTTAGTGGTTGCACATTGAAACAATGAACTAAAAATTAGGAGTATAAAATTTTCGAAAAATTTCAGAAAATGTAAAATTTTAGTAAAAATTTACAAATTTAGAAAATTTATGAATAAATTTTTTTCCAAATTTCGGGTCATTTCACGATTTGGAATTCCGGATAATAGGTGGGATTAATTGGTCCAGCACCAATATAAATTCTTCTAATAGTTATATTAACCATTTAAAACAGTTATTTAAAGAAACAATTTTCAACATTGACAAAGACCATGTAGCAATTACTGAGCTTTCTACAACTCCAATATAAATTCTTCTAATAGTTATATTAACCATTTAAAATAGTTATTTAAAGAAACAGTTTTCAACATTGACGAAGACCATGTAGCAATCACTGAGCTTTTTACAACAAACTTCATTAACACTAAAATCTTCCTGCAAGAGTGATCTCAAAAGTGAAAAAAAAATTTTTTTTGCCTTTATTCCCCCCCCCCCCACCCCTCCCTGTAATTTACTGAATTTTAAAGATTGTTAGGTAACACTAAATAAAAGTAGAAATTTCAAGAGGGGGGGGGGGGAGTAATTTAGATGTTTATTTTTTGTTACCACAAAGTAACAAAAAGGACAGAAAATGCAATATAATTTAAAATTTTAAACTTTGAATGCTGAAGAAGGCAAAGTAAGGGGCTGAGAGTTTTGAAAAAAAAAAAAAAAAGCAGAAATCTACCAAAACACAGAAGATTCTCTTCTTGAAAGTTAAAAATTATGAAAATTATGAATAGGCAAATCCAAGGAATACTCAGAGAAAAAGAAACTATGCCCTTCTACAGAATAGGCTGCTCTAATGCATATCATTCTGGTACTGGAAAGGAAAATGAATTTTTACTGTCTGAAAATTCATAAGATTCAATGTATCATAAATTGGTAAATTTTGGTCATAGAAGAAGGGGATTTTTACTGTTTAACTTCTTAGGACATGGACGGGATTATTTCTAAATATAACTTATATGACCCAGGAACTGTTTGAAAATTAAAATTTTGTAACTTTAGAAAATGTAACTATTTTGATGAAAATATTCATATGATCAACAACATTATTTTAATTATTTCAACAGTTGGAACTATACATCTAAAATTAGCAGCTTAGGAATTAGCTAATGGTCAATGATAGGGACACCATGTATGTAACTTAAAAAAAAAAAAATTATAGCAGATTGCTGGACATTAGATATGTGAAGTGAGATCAAAATAAAAATGATTTGTAGAACTGAAGTTGAGGCCGCTAATGTGTAGATTTATTAGTGAAATTATTTAATGTAACCATACTTCTAAATACATTTTCATTATTGTGTAAATTTAATTCTACAGCTGTGAAACAAATTATAACTTTTGTATGAGACACACTAAACTCAAGACTTGAGCGGGGTACATATGTTCATGAGAAATTTACCATGCCCATTAATGGTGCACAGAGGAAAGTGTTTTTCCTTTTATCCAAGGATAATTATTTTGAAACATTGAATGTTTGTTCTGATAGATGAAGATTAGGACTAGGCTAAAACTATATATATATCTTTTGGAGTTCACTAATATTTTAATAATTAGATAAATCTCTTGCTATTGGTACATTTACCTTATACGAAATGAATATTTCCAACTGAGCGAGAAAATGCTCAGGCTGGGAATCGAACCCAGATCCTTGGCTTACAAGGCCAATGCTTTTCCATTTAAGCTAACTGGGCTGACGACCAGCCAGCATATTTTGCTCAGATAACCTTATTGGTAAGAACATCTGGTCTGTCATGTAGACAGCTCAACAGAATAAACCACAGGTAAAGGACCTCCATATAAACGATGGATGCGTAGATGAACTATTATTTTAACACAATTAAACTGACTGGTAAAGTTATCATACAAAATGAATATTTCCAACTGAGCGAAAAAAGTTCGTATGATAACTTTACCAGTCAGTTTGATTGCGTTAAAATAATAGTTCATCTACGCATCCATCGTTTATATGGAGGTCTTTTACCTGCGGTTTATTCTGTTGAGCTGTCTACATGACAGACCAGATGTTCTTACCAATAAGGTTATCTGAGCAAAATATGCTGGCTGGTTGTTGGCCCAGTTAGCTTAAACGGAAAAGCATTGGCCTTGTAAGCCAAGTATCTGGGTTCGATTCCCAGCGGGGGCATTTTTTCGCTCAGTTGGAAATATTCATTTCGTATGATAACTTTACCAGTCAGTTTGATTGTGTTAAAATAATAGTTACATTTACCTTAATTATAAATTTTTGTTTAAATTTCCATAAAACAAAATAGAAAAATTAAGATGTTTTATTTCATAACTGTGCTTAAAATATAAAAGTATAAAAAGATAAAAATTATAAAATTTGTAAAAATAAACTAGTTTACATTTCTGTCAGCAAATTATTACTTTAAAAAGTACATAAAAATATAAATTTTCATGAATAATTCTGAAAGTAAATATATTTTTTTAGCAAAACATCAAAAAGGTAAAAGTTGTAGCCTTTCATAACTGTTTAAAACCTGTAATGTACTAAAAATATAAAATAAATTTAAAAAGTTACAAGAAAGTATGAAACCCTCACCATCTGAATCAGCAAGCAAGTATGTTGCTTCAAGGCCTCTTAGGGAAGCACAAGCGATTATGTATTTAAAACATATGCTGAAACATTAATTTGCAAAAGGTAAAGCCTATTTGAAGAACACCCTTCATCAGCATTGTTAGGGGTATGAATACTGCAACATTTATCAAAATCATGAAAATCTGTATGCACCATGTTTGGTGATTCCCATTATTATAGTCATTAAAAAAAAACAGAGGGTATGCAGTAGAGAGGACTAGAGAGTATATGCTACAGCTTTACTTGAGAAACAGGTGGTATTGAGAGCTTCTTAAAAAAAGAAAGGGTAGATGCCGTATAACCCCTACTACACCCCCAGTTGTCCCATTAGGAGTATTTTCAAATTTGATTTAATTATCTTTTAGGGGTCTTGACTGATGTGAAATCTTACTACAGTCTGGATGATACTCAAGCAGGATTACTGCAGACATCGTTTATTTGCAGCTATCTTGTTATGGCTCCAATATTTGGATACCTTGGTGATAGATATAATCGATGTATTATAATGGCTGGTGGAATTCTATTTTGGAGTATTACAACATTTTTAGGCTCACTGGTACCACCAGAGGTAAATATGAATAAAAAATTATTAAAATTGACAATTGATTTTATAGAAACAGATAATAAGAACAGATATAGAAGCAGAAAGAATATAACTGAACAAGCAAATGCTGTTTGCAGAAAATTTTAGGTCTGAAATCAGTTTAATTGTACTTAGGTATTAAAAAATAACACATTAGCTATTTAGAGGGTTAAAATACAATAAATTACATTAAGTAAGTGCAGAAAATACAATCAGTAGATAAAAGCGTAAGTTTTATTAATAAGTCTATAGAAGAACTGAGATATTTAGAAATTGGAAACAAGGCCACATTATCTGGCAAACTGGGACCTTAAAATTAATCATTTAAAATAACTTATATAATAATGTGATAGTAAGAGGCCGTTTTAAGTCCCCTTTAACTGTATTTGTTTATTGGGGCCTGCTTGGCTGTGCACTTTCTGCAAATTGAAATTAAAAAATAATTGTTTAATATTATAACTTACAATAATACTAATAGTGAAAACAGTAAAAGATTTTTATAACACAATTCTATAATATGTAATTCTCCTTAAAATGCATAACTTCTCCGGTGTAAACAATGAATTTTGCAGTTAATAAGCACCTGCATTCCATATTGTAGAAATAGTGCTACCTTCTAGAGTTTAAGACATTATTTCACGTTTATCTCTTTATTTCAGATCTTTTTAATGAAAAAAAAATGCTATTACATTAAAATATTTTGCAAATATGAAATGAGTAATGAGATAATATAGTGTTATTTGATGGTCATTGCAAACAGAAGCATCTCATTTTCAGAGGGGGGGGGGGAACTTATCAGAATGAGTTACATCTGTAAAGCAACATTTGAAATTTTTCGAACCACAAAATTCTTTAGCATATCAAGAAGTATTGATTGATCAAAGAATTAAAGTAAAAGTAATAAGAAAAAACTCAAAACTACTAATACAAATTACCATTACAATTTTTGAAAAAAAAATATATATAGTGTTAATTGCTTCTTTTATATTTAATTTCTGTGTACAAGTGCTATTAAACTGTAAGTTTTAGTATTTTAGTACTGTTTTGTTCTAAAGTTTAATATAGTCATTTCGTCCTTGCATATTTGTACTATGTTTACAAGCTAAATTTTATAATGTGCAAAATAATCTATATCATGCTAAAATTTATAATCTGCACAGCTTCTAGTTCCAAGGTGTACAATTTAAAGATCTATTGTACATTGATATGTTCGTGTCTTATATGGCCATCTTTACAGAGTATGTTTAATAATGTGGGAAATGATCTATTTAGCATAAAAATCTATAATATGCACATTATCTCATCTCAAGGTTATAAAGGTCTACTATATTAACATTTACTACTACTTCTATATTAACATTGTATGTTCCTCACAATAATTTCATTTTTAGTAATAATTGATAATTGCTAAAATCAACATAAATTTAAAAATTAGTCTTAGCAGTGACAATGTTGTTTTGCAGTCTTTGGCTAACAGATTTAAATTTTTTAAATGCATTCTACTGCTGCCTACCTGCAGTTGTTTTTTGTTTATCAAAACTTCAGTTATATCTATAAATCTTTCTTGTTAATAGCTTTTCTGAAAGCTAGTTAATATCAAGGTGGCCGTTCTAACTACTAGGTTATGCAAAAACTAGTTAAAATTATTCAGACTAGTTTTTAGGGCTTTTTGTAACAGTATGGAAAATTTATTCATGGTGAATATATGTGAGCATTTGTCAGACTTTGAATAGCTTTTTTATATATCAAATTTATCAGTTAAGATAAAAAGTTATTTATTATTAATTTCATGCTAATATTTTTCTAAATTTGTTTAATTTGCAGTATTTTAAGCTGTTCATATTCCTAAGAGCACTGGTTGGTACAGGAGAAGCAAGTTACTCAACTATAGCCCCCACTGTGATTGCTGATTTATTTTCTGATACCGCTAGAACCCGCATGCTTACACTATTCTATTTTGCAATTCCTGTTGGCAGGTAACATCTGCATATCATGGTGAATATTTGATATACAGAGTGAAACAAAAGTAGGTGAACAGTGAATGATAACATTTATTTTGAGATTACATTTACAATTTGAAAAAGGCTTTATCGGTCCACACAGTGTTATCTAAAATTATTGAATTTTCTCTACACACACCATAGTTATAATGAATGCTACTGTTATACTATAACCCATGGATGCATGACCTTCAGTCTCAGGACTGATTTCAGTCTTAGTGTTTAGTTCAGAGATTCTCGACTGATAGTAAATTCTACTTTATATACTTAAATGATAGCAATTTTACTAGCAAAAACTTTTAATAGTTTACTTTTATAATAAAAGATCAATTTTTAACTATATACAGTCGGACCTCTATTTAACGAAGTAGCTAAATCCCCAAAAAATGTTCGTTATATGGAAAATTCGTTAAATAGAGAGTCACCTTTTAAAATACTTTAAACTCCATAAAACATTTTAAGCCCATAAACACTGAATATAATTAAAAAAAGTAATTAGTCACACTTTTTTTTTTTGTAAGTTATATCTATTTGTTTTATTTATTTTACCCATCAAAAAGAAATTTGCCAGGGAAATAAGAATGAAACAAAACATTGTCTGCAAATACATTGCATTTTCAGTTTAAAAAAAAATATTTTGCATTAAAATCACGATTTATTAAAGATTTTTTGATAAGCTGTTTGGAGGAATACCAAATTTTAAAGCAGTATTGTTTTTCTTCATGCCTTTATCCACCTCATCAAGAATATATTTTTTTTCTTTGGTGCTCAAGCACTTCCATGTTGACAGTTTTGAGCTACAAGAACTGAAATTGCCAGCATGATTGACCATGATTAACAGTCTAGAAAACGGGAAACTATAGTTTAAGGACATGGGGCAGCTCTATTGAGGGTTAAAAGGGGATATTGAAAGTTTACACTTCTTGGATGGAAAACAAAGAATCACAGCGATTTTACTGACCTCTGTGAGTTAGGTGCCTGGTAAGGCCTATTCATGGTCATTGATCATCATAAAATGTGTTAAAAGAAAGAATAAGTTTGAAATGTCCAGTAATATTTTAAGAAATTTGGAGAAAAAAAATTTAGATTCCAAGGAAAAGTTTGTTAAATAGAGAATGCACTTCGCTATTTGGAGGTTATTTTATGAAGAAATTTGCAAAATGTTCAAGTAAAAGTTTGCAAAATAGAGAAATTCATAAAATAGAGGTTCGTTAAATAGAGGTCCGACTGTACTAGACATAGAAATCGTTTAGCTCATTTCTATTTGGCTATACCTAACACTTCAAAAAATTTTCAGTCTCGACTTGGACGTGTTTCTTGCAGCCATGCTATAACCCTAACACAAGCCCTATTTTATCTAGTGTGAACCTACTTTTGGTTTACTCTGTATTTATCTAAAAGTGCTATTCTTAAAATGATTAAAATGCATTGCAAACTTAATTTTGAGTAAATTTTATATACAATTATCTAAATAGATTTATAAATTCATTTTATAAACTGAATCTGAAGATTGTTCTGAAGAAACCATTTAAAAACTATTTTGCTGAATTCAAAATGAATAAATTTTGTATATTTTTCAATACTTTAAAAATTTTATTTAATTTTAATTAAAAATCTTGCTTATTATGGGACAAAAACAAAATAAACTACAATGTAAGATTTTGTTGCCAGAAAAATAAAAGTATTATAAAATGATGCTTTAATTCTGGGACATGTTCTAACTTCATTTTGCTGTAAAATATTAAAATTTAATTATTTTGGAATTTAAAAATTATACTATAATTTTTTCTCAACACATAATTTTGATGACTTGATTAATTATGAGTGAATGTTTTGCATGATATAAATTATTGAAAATAATTTTAAGGATTAATAAGAAATACTGGTTTTCTAGACATAAGAAACATAAATCTGTAGATTTCATTATGCAGTATCAAATTCCTTATTCCAAAATAACTAACTTATAATATCTACTGGTTTGTATTTTAGAGATAAAATTGAAAAGAATATTTGCTTTCTTAAACTGAAACCTGATTTTAAAAAAGGCACCTGGAATTTACAAATCAGCCTCTTTCTTTTTAATCATTAAATTTTTTTGATAATTTCAATTGTTTTAAATATTTTAGTCTTTTCTTAGTGAAGTTTCTTGGATTTTGTATACAGGCATAATATCATGTTCTTAAAAAAGGATTTTTGCTCCAGTCCATGTATGTTTCTTTTTATTAATCTAATTCCAGACAGTAGTCAGTTGAAATATAGGGTGATTCAAAATGAATACAACAGTTACAAACCTCTATAACTAGTTAATCGAAAAGAATTTTGTGATAAGAATTACATAGAATGTAAAAGGAAGTTAAAAAATTTATTTACATACTTTATAAATGTTCTATGTGACTCCCTTTGTTCCCACGAACATCTCAAACATCCAATACCACCTGCATATGTTGTTAGCGTCTGGAGATGCTTGGCTTTACCACTGATGAATCTTCTCTGCACTGTGATGACAGAATGACAATTGTGAAATTCTAACACACAGAATGCTCCAAAATGCTAACAACATACGCAGATGGTATCCAATGTTTAGATGTTGTCTGTGTGACCAAGGGGAGTCACATAGAACTTTTATAAAGTATGTAAACTAAATTTCGAATTTCCTTTTATATTCTGTGTAATCGTTATCTCTAAATTCTTTTCTATTAAATTGTTATATCCGTTTGTAATCGCTATATTGATTTTGAATCACACTGTATTTTCTGCATTATATTGTGGTGGCTTTTCATATCAGAAAGAGGTTTTCAAATTATTTCATAAAAGGTTCTTGTATCATCCAAGCATATTTAGAAATTTTAATCTAAAACCGATATATATATATACAGTATGGGACCTCAAATCCGGACTGGCCAGTTTCGCGATCATTCCAGATTTTTCAGAATTTTTTGGATTTCAGGTCCTTAATCAAAACAATAAATAAACAGATACAGTACATGCCTGTGACAAAATTTTGCATGCTGCGAAGCAGTCTATATTGCGAATTGCCATGTTAGGCTTAGAGTAAATAAACAGTCAAAAATGCAAATTACAAAAAAGAATTGAAAATAAGGATAAGATTTTTTTTTTTAATGCTGTATATTCTTAGGAATATTAAAACATCTTTTAGAAAATGCATCGTTGTTCACGAGAGCCGAGTTAGGCCTAGGAATCTATATCATGAATTGCCGTGTAGGGCTTAGTGTAAGTAAACAGACAAAAACATAAATTACAAAAAAATAATTTAAAATAAGGATAAGAATTTTTTTTTAATCCTGCACATTATTAGCAACATTAAAACATCTTTTAGAAAATGAAAATGCGTCGTTGTTCGTGAGAGCCGAGTAAGGCCTAGGAATCTATATTGCGAATTACAGTATTAGACTCGGTGAAATAAAGAGAGAAATATTCAAATTTTTAAAATAAAATGTTCTAAGAAAGTTTAGAAGTAAATAAAAACAAGAGGAAATCTATTCAAATTTTATTCTTTTCATATAAAAAGGACTGTTTGATTGAGCGAGAAAGAAATTGAGTTGCGTGCAAACAGGAGAAAAAGAGCAAAACCCGTTTTTTTGCTTTATTAAAAAAATAATTATCTCCGTTGCTAATTTACGAATTTCTTTCAAATTTTCAGCAAGTTGCAATAATAGTAAATTAGCCCGTGTAATAAATTTTTATTAAAATATAAGGAACCCCCCCCCCCCCAAAAAAAAGCCACTATAGAGTAACTGCAAAGAAAAATGAGATCGTCTGCGGTTTGTTTTGTTTATTCAGCTTCTTTAACTCTGTGAAATGTAAAGTCAATGTTATCAGAATCAGATCATCAGCTTTGGATGGATAGTATGTTTTGTTATGCAGAAAGAAACCTTGCGTAGATATTTTTTTTTCCTTTGAGTTAAAGAAAAAATGTTTTTGGTACGGTGCTTACAAACAGAATTTTTTTGAAAAATGAAATTTATTGAAAATTTGAAGGAGAGAAGAGGGGGGGGGGAGGGATTAGTAAAATATCTTTATTTATAAATATTTTAAATATATTCTATGCATCCATCTTTTAAAAATAATTCTTCCTTGTGGTTATTTATTTGTTCTTTAAGGTTTCTTTTTAAAATAAATTTAAACTGTGTGCACACACTAACATCGCTAACTCTCAGCAAATGGTATTTAAATTAAAACTATAATATAAAAACATTGCAACAAACTTATTCACTTGAATGTAATTGTTTAGTCTAGCGTAGTTGGAAACTGTGTTATGCACATAGTGCCATCTATGGGCGTTTTCTGGAATTATTTATTCTGGATCATCACAGAATTTTAGATTTCTTTATTTCTTCCGGATTTGTAGCCCTGTCACTGTATATATGTACAGTGAAGAAAAAAAATGTTTGACTACAGCTTGTATTGGTTTCATTGTTTAATTATTTTGCTTTATGTTGTTCTTTTAAAAGTAAAAGTTTATTTAAAATAATAACAATTATTAAGATGATTTATACAGTTTTATTTTATTTTAATAAAACTTATATCACCACGTTTTATTAATTTATAATTTAGATACAACATTCAGTACCAAATAAAAACTTGGACACTTACACAATGTTCCAAAAAACACTTTTAAATTTAAAACAAAACCATCTAATATTTTGTGTGATGTCCTTTAGCTGCTACTACAGCTTGTAGCCTCTTATTCATTGAAAGGGCCAGTTTTTCAGTTAAATCTGATGGTACATTTTGCCATATATTGAGACTAGCTGTTTTTAGTTCATTTTTATTCTTAATCTCCTTTTCTAGTAATTGTTTCTCCATATAAGCCCACAAATGTTCTATGGGATTTAGATCTGGACTTTGAGGAGGATGGGGTAGCTCTTTTTTCACTTTGTATAATAGCCATTCCTGTACAATCCGAGCGCTATGCTTACGATCATTGTCTTGAACAAAAGAATAGTTTACATTTAAATTTAATTTTGAAGCTGTTTCTGGTAAATTTTCTTTTAGAATGTTCAAATACATCATTTTGTTCATTGTACCTTCAATGAACACTAGATTCCCAACACCATTAGCTCCCATTGAACCCCATACCATAACGCATCCACTACCATGTTTTACAGTCGCTTTTATATTTGTGCTGTTCCTTCCCTCTGCCATACAAAACGCTGACCATCAGATCCAAACAAATTAAATTTCGACTCATCTGTAAAAATAAGACTTCCAGAATTCTTGTGGCTTTTCAACATATTGTTTAGCATATTCAAGACGTTTTCTTACATTTTGGAGAGACAAATGTCTTTTTCTGTGGTGTGTATGCTCTATAGTCTTTGGAATGTAAAAATTTCTTTATAGTCTGTGGATGCACATTCACTATAGATGCCTCCTTCAAGTCTCTGGCTATCTTTAATGCAGAAATTTTAGGATTCTCTTTCACAAATTTCACAATCCATCTTTCTGTTTGAGACAAGGAAATCTTTTTGGGCCTACCACTTCCACCAGGTCTTTGTAAAAATCTGTTATTTTTGTATGTATTTATTATGTAATGTACTGTTGGACGTGGCTTTTTCACAGTTTCTGCAATATATCTTATACTTTTCTGCTCTTTCCATAATTTAACAATTAAATTTTTCACATCAACAGAAGTTTGTTTTTTATCCCATTTTAGAGAATTTTTAATCCAGCAAAAGGAAATTTCAGCATGTTTCAGTCTCATAGCTTTGACTTGGACTCGCGCCAGAAATCAACACCTTCTAAAAAATTTACATAATGTCAATCCAAAGTAAAAGTGAAATAAGTGTCCAAGTTTTATTTTAGCAGTGAAAAATGCACAATTTATTTTAAAATTATTTAAAAATTTAATATAACATTTTATTAAGATTAAATAAAACTATTTCAATCTTTGAATAAATTATCTTTTTCTATAATATTGTTAGATTGTGATATCACAATTGGTTAAAACAATATTAAGCAGCAAAATCGAATCTTGTTGCTGTCCAACTTTTTATTTGGTTCACTGTATATATATATATATATATATATATATAATGATACCCAAAATTGGGAATGGTATGTAAATATTTTTTCACGAATTTCTTTCTGAATGAGTGATTATATTTCTTTTATATTACACTTTCAGATTTCTTTCTGAAATTATTTGTGATCAAGCTTGCGTGTATGATATGCAATTTTCCAATTAAAACATCAATTTTTAACTATCTCTGCTTAAAGTTGCATATATATTTTGACTCTGAATTGATTAAATAATGACTATTTTGTTGGACAGTGATTTATGTGACAGACTGAATTTCATAAGCAGACTGTAATTTTTTGAAACTCTGCATGAAAGATTGTTAAAAAAAAAAGTTTAAGAGCCCAATTACAGAAACTATGCAACATGGCACCATGTACTTCAGATTATTTTAGACCTTGCAGATTAATCTAATAGCTTAAAAATAATGTTAAATTATACTTTGTCTCTAGATAATTAATTTTATCTTCTTACAATAATTTCTTTGTATGGGCAAATTTTGCTTACTTTATCAGTTACTTTTATTTCTTATGCTAGAAGGCATTGATGTGTTGCAGATAAATTTTGGTTTACTGCAGACTCATACAGAAAAATCTGCTACTGAGCTTAAATGTATGATTTATATGATATTTGTGTGACCAAAAGAAAAAACAAACAAAATGTAGTAAGCTGAAATTATATTTTAAGCCTATACTGCCAATTTTTAAAATAGAAAAAAGGACAGAATTTCTGATTTAACTCATCTTTAGTATATATGGTTGGACAAATCAGTTATTACTTTAATTATTACCCGGCTGAAAAGAAGGGTTATGTGTTTCATGCATATCTGTGTATGTGGATTTCTTTATACCCTCGAAACATCCCAACGGCTGGATGGATAATGAATGAGGTCTCTATCGATTCATCTTAACAGTTCGATGGTTATAGGCTAGGTTTTGTTTTTATAAATTCAAAATGGTGGCCATAAAATACAAAATGGCGGTAGAGACGAAAAAAAAAATTACGCACCCTATTGAGTGGCATATCATTGGATAGGTCTTTCAAAATGAAGATGATGTTTCATTGACTATTTTACAATCAGAAGCTCCGTTAAAATACTATACAACCTGAAACTTGTGTGGGTAGGATCTCTAGCTTTACTGCAACTCTAACCATCATAGACATCAATAGACCTCATCAAAACAGTGTTTATAGATAGGAATTAACAATTAAACACAACTTAAAAGTCATCAATACAAGTAAATAAAAAAAAGTAGGTAATATAAACAAGTAATATAATAAAAATACTTTAAGTCGACTTAGGCCAATAACAGAATTTTTTTTTCTCCCATTCTTCTTACCTCTTGAGTGGCACTTAAAATGCCTTTATCAAGAAGAGGGCTCTCTCGATTATTGAAAATTAATTAATTTAATTAATTAATTAATTAATATTTGAAAAAAAACTGGATTAACATCAAGTGTCATCCACTGCAAGTTAAAAAAAATTATTTGAGCTTGATTGGATGAATAATAAGTATTTTATTAACGATTGAAAATTTGAACAAGATGTATATAGCGAGAGTGTGAGCTAATAGTAGGAATTGAAAAAAAAAGTTTCACATTGATGAGAAATAATTATTTTGCTTTTTACGCAGTCGGATTTTTTTGGATTTTTTAAATTTAATTGTTTTTAGCCCCAGGTATGCCATTTCTTTCTCCGAGCAAATAAAGTGTTGTCTCCAAAAAAAAAAAAACGTTCTGTTGTATAAGCTAACAGTAAAACAAAGCAGATGTATCTTGTATGGTTAAATAATGAACTGCAATTTTTTAAACTTTTAAGCACCTTTGTAAGTACCTTTTAATGCAGTTTGTTTGAAAACTGCATCTCAATTTATTTTTGAGATATTAATTTTTTACTATTTATTATTAGAATAATAGCACATGCTACAAATTAGTTTTTGGGTTGCTATTGATGAGAATGGGTTGATTAGTGAAAAGAAATTTTCTGAAAATGCATTCAATTAAGTGCAATTTAAACTTGATATTTTATTCATGCTTCTTTGGTTTAATTATGTGTTGATTTTAATTGTGGTTGTATGTGTTTGTATCTATCAAGCATTTATTTAGTAATCTGAAATAATTTGAAAATTAAATTATATGAAATAAATTTAAATTATAAGCTTTTCTGCATTTAGAAACATTTTTTATATTTTCAATATAAATAGATGTTAATTTTTATTCCACGATGTCGTTATATTGTCTGTTTCTATTTTTTAGTGGACTTGGTTACATCGTTGGACCAAATGTTGCTAATTTAATTGGGCACTGGTATTGGGCTCTGAGAGTAAGTTTTTTAAACAATTGATTACATTAAATTTTGTAATATTTCTACTTGTAACATAATTTTGTGTTTAATATTGAAATAGAATATTTCTTTTTTCCTAAGTTTATATGCCCTTTATTTGTTGATGTGTGTGATTATATTTTATGTAATACATTTAAATTGCTATATTAAAATTCAGCACTATGATTAAAGAAGTTCTAATATATATATATATACATATATATATAAATGAGACATTTATTAACAACATTAAAATTAAGAGCACTTGGTGACTTAAAATTTAAAATTCCTGAGAAGTTAAACAATATAAACAAGTGGTGCTAGATTAGAATTAAATTCTATATGAAAAATATATGAATTGAAACTTCTGATTTATTTTACTAAAGCAACACTAAAATACATAAAAAGGTTTTTAGAACATAAAAACCGTCAAATGATGTTAAAGCCCAAGTGCAGTCAACTGTTACAAAACAGCCATCAAAGGAAATTTTCAAAGGCATGAAAGCTCGTGAATGTTTGTTGCTTAAATATCCGGAGACAAGTCTATTTCAGAGGAAAGGGGAGGGGGGGGGGGGTAATCATGTCATTGCAAGTGTTCCTTCCTTGAGTCAAAATTTCTCAAGATTTTTGATTATTGATGCATAGTAATGTGAAGTAAGGGCTATGATTCTTGCTGTATTGAAACCTATGCCAATGTCTTATTTTTGGTTTGACCTTGATAGAACTGTTGAGGATTTATTATACTTTATGTCTGTAATATGTTCTTTAAGTCTGCCTTTAAAATTTCTAGTAGTCATACCTATGTAATTGAATTTTATCTGATTTACTCTGTAACAGATATCGTACATATGCCTGAAATTTCATCATAAAGGGTTGGGTCGATATTCCTGTGTGCAAGATCTTTTAATTTGGTTGATGGTTTTGTGATTACGTTGATATATTTCTTTAATGCATATCTAATTCTTTCAAATAATTGAGGTACATAATTGAAACTGTAAAATTTGAGAGTATTTTTAATGCCCCTTTTTATCAACTCTATATTTTGACTGGAAAATTAATTTATTAATATATATAGGGGAAAAACCATTTTCTATTGCAATTTTCTTAATAGTGAGTTAATTCTTTTTGTAGGTAATCTCTCATACAAAATTCAATGGCTGTTTTTATATAAAAAACTGTAAGCTGCAGAATTTTATTTAAATGGGACATTGACATTGCTATTCTAGGATATTATATTATTTAAATTACATAGTTTTCTGTAAACTTTCATGTCTATTTTGTATGTTGTATTGTTTCTTATTAACTCTGCATCTAAAAATGGTAAGGATCCCCTTTGTTTGACTTCCAAGATGAATTGTATATTTGAATCTGTGTCATTAGTACTGTTTAGAAATTCATTTAATGCAGGGATACCATGGTTCCAAATTAAAAATATATCATCAACATAAGGCAGCCACAGCTGAGGTTTAAAATCTGATTTAGATATAATATCCTTCTTTAGGGGTCTAATTTTCAATTCTGCGAGTAATCCTGAAATGGATGAATCCATCGGGGAGCCTTCAGTTTGGTTATAAAAATTTCTATTGAAAGATGTTATTATTTGTAATCAAACTAATGCTTGGATTCAATGTTGTTCTTATTTCATCGTTATAAGCTGGGTTATTATCTATGAATTGCTTTATGTAAATTTCTATTTCTTTTACATTGATTGAGGGGTACAGGGATTTGATGTCTATGCTTGCTTGTGTACTGTTATCTCATATATTTTATTTTTTTATTTTCTCAATAAACTCTCTAGTTGAATTGACTACAAGATTTGTAGGCAGTAACATTTCCTTAAGAAGTGGTATGAAAGCTTTTTCAATTGTATAAGTTGGAGCTAAAACTTTGGAAACTATTGATCTAAGGGGTAACTGTCTTTATGATCCTTTAACCATCCATTTAGTCTGGGAGTAACTGCAGTTTTATTGATATTGATTTTAATCTTCATCTGGGTAGGCCAAGTACCATATTTATAATGAAATCTTGTGTTTTTCTATTTATTGTGGTGTTAGGACCCTTGTTTATTTCTTTGCAATTCATTTCCTTAACCCTCTGACAGTCTTGCAAAAGGGCAAAATTATAATGTTTTTTTCTCTGCATTATGTTTTAAATGCTAAAAAAATATGATTCTTTCAACATTATATAAAAAAAGACTTAATTAAAAATATGAATGTAATCCTTGAGAGTATTAATCATGCATTAAAAATCCATTAAATCAACAGAATTATATTATTTTGAATATTGCTGATATTGCCGTGAAACCTGGAGCTTAGTGAACATATTAACACAGGCTTGTCAGTCAGGGGATTAATGCAGTTCTCCATTTTTATGATATAATCCTGTGCATTCATTACTGCGATTTTATTAGATTTATCAGTTTGGATTACTATAATATCACAGTTTCCTTTAAGTTGTGTAATAACATCTAAATCCATATTTCCATTTTTGGTTTCTTTCATGAAGTAAGGTTTTACATTATTTTGTATATTCCCTCTTATATCTTCCTTCTTTTCAGTAGGTGCTGACTGTGTAATAACTTCGCAATCTGTTATAACTGATTTTAAATTTGACATGTGCTTAAATATATGTTTTGGGCAGAGTTCCAGGACCTTATGGAGTTTATTATCAATAACTTTACCTGTGAGATTTACGTAAGGGACTGGTGCCTCTAGTGGCTGTGTTATGTTGGCGGATATATTTTTAATTTGGAACCATGGTATCACTGCATTGAATGAATTTTTAAACAGTGCTAATAACCTAGATTCAAATATACAAATCACCTTGGAAGTCAAACAAAGAGGTCCTTACCGTTTTTAGATGTACAGTTAATAAGAAACAATACAACATACAAAATAGATAGGAAAGTTTACAGAAAACCATGTAATTAAATAATACAATATCGTATAGTAACAATGTCTCATTTAAATACAAATCTGCAGCTTATAGTTTTTATATTAAAAGAGCCATCGAATTCTGTACGAGAGATCATCTACAAGAAGAATTAATTCACTATTCAGAAAATTGCAATAGAAAATGGTTTTCCTCCTCAATATATTAATAATCAATATATTAAATTAATTTTCGACATTCAGCATAAAGAGTTAATTAAAAGTGGCATTAAAAATAATCTCAAATTTTACATTTTCAATTATGTACCTCAATTATTTGATAGAAGAATTAGATATGTATTAAAGAAATATAATATCAACGTAATTACAAAACCATCTGCCAAATTAAAAGATCTTGCATACAGGAAAATAGACCCAATCCTTAATGACAAAACTTCAGGCATATATACAATATCTTTTGCAGACAAAGTAAATCAGAAAAACTCAATTCAGACTTAAAGAACATATTACAGACATCACATTACCACACATCAATAATCAGAGATCGTGAGAAGTTTTGACTCAAGGAAGGAACACTTGCAATGACATGCTATCCTACAATATATCCAGGATCTGGTATAGCATATAAAATATCTATATAGATTTTGGAATGTAATTATCGTATTTCCCCTCCTCCTCCCTTTCCTTTGAAATAGACGTCTCCAGCTGTTTAAGCAACGAACATTCATGAACTTTCACACTTCTGAAATTTTCCTCTGATGATGGCTGTTTTGTAACAGTTGAAAGCACTTGGATTATAACATCATTTGATGGTTTTATGTTCTGAAAAACTTTTAACTTATTTAGCACCTTTTTAGTAAAATTAATCAGAAGTTTCAATTCATATATTTTTCATTTAATAATCAAGGTGAACATGATCTGAAAATTATAGTTAAACTATATTTTATAATAAATTCTTTATTGCCAGATAGTTTTATAATTAATAATAATTAATATAATATAATATAAATTAATATAATATAATAATTAAAGTTTTATAATTAATAAGAGTTAATTATTTTAAAAATTAACCTTTACATGGGTGCTCGGACAGCTTCTATCGACCTTTAGCATGTGTTCTTGGATAAATGCTGTCCGAGCCCTCATGTAACTGTTAAGAAAAATGGCCTACAGAATTATACTTTCTAAAAAATATGGTATTTAAAAAAAATTTTGACAGTTTTACAAGTTTACTTCTGGCTATTTTAATGATAACTTCTGGTTTGTGACAATTTATCTTGATTTCTAATTGACATAGATACAAAATAAAAACAATTTTGTGAAGGTAAATGAATACTCTATTCAATAAATCTACAATTTAAAAACATAATTTTTTTGTGAAAATTGGTCATTTCAACATATTTAGATATATTAAGGAAGTGTTAGCCCTGAAACCACAAGAAAGTGTATCAGACATTATTTTTGCAGTGACTGAATAAATATCTCAAGATAATCTCCCCCCCTCCCCCTCACTAAGCCATAAAACATTATTTAATGTGTAACAAACCTGTTTTTAATGGATAATTACTTTGTTAGCATGATATTGGGGCTTATGATTTTTTAATAGAAAAAATAGTTTTCAAAAGTCCTTGAATTCTATCCTTATTTCACAAAGCTTTTAAAGAAAATAATATCAAATATAATTAAACAAATATATACTTTGGACCGCATCTTATGAACTGGAAAGGTACTGGGGAATGTGAAAGGGGCTAAATTCTATGAAACCAGCCATTGTTTCCATGTAGATTCTTCCAGAAAAATTGAATATGTTGTTTTCATTATTTTTAAAAGTACACCGTTATTATTGACTATTGCTCAAGATCAAAATGAAATGATGTAGAAAGTTAGAAGAAGGAAAAAAAAAAAAAGCAATGAATCATATGCAGTAGATCTTCATGCCATAGAACTGGAGGTTGTGCAGATCATAAATTTTTGCATAATGTAGATAATTTCATGCATTGTTAAATTTACCTTGTAATAAACAGGACCCAAATATATATGGGCAAAATCATTATATTATCATTTAAGAATAATTTTTAAAATACAAATGCTTTTTTTCCCATTAACTGCCAAAACCGTAAGGATTTAAATTTTTTTTATATAAATGATATTGGTTATTCATTTGAATATATATATATATATATATATATATATATATATATATATAATGCTAACTTATAGTGAAAATAACAAAACTTGTATTACCTTACAAAAAACAGAGTGTTGCGTTCACACAATGTCAGTAGAATAAGGGTATTGATGTTAAGTGAGTTCAACTGAACATCTGCAGGGTTTACTTAGTTGAGCTCTGGAAGATATTTTTAGCTTTGTTAAAATCTAGAAAGCAAATAATCGCTTTATAGGTAATTAATATATTATAAAATTTGATTTATTTTTTCAATATAAATTACTGATTATATCCAGAAAATAGTTTCAAACATCAAAAGATTCACTACAGTCATGATGTAAAGCAACATCTTAAGTTTACTGCATCAATAAACAGTCTGCATATGGCATTGTTTACAATGCAGTCTTCTGCTGTCTTCAGACGTGATGATTAAATGTCCACATTCTCCATGTAATCGAATGCTGCATTCTGAGCTTACTAGGCCTACCTGTTGCTGATTTGTTGTTGGCTACCACTTCACTTTCAAAAGGCATTTGTGAAAAAGACAATACAACTTCACGTCTGAAATATAAGAGAGGCTTTTTATTTTCAGAACACGATCTTGATATTTTCTTTGTCAAGGTTTTACACTTTTTTGCCTAAGTCGTATTCAATGGTTCCTTCTTTATCCATTTCAAGTCTCTAAATTTTGTTTTCAATGTTTGCATGGCTTGTACTGCTTTTAGAGAGCTTCTTTTTTATGCACACATGATAAAATATCCTTATCATCTTTTGATATATTTGGTCTAGGAATTAATTCGTGTGGTTTTACAAGAGATGGCATAACTAGCATATTGTCCCATAGTTTCGTTTGTTCAAACATGCATTTAAAACTACTGTTATTGCGCATCCAGTTTAGTATATTCCATTTGGTTTAAACGTAAACAACAAAAATTTTTATCCAACTGAAAATGTCAAATTTTGTGCCTGATAAAGTGTTTTTGCGGGGGGTTCTTCTTCATTACTTTAACATGAAGTAAAGTGCTACTGAAAGTCATCGTATTTTGGTGGAAGTTTATGGTGACAATGCTCTAGCTGAACGAGCGTGTCAGAAGTGGTTTGCATGGTTTAAAAGTGGTTATTACGGCTTAGAAGACCAAGCACGACCTGGACAGCCAAAAAAAAAATTGAAGATGAAGAATTGACAGCATTGGATTCATGTCAAATGCAGGAAGAACTTGCAAAATCATTAGAGGTTGATCAAACAACAGTTTCCAAATGCCTCAAAGCAATGGGAATGATTCAAAAGATGTCATATTGGGTTTCCATATGAATTGAAAGAAAGAGACATTGAAAGAAGAAAAACCGTTTATGAAATGCTGCTTCAAAGACAGAAAAATAAGAGATTTTTGCATCAGATTGTTACTGGTGATGAAAAATGGATTTATTATGAGAATCCTAAATGAAAAAAGCCTGGGTAATGCCAGGTGAACCAGGTCCATCACAACCGAAACATGTGCAAAGGTTATGCTGTGTATATGGTGGGATATGAAAGGTGTGGTGTACTATGAGCTTCTGAAACCTGGTGAAACTATTAATGGAGAATGTTATCGACTTCAGTTGATGCATTTAAAAATAGCTCTGGCCAGAAAATGACCAGAATGGGATAACAGACATAATAAACTTATTTTTCAACATAACGCCCAACCACATGTCACCAAACCAGTCAAAACATATTTGGAGAATGTCAGATGGGAAGTGTTATCCCACCCGCTGTATTCACCAGACATTGCTCCTTCAGACTACTACTTGTTTGATTGCATGAATAACGATTTGATTGGACAGTGGTTCATTTCTTCAGAAAATATAGAAAAATGGATCTCTGATTGGATCGCTTCGAAAGGGACTTCTTTCGACACGGAATTCGTAAATTGCCTGAAAGATAGAAAAAAGTAGTGGGTAGTGATGGAGAATATTTTTGTTAATGTATTTATGTATTTTTCTTTTGAAATAAATTTTTTATTAAAAACCGCACGAATTAATTCCTAGACCAAATATTATCATATCCTTTTTCACCAACAGCTTCTGCTATTTCTGGTGAAATAACAATAATATCAGTTTTGCTCCCGTCATCATTATCTGAATCTTCATCAAAAATTCTTTGAAGAGCTTCTTCTAAAATAAGATATCTAGTTTTAAGCATTTCTATGAGCACAAAATGAGAAAAATTTCACAGAGTCAAATGACACGAGTGAATAAGGAAACTAACCTTTTCCAGCCGATGATGCACAAATGTAATTCTTGTTTTCTCTTCCTCCCCCACTCAAACAAAAGCAACTTATTCGTGGAATGTACTGATGCATTTTGACCTTGGCTAAAAATAGATCACCTCTAAAGCTTATGTTTTTCTTGTTATATTTCTTTTGTGAAAACGACAACTTGAAAGTTTTCATTAAAAAATACTACAAGTTTGAATTTCATTATTAAATATAAAAAAACTGTTGAAGAAGAATTTCTATTTAATTATTAACCACAATATTCCTACTTAAACATTACTATTAATATAAAATGAATTTGATATCTGATTTTCTATACATATTTATTTTGACCGGTGCGTAAATGCAACACCAGCGCTTAATGGATTAAACTATGAAAATATGCGATTTCATAATATTTATTCTTCACAGAAATAAGCAATGTTTAATCAAATTAGGAATAAGGGCATAATCAATTATACTTCAAATTGTTTCTTAAACAATTTATCAATCATAATTTATTTTAGAAATTTTGATTTTTCTTTTTGCTTGAAGTTTGTGAATGAATATGTGTGAACAGTCAAAATGCTTTTTGAATTGTTACATTTTTGTGTTTTGAAAATAATTCAAATATTGCTCCCCAATTTAACTTTTTGTGACACTGAAATTTTATTCTTTGCCTCTTCAACATCAGAATCTGTTGTAGAGTAGTTGTTTCCTGCAGAATTTAAAATAGAAGAAATTATTTTGTTTGTTATGACCACCATGAGTGCTATGTTATCTCATAACTTATTGTTATTTCCTTACTCATTTCATATTTTTCACATCACTAAAGTTTTGTCATAATAGCCTTTTTTGCTAGGAAACTTCAAATTAAGTAGATAAAAGTTATGTCTGAAATTTAGTCTTGAACAGTAGCCTTTTACTCATGAACACACCCACGCTTAATGCTATTAATGTTATATTTTTGCTTTAAAAATGTGCTCAAATAAAATTACCAAAATATTATTTTATTAGTTTAAAACTCATCTCCACACCCCTTACAAAATCCCTACATTAAGTTTAGTAGTTTTTAGTAAAAACCCCAACCCAGTGTGAATAATGGCCACATACTTAGACATCAAATTTGACAACTCTAATTAAAATAGTATCAATTTTGTTAATGAAAGCAATTTCTGAGTTATTGAAGATTAAATAATATAAATGGTTATCAGAGAAAGTTTATACAGATTAGTAAGATACCAAATTATTTAAGTAAATGTAACACATAATTTAAAATAATGATGTAATTTGCATTGATATGTATTAAATGGATACGTTTACAGATTTAGTCTAATTAAAGAAGAGAAGCGGAATCGAGTGAAGAGTTTATTAACCAATAGCAAAATGGGAAATTATGGATGATAGCCATTAGGAAAATAGCATAGGGAATGGAACCAAAAAGGTAAAAAATGCTGGAAGAAATTATGAAAAAGGAGGTTTTTATATAAAATTTCCAACAATCTGATAGTGGAGGAATAGCGAATTCACAATTAACAATATTTTTATGATCTTTATAGATATGAAATGCTTCAAGAAAGTTAAGTTTGTGTATAGAAGTGGGTTTAGAGATGATTTTAGCCAAATTGAAGTCAAAAGTGTGGTTCATCTCCCAGCAATATTTTGTAATTGAAGATTTATTGATTTTCTGTTTTTGAAGATATTGTTGGTGTCTTTTAATATGAAATTTTAAGCCACATTTGTTTTGTTTAATATAGGAAAGGCCACACTGGCAATTAATACTATAGATATTAGTGATGGGCGATTCTCGAGATTTTACCAATCGAGAAAATCGTCATCGTAAAAAAATACAATCGATACAGTCATCGATTACTTCCCGGAATCTACAATCGAGACAATCGTGATGTTTTTACAATCGATTATTGATTATTATTTTACAGGCTTATAGAGTAATTTTTAAGTTTTTAGTAAATACGTGGCAACTAAAGATAGATGGAGTAAAACGACATACCATGAAATCGATGTAAATTTAACACTGAGATGCTCTGAAAAAAGATCTTCCTTTGAAGCTAAATGAAAGGTTGTGAAAAAACAGAAGCAGTAATGTAGTTTGCTGCTATCGTTTTCATTAACTCTTTCATTCAACTTCAATTGATAGAGGGGCACCTGATATGAAGCCTTTAGAAAGCTGTATTCTAACATTTGTTAATAATCTTAATACAACTTGTTATGTAATACATCTTATCAGTTTTTAAGCCTTCTGAAAGAAATGTTAATCCCTAAACCTATCCCCTTTTTTGTACTAATGGTTTATGACAATTAACAAATTGTTAGAAATGCGTTTAAGGAATTAACTTTAATGTTACAACATCTCCGCTATAGTATTTATCTTTCGAATATTATGTGCCATTCTATATTTTAATACAGGCCAATAAACTCTAAATGATTAATATCTTTAAGATATGTTCCGTATAAATTTCTTTAATAAAGTGTGCATACTAATGTTTCGATAAAACACTGTAAAACATTTTAAGTTTGTAATGTTTGAGCATATTAATAATAAGTATCATGAATTTTCATATCAAATTTTATTTTATGTATGGCAATGTGTATTATGTATGCAAGTCTAGTAAATTGAGAGTACTACAGATGAACCAGATGCCAGCAAAATGAGTTGAACACGTTAATCCCAACCCCTCAGAATTTTTCAAAACACTCTTTTCAAACAAGTTTTTCAAATATAAGATCAATATGTTATCAAGAAATATGTTCAAAGTTTTAATGGTAAGAACAACGCTATTTTGGAACGCTAAATAACTTAAGAAAATACTTTCGGTTCATTTACCTACTTTTAAAAATATTATTTAAATTATTCAAGGATTGTAATATCTTTTTGCTAATTTTGTTTTGTTATAAGTTCCCTTTTATTTTTAATGAAAGTGTGATGTCTAAATCGCGTAATTATGGCGCATTCAATAGAATTGAATAACTTTTTCACATTTTCGATAAAGGCAAAAATTTGATACAAGTTAAAGTTCCCCTAAATATCTAATGCTGTAAGATTTCCCGTTGATCGAAAAAAAAGAGCTTTACCGAAAAAGGGGAAGAAAAACCAGACAAATATACTTGCTAAAAAGGGAACCTGTGTAAACCGGAAACTGCTTACCACTCCCTATCGATGCCAAAATGATTCTTTAAATTTGCATTCCAATTAAAAATAGTTACTTTCTGGCACATTAACGAACTTATTTTTATTCTCAAGCGTATTAGCTAGGATCGAATTTTTTCCTTTTTCGCTACAGGCAAATGTTTCAAATTTTCGTAATTTGAGCCTAATATTGGGGAATTTCACCATTAATCGAAAACAAAAGAACTTTACCGAAAAACAGAAGGATAACCAGGCTCAAATACCAGCTAAGTGGGAACCTACCTAAGACTGAAACCAGTTTCCATTCCCTAATGATTCCAAAATATTTTTTTCTGTTTGTACTTGTACTTAAATCCAAAGTAGTTACTTTTTGATTCATTTAAAAACTCAATTTTATTCTCAAGTGCATTGTATTCAAAAATGGAAGGATAACCGCATAAAGATACCAGCTAAGAGGGAAACTGTCTAAAACAGAATTGGTCTTTGGTCCCTAGTGATTGAAACATAACTCTTCGTTGTCTGTACCCAAATCTAAAGTAGCGCCTTTCTAACTCATTTTTATTCTTAGGTGCATTAGCTAGAATCGATTTGCATTTTCACATTTTCGATAAAAGTAAAAGGTTTGATTGAGGAAAAGTTCCTAAATGTTGAATGCGTGTCTAATTTTGTGGAATTTTCTGGTTGGTCAAAAGAAAAAGAGCTTTATCAAAAAATGGGAGGATAACTAGACAAACCAGCTAAGACGGAATCTGTCTGAAACGGAATTGATTTCCAGGTTCTAAATGGGCCCCTAACATGACTGTTGCCCATCTGTGCCTAAATCCAAAGTAGTATCTTTGTGAGACATTCATGAACTCATTAGAATCAAACAGCATTTTCCTTTTTTCGGTAAAGGCAAACGATTTAATACAGATCAAAGTTACCCTAAATGTCTAATGCTGTAGAATTTCAAAGTTGATCGAAAACAAAGAGCTTTATCGGAAAGGGAACCAGACAAATATATTTGCTAAGAGTGAACCTGTCTAACAAGGAATTGGTTCCAATCTCTAGCAATAGCTAATGAAGTTTGATTAAATTCCGTGCATTAGTTTTTGAAATATAGCAGCGTTACCTGTTGGGCTATTTGCACAACAAACAAATCAACACCATTTTACATCTAGGTCTAACTGAATATGAAGTATTGTTAAATTTTGTGTATTACTTCTTGAGATAGAGCGTTATCAAAATTTTTGTAACATAAAAGACAGATATTTTCTAAAAACTGACCAATTTATCATGAATCCAATACTTCCTTCTTGTAAAGATAGATGAACGTAAAAATGGCCCACACAAACTGAATTAAACCCTTTTCAACTTAAGTATATGTAACAAAATCACACGCCTCCTAATCTGTATCCTTCTTTGAGAAACTATGACTTAAACCAAAAACGCATCAAGTGTCAATCTGACTGTGAAAGCTAAATAAATACCCAAAGAACTTCTACCTCATAAGAAAGGGCTCCATTACTGTTTTTCTAAGCTGGGATTTACATCACATTCATTTCGGTGACTTCCCTCCTTTACGCTAGCCAACCCAGCCTACGTAATCATGACGTAGATGGAATATGCTCATTCATTTCTCTCTCGCACCTCAACTAAAGTCTGCTCGATGCAAACCTTTCGTTTATCTCGAGAGATACCTCTCCTCCATGAAAACCTCTCGCTTACCTCGAGAGATACCTCTCCTCGATGAAAAACCTCTCGCTTACCTCGAGATATGTCTTCTCGGTTCTAACTAAGGCCGAGAATGAGAAATCACTTTTCTTCCATTCTCGACATGTTACTCTTGATGATTGTCAAGAAAACTGATTTCTCGTTCTCGGTCAAGAAGGGCCGAGAAGAGATATCGAGGGGAGAGCTGGAAAGAGAGATAGGTATGACAATGAGCAGTGAAATGATGGAGTCTTCCGATAAATATTATGTATTAAATAAAAAAAATTCAAAGACAGAAATTGGTGAGTTTCGGGGGGCGCAAGAGCGGACACGGGGGGGGGGGGGGGGGGGGGGGGATTTTCAAATTTTTACCGAACACGTCATGTGATATATCATCGGAATTTGACAACCCTTTCATATTATGAACCTTTCTCCCATTCACAGTTGAATTTCAGGATGCGGGGGGTGAGGGTGTGCGCGGACAAATCTTTAAAACTGTAGTGATATCTAGAATAATTATCATTTAAATGGGTTTTTTGTCGGAGCCTTCAGAAAAATAATACTTATTAAATATAAAAATATTAAGAGTTGGTGGGAATTCCGGGAGTATTCAAGGGGCGTGAGAGTGGACCCACAGGGGTGCAATTTTCAAACTTGTATGAAACCTCTCATGTGATATATCTTCGGAAATCTTTCTGACTACTCTTTCATATTATGAACCTTTCTTCCCCCAAAATTGAATTTTGGGGGTGGAGAAGGGCGAACAAATTTTTAAAACCGTAGCGATTTCTATGATAAATAGCATTTTAGATGTGAATTTTTTTTATGGGGTCTTCCGGTATTTATTATTTATTAAGCATAAAAATTTTGAAAGTGGGGGCTGCATCAATTCCGGGGCAAAAGAGTGGACCCACTGGGGAGAGGGGTCGGGGAAGCAATTTTCATACATTTTTTGAACCCGTCATGTGACATATCATAGGAAAGCTCTTGGATAACTCTTTCATATTATGAGACTTTCGTCTCCCCCTCCCCAATTTTGCTCTCACTGGGAGGGGGGGAGGGCATTTTCAAACATTTTTGCATTCTCATCATTTTAGATCGGATTTTTTTACTGAGCCACCCGGTATTATTTATAATACATGAAATTTCAAAAAGTTGGGTTGTATTCCGGGGAGTGCGGTAGTTGGCCCCTTGGGGTGGGGGGGGGAGCACTTTCCTAACTTTTGTCGACACTCTTCATGTGATACATCATTAGAAAATCCACTTATTCATATTATGCACCTACCTGCCCCTTTCCCCACTTTGCCACCGGGGCATTTTTAGGGTTCCGTTCATCTGACGAAACCCTATTCGTCTCGCTCCTCTGTCGGTCGGTCTGTCTGTCTGTCTGTCTGTCTGTCTGTCCGTCCGTCCATCTGTCTGTCTGTCACAGAGCTCGTTCTCAGAAACTATACATGTTGGAGACTTGAAATTTTGCATACTTATAGATGAACACCACACATCATACGACAAATCGTAAAATTTTGAAAAAGTCGTACATTTAACCCTTTGGGCTCCCACATGTATATTTTAAACAGTTCTTTCTATGTAAGCCTCTAATTAGATTGGAGGCGTGAAATTTTGCATATAGCTGAATACCTCACATCAAACGACAAATCATAAAATTTTGAAAAAGTCGTACATTTAACCTTTTGGGCTCCCACATGTGTATTTTAAACAATTCTTTCTAAGTGAGCCCCTATTTAGATTGGAGGCGTGAAATTTTGCATACTTATAGCTCAACATCCCAGATTACGCGTCAAATAATAAATTTTGAAAAAGTTTTATGTTTAACCCTTTCAACTCCAGCTCGTGTATTTTAAGCAATTCTTTCTAACTGAGCCCCAATTAAATTGGAGATTTTAAATTTTGCATACTTAAAGCAGAACACCTGAGGCCAAGCGACAAATCATAAAATCTTGAAAAAGTCTTACGTTTAACCCTTTGAGCTACCACACATGTATTTGAAGCAATTCTTTCTAAGAGAGCCCCTAATTAAGTTTGAGACATGAAATTTTACTTACGTGTAGTTGAATACCTCAGACCACACAACAAATCATAAAATCTTTAAAAAGTTTTACATAATAATTAACCCCTCCGGGCTCTAACTTGTGTATTTTAAGTAATTTTTCTAACCTCCGCCCTTTTAACCCGGGGAGAAATTTTCCAACTTTTGCCGACACTTGAACCTTCTTTCATATTATGCACCATAGCCTTACATATTTTAGTTCCATTTTTTACTGCCAGGTGCGCCTACTGATCTCGGGTGCTATGGGCCCAATCCCCTCGACTAATATATCTACGGATAGTATGTAAAACGGGTTTTCGTTCGGATAGATGTTTGTTTAGAATCGAGTGTGCCCCATGGTTGCGAAATGTGGAACTAACAGATTTTTCAAAAAGAAAAAGTGTTTTGAAAGGAATATTAAACAAAACCCTTTGCGCGATCTGTGGTCACACTTACCCACTTGTTCTAAATTTTGCTGACACTCCTCATGTTACATATTGGAAAGGCCTGTGACCACTTATTCATGTTATGCACCCCCTTCCCACAGGGAACTTTTCTAAATTTAGCCAAGACCCCTCATGTGACATATCGTTGGAAAGGTCTGTGACTACTTATTGATATTATACTCCTCCGGTGTCCATACTCCCCATTTTTCCCCCACGGGTGTACTTTTCTATATTTAGCCAAGACCCCTCATGTGACATATCGTTGAAAAGGTCTGAGACTACTTATTGATGTTATGCACCTCCGGTAACCGCCCCCCCCCACACTTTGCCTCCATGGGGATATTTTTCTAAATTTAGCCGGGACCCCTCATGTGACATATTGTTGGAAAGGTCTGTGACCACTTACTCATTTTTATGCACCTCCCGCGGTCCTCTCCCCCCAACATTGTCCCATGGGGGCCATTTTTATAAATTTAGCCGGGAACTTTCATGTGACTTTTCTAAATTTACCAGAGACCCCCTTGTGATATATTGTTGGAAAGGTCTGCGACCACTTACCCACGTTATGCACCTCCCGCGCCCCTCCTCCCACTTTGCCCCCACTGGGAGGGCATTTTTATAAATTCAGATCGAGATCCCTCATGTGCCATGTGACATATAGTTGGAAAGGCCTAATGCCCCATGACGACTTATTCCTATTATGCTGCTGCTGTGCTCCTCCCCTCACCTTGACCCCCCCCCCAGGGATCCAGTTTGAGATTATTTTTTTACAACATTTTATAGTCCGTGCACACCACGCCTGCTATACACTGCCTTATATAGCGGGAAGCCAGTTCGAGATGTCATATTACAAGATTACGTATAAATTAGAGGCCCCGACTAAAGGAAGGGCCCACTAGCGGGCGAAACCACTTAGTCCTTATTAACGCCGACTCATTCCAGTTTACCTGCAGACGATTCTTGATAAATTTATGAAGTATAAAAGCAGTTGGCAAACTGGAGTCACCGAGAAAATATTTACACAATCGAAAACTATCGAGATATCCATACAATCGAGAGAATCGAGAAAAACATCTCGTTATCGCCCATCACTAATAGATACCCCATGAGTTAGATAATTCAAGGGGGTAAGTTTATTGGTAGGGATAAAAATTATTTTGAAATCACATTGCCTAAGAATTTTAGCAATGGGAAAGCTGGATTTAGGAAAGAAAGGTAACACAATGTCCATATTGGAGAGAAAAGACCGAGGTGGGTTTCAGGAACAAGGGTGCTGTAGTTTAAATAAAGCAGAATCAATAATAGAATGGTTGTAACCTCTGTCAATCACAATGGCTTTAAGATATTGAATTTCACTATTACGTGAGTGAGAATCCGAGATTATATATGGCACGATTTATAAAGGTTTTAGGATAACTGTATTTTTGGCTAAGAGTGTGACAAGAGTGAGTATGGGGAGTGTAGAGAAACAGCAAAACTTTTGCGATAGACAGATGTGAAGAAACTGTTTACTTTATGAGTGACAAGGGCATCCAGAAATGAGTGAAAAACATTATTTTCTGTTTTATAAGTGAATTGAATATTGCTATCATCAACATAAGGTGAATGTGTCATCAACATGCTGACTCTTGTCGCCTTCCTAGCCAAAAAATGGACACCTTCTTTAAATTATGCCATACATGTTTATTCTGCTTCTTACTCACTTAATAGTGAAATTCAATATCTTAAAGGCATTGTGATTGAGAGAGGTTACAACCCTTCTATTATTGATTCTGCTTTATTTAAACTACAACACTCTCATTCCTCAAACTCACCTTAGTCTTCATCTCTCTCCAATATTAGCATTGTGTTACCTTTCTTTCCTAAATCCAGCTTTCCCATTGCTAAAATTCTCGGGCAATATGATTTCAAAATAATTTTTACCCCTACCAATAAACTTACCTTCTGGAAACTCAAAGATCCTATTGAGTTATCTAACTCATGGGGTATCTATAGTATTAATTGCCATTGTGGCCTTTCTTATATTGGACAAACCAAACGTGGCTTAAAATTTCTTGTAAAAGGACACCAACAAATATGTTAAAAAAACTGAAACCAATAAATCTTCAATTGCAAAACATTGCTTGGTGATGAACCACACTTTGGACTGCAATTTGGCTATAATCATCTCTAAACCTATTTCTATATATGAACATAACTTTCTTGAAACATTTCATATCTATAAAAATTATGAAAACATTGTGAATTCACTACTCTCCCATTGTCAGATTGATGGGAACATTATATGAAACCTCTTCTTAATTTTTTCCAGCATTTTTCACATTTTCAGTTCCATTCCCTATGCTATGTCACCCATAATTTCCTCTTTTGTTATTGGTCAATAAAATTTCTCTTGAATCTGCTTCTCTCTTATATATGTGAAGGCATTTCCATCATTTGCACTGAGGACAGTATGCTAAATGATACCTAAATTAATATGCTTTAAGACATATAAAGTTCTGCTGTTATTAACATTTTTTTCTCTATTTATGCTAATTAAAGATAGTTTAGAAAATTAATAAAATATGTGTTGTATTTCACTTGCTATAATACTCATAAAGATACTTATTTTGAACCTCTGTGTTCAGTTGAAAGATCAACAAATGTTTTATAGTATGAACACATGTGTAAATTGCTTGTATATACTTATCTTATAATCTCCTTATAAATTAATGTGGATTATATGTTTTTATAATTTATTTTTATTTTTCAGGTTACTCCATTGCTTGGGATTATATCCGTAATACTGTGTTTGACTGTTTTGATAGAACCTCCTAGAGGTGATGCTGATGGTGGAGTAGCTTTAAAACCAACTAATGTTTTTCAGGATATCATCGAAGTTTGTAAAATGTAATTATATATTTTAGTTATTATTTTTTTTGTAATAGAAAAATATTTCTTAAATTGTCAAAATATTTCAGTTTTTTTTTTTTTTTGAGAAATTTCATATTTGAAGTTATTTTCAACGTGTAGTAGGTTACTTTAATATCGTAGCTTTTTTGTAACCATTAAATTTTTAAATGTAAAATTGTCTTGCCTTTTAGACATCTCATAGGAGAATGTGTTATGCTTTGAGTTGCTAGCTTTTTCACTAAAATTCAGAAAGTTTAGATGATATTTTGAATGAGAATAGGAAAAAATAAAGCATTATTTATTGATTGACATTTTTACTGACATTATTAATAGATTTTATTACCACAAATTATGTTTTGCTACTCTTGAAAATAATTTTTACCACCAGACTGAAGATTTTGGGACAAAATATTTTAAACATAGTAAGCTCATTCATACAGTAAGTACCATTTGTGCATATCTCCTGCATATCTAACAGCACAAAGGTTGCGCGTTCGTAGTTACATCCTTCAACTTGAGAACGAATTAATCTAGCCATGTTGTTTGAGTGCATGAATGTTTGAAGTCATTAGTTTTTTTTTTATAATTGTTTGAAGTAGTCGTTTGTTTGTAATCATGTTTAAAATGATCGATCGACCCACCAGCTCTGAAATAAGAGCTGTTATCAAGTTTCTGAATGCAAGAAATGTTTGACCCTGTGAAATTTATTGTCAGATAAATAAAACTTCTGGAGAGAATATGATGAGTGAAGGTATGGTGCAAAAGTGGGTTAGGATGTTTAACGAAGGAAGGGAGAATGTCCACAATGAGGAGCGCAGTGGAAGCCCGTTGTAGATACCAAAGAATTGGTGCATTGCATCAACAAAAAAGTTTGTTCCAATAGGCAATTCACAGTTTCTGATTTGTCAACGCATTTTCAAAACGTTTCAGGATCTTTATTACATGAAATTGTGACTGAACATTTGCACTACAAAAAGTTGTATGCATGATGGGTACCGAAAACACTAATGAACATTCAAAAACAGAAATGCATGCCTTGGAGTTCTAGCAGCATTTTGTGACTAAAGGAATTGATTTTTTGAAAAGGATTGTCACATGCGCTGAAACATGAATTTGTTATGAGACTTACTGATTCCCTGAAACCCAAGAAAGCAAAGTTACTTCTTTCTTCCAGAAAAATCATGTGTATTGTGTTTTGGGACTGTCAAGGAATTTGTTAGTGGGCTGGATAGTATGAGGCACAATAATCAATGCTACAATTCACTGTGAGACATTGAAGATGCTATGGCTTGTGATACAGAACAAAAGGTGAGGACTACTGTACTGACTTCAGGTATTGTGTTCCTGGATGACAATGTGCAACCACATACTGCATGTGTAAAAAGGTGTTGCTTGATTCATTTTGCTGTTAAGAACCCTTCATCCTCCTTATAGTCCTGACCTAGCTCCATCTGACTTCTATTTGTTTTCTCATCTCAAGAAATTTCTTACCAGTCAGCATTTTGCAAGTGGTGATGAGATCAATGTAAATGCCCGGAACTGGTTCAGGTCACAGGCGGCTGAATTATACAAAGTGGGTATGTTGCAATTTGTGCCAAGATATGACACATGCCTTAATTTGCATGGTGAATATGTTGAAAAGAAAGTTTAAGGTATGTAGCTTTTTCTATAATAAAATACAAATGGAAACAAATTGCTAATCAATTTTAATATCCAAATGGTACTTATTTTCTGGATGAGCTTTGTACTATAAACATTGTGTTGCATTACTTTGGATATTAGGATAATATAAAATTAATTTAATATGATCAATTTAAGAGTGAATTAATGTTACCGTGCTGCAGAAACAATAAACCAGCAATATCACATTCAAATGAGGGTTTTCAGTTGTAATGCAGGCAATTGCAAGCAGTGATGGAAAAGTCCTGGGTATTTATTTTTAAGGGTACAGATCTTGGAGTTCCAAGTATAATACTGATGCAATGTACTGTCAAAATGATTTCCGGTATGAAACTAGTTATTGCTGAAATTTAAATGCCCTTATATGTCCCAAACAAAACAACCCCACAGGTGTTTCAAAGCAAGCTGCAAGTATTTGGTCAAATTGTAACTGTTTTAAGGTTGCACTTTTGGCTTAAAGCCAAAACAGCACATTTCCTTTTTATTTTCCTCCTACTTCTGTGGTACACATTTTGGATATTGTTAAACTAAATATAATTGTGAAAAAAGCTTACATTGATGTTAATTGTGATGTGTGAATGTAAAAGAGAGAAAGAAAGAAAAATGTTTCTGAACTTCTAGCAATTCTAATTAAAAAAAAGTTTTGTATTTAAATATTGAATTTAAATGTCCTTTTGCATTATAATGAAGAATGCAAACAGCTAATGTATTTAGTAGAGGGAATATTATCAAATAGTTTGAATTTTGCTTAAATTCAAATGGGATCTTCTCGGGAATGCAACTTCATTCCATGTTACAAAACATCAGAAGAAATCCTTCTGTGTTTACTTAAATGCAGAATTCCCTGGGAAAATTTTAATTTTTCCCTAGACTGAAGCAGCTACGTATGTGTTCTTGACCACTGCTGGTCACCACACGGTGCACCTGAAAAGGACCACCACGGCATACAAGCTACCAAGGGGACCAATTTTCATATGCACTCGCCTACAAAGGGTCGCTACCTCCCTTAGGACTCATGAAATGAGTTTCATGGCCCACCGAGTGAACGTGTCAACTCCCGGATATGAGATTGCCAAGGCAAGGACCCCCCTTAGGTCTCCTTTCGGTATCGCACAATTTCAGGGAACATTGGATCCACGTGTCCACATGGGTCAAAGCTGTCCCCCCAAATTATTTTACATCTTGATATCTCACCATTACAATGGACACTGGCACATTCCAACCCTGCAACGAGGCTTACATCCAGGGTACACATCTGTACTTAGCAAGAGCTGAGACTCCTGAAGGAAGGCCTGCCTAGCTCGTTGACCCCACCCTCAAATTTGGTCTAGTACCCTGTGAAATAATGACTCAACTACAATTTTTAACACAACTTTATTATTCAACGAACAGAGTACATTTGATATGGGTGGGATCCGCACGAGTGCGGATTTACAAACTATTTACATATTTACATGGCCTTTCAACCAATACACATGTTAGATTATCAAGGAATAATTACAATATTTTAAAAATGAATTTATTTACATGCCACATATTTACAACTTCTTCTTTCTTCCTTCTTCTTCAACTACTTAGAGCTATTATTCAGTCGGCCCAATGAAACCACTGAATGACCATCTCACAACATTCCATGAAGAGACAAATTGTCGTAATGTCACCATAAATGGGGCTCCATTACTCTGAGAAAGGTCTCGAGGGACCGTCTCAGGTTCGGAACAGTGAAGTAGTTCCGAACTGAGGCTCTGGAAAGCCTCTGACAATATTTGTCTCTAAGTGGCCGAGTACCCACACACTCCAACAGAAGGTGTTTGCTGGTAGCTGGGTGTGGGGACGTGCAGAATGGGCACGCACGAGGCAAGGGTTTCACTCGAAATCTCCTGTAGTAGTATGGGAACGGGCCATGTCGGGTTACTGCCCAGTTGAGTAATGGAGACGTCCAAGCCTGTCTCTCCGAAATCCTAGGTATTATACAGTAGACACTTCGGCTAAGAGTCTTTTCCTCCCACCTCTCTTGCCAGGTCCTCACCACCTCTCTGGACAAGAAGTGCTTCACTACACTAGGTGAGAGGTCAACATGGGCACTCACAACGTCTAGCTCTGCACCCACTTTTGTGAGCAAATCAGCAGCCTCATTAGAAAATTTCATCTATAATCAACAATTTCCCCATGACGTCATGCAGCATACTGTTCATTTTTAACAGCCATATACTTCAACTTTCGTAACCATTATTTTATTCTTAGTATTGATTTTATTAATCATTTAGGCTTCCTTTTCCTTCCTGTTGCAGTAATTATTTAATTGTAAATGGGTGTTCTATCCTTTTTTTCAAAATTTTTAGGAATTTTCACAACTGTATCATACTTCCATCCACTTTGGCGTTAGGCCCCACCTTCCTCATTTCCCATTGGCCTAGGGGTACCTGCTCACTGTACCCTGGCTATATAAGACCTGTTTTTTCTCCCTTTGGCTCATTCTACCCTAGACCACTGGCAAGTGCAATTGCCTCTCATGGGAAACCTGTTCAGTAAAGAGTTCTTTTCAGAACTTCACCATCCGAGCTGTTTGGGAACATGCAGTGGGTAACGCACCCCTAGCAGTGGTAATAAAATTCTCATTCCAGATTTTTTAGTTGTTTTTAGCTTTTTAATTTCACTTCCCATTTTCAGTTCCTCATAGAATCCAAAATACTTGCTTATCTGTTGTTGTGGACCAGTTATGGTGTATCAAAGTCTTTTTCAAGACTGAGCCATCCGTGTACACCCTGGAAAACTTCAGCAGGTAATGGGTACTAGGTAATTGTCACTCAAAATTAGTGAGCTATATCATCTCCTTTGTTTTTAGTAATCTCAGTTTAGTATTAGTTGGCCCTCTGGTTACCTTATACTATGCCTTTTCTGTGCTCGTTGGTACCCTACTGCCTTTACCTTCTTAGTTTTTTACCTATGCCAGCCGTTGAAGTGATATCAAAGTGTAGGGTAACCAAATTTATTAGATGCTCTATGCATCCTATTTTTGGAGGTTATATTTAACCTCGTGCTTCCAACTCTGGAATGGCCTTCGCTACTTTATCAGAGTTCCAAAAATTATACGTTTTAGACCGTGCTTTGATTCAAAATTTATCTTTATGTTCCCATTCAAGTTTGTTTAAAGGTTACATATGGAAGTTTTCATGCTGTGTTGGCACTTCATAAGCAACGTGAAGTCATGTCATGTCATTTGCTTGAACTGTTAAAAGACAATGTTCAATCACAATAAATCTGTTTTAATATTCTCCTTATTTTTTTTCTAGACCATCATTTGTTTGGGTAACTGTTGGCTTTACTTGCGTAACATTTGCTGTTGGTGCACTGGCATGGTGGGTTCCAGACTTTATGACAAATGCCCTTTTAGCAGAAGGCAAAGCTGCTGATAAAACAGAGTAAGATTTTTTTCTTTTAATTTGAAGAGATTTTGAGAATTAATAAAATTTAATTCTATTGTTATTAAAAAATAAATTCATAATCAGTTTAGAAATTGTTCAGAATATCCTGTCATATTACATGTTATTTTTTCTGTTTATATGATTACATATTTTTTTAGTAAGAAGGATTACTCTGTATTCTTCAGAAAATTCTAATATGAAAAATATATAATGTTTTATTTTTTTAATCTTTACACAATTTTGGGTAATACATACCTTTAAATCTTTTTGAAATACCACCGGGGGAAAAAAAAGACTCCAAAAGGCCATAAGATAGATTGCCCTATAAATCCATAATAATGTGTTTTCAATCTATAATACTCATTAGATCTTGTTTATAAAGTTTTATTTTTCTGATACTCAACCAGTCTACATTTGGACTAAGGTCAGGAGACCAATGATTTAATTTCATGATCCTCAATGAATCTTAGTATTTGCATTTTTTAAGGGGGGGGGGGGGGGGTACATATTCCAGAAAACCAGTATCTTTAAAAATTCTACCAATAGTTCATAGAGACTAAAAGGTTGGTTACCTTAGAGATATGCAAGCTTTCTAATACCTTTATTTTGTGTTTTGGGTGGTAAACCATTAATTCTGCCTGATGATGTTGATCATTAGTTTGCAAAACTTTTTTCCATCCTGTTGCTTCCTCCAATGCCTTCATTCAATTTACACCTATTCATTACTCAATAATATATTCTAAGGATTATTCCTGTTCTCATGTTAATCTTATTTTTTTTCTTTGTTTGTAATACAATAATATCGAAGAACTGGAGTTTCTTTTATTTTCTGTTTTCATAATATTTTGAGGATAATTATATCTTTATAAGAAGCCTACCTGAAAAAAAAGTACATTGTGTCATTAAATTTGCTTATTAAGTATGTTTTAATATTAAATGTTGAGTTAAATCTGCAATACTTATATATACATATATATATATTTAGTTTTTCTATGAAAGTATTTTTACAAATTTTATTGTTGCCAAAAAAAAAAATTATACGTATGCAGTCAGTATAAGATATATAGTCATCCATGCAGTCCTGAAAAATATGACCTTATAAGCGGGATGACTTTATATGCAGTGTAAACAGGAATTTACAGTAGCCATTAGAATCTGACCATATAGGCAGCGTATTTTAACACATAATACCTGTCCAGTCAGTATGGGCTAATGAAAAGTGACCTGATAAGTGGTTAACCATATATCCGGTACTGATATATATATAAAAAGCAATTTTTTTTGCTCAATAATTTTAGCTGGTACATGTTTTTCAATAATTTTCAAAGTCATACAAGCATTTATTCCTTTTTGGCATATGTTTTTCAATATTTTTTAAAGATATCTAAGTATTTTTCTTTATTATTCAGAAAATTGATCATTTTGAAAAGCCCCTGTTTGCTGTACATTTTTATAGTAATTTGAAATGCTACATGGTTATTGAAGTTGTTTATTTAAAAGCACCATCACCATAAATATTTTGATATTTTTCAGGGCTGTGCAATAGTTTTCTAAATAAGTCTTTTCAATATGATATTTTGAGAACAAAACTGATAATTATGTTTTTTTAAAAACTTTCTATAAAACACAATGCATGATCTTATTAAATATCACAATGCACATCTTTCCCCTTTTTGATTTTTTCATTTTAGAGTCACCTTAGTATTTGGAGTAATTACATGTTTTGGTGGAATATGTGGTGTTGTATTAGGCTCATTGATTTCTCAGTATTATAGACGTTTTGATCCTAGGGCTGATCCTCTAATTTGTGCATATAGCATGATTGCCGCTGTGCCTCTTGTTTACTTTGCATGTTTGTATGCCTCATCAAATGTTGGTCTTTCTTATGTAAGTATAGAAATTGTAAAATATTTTGAACAAATCTGTGAGAACTAAATATATATTTTGTCAAATTAATTCATCTTTTTTCAAAATTCTATGTGTTGTATACTTTTGCATGATTTTTATGCATGTTATTGTTTATTTTTAGAATTTTTTTTTGTGTGACTGTCCATTGTATTGTTTCATGTATAATCTTAAAATATTTTTTTATAATTTTTAAAAATCCTCTTGTTGAAACACTTTTTTAAATGTTAGAATTTATTACACAGTTCTGTGGAGAGGCGAGGGAGATTCATCAATCTTAAAATTTTGACTTCTTCTTTTAGTAAAAATTGCATTATTGGCTCTGAGGGAAGTGGAATCTTGTTCTAATTTGTTACCAATAAATCAAATAAATAATTTTAAATATGACTTTATCATCATTAAAAAAATGAAAGATCAAATTTTTATATTCTTTTGAAGGAAAAACTCTTTAATTATAGAAATAATAATTAGCACTGAAATATGATTTAGTTTGGAGCATATATTTATTCATGATAGGAATTGTAGTATTATTGTAATGTAATTGTTTTTTCTGTTATACAAGTAACATACAATTTATCAATCTACAGACTGTAATGCCTATGATAGCTGTTCATTGATCTAGATTTTTCATTTCAATACATGCCTGTTTGAATTCATATAATTTTACAGATTTAGCATCAATTTAAAACCTTGAATAATGGTTAATATTCTCAAACTTTACCATCCTGTACATAAGTTTGTTTTTATCATGTTGGAATAGATATCTTTTTACAGCGTTATTTACAGTGAAAACAACATTCCCATTTTGTTCTTTTGCTGTACAATCGGATAGTTAATATCTTGGCATTTGCTAATGGTCCTGCTGATTAGAAGTTTCTTTAATATTTTTATTTTGTTTGAGATTGTAAAAAGAGCTTTAACCCCTTAAGTGGGTAATTTTCATTCAGAGTCCTAATTGTGTAATTTATTTCATAGGTTTTCAAAGTGTTCTTCCATGGTTCTAACCAGTAGCATAGCATTAGGGACTGCAATATTTTACTACTAGTATTATAGACCGGGAGGTGGCTGCACAAAGCATCACCTCATTGAGCTGACAGCTGAAATTTTACAATTAATTAATCGTAATTAGTGTAATAAGATGCAACTGGTCTGCCAAGTCTTGGTGGAAACCACATGTAGACCCAATTTTAGTGGTTGATTGGTAGGGTTAGCATTGTATTTTCCTGCACCCAATGGTTTGAAAGCATGAAGGACTAGTCGCAGGAAAACACAATGTGAAACCTACCAATCAATCACTAAAATTGTATCTGCAAGTGGCTTCATGACTTGGCAGACCAGTTGCATTTTAATATGCTAATCAAGTTTTATTTAATCCTAACTTTTCAGCTGTCAACTTGATGAGGTTATGGTTTGTGCAGCTGCCCTCCGGTCTATTATTATATACAGTTAACATCCTCTAATCCATCACGACTTTTGTAAAAAAAAAAAAAAAAAAAAAAAAACAAAAAAAAAAACTACAGTAAACTCTTTGTAAGGTGGACTCTGTGTAAGACTGAAATCTGTCTAACTCGGAAAGATTTTAAAGTCCCTGTGAATCCATAAACATAGAGTAAAATTTGTCTAAGGTGGAATATTGTCTGCTACGGAAAAGTTTCTTGGTCCACAATGATTCCGCCTAGTGATGGGCGATTCTTGAAAATTCGACAATCGAGAAAAATCGTCATCGTAAAAAATCACAATCGATATAGCCATTGATTAATTCCTAGAATCTACAATCGAGATGTTTTACAATCGATTATAACGAGAGAGCTAAAAACAATTGTTGGAAAACTTAGCTATTATTCTGGCCGAAATTTTCATAGTAGTGATAGGGTTTGCTCGATAATTCTGCTATCGTAATTATTTTCTCCTGATTTAGGCTTAAGGGGTTACTTCAGTCAATTGAAAAGCCCTGCTCGCTAATGCTAATCTTATGGAAGAAATTTATAAAGATATCTCATTTGAATTTCAGTACTTTAAAATGATTTTCTTTGCATTGGAATAAATTCCCCTTTCTTCTTTATGAAACTGCAATGTCCAAATCGCGTAACTATGGCGCATTTGATGAATCAAATAACCTTTCTACTGTTTAGATAACTCCAAAAAGTTTGATACAGTTTAAAGTTCCCCTAAATGTCAAATACTGTGGAATTTCTCCATTGATCGAAAACAAAAGTTTCTTTTGAAAAACGTAAGGATAGTAAGATAAAGATGCCTGCCAAGAGGGAACCTGCCTAACACGGAAACTGTTTTCCAGTACCTAGCGATTCCAACATGACTCTTTAAGTCTGTATTGAAATCCAAAGTAGCTACTTTATGACACATTTAAAAACTCATTTTTTATTTTAGACGCATTAGCTAGAATCGATTAGCATTTTCTTCTTTTCGATAAAGGCAGAAGGTTTGATACAAATTAAAGTTCCCTAAATGTCTAAAGTGTGTCTAATGCTGTGGAATTTCTCCGTTTATCGAGAAACATAAGGGCAACCAGACAAATATAACTGCTAAGAGGGAACCTGTCTAACATGGAAATTGTTTTCCAGTGCCTAGGGATTCCAACATGACTCTTCAAGTCTGTATCAAAATCCAAAGTAGCTAGTTTCTAACACATTTACTGCTCATTTTTTATTTTAGGCGCATTAGCTAGAATCGATTAGCATTTTCTTCTTTTCGATAAAGGCAGAAGGTTTGATACAAGTGAAAGTTCCCTAAATGTCTAAAGTGTGTCTAATGCTGTTGAATTTCTCCGTTTATCGAAAACAAAGGAGTGTTATCGAAAAATAGAAAAGTAAACAGACAAATATATCCACTAATAGGGAATTCTATAACTAAAATAAAACATCAATGGACTTCATTTTTGGTATTTTGGATAATTTTAATTTTCCAATCCTTACCAACGTGGTATTAGATGATGGGTCTGGAAGAGGTAGAAGAAACACCCCCCCCCCCCAAAAAAAAGGGGGCATTAGGCACCAAACTGACAGGGCAGACCAAGGATGAAAGTTAACTTCATGTAAGAGAGGACTAGGGGAAGTTGAGAATGATAAAAAAAACTAAACCATTGAATAAGAAAAAAATTGAAGAAAAGAAAAATGGTAAAAGAACAAGTGAAGCGTATGATTAGAGCCAGACAAATGAAGAGGGGCCCGATGGGCCACAGCTGGTCCAGAATGAGTGCCCAAGTAGTCAGAATGGGTCAAGAACTTGGAGAATAGTATCTACAATGAAGAAAAACAATGAGACAAAACATTATGAAAAACAGATGAAAAATACCAATAGCCTGAGGCTAAAAGTAAAATGTTTCACTGGGCGGCGTCCCCTGGTGGTAGTAAAAATAAAATTGATACGAGAAGATAGGGGAGAGTGAAAAGACTTTATTTTGTGAATTTTATAATTTTTGGACAAACAGTATACTAAAGGTTTGAAGAAACAAAACTTTAAAGCGCCCTCTTGAGGCAAAGAAGGGAGTTAAAATTAAGAAACATATGTCCATATTTTTTATTCGATTTTAGACACAATTTGATGTTAGTCTTATAATTTTCCTATGAGTGCAAGATACCGTACCACAGTACGAAAAAAGCCGCTGCTAAGTATATTCCTTTAGAGCATTTTAAGCCCAGGGGTCTAAAATTAATGGTGGATTGACAAAAGGAAGGTAGATTTAGAAAGGTTATGAGATTACCCTTATTTTAATATGTTACATGAGTGGGGTAAAATAATTTTGAAAAATCCTCTTTCCTGAGGCGACACTTAAAATCTTGAAAACACATAATTGCAGTGCAGTTTTGTTTTAACAATAACATTCTAATATTAAGAGATATGGGACAGCTTAGGAGGGCTAAAATAAGAGAAACATTGAAAATCAAAGACAAACTGGCGCCGCCAAATTCACTAGAAAACTTCTATATCAAGAACTGAAACCCGAACTGATAACTTAAACCACTATGCCTCCTAACCAATATCGGCTAATAACAAAAGCGAATGGAAAAGAACATGTACTCCTTTGGGAAATCATGACTTACACCAGAAGCGCGGTAAGTTTGACTCTTCTGAAAGCTTCACTTTCTCTCGCCCTCTCTCTCGCACTTCGAGATATATTTTCTGCTGCTCTTCTCTCCTCGTTTACCTCGAGGAGAGAACTCTCTCGAGGCCAAACCTCTCGCTTGCTTCGAGATATGACCTCGAGGAGAGAACTCTCTCGAGGCCAAACCTCTCGCTTGCTTCGAGATATCTCACCGATAGTAACTCATCACTTCCCATTGCCATTCTCGTTTCTCGGTCTCTGTTCAACATTTCATATGACATTGTCGAGAATGAGAAATCAGTTTTCGTCCTTCCTCGAAATGTTACTCTCGATGATTGTCATTTCACGCTCGGCCAAGAAGGGCCGAGATGAGATATCGAGGGGTGAGCTGGACAGAGAAATAAGCATTACAATGATCTGTGAAATGAAGCTTTAATTTTCAATGTTTTTCTTATTTTAGCCCTGCCAAGCTGTCACATACCCGGAGCCCTCTGATAAATATTATTTATTAAATATAAAGATTTCAAAGAGGAAGGTGGGTCGGGTGAATTCCGAGGACGTGAGAGTGGGCGGGGCGCAATTAAAAAAAAATTACCGAACTCTTCCTGTGACATATTATCGAAAAATCCTTTGACAACTCTTTCATATTATGAACCTTTCTTCCCCCGAAGGTAAAATTCAGGGGGTGGGGAGGGGGTGAAAAAATTTTTAAAACCGTAGCCGATTTCTATAATAAATTTAAATATCATTTTAGATGTCTTCCGGTAAATATTATTTATTGAACATAAAAATTTTAAAGTGGGGGCTGCGTAAATTCTGGGACGAAAGAGTGGGCCCAAGGGGGGCGGGAGGGGGAGCAATTTTCAAACTTTTTATGGACCGGTCATGTGATATGTTATCGGAAAGCTCTCGAATGACTCTTTCATATTATGAGACTTTCTTCCTCCCCTCCCCAATTTGGCTCCCACTGCGGGGGGTAGTTTTTCCGTTTTTATCATTTTAGATCGGATTTTTTTATGGAGCCCTCCGATAAATATTATTTATAATATATGAAATTTCAGGACACTTTTCTAAATTTAGCCAAGACCCCTCATGTGACATATCGTTGGAAAGGTTTGTGACTACTTATTGATGTTATGCACTTCCGGTGGCCGTCCCCCCACTTTGCCCCCCGGGGGACACTTTTCCAAATATAGCCAAGGCCCCTCATGTGAGATATCGTTGGTAAGGTCAGTGACTACTTATTGATGTTATGTACCTCCGGTGACAGTCCCCCCCATTTCCCCCCCCGGGGGACATTTTTCGAAATTTAGCAAAGACCTTTCATGTGAGATATCGTTGGAAAGGTCTGTGACTACTCATTGATGTTATGCACCTATGGTGTTCATCCCAACCACTTTGCCCCCCCCCGGGGGTTCGTCCCCCCTCCCCCCCCCCCCCCGGGAGGCACTTTTCAAAATTTAGCCAAGACTTCTCATGCGAGATATTGTTGGAAAGGTCTGTGACTACTTATTGATGTTATGCACCTCCGGTGACAGTCCCCCCCACTTTGCCCCCCGGGGAAACTTTTTCAAGTTTTGCCAAGACCCCTCGTGTGGGATATCATTGGAAAGGTCTGTGACTACTTATTGATGTTATGCTCCTCCGGTGTCCGTCCCCCCACTTTGCTCCCGCCCGGGAGACACTTTTCCAAATTTAGCCAAGACCCCCACATGTGAGATATTGTTGGAAAGGTCTGTGACTACTTATTGATGTTCTGCACTTCCGGTGACCGCCCCCCCCCACTTTTCCCCCACGGGGGACACTTTCCTAAATTTAGCCGAGACCCCTCATGTAACATATTGTTGGAAAGGCCTATGACTACTTACTCATGTTATCCACCTCCCGCACCCCTCCCCCACGGGAAGGACCACTCATGTGACATATGGTTCGAAAGGCCTAAAGACCTGTGACGACTTATTCATAATATGCAGCTACTGTGTCCCTCCGCTCACTTTGACCCCCTCCCCCAAGAGATCTGGTCCGAGGTTCGTTCGTTTCGAGATATTTTTTTACAAGATTTTGTACTGCGTGCACACCACGCCTGCTATACAGTGTCGTATATAGCGGGTAACCTGTTCGTGATTTCATATTACAAGATTACGTATAACTTAGGGGCCCCGATTAAAGGAGGGGCGCACTAGCGGGCGAAGTCACCTAGTCTTTATTAACGCCGACTCATTCCAGTTCACCCGCAGACGATTCTTGATAAATGTATGACGTATATAATATATGATGTATAAAAGCAATTGGCAAACTGGAGTCATCGAGAAAAAATTTACACAATCGAAAAGTATCGAGATGTCCATACAATCGAGAAAAACATCTCGTTATCGCCCATCACTAATTCCGCCTTAGACAGAGTTTACTGTATTTCTTGTTCAATCACACCTGGTGTTTATAATAATTTGGTTTAACTGGAGTGAGAAAAAAAAATTCTGTGGATAAGTTGCAAAACTGTTGAAATGAAAAATAAATATTTATCATCAGAATGAAATACTTTTTCTATTTCAGAAATAATTGCTCAACTTGTAACGGAAATTGATATCAGTCATCAAATAATCAATAATGAATGTGGATAATTAAATTCAAATGTTTGTTTTATTTTTTCAAAAGATAAACAAAATAGTTTTGATGAATTTTCAAAGTTATACAAATTTATATTGAACAATACATCAGAATTCGTGATTGATAGACATCGTGCCAGACATGGTATATCAGCATGTGTGTAGGGTCACCACCTGTTACTCCACATCATGCGAAATGACTTCCTAAAAAAAAGAAGAGAGAACTACTACTACAAAACAACCTGATATTCGAGATTTATTTAAGGTGGCTTCTACAAGTAGGCCTACTGTGTAGACCTATAGTGCACATTTTCATTTTATAGTTATGTTCATAAGTCATACATTGTTGTATATATTTTTTTTATTCTATTCAAGCTGTTTAAAGAACAAAAAACATGTTTTACTGTCATTTTTATTTTAATTCTACATGTTTTTCCCAACATTCATCCTGTAATCTGGAAAATTTCGTAATCCGGCATGCTTCATGTTCCAAACGTTTTGGATTAGAGGATGTTTACCATACTGAATTTATCCTTGTTTAATCTTTGACTATTATTTGATTAAATTATGTTAGATTTAGTATATAATAATACTGGTAGTAAAGTGATGACGTATGATGCTGTGCAACTGGTTCAAGCATAGGATACACATAATAAAACACACATACTACAATATATATTGAAACCCACATAGACACATAAATAACACCTGCATTCAACAGTTAAAGGTATATATAAATATTATACAGACATACACACTACATATACAATAAACCCAACTGGAGTGAAAAAAATTAGCCAGAGCCAGGAATCGAACCCGGGACCATCGATGTAATAGTAAAATCTATTCATCATTGTCCGGTCATCCAAGGCTGCCATATAGATAGCTGGTGACTTCCCCAACATGGTTTATTAGTGAGAAATTGCAGACTCAGGCATCGGCCGGAGTAGCTCAGTGGTTAGAGCAGCAGTCGTGTATACTGTGGTCGATTCCTGCCTCTGGCTAATTTTTCACTCCAGTTGGGTTTATTGTATTTATTGTGTGTATGTCTGTATAATATTTATATATACATAGAATACACATTTTAACATAGATAATATAGATTGGAATGTTAGGCACTTATGGAATTAATTCTGTTATTTTATCAATACATAGCACAGAGTTATATCTTAAGGATTTCAATATTTTAAATTTGAGGTTTGTTTTAATTTTTAATTGTGTGTATTTTTTAATCTGTGTTTTATTTTAATTATCAAAAGCATTTGTAAATTTTTAAAATATTCTTTACTTATTAATGCAATTTTTTATGTTTTAGATACCAGCCTTTCTGTTCATATAAAATTCCTGCTTGATTTAGGCAAGAAAGATAGATTATTTTGTAGCTTAAAAGGATTCTTATTCCATTCTTCGTGTATTTCAGACTGCATGTAGATGCTAACAGATCTCTGTGGCTTTGTATGCCAACTGCATTCTCAATAATTTGTCCCATGACCTTTATGCTAAAAATTAATTTTATTCCGGTCCTAGTAGTACTTGTCTCATGTATTTTGACTTTAAGGCAATGATGCTTTGTAAGAAAATTAAGCATGAAATTACATCAGTTAATCTTTTAAAACATAACATTGCTGTTTTTTCTTATTTTCCATTAGTTTAGTTCTTTTTTTTGTAATGATCCAGTTTGAACATTCTGAATTTTAAGAGTCACATAAAAATTCTTTATGTTGTCATTTATTTTGACAACTGTTGTCTTTAAAAGTATGCTTTGCCATTTCTCTTTTAATTCTTTCTATCAAGTAAATTGTGTGCTTACCAAAGATCTGAAATAACTTTCTACAGAAGATTTAAATTGAATGAATTTTTAAAAACATATATAAAAATTCTCATTTTTAGTTGCAATTTTGTAATATCTATAAATTTATTAATAAATAGATATATGGATGTTATTATATTTTTGTTTTATTTTATGAAATTTAATTCAGGTACTCCTGAGTATACAAAAAAGAAAAAAAAAACCCACAAAACAACAGCAAAACTTATAATAAAATTTTTTAGTGATACAGGGTGGGTAAAACAACTTCCTATTAGAAGTATTTAATAACATTAACAAACTAATGGATTGATTTTTACATAATTTTTTTATATTGTAATATAATTGTACCATTTTTTCATTTGGAGTATTAAAACTCACAAGTGCACAATTATAAAATCCCACATAGCCACATTTGTTCGCCATCAGATTCTACAGTCATCTTGGAATATCTTCAAGTGATTGCAGTTGGTACGTATATGGCATATCTCCCAGAAAGTTTCAAATATGTTGGTACAAAGTGTTTGGGCTTTTTAAATAACTTCTTAAGTCACATTGAGTAAGGTCAGAGATTCCCACTGGTCATTCATGCAGATGTAAAAGCACTCATGAACAGTGCATGCAAAATAGAGTGAGGTATTACTCCTTCCTCATTTTGTGCACACTTTCATATTAATAGGTAATTAATATTCAGCCATCTTGTACAAAACATTTGCAAACATTAATAATTATGATTCATGGATTTTGGATCACTTAAATTTTTATTGCAATGTATTGCTCACAAAGTAATCGCTTTTCTCCACCCCACAAATTGGTTGCATTTCATTAGTCAGTAGACAAGATGCAATGACTTTTGCTTATTACGCTACTGCTTGCTCATTTCCTTTTTTGCTAGCATTAGTTGTATTTGTTCAGATAACTGGATCACTTTTAAACATTTTGTGGAAGATTACCCTGCTTCACAAGCCATAAGAATTTACAAAATTGGGTATGTGGCCTTGTCTTAATCATTGTAGCAAAAGAGTCTCCCCCTCAGTTTGTGCACTTTTTTTTGTAGTGGAAAATGATTTTATAATATGTGGGTATTTCTTCATAAGATATTTTATTTAAAAAAAAGTAGAATGTGTTGATTGTGTTTTGCTACCTTAAAGTCATTTTATTTTTTTTCCTTTTGTGCATGAAATCCACTTCAGATTATTGTAATATTGCATAGAATACCATTCCTTTCCCCAGTATTGTTTAACATGTCTACAAGTAATTCAAAGGTGTTGAGTTTATGAAATAAAATAGTTCTTTTTATCCCTGACCTACTTTTTTTAGAAGCAAGATTGCACATTCTAGATGAAATTTTTTTATGAATGTTAATTTTATTTTTCATTTTCTAAAAATTAAATGATAGTTGCAAACTCTATCTCTGGTTTCTCTTTTAATTATTTACCTAGTATTGATTCATGTGTTAGGTCTGTTCTAAAAATCTATTAAATAGTTAGTGTTAAGCCCAGTGGCAGAAACACCACAACACTGCGACCTAGTCACAGGCAAACTAAATCACTTTCGGACAATTTTTGTCTGCACTAATGAAATTAATTTAAAAGATTGTCTGCAACTTTTGCCTTTTTTTACCACAGAAAGAACATGAATTTCGGCAAAAGATCGCGCAAAAAACACTATTTTCATCAAAAGATCACAAAATATATGCAAATTTCGCCAAAGGATTGTGAAACAAATGCAAATTTTGTCAAAGGATCATGAAGAAAATGTGAATTTCGGCAAAGGATCACATAAAAAACACTTTTCGTCAAAAAATTGCCAAATAAATGCAAATTTCGACTAAGATCGTGAAACAGACGCAAATTTTGTCAAATGAACGCAAACAAAATCCAAACTTCGTTGAAGGATCACAGACAAAACACAAATTTCGTCAAAGGATCGTAGAAAAAATGCAAATTACGTCAAAGGAACGTGAAAAAAACGCAAATTTTGTCAAAGGATCATAGAAAAAAATGTGAATTACATCAAAGATCATGAAAAAAAGGCAAATTTTGTCAAAGGATTTTGAAAAAAAAAGTAACTTTCGTCAAATGGTCACGGAAAAATGCAAATTTCTTCAAAAAATGCGAATTTTGTCAAAGGATCATGAAAAAACACAAATTTTGTCAAATTATCGCCGACAAAATGCAAATTTCGTCAAAGGATCGTGAAAAAAAATGCAAGTATCGTCAAAGGATCATGAAAAAACACAAATTTCGTCAAAGGATCACAGAAACAATGCGAATTACATCAAAGGATCATGAAAAAAAATACCCGCAAATATCGTCAAAGGATCATGAAAAAAAAATAATTTCGTCAAAGCATTGTGAGAAAAATGACAATTCCGTCAAAGGATCGTGAAAAAAAATGACAATTCCAACTAGCAATCGTGCAAAAACACAAATTTTGTCAAAGAATCACAAAAAATCGCAAAAAAATGCCAATTTTCTCAAAAGGCCACGAAAAAAATGTGAATTTCGTCAAGGATTAAAAAAAAAGCTCTAATTTCATAAAAATGTCACAGAAAAAACTCAATGCTTTTCGTGCATGAGACTGAAAGTTCAGCTTTTTCTGCTGAGCCTGTAGCATATCTGAATGTTGTATGTGGTGTGTGTGTGATTGTGAAATGGTGAAACAAAACTTGAGCACACATTTTCAAGGATGCCACCCTGGTCAAAATATTAATTGGAAATTACCCTGGGCTAAAAATTTGGAAACACATTTTAAACAGCAGAATGTTCCTAACTACATGAAAGAACAAATCAGCTCTGAAGCTTCCAAAGGTTTTTAAAAGCATCTTTATTGTCTATGTATAGTTCTGCTTATCCTTCTCATTTTAGAAATCCTACAAGAAGTTAGATGATTAAAAGTTATAAGCAAAATTAATGAGAATGAATCATGATTACCATGTTTTAAATTAAAGGATAAAAAGTCCTAGTTTAATGTATTATTTATTCATTAAAATTATATGCAAAATTTGCAGACAGATTATGAAATTTTAAAAGTTTGTCGCAAACAGCTACAAAACTTTCTGTCACTGGTGTGTTAAGTCTAAACATATTTTTGAAAAAAAAAAAAAGAATAATTTCAACATGTGCCAGATATCTTTCTAAAGAACCTCTGGCAAAATTTGTATTTCTGGTTCACTCTACGTCCATCCTATTGATTCAGACACTGGCATACTTTTGTCTTATTATACATATAGGATAAAATAATTGTGTTTTTATGTTAATGAGCTTTAAAATATATAAATAGCAACATTACATATATTGAAAGTGAAATGGTAACAGGATTGCCAGTTTGGCATCCATTTTTATTCATAAATTCCAAACTCTTAACAAAAATTCCAAATAGCAAATTTTGCTTTATTTAATGAGACATTTTGTCAATACATAAAGTTATTTTTCAGAATTTCCAGTATAAGTTTAGAATTTTTGAATAAAAAAAGAGGCCAAACTGGCAACCCTGAGTTGTAATAGGATATATATATATATATGCATATGTATGGTTTCTTCATTTAAGAAATTTGATTGAAATAAATAAATAAATCTAAAATTTTGCCAATATAAATAACATATTTCCAATTTTGCATTAAATTTTTTTTTCCACATAAGTAATTATTTTTTCAGCATCAAGTAGTTATGTTATGGCATAAATACTTAATCTAAATATTTATGATTTAAGAGCCTACACTAGACACTCAAAAAGACCCGGATGATAATGTTAATCCTATGGGAAAGTCATTTTCAAATATCTCGCTTGAATTTTGATATTTTCGAATGATTTTTGTTGCATAGGATAGCTAAGGATGATCTACATCCAGGCTAGTTTTTACTTTTTCGATTTTGGTTATAGTTTTCTTTATATTAGGATAGTTTCAATTTCAGAACTGGTTCAAACTGGTTCTGAAAGTAAAAGTAATTAAAAAATATATATATTTATTTTTATTATATTTTTATTTTAAATATCAATAACTCAAAGTTAGATTGTTTTTAAAATATATTTTTATTCATCATGAATGCTTTTTATTTAAGCCTTGGTATAATACAATTGTTATCTAAAATTTCATATTTAAAAAATGTCGATGTTTTGTTAACGTATATATACCCACTCGATAGTTGTTTTAACACAGTAGTAGTGACAGTAGTTGTGACCTCACCTTTTTTAAGACTTTACTATTGGCAAAATATTATATTAATTCAATTTGACACTTTTCTTTTATTAATAGGCTCTTATATTCTTTGGAATTACTGCACTGTGTATGAACTGGGTTCTTGTGGCTGACATAGTTTTGGTATGTAGTATATTTTATCTCACTGTTGAAAACTCATTACTATTTTGTCACAACAGTGCAAGTTTTAGATGATAGTGAAATTTGAAGATAGATCTGGTTTTGCAAATATCAAATTTGCTTTAATATTATGTTGATCTGCTTGAATTCCTATTGAAAGGAAAATACCTGTTTTATGAAATATGTTAAAAATTTAGTCTGCCTAAATTTTATGAAAGCTCTTGTATTTATTTTCATTTGAAAAAAAAAAATTACATTTGTTTATAATTTTTCAGTTAATATTGAATAAGGCTATTTGTTGTGAAACAAATAACAGTTTTGAAAAATATTGAAATTTTTTTAGAATATAAATTTTTCACCTATAGCTGTAGAAGTAAACACCAGTTTCAGAAATTTAGAGGAAATTTAAATAATTTTTATTAAATCAAGTTTTTCACTCATCTGAAACTTTCTGTACATATCTTTAATCTGTATCTTTGTTTTGTTTTTGCTTATGTATATTTGTACATTTTTACTATATTGTCATTTTCTATTCCTGACCATTGCTTAAAGTTGATTGACTAAAAAAATCAGAAAATGAGGTGTTTAAAGGCTGAATATTCTGACTCATTAATTTTGAAAAAAAAGGGCACACAAATTTTTAAAATACTCATTAAGAGAACAAAACTTTTTTCTCCCCATATCTATAAATATTTTACACATTTTAAATTTTAATTTTACATAAAGTTTGTAATGAGCTCAATTGTTCAAAAGGAAAAACGTTTCTAAATTAATTACAGGCTATCCCTATACCTCAATTGAAATAAATTCAGTGTATCAGTAGGAAATGATTTTCTATTCTTTAAGCCTTATTTTTTTGGAAAATACGAAATAAAATATTATAATTGTATAGAAGATAGTTTGAAATGCTATAACATTAAGTAGATAATAAAGAGGAAGAATTTTTTTGACCTTTTTTTAAGGATGGAATAGCATAGTCCAGATTTATTTCAACAAAGCAAAAAAATGTCCAGGTCAGGGCTCTAATCTGGTTATCTTGAAACTGCCATGCTACTGAGCTACCCAGATGATACCTTGCTGACATCACTCACTCTAATTTGTTGGACCTTCTCTTCATTATGACCTATTACATGGTATACAGGAATTTCCATGTTATCACACACTTTCATCATGTAATTGCTCTAGTTATAGCTTGGATGAATGAAACTAGTGCTGCAGTTTGCAGCCATCTAGTTAGCTCAGTAGGTAGATCATTGACACGCAAGACAAGGCACCCAGGTTCCTGGCCTGGACATTTTTCACTCTGTTGGAATAAATATCAACTATGTTATTCCATTCTTTAAAAAGATTAAGTACATACTTAACAGCAATGATTAGCAAAAATCCTGCTATATGTTACACTTGGAAAGAAAAAATAACAACTAAGAGATGAAATTTAAAAACTACAGAAATTAAGAGATGAATTAAAAGTTTAATGACCATTAGAAAGAACAGTAAAAATTATACTTTACATAATGTTAGGAATGCATGTAACAGTTTATCATAAAAAAGAACATATTTAATTTACATAGTTGTTCTGACAGCTTTTTAATATGATGAAATTAAAATTGTTCTTGTTTTAATTGAAAACAATATAAATTAATATATATTGCAATTTTATAAATTTTCCTTTTGCGAGAACAGAATAGTTTTTAATATAAAATATCATTTGTTTTGAGATATATATATCATGGAAGATGATAGTATTCCAGAGTGACACAGCCTTAAGCCTAAAATTGTAAGAATGGCGGAACTCATATATACACCTAACTCTTGATCAAAGGAAACATGAAAAGCTGCCATTTCATAACTCAGCAAATAGAGCTCATATTGTTCTGATTTTTTTAAAAACGGTCTTATATCTGCAGTCAAATCCTATTCTGAAATTTTTACATTTCTATGTGCAGTATATTTTGAGATCTCAATACCCATTTTTAAAGAAAATCCGATGGTGCAAGTTCATCATTTCTTGTTCTAGAAAATGGCTTGGGTGATTTTTTAAAAATTAATATATAATATTTATCTGTTTTAGATGAAGCGAATAAGACATCACTTATTTCCAGGAAAACTTGTTTGTTGGATAATCCACATTTTTTCCCCCCTTCGAAAATGATCTGGGTGATTTTATTAAATTTAATATATAATAAGTCTGTTTTAAATGAAGCAAATAAGACTTCACTTATTTCCAGGAAAATTGTTGTTTATTATATAATCTGCATGAAAAATCAGACTATATTTTTTCGCTACTCTATGGGAATTTCCTCGCAAATTCGTTACTGTATTTGTATGCATGTTTTCTTTTTCTCCACTTTTATTGAAATGTTTCCGTCAAATATGTGGCTCAGTCGGTACATCATTGGGCTAGCAATCAAAGCATTCGGTGTTCTGTCCTTTTTGAAGCATTAACCTTTTATTTTCAGGCTTTTGTTTTTTTTTAAGTCGGTTAATAAAGTATAGTTGACCTTTATTGTCAGTTCCTTTGTAATTTTTTATTATCAATTAAATCATTAAATAAAATTTAATTTTTTTTAAAATTGTAATAAGTTAAACAAAATTAATTACAATTAAAACTAATTTAAATCAAATAAAACTTCATTTTAAATAAATTTCAATAATTAAATTTTAAAATTAAATTAATACAAGCTGTTTTTTATTATTAAAATGAACATTTATTATAAATTATAAAATGAAATGAATATTTACTTTGACAAAACTAAAGATTTTATTATGAATGCGTCTAAAGAGACATAAATTTCTGGATTTCGCCAGCACTTAGATTAGGACGCCAAAACAAGCATACCAATGTTCAGATACAAAATTGTGACTGACAAAAATTAATTTTGGGATACCATGTATATCTAATCTGTGGTACATTAAAATGTTTTTAAAATAGAGAATATGAATGTGAAAAGTAAGCATGTAAATTTTGCAACAGTAAAAACACTATTTTTAGATTTTGTTGGAAAAAAAAAATTATGATTGTGTTGTAGTAGTGCAGTTTTTGTTGATTTTTCATTACATAATACCAAAAATCAAAGCCTCAATTAATAACTTCATAATTTCTAATCTAAATTTCATGTTACTGATTACGTATAGGAATGAAATGTAATTTTTCAATAATTTGAAATGTTGAAATTAAACTTTAGTTAAAACCCCTTGAGGGGCAGTGGGATAAAATATATCCCACCTTTTCGGAATGATCTCAATGAAAACGTCAAAAATGCATTCAGATTGTAGTTTAAGCTCTTTTTTACCAATTACAGATGACAGCGTTACCAGATATCATTTCAAAATTGTCATATAGAATTTTTTTTGCAACTGAATTGTGAGAAATCTGAAAATAAGGAAATATTTTTGAATTTTTGTCTGGAAAAACCTTTTGAATACCCTAAATACCTATATACTTTTATTTCCCATTGTTACAAGAATTGATTCATGTTTTTAGAAACAGAAAAAGAGGCCATTATTTTTACGATCTGTGTCCCTAAGCCACTAGATGGGAGCACTAAAATTCTATGAGGGAAGGGAATAGAATTTTGGCGTTCTGATGGTGTTATTCTCACTAGCCCTTGGGAGTTAAACAGCAACTCAATTCATCTGATCTTGAAATACAGGGCAGTGGAGAGTCACTTTTTTTGTTATCTCAAAGCTGGGAAGCAACTTTGCTCCGGCAACTTTGTTAACACATTTCTTTATAATTAAAGGTCTAATTTAGTGTTTATACTTTCAGTTATTCTAATATTTATCTGTGTTTTTAAATTAAATATTTCTTGTATCATTAAGAATTTATCACTAAGTGATACATACAATATATTGGTGCCTGTCTGTAAATTTGGGAGGCAAACTTACCATACGCATTGCTAGCTTTGAGGACTGTAACGCATGACTTCACAGATTTCAACCCGGTCAAACTCGTACATGGGAAAAATTTGAGAACACCTGAAACTTTATTATTTGAAAAATGGATGGGAGAGCTGGAGGAAAATGAACTCGTAATGGAATATGTCTTTAATCTTGTTAATAGATAAAAAAGATGTCAGGATCTTGCTATCAAAAATATGACTTTAGAACACGAGACAAACGAAAAGTTTGGTATGACAAAAAGGCTGTGGAAAGGAAATTCAACGTGGGAGATGAGGTCCTTGTCTTAGTAAATAATAAACTGAATAAGATGTCAGTTAGTTGGATAGGGGCTGGTAAAATAGAAGCACAGATATCCGAAACAAATTACATTATTAATATGCCAGGTAGGCAGGAAAAATCACAGATTTACCATATCAACTTGTTAAAGCCTTATAGGAAACGGAGAGAATTAGTGAATATTTTGATGCAAGAAATAAATGAGATTGAGGAAAATCAAGATCTAGAAATCATATTTCTTAGTGCACATTCTGAAATTTATAAATTCAAGGAAGTCGTAAAAGAAAAAACTTTGGAATCCCGATGCACTCTGGAACAACTACAGCAATTAGAAAATTTGTTGAATCAATTTAGTGTAGTTTTTTCAAACGATCCAGGTCACACAGATTTAATCAAATACAATATTGAATTTATCAGAGCATAAACCTGTTAAATTGAGACCATACAGAATGTCATCCAGACAGACAGAAATACTTCGTAAGGAAATGAAAAGAATGTTAGATGTAAATCTCATAGTAGAACGGGAATCCAATTATAACTCACCAATGATCTTAGTTGAGGCCCCGGGTGAAGATCAGCGACCATGTTTTGATTATAGGAAGCTAAATGAGATCATGAAAGCAGGATTTTATCCTTTACCGAATATAGAAGAAAGGGTTGAGAAGGTAGCTGGTACAAAGTACATTACGGTCTTGGATTTGACAAAAGGCTACTGGTAAATTCCTATGACTCAGAGGGCTCAAAGATTGGCCACTTTCGTTACTAGTTTTGGTTCTTTTTTAAACGTATGCCTTTCCGATTGTTAAATGCTTCCTACAGGTTCTCAAAATTTATGGATAAAGTATTGAGAAGTCTTGGGGAATTTTGTTTGCCGTATCTCGATGACATGGCCATCTTTTCAGAAAATTAGGAAGATCACATGATGCATTTAGAAATAGTTCTTAAAAGGGTTAATGAAGTGAAATTAAAAATTAAATTAGCAAAGTGTAAGTTTGCTCAAAAAAATGAAGTATCTCGGGCATGTAGTGGGAGAGGGACGCTGTAGCCCGGCAGAAGTAAAAATACAAGCAGTAAAAGAATTACTAATTCCGAAGAATACGACTGAAATTCGCAGATGTTTAGGCATGGCAGGGTACTACTCCCATTACATAAGAGATTATGCTATCACTGTAGAACCGCTGGCACGTGCATTGAAGGGAAAAAATAAAAAAGAGCACATAGTTTGGAGCGAAGAAATGAGTAACTCATTTGAAACCTTAAAAACAAAGTTTACCGAAAAACCAATATTATATGCTTCGAATTACCAAAAGGAATTTATAGTACAGACAGATGCTTCCGAAGAAGGTGTTGGAATAATTCTAGCACAAAGAGAAGGTTCCGAAGGACATCCCATAATCTACTTAAGCAGAAAACTTTGAGACCGAAAAAAGTTTTAGTGCAACGGAAAAGAATGTGGTCAGAATTATTTTTGCAATAAAAAAATTAAGGTATTATATTGACGGCCAGAAATTTTCCATCGAGATGGATCACAATCCGTTAGTTTTTGAAAAGAAATTCTGGAAATAATCCTAGATTACTTAGATGGGCTCTACCTCTGCAACCGTACCATTACACGATTAGCCTGACAAAGACATTGCTCATGTTGACTGCCTTAGCAGGGTAGAATAAACTCATCAAAAAAATTTTCTTTGTATATAGTTATTTATTTTTGTAAATTGTTTGTGTATCATGTGTAATTCAAAGTCTGGTCAGATATTTTTTTTATTAAGTATTCAATTGTTAAAGTATTGAGCATTCTCAAATAGTATAAAAAGAGTATCAGTTTTTATCAGAGTGCAAACTAAAATAATGTATCAATGTTTTTTATTATTTTTGCCACTCTGGTGTAATAGAGCTTACAGCTTTAATTTTACTCTTTGGTGATTTTTCGTGCCATGCCCAAAAGAATCCTCTTAAGGGGTGGGTGTTGTAACGGTTTCTTTTTAAATGGGAAATTTCTCTGTACATGGGAATAACCTTGACAAAGGTCCTGCATCATGAAACCAGCTGGACCAGGAACATTACTAGAATATTTTCTCATGTCAGTGACTTTTTAAGTGATCTCAATACAACCATTCTTTTCTTGTGTTAAGAAGAGCCGTGAACAAAAGGGTTCCTGTATTGCACCCTTGGAGGTAAAAAGCTTCGATAAAAAATGACCGCTGTGGTCAAAGTATCACCTTGGTGAAATGTGCATTACGAATTCATGTTTTTCTGATGGAGATCCAATAATGGGTCCGATTATGAGTGCCCTCACTTTTTTACAATTTGAGTGGCCGAGATAAACCACTTCCGACATTGAGTGGGGTTGGAAAAAGAGGTAAGTAAGGGAGAATTTAAAAGAAAAAAAGTCTCTGTAGAGGGAGTAAATGGCTCTTAAATCAAGAGAAGGATGTGGCGGATTTAGCATCCTGTTGACATAATAAGGAAGAAAAACTTCTGGGAGATAGAAGGAGAGAAGCTCGAGACAATCATCCATTGAAGAGTAATAATACGAGGAGTGTGTTGCACTGTCCCATATGTGGAAAATGTCTATTTGGAGAAATTATGAGACTATAAAATTCCCAGCTTTTAAAAACTGTTTGTAAATGTCAATGGACAATGACTCAAGTGTTTGAGCACGTCTGCCCTTATAGACAATCTTTTCTTCATAATATTAATCCAGAGACCTTTTCAAAACTGGTGATAAAATATCACGAACCCAAATTTCAACAAAATAATGTAAATAGTTCTTTTGTTTATTAGTCAATAAATGCTTGACCTTAAGATCTAAAAGAAATGTGTGTCTAACGCTACCATCAAACCCAAAATTTGATTGACATGCCATGGACATTTTACGGTGTCATCAAAATATGATGTAGACAGAGTAAAAAACTTAGAAAATATTTCAAAAGACATAATTTTGACTGTAAATATTATTTATACAGTACACTCCCTCTAATCCGCACAGTTCGGGATGAAGGGTTTTGCAGATTATAGAATTTTACAGATTATAGGCCATTTCTTCATTTGCATTCTAATATTTGAATTTATCAACAAATATGGAAATGACACTGTAAATAAATAACACAGAAATGAAAGGAAATGCCTTTTATATAAAAAAACTATTTTCTATATTAGAAATACATTTAAATGATATAATACAAAATTAATAGAAAATATTTCTATTTATATTTAAAGTGGTTTGCTTTATAGCTTTTAATTTATACTCTGCAATTTAATCTCACAGCCTTTTAAGAGTCAGGATATTTTGATCAGTAACAAAAGTTTGTTTTCTAAAAAATTAGGATATTTATCCTCAAGAGCTAAACCATACTTGCCAACCTCCTGCTTTTTTAAAATCTACAAAACATATTTTAAACCAGAAATTTTATTTAAAAATTTCAATCAGTTATGTTACAAATGACTTCCACCTGGAAGCAAATAATATTAATTTAATAAATTTTCTGGTTAAAAGTCTGCTTTTTCATTTAAAAAAAAAAGCGGGAGGTTGGCAAGTATGGCTAAACCCTTCTTTGAAAGCAATTGTATCTTTTATATAGCCAGCAAATGCATTCAGAATATAGCAGTCTAATAGTTGTTTACTAGGATAAGATACACAAAAACATTTCCTTCTAATTAATGCAGAAATTCATTAAAATTTCGTAATAAATTCATCAGATATATCAACATTTATTTTGGTAAAGTGTAAAATATCTTGCTTAAAAAAAGATTTTAACTGTTTACATCTAAAATATAGTGTGGATTATAGGCGTTTGCAGATTATAGAGTTGCGGATTAGAGGGAAGGGACCGTATATGATTTAAAAAGAATTATGTAAAATTTAGCTGCTTAAAAAAAGTTACCAGTTTTTTTTTTTCTCTGAAATATAAAATTAAAAACAAATGGATAACATTCTTAGTTATTACAAGTATCGGATACAGCGAATGTTTTTCAAAGCCCCGTCCACTTCACAATTTGCGGGCTGAACTGTATTTGACTGTTTGTAATTTTTTTTTTTGTGTTTTGTTTTGATGTTATAAATACAAAAAAAAAAAAAAAAAAAAAAAAAAAAAAAAAAAAAAAAAAACCCTAAAAGATACCCTTAAAAAAAATAAATTAAAAAAAAATCTTGATTTTTAGAAGAATCCTAAGATATTTGGGCTTCTGCGGTTGATTTTCCTGTGAAATTTTGGTTGCAAACATGTTAAAATGAATATGAAAGAAAATTAAAATCTTTTCTAAAATTCAGCAGCTTAATTTTCTACCACATGATGTTCTACTATTTTGTTTTATGTTTTTGTATTGTCATATTCTGCCTATCCTGTGCATTACAAAAATGTTTAATTTTATAGTATGTTGTTATACCTAAAAGAAGGTCCATGGCTGAAGCAATTCAGATATTACTGTCACATGCTCTTGGAGATGCAATTAGCCCTTATATTATTGGTGCTGTGAGTAAAATTTTATATTTTTTGCATTTTTCAATTTAATTTTCTTCCTGTGATAAATTTTTACTTAATATAATTTATTTACAGATATCTGATGCAATAAATACTGATGATACTGATGCAAAAATGAAATATATTAGCCAACAGTATGCACTTTTCCTTCCAATGTTTCTGTTGGTATTTGGAGCCTTATTTTTCTTCATAAGCTCATTTTTTGTTGTTGAAGACAAAGAAAGATGCAATAAAATAACTCATGGTATGTTTTAAAATTTCATTATTTAGAAAGCTTCTTTTATTTAATTATCTAAATTCTGTATATGTGAAGATGTTTTTTATAAATAATTTTCAGTAGTATGCCAACTTTTGGTTTTTGCTACAGGGATGAGATTCATTGTTGACTATATACTTAACAGGGAGGGGACGAGGAGAGAACCCACTTATTATGTTGAAAAACTTTTAACCTTTCAAAAACTAATATATTGTAACTAATTATGCATTGCTAATTAAATAACTAGTAATTAAATTTTATTTACTTTGACAATTGGATTAATAATTTAATTTAACACTTATTTTAATCAAATAAGCTATTATAAAGTAATTGCATACTAAAACAAAACTGTCCTCTGATTCCATTTTATATACATATAAAATTTCCAATGCATAAGAAGTCACAGGAGCAGATTCTGTGAAATAAAATGTATAAATACAAAAGCCATTTTAAATGTGCAATTTATTTCTAAACTGCACATGCAAAAAGAAGCCACTGAATTTCATTTACCTAATTAATGCTAATTGATCAGTCAGTTCTACACAGCTTATGTCCATACTATTTTCGATCTATGCTTATATTAAATAACTACAAAATGTAAACTGGTCTTTTTTAGGTTAAAATTATTTTTTAGAGTTACTTTAAAAAGAAAAGTCTGCTACATTTGACTGCATACCACATAGGGGTGTCATTTTAGATTTTGCTTGGAGGAGGCAAACGGGCATGGTGAATCCAGATTTTTTTTTTGCCCACTTGAAATGAAATTTTTTTTCGCATTTATTTTTTATGCATATTTTCAAAGAAATATTTTGCTGTTATAATTTACTTACATGCAATTATTAATACCATATTTTGCAGGAATAATGCCACAACGTTAAACTAGCTTTTTCTGGTTTGAAAACAAAAATGCAGCCAATAACTAGGTGAGGCTTGTAAATAGTACCAAATTTATTGCCGACCTTTATTTTAAAATTTGGAAATCTGGTTAAAAAAAGAAATATTAATCCATGATCTTATGTCATACACCTGTGAAAACAAAAAAACAATATCTCACATGGCAGAATCATATTAGCATGTTTTCAAATGATGCAATTTTCGCAACAGTGCAATTGCACTTTGACCAGGCATCACATTCAATCATAATGGCTCTCCTCAAGTTCACCTCAGAGCATCTTGCATGCCATATAAGATATAACTTCTCCCATTTTCTCCTTCCTTCATTCTTTGCCGGCGCCTGTAAAGCTATGGGAAAACTATTTTACTCTATGTTTGTCATTGTTTTCAGCTTTAAAAGAATATGTATACTCAGAGTTTATTCTAGGATCAAGGGCAGGCAGGGTGCACTTTGCCATAAAAGGGTACTTTGGAGAGAAAAAAAAGGGCACATTTATGTAATGATAAAAAGTCAACTCTTCCTCCCTAACTCCACCCCCTAAATGTTTTGCATCTCCCCCTTTACCCCTCCCTGACACTTTGCAGTGACAATATAAAATAATCATCTTAAGTTCCCTTTCTAAATAATTAAATATTAAATAGCTTTAACATTTTTAAACTGTGTACAGAGGGGGGAGAAGGGTAAAGTGGAAAAATCCAGGGTGGGGGGGGGGGGCAAGGAATTTAGATGAGTGATTATTTATTGTTACAATAAAGAAACAAACAGAACTGAAAAGTTTTACAGATTTTAAACTTTGTAAGCTGAGGAACAGAGGGGTGTAGCAAAATGAGAAAAGCAGCCTTTTTTGAGAGGAGAGGAGAGGAGAAAGAGGTTGATTAGATGACTACATAGTTATTTATCATTGTTAACAATTTTACAATTGGGACAGAAAAAGTAAAAAAATTAAAAAGTTTTAAAGACTAAGTTTTTTTGTGGTAGAAAAGAGGGGTGGGGAAGGGAGAAGCAATTTAAGGTGGGGTAAAAGATTTTAAATGATTATGTATTATCATCATATCAGTAAAGTAACAAAGATAGCAAAAAATAAAATTAAAATTAAAGAGGTATGAAAATTTTTAACTTTGTGAGCTGGGAGAGGAGATAATAAAGATTTATGAATATGACAGAAGAAGTTAAATAGTTTTAAAGATTTGAAATTTTGTGTGCTAAGAAAAAAGCGAGAAGTGGCAAATTTGAAAGTGAAGAGGATTTTAGATATATATTTCAATCAGTGTGTGAAATGAAATATTTTCTGTATCAATAACTTCCATACACTATATTCTGGTGTTTAACACACACTTTTAAAGCAAGAAAATTGGTAAAAATTTACAGGCGCATGTTGTATGCCTCATATAAAAATGAAAGCTTAAAAATTATGCATAAGAATTGAGATTTCTATATTAACGTGGTTATTTGAATGAACAAGAGTAATGTTTTGTGGAGATTCAAGCAGATAGCCTTGGCAATAGTGTATGTCCTCATTTCACATTTGCTTATTTTCTTTATGATTTTACTTGTTCATACATTTTTCATGCTACATATCTCATGAAAGTATCTTTGCGGAAAAAAAAAAAAAAGAGAGAGGGGGCTGCACATTGTATAGCAAATATACCTAAAAATAAATAGTCTCAAATCATTCGTGTGCATTATATGCCAGGATAATTAGTATTCTTTTTATCATAATTGCACATTAACCACTTCAATGGTAGCCCCGAGATAAGTCTGGGGTAATAACACTGTTTCCCTATCTCTGCTGCCTGTAAAGTGGTTAATGAATTAAAGGCACAGCAACAACATCAACATGTTGTGCATGGTTGTCACAAAACGAGTATGGGATTTTCCCTTCTACAAATAGATAATGAAGATGTTTTAGCAAGAAAAATATCTTATTAATAAAATTTGATGACCTGCCTTTTTTCCATTAATGGGTAAATCTGATAAAAATAAATTACATAGGTATTAATGATGGCGAAATTGTTTAATTTTACTTGCTGATTGAAAAACAAAACATAATTTCTACTTTTTAGTGCTTTTTAATTGAATAAAAGGGTATTTAAAAGTATTTAAATCACTGTATTTTAGTTTTGTAAAAAAAATTTAATCCAGATATCATGGGTCCTTATTAGCTGAAATTTTTTATCAATCCATTGTTGAAGTGAAGATTTTAGATTATGTTTGTATGTATGAGTTTAATACATGAAAAAAAAATAGGTCTAATTTTCTATACAATCAAATTAGAAAACTATATATTCGTCTTCAATAGAAATAAATTTCATTTAAAGAAGAATTACACTTAATCAAAAAAAAAAAAGAAAGAAAAGAAAATATTCAAAGACATTTTTAATATAAATTTCAATGCTATAAGTTTCCGATTAAATGTATGCTAGATGTAGACTGAATTGTCTACATTAAAAAAGTTAATAAACCTTTATTCACTAAAATCAACTTGTGTTTCAATAGCATTGTGATTAAGATAATACAAACTACTGTTCTGTTGAAATATTTTCAGTTCGACTTGAAATTTTAATATGGAAAGCAAAAAATATTTTTTAAATACTTAATTAGCCTATTTCATGCCAGTGTGTGGTACAAATGAAAATAAAATTGTATTGAATCTATCCTACCTATTTTAAACTCAAATATTTTTTCATACAGTTAAAAAAAAAAAAAAAAAAAAAAAAAAAAAACAGTTTATTTAAATTTAATTATGCTATTTCCTGCTAGGAAGTTGCTAGAAAGAAAAATAAAATTGTGCTGAATCTGTCCAAATTATTTTAACATGAGTAGGGCTTCATGTAGTAAAACATAAAAAATTAAGTTACTTATTTCTCATTTTATTTTTATTTATAGCATCCCAAATGGAGCACTGAAAAAAAAAGTTCTGAATCAGCTTTACCAATTTTTAACTTCAGTACAGCTGTCATAGAGTGAAACAATTTTTTAAAATTTGGTTAATCCATTTTACATTAGGGGCATTATCAGCATAAAAGTTCAATTAAATCTGTACTATCTAATTTTAATGTAGTGTATGGCAAACATAAGGAAAAATCCATATTAAAATTTTAGTTTTGCAATTTCCTAGAGGGTACTACTAGCAAGAAACTAAAACCTTCATGTGAATTTTTTGTCAAAACATAAATTTGGCCACAACAGAAGTTTATTCTGAAGATTTGAGGGAAATTTGTTTATGGAAAGGAAGTTCAAATTGTGTCTGAAAACCTAGATGAAGCCATAATTATATATAAAGATACATGAAGCCATCACATGTTATAAAAGTCTTAGAAAAAAGTGCAGTGCATCTGAATTATTTTGTCACCCTGTAAAAGAACTTTAAATGTTACACTTTATATTTTCAATGGAGAAAATATCATACTAAGTCACAGTAATATATACATATTTCATAAAAGTTTGAATCAATGCAATGGCTTAATAATGTAAAGCATTTTATGTGTATTGCCCATAGACGGTATTGTAATCATTCTTTTGTGTGCCCCTGTAAGATCAGTGCTATACACACCATCTTTAAGAAAAATCATGCTGTAGAGGACTATAAAAACATACTAAACTTATATTACTGTCACCACCCTACATATCCTGCATTTAACCCCCTGGCCGCCGAGGAAAAGAGCAAAATTGTAATGTTGTTTTCTCTGTAATTTTTTTAAAATGCTAAAAAAAAAGCTTATTTTTTTCAACATGATATAAAAAATTTAATTATCTATAGGAATGTAATGCTTGAGAGTATTAACAACAACTTAATCTTTCAAAACTGGATTATATTTGTAGAATTAACTTAATTTAAAAAATGCTTTTATTGCAGTAAAACCTACAGCTTAGTGAACGGATATATCAGTTTACGGTGGTGAGAAGGTTAAGCATTTCAAAAAATATTTCATAAAATCACTGTATTAGGATTTTGTATATATGTAGATATTTTGTGTCCCCATGTAAAATAACTATAAATATACATCCCCATATTTTTTGTGAAGAAAATGCCATAATAAGCCACAGTAACATATACAAATTTCGTTGTGTTTCTAATAACACAATGACATAACATAAAGTGTTTTTCAGGGATGCCACTCTTCTGCCAAATGGCAGATTTGTTTTTGTTTTTTTAGTTTTTCAGAATCCACGATTTTTGTCAAATGATCGTGGGAAAAAACCACGTTTTTCATGAATTGATCACAGAGGGAAACTGCAATTTTCATCAAATGATTGTGAAATCAAACAGCAGTTTTTGTCAAATGATTGTAAAATAAGTGTTTTTCATAAAAGAATCGCAATATCAACACGCGATTTTCGTAAATAAATTGTGGTATCAAACAGCGATTTTTATCAAACAATCATGAAATAAAATGGCGATTTTTGTCAAATGATCCTGAAATAAAATCTCATTTTTCATCAAACGATCGTGAAATATAAACGTTATTTTAGTCAAATGATCCCAAAAAAAAACCCTGCAAAATTTCGCTATTTGCTCGTGGAACAAAACAATGAAGTTCATCAATCGATCGCAGAAAAAATTGTGCATTTTGTCAATTGACTGAAAAAATTTCACAAATTTCTTCGAGTCACAGAAAAAAAAGTTGTGAAAATCGTCAATTGCTTCCAAAATTTACAACTTATTTTCTGCATGGGAATAATAAAAAAGAAATCCTTAATGAATTAGTGCCAGGGCCATTCCATGTCAAATCAACCAGTGACTCATCCTGACCATTTCAGATTTCAATGAAACTCTCAGGAATCATTCTTCCTGATGATATAAATGAGAATATATTTTTATAATTTTTTATCACATTAAATTTTCATACAATTATTTAATTTTTGAAAAATCATCATTTTTTGGGTTGCATAAATTTTTCAATTTTGAATTTCCCAAATTCTATCAGGCATACAGAATTTTATGACCCCTGATTTTAAAGAGAAATTTATAAGGTTTAATTTGATATCCAAGTTGACTATGCTCAGTTAAAAAAATAAATTAAATTTTTTTAAATTTAAAAATTAAAAATTTTTCATATAGTGTTTTTTAAAAATTTTTGAAAAAATGTATGTTTGTTGTAATATTATAAGCTTAAATTTCTGAAATTTTTAGAGTGGGATCTCAATGGGATCAAGAGTTATGAAATAAAAACTGAAAATTACCATTCAAATAACAATCTAATTCTAGCTATTTTGTTATTTATGTATTATTTGAATGGTAATTTTCAGTTTTTATGTCATAACTCTTGATCCCATTGAGATCCTACTCTAAAAATTTCAGAAATTTTAGCTTATAATATTACAACAAACATAATTTATTTTTAAAAAACACTATCTGAAATTTTTTTAAATTTTAAAGTAATTTTTTTAACTGAGCATAATCAACTTGGGTATCAATTTAAAACTTATAAAATTATCTTTAAAATGAGGGGTCATAAAATTCTGTATGCCTGATAGAACTTGAGAAATTCAAAATTGAAAAATTTATGTAACCCAAAAAATGATGATTTTTCAAAATTTAAATAACTAATTGTATGAAAATTTAATGCGATAAAAAAAATTATAAAAATATATTCTCATTTATATCACCAGAGAGAACGATCCCTGACAGTTTCATTGAAATCTGAAATGGTCAGGTTGAAAATTGAAATTTTTTGGTTGGTTTGACATGGTTTGACCCCCCAACAAAAGTTAGTGTTCAATTTTTCTCTTTCCACAACATGAAGGTCAGAAATTCTTTGTCATTCTAATTTTGTTTAGTCATTCATTCTCATTTTGTCATTGAATCTGTTGCTAGGTCACCTCAATTGATTTAAAATGATGCAGTATAAAATTTCTCACTGAGCTCATTGAATCTGTTGCTAGGTTACCTCAATTTATACAAAATACTATGAACTAAAGAAAAATCATGTGAATTAACAGCATATTTCAAACTGTTTGACTGATGTGTGTTTAAAAAGATGCAAGTGTTAAAGGTTTACAAAAAAAAAAGTTTTGGTTTTCTTTCATTTTTTTTTTAAAGATAGTTAAAAGATAGTTAGTTATAAATTTTATTCTTTATAATTAATTTAGTTTATTATAAACAATATAGTTTACAAAATTCAACCATAAATGTTGTAAAATATGTCATAAATGTTACTCCACATGTAATTTCCTCTTTTTTGTTATTTTCTGAGTAGCATCCCTGATTTTACTTATACTGTCCTAGACAGTAGTATAATCAAATTTCTCTGTGCCCTTGTAAAGTAATTATCAGTACCATACACACCATCTTCAAGAAAAATTATTCTGTTGGGGACTGTAATAACATTCTAAAATTATATTTTCAAAATTCTACAAAGACACATTTAAGCATTTCAAAAAACATTTCACATACTTGTTTCATATAATCATTCTATTAGAATAGGGTTTAGGGTAGATATAAAAAAAGTATTCTGAAAAATATCTATGAAACAAAACCTATTTTGATTCATGTAATGACAAATCTAATAACAGGTATGTATACTTGATATTCAAACTTATATCTTCACATTTATTATTGAGATAGGATGAGTTATTTGACTGAAGAATAAATGTTTCTTTTAAAAAATCTGCATTAGACGTTTTCTTAACCCATCTTTTTTTAACAGGTTGGATGTTAGCAAAAGTATAAAAAATAAAATTTTGCTTTTAAAGTTTGCTGTGTTAAGACATATAATTCATGGTATTGAATTTGTATTGACTTTAAAGTTACATAATTTTGTAAATGCTAAATAAAAATAACTAAAATAAAAATATATTTATAATCTCCATTAATATTTTAATTTGGTTTTCGTATTGTTTGTGCCATTTTACCTTTACATTTGTTATTTCTGTTTAATTATTAATTCTATTTTATAGGTGAAACGCTTGCTGCTGTCTTCATTTCTGATAATTCCACAGAATGTCAAGAAAATTCATAGAAATTTATTTCTAATAGAATTTTATGTACTTTCTGGAATTTTTAAATTATAATAAAAAAAAAATGTGCATTAACTAAGTACATCTGTTTACATTTGCTGTATATTACAAGCTATCTAGTTTTGATTTTCAGAAAATCCGTCCATGGCTTGTTACCCTGTTTTACAGATTTTCTTTTTACATTTAATACAAATCACTTGTTATCTAATCGATTCCTATGGCACAAATTAGAAATGAAAGATGCCAATACCCTGCTATAATATTGAGTATTCAGTGCAGCTTTGAATTGTACATTACTGCAATGTAGGTATTGATTTGTGTAAACTTGACTTTGCCTTGTTTGAGTACATATATTCCTAGCCTGTTTTATGTATGCCGATATGATGTATCATATATTTTGTTATTAGTTGTATATATATATATATATTGTTAAATCAGTATTAAGATCTGCTTGTTATGTATATTAATTTTTAATGCAATATACTTGTGTTTTTGTATGTTTTTATATTAATGTTATAACTGATTATTATTATTATATATATATATTAAACATATTAATGAAGTGAAGTGTCTGTCTATTTCATCTTCAAATTTAACACTTCCTATTACTGTGGTTTGTAGAATAGTGGTGAATGTTATTTGATTAATACATTACCGTCCAGAGATATAAAAATATGTTTTGTAGAAATTATTGCTCATACCATAATTTTATAAAGTAGAAAACAAGGTGTAATCCAAGTATACTTGCTTGTAATTGGTTGTGAGCAGGTTTCAATTTGTCTTTCAAGCAACTACATTTCGCCCTCATTTTCGAAAAATCACCGGCATTCAATGTATTAGATATAAAAAGAAAGTTTTAACATTGTCATTTTTTGTTCTATTAAAGTAATGAAAAATATACAGTATTTTCAGTTATTTTAAAATTAGTTACATGTTACATATTATTTTCATTTTAATGCAGGGAACAAAAGGTAAAAACTAACTGAAAATAACATTCTTTAGAAAGATTTTCTGTCATAAGCAGAAGAGAAAAAATACTTTATGATTGCTAATTTTTAAGGTTTCGTTCATCTGATGAAACCCTATTCATCTCACTCCTCTGTCTGTCTGTCCATCACAGAGTTCATTCTCAGAAACTATATAAGTTAGAGACTTGAAATGTTGCATACTTATAGCCGAATACCTCTGATTACATGACAAATCGTAAAATTCTGAAAAGAGATTTTAAATCCAAACTGTAATTTCAGTCTTTTTTGCATAGGCTTGATTGCTCTGCAGTACCGCATTTGCCTGCAAATCAAAAGGTTTCAGGTTCAAAGCTGGTCTTTGAAATTTGAAAATTTTTCCCTGGAATAGATTTCATTGTCTAATAGATTCAATTTTACAGAATTTAAAATTTCTTTTTGCCATTTTAAGGCCAAAAGTTGTCATATTCTTTTTTTTTATTTCAACAGTTCTTTTTTTGAGAAATCGCAAAATTTTAAATTGACTACATTTCATTGCCCAGTGGATTTAATAAAATTTTTTAATGGTGCTGCCATCTACGCTCTTACTGAAAAAGATTAAGGATTTAATAATTATAAATTAATGATTTGGATTTATTAATTAAAGGATAAAATTGTTTTGAAAGGAATATTAAACAAAACCCTCTGTTCGATCTTCAATCACACTTACCCACTTGCTGTAAATATGTAGCAAAATTTTCAAAAAAATCTTTCAGGACTTAGGAAACAAAACATGAGATATCTTCTTTACATTTGAAACATGCATATACAATTTTTAATAGAAATATAATTTAATTAGATATTAGTTTTGTCACCAGATGCAAGGATGAAAACGCTGTGCCACAAATGGCTGATTGTTACCACTAAAATTTTATAGTACTTCTCACCTTTTTTAATGACAGAATTTCTGAGATTTAATAAAGCAAAGAATACTATTAAAATTTAGTGGTGAAAATCGGCCATTTGTGGCACAGTTCTTTCATCCCTGTTAGATGGTACCTGTGAAAACTGGATGATAAACAACTTAACCCTTCACTGCACGATTTTTTCTATTTGTATGGAAAAAATTATTTGAAATCTATGTATCGGTCTAATAATGGGAAAAATAGTAAAAAAAAAAAAAAAAAAATACAAATTTTCAGCTAAAATTTGATATTTTATGACGTGTACCCTATGTACACAGTTAGGGTTTTAAAATATTGTATTGCTATATTTTACAACTAAATGAGCTTAACTTAATTTTATCTGCTGAACACTCTGCAACTTTTTTTATATTAATATTTTTAAGTATTCAGTAAAAATAATGAAAGTAAATTTTACCTTTAATAGCTTGATTGAAACAAAATGGACAAAATAAGTGTTATTCCTTTCTTTGGACTGTTCTTGATCAGGGATAGAGATCATATTGGCCAAATTCATGGCACATAATAAGAATTAGTGTTTTTAGGTATGTGCCAGATGTGGCACATGGTGCAGTGAAGGGTGAAGGTTCCACAGAAAAAAATTTCATTACATCATTAAAATTTCTGAATACTTATTAGTAAAAGTTAAAAGAAATAAAACCCCTCCCTTTTATTTATAACCGGGCTGGGGGACTGACTGCATATGAACTTTCTTTACATAGATACAGAAAACAGAACATTTCCTAGATAATTCATTTTTCAGATCCAAAAAAAAGCAACTCTAATTTATTTTTTCTTAAAAATGTTACACATTTTTAAATTTAAAATTACATTTGTTTTCTCGAATATAAACATTTAAATGCATTTCAATACCAATAGATAGCAGTTTTTAATATTCATATTTTTCCTTCTTTCTGATTTTTTTTATGGAAAATAATTTACTTTTCTTAGTATTGACAAACTTTAATAAAAATATTGCCAAAAATTTTAATTTATTTATTTGATAATCACATGTAAAGCTTTTAATTTAAAATTTTAAATAAAAACTCATTAATTAAAAAAATATGTATGGTAAATTTTCCTTAATTATAACATACACATATTAACTCTATTTGTATGAATACAGACAATGGAACATTTCTCCCAAGAACTCAGCTTTTAGGTCCAAAAAAAGAGCAACTCCATATTTTTATTTTTAAATATTTTACAAATGAAGACATTTTGAAGTAAAATTGCATTGGTTTTTTTGAACATAAACATTGCACTGCATTACAATACTAGAAGATGGTGCCATTGTTTTTTTTATATAAATATTTTTTCCTTTTTTTTTTCCAACAAAAAATAATCGCATCTTAGTACCTCACCTTTTCTTAGTATATATGCCTTAAAGATTTTAACTTAAAATTTTAAATACAAAATCATAAAAATTTGGGGGATTCCATCAGGTGAAGACTCTCATAAGCTAATGTGAAACCTATGAGGTGGTTCTTTTCAAATATCTCATTTGCATTTTAACATTTTAAATATTTTTTTTTTTCATTGGATAGCTGACGTCGATCTACATTCATATCCCCTCCTTTTTTTTTTACTCTTTTGACTTTGATGACAGATTTGTTTTTTTATAAAGTTAGTTTCACTTTTCCATTGGATAGCTGAGGTCGATCTACATTTGCCCCCCTCCTTTTTTTTACTCTTTTGATTTTGGTTGCAGATTTTCTTTTATAAAGTTACTTTCACTTTTGGAACCAGCTCCGAAAGTGAAAGCCATCTAGACTTGCTCGGTGACCCTCTGAAATAAAGCCAGTCCAAAACTGATTTCCCACTCCGTTTAGTGGTAGAAAAGCATCCTAAAATGCTTATTGTGCATACTTGCTCTATTCAGACAAAATCACTCTGTTATTAAAAGTATAGATTGTTGTTATTTTTACGTTAAGTTCTGAACAAATGAAAGCAGAGTTCTGTTTATCTATTATATGGTTATATTCCTCAACTGTTATGCTTCATTAAAGATTTATTTTTAGATAAATTGTAATTTAATTAGTTTAGAACTTAATAGAATAATAAAAAATTCTTATGATCCAAACTTAAAGAAATAAAAAAGACATTATTTATTTTGGAATGAGGCATTGCAAGCATTCTCTTTACCTTTTATATTTATTATATTATTATCATACGATATCTTTTCCAGATGTTACAGGAATCTACAATAAAGTTTTTGTTTTCAGACAGTGGTAGCAAAGATAGAAAACTTTAGGAACACTACAAGACGTGTCATATATGTATTGTTTCTACAAAATAATAATAGAGCATAAAAACCTTAACAAAAAGTAATAGAGAACATTTTAATCTTTGTGCATTGGAGGGAGGAGAGAAAGGAAGAATTTGTTTTTTTGGGGGGGGGGGGAGGGGGCGTAAATTAGATGATTATTTCATTATTGTTACAAGAAAGTTATACAAAAAAAAGTTAAAAAAAAAATGTTTTGAACTCTGTGGGAGTGGTGTTAAAAAAAGGATTTTGTGTGTGTGTGTGTGTGGGGGGGGGGTACTGTAAATGATTATTTAATTATTGTTACAACAAAATGGCAAGTAGAGCAGAAAAAAGAAATAAATATTTTCAAAGATTTTTAACGTAATCAGGTGCATGGGAGATGGGTAATAGAGGACATTTTAAACTTTGTGCACTGCAGGGAGAAGTTAAGGAAGAATGTTTGTTTTTTTGGGGGGGTGGGGGTAATTTAGATGGTTATTTCATTATTGTTACAAGAAAGTCATACAAAAAAAGGTTTTTTTTTTTTAATATTTTGAACTCTGTGTGTGGGAGTGGTGTTAAAAAAAAAGAGGATTTTTTTCGCAGTGGGGTGGGGGAGCTGTAAATGATTATTTAATTATTGTTAAAACAAAATTGGAAGTAGAGCAGAATAAAGTGAAATAAAGTTTTTTTAACGTAATCAGGTGCATGGGAGCGGGAAGCAGAAATTTTCAGAGGAAAGGACAATTTAGGTGATAGATTATTAACATTTAGATTAAGACAGCAAAATATTTAATTCCTAATAATAAAGAAACGTCACAAGCAAATAAAATAGCAAGTTATTGTAACAATTTAAATTTTAAAGTAACTGATACAGGAAGGTAAAGAAGAAATAACCACTGTAGGTGGTGCTCCTTGCTGTAGTTATTTGACACAAAATTTGTGGAAAAAAAGTCTGAGTCCTGGGAGTTTTGTCTTGAATATAAGCAAGAAATTAAAAATTATATTGAAGCTATAAGAAGCATCGAAAGTTCATAAAAATATTTTTCTTTTTTATGTTTTTTGTTATTTTTAAGGATCTTAAATTGTTATTATTTTCACTTTTTTTAATGGAATATTTTTTTTTCACCTGGAATTTTATAGATTTTATTTTCTCCCTCTTTGATAATGATCATTTCAAAAATCATTTTTATATAATTGAATATTTGTTGTTTAAGTAATGTTTTTAATATGATAGTTTCTTAGTATAATTAACCTGCTTTAAAACTAAAAAAATGCAAACTGATTTTATTAAACATCTTTCATGTGGTTCTCAAATTAAAGCTCTCATCTTTTTGACACATAAACAAAGTTATTTTTAAGTAAAATAATGCTAAAAAGTGATAAAATATCTTTATTAAGATTGATGATCGTTTCATCGCACCAATGGCGATATTTTCAAAATCATTTATGATAGAAAATATTTTCACAAAATTTAAAAACAATAAACATAGTAAACAATGTCACGAGACATGATGCATAATGAAAAATATTGCAAACCTAAAATTAATTAAAATTAAATTAGCTATTTGTGAGCGTGGATTAATTTTCATATAATTTAACAAAACAATAACATGGTAAACAATGTCACGGGACAACATGCATAATGAAAATCATTGCAAAACATAAAATAAAAATAAAATTATCTATTAAATTTTAAAGTAACTGATATAGGAAGAGAAAGAAGTGATAAGACAAAGATAATTTTATTTTTATTTTATGTTTTGCAATGTTTTTCATTATGCATGTTGTCCCGTGACATTGTTTACCATGTTATTGTTTTGTTAAATTATATGAAAATTAATCCACGCTCACAAATAGCTAATTTAATTTTAGGTTTGCAATATTTTTCATTATGCATCATGTCTCGTGACATTGTTTACTATGTTTATTGTTTTTAAATTTTGTGAAAATATTTTCTATCATAAATGATTTTGAAAATGTCGCCGTTGGTGCGACGAAACGATCGTCAATCTTAATAAAGATATTTTATCACTTTTTAGCATTATTTTATTTAATCTGTTTATAAGTGATTTTTATACATGTTTTTATAAAGTTATTTTTATTCATAACTGGCCAAAATTTCCAGGTATTTCTATTCCAATACTAAAAAATTGTGTGTTTTTGTTCTTTTTCTTTTCTTTCTTTTTTTTTTTTTTTTGAAAATAAAGACAATTTTTTAAACTATGGTGTCAAAGATGTCATTTTGAACCAATTTCAGAGAGAGATAATCAGTGAAAGGTCGTCACCGGGGAGCAACCAATTCTACTTCAAGATGATATACATTGTAAGAAAATGAAAAACTAGTCTTAAAATTTATTAGGAAAATTTTCCTATTATAAGTTTCTTATGCATATCTGCCTAGTAATTTAAGAAAATAGTGCCACTTTTAAGTTTTATCATACTATTACATACTGATATGTCACTCTATATCAGGTAGCTAATTTAGTCATTACTTAAAATTAACAATGTTGTCAATTTTACTTATGTGCATGTTTTGAAAAGAAACCTGGATTTACAATAAATAGTCATTGTTTTTAATAGTGTAACAGTTTTCAATATTAGTAGAATTAGTTGCAATACAGTATAGAATCCATTATCCGGAATCCTTGGGACCTGGGGCATTCCGGATAAGGGGTTTTTCCATAATTCGGAACACTACCACAAATATTTTCTAATGTACATAAATATGAAATACTGGTTAGCATAAATAATATTAAAAATACTGTATAACACATTTGTGGAATTAATTCAATAAAACACAATTAAGGAAAAGTTTAATTAATTTTTATTTACAAAAAAAAAAGTTAAGTAATAATTTTAAATTATAATAAAACTTACAAATGAACAAGATCAAAAATAAAATTTAGTTTGGGGGTTCAGATGCAGATGCTTGGGAATTAGTTTTTTGGAAAAATCCTTTTAAAGTTGGCTGCTTGTAACGTTTCTCTTTTACAATCTGGTCTTGAATTTTATATAAGGACATTATTTGTTGTTCATGGAAATAACTTCTTTGTTCCATGCCTTGAATTAATTGTTGAGTGTAAAATATCATTTGTTCATTAGATATTTTTTCTACCTCCTTATTCTTGTCACCATCATCACTACAATCATCAGATGCACCTTTAGTCAGCATTTCACAAATTTCACTGTATGTCATCTGATGACCAAGTGGAGCATTATTGTCTATATTGAAACAAACTTGAACTGCATCTTCATCCAATAATTGGGGAGGGAGGGAGGGGAATATATTGAAAGTTGACTTTTTATTTATTTTTGTTTTGTTTATGAATTTATCGCATGGAAAGCGGACAGAAAAATACAAGAGGCAAAATTATCAACACTTAAAATGCAGATTTCCGCAAATTTGCGGAGATAAAGAAATGCATAATCAGGGGTGGGGAAATGCATAATTTTACTCGCCACTGGCGAGTGAATTTTCTGACAAGGTGAGTGAATTTTTTGGTAGTCTTTGAAAACTGTGAAGTATAGAGATATGTGAAAACTTTTCTTTTTTTTTTTCTCCGTAGTTAGCTTTTTTTTACTTTCCTAATTACTGCGATGTAAACATGGTACTAAGTTATATTTTATATTAACCTTTCCATCTCTTGTTTATATTTCTTAATTTTACAGGGGGAAAAAAGTATGAAAATGCATTATGTAGTAATAGTAATAAACTATTTTTGAGTTGCGTAAATTTTGTCATAAAATTTTTCAACTGTGCGTTGCATTTTACTGGCTGGTGAAATAAATCCTTGGCTGGTAAAATTTTCTAGATATTCCCCACCCCTGTGCATAATTACTGTAATATTACATTAACCCACCCTCCCCTATTTTGTAAACAAATTTGATATTTAAAAAAAACCAACAAAAGCACCCCCCCCCCCCCCCTTCAAAAAAAAAAATTGCGAAGCACCGTACCACCTTCCTGTCTTATCCAATTCCGAATCTCTGCTTTTCTACTGTTTGATGGACGCAGCTGAAAACAGTAAAACGAACATTTCTCTCATTCTCCTAATTGGCTGAATTGTAGGTGCGCCTTTAGATGACGTCAAAGGTCAGAGCTTGCCAACAGATTTTCGATTGCAGAAAACGCACTCAAATTCTAAGTGATGTTTCGAAAATATTTTTTTTCAAAAGGTTAAAATTAAAATTTTTTATAAGGGATTTTAGCATTTGAAACAGAAAAATATGAAATTTAAGAATATGTAGTTAGTTTTCCCATGTTTCTAAACACCAATGTAAACTAAAAACAAAGGACAACGATGCAAAGTCATAAAAATGATCAAAAAGAGAACTTATGTCCGATGATTGTGTACATTCAATTCTTATCTTTCATGGGAGTGTCATAAGTGGGATCGTAGGGAGAGTGCGCTTTTAAGTTTGTGCTTTTTAAGTTCTGTTTTTTAATTATCTCAGTTAACCAAAAAAGAAAAATCTGAATATCAGGGCAGGCTTTGGACTATTCTTATAAACATTTTCGGATTTCAACAGGCGGTAGATTTCGATAGCCACTTTTAATCTCTGTAAGTGGCCTTTCCAATTACTTTACGATTTTTTGCTGCATTTGGGGGGGGGGGGGGATTAATGGGATATTACAGTACCTTGAGGTGAATGAGAAAAAGTTTAAAATATTCAAAATATCGATTTATAAAGCATGTTAACTCTTCAATAAAATATGAAAAAAAAAAACTGCAATTTTTTATGAAATGAAAGCAAGTTTCAGTTTCGGATCGTTTAACGTTCCGGTTTTTAGAGCGTTCCAGATATCGGGACGCCGGATAATAGATCCTATACTGTACTAACAAGGGTACCACCAAACATGGTGCTCGCAGTTTTTGATGATTTTAAACTATGTTGTAGGGATTGTATCCCTAATTATTCTGGCAAAAGGTTTTCTTCAAATGGGCCTTAGTTTATGAGAAATTGGGGGTCAACGTTCAGCATATATTTCAAATATCTATTAGTTTGACATTTTACACCTAGTCTTTGTGGCTTTGAGGTAATGTGCACCCCCACAGCTTTCCCACAGGCAGACGGTTTGATCTCATCTTGTGCCTCTTTTTTTAAAAAAATTATTTCACATTTTTAACATGTTAGAAATTTTACGCTGAATTATGAATTCAGCAGCTTTGAACTTTTTGATATTTTCCTAATAAATTACCATCTCAAATTTTTTATGCATATTTATATTTTTGTGAAATTTTTAAACTAATATTTCTATTGGCAAAAATCTAAACAAATTTATATCTGGAATTTAAAAAAAAATATTTACCTTTTAATATTTTAAGTGCAGATCTAAAATAATACTTTTTTTTTCTAACATTATGGAATTTTAAATAGAAATTTGTCGTTTTTTTTGTATAACTTATGAAAAAAATATTTTTCAGGTCAAATCACCTAAACGTATTTATGATTAGATAATTCTAATAGTATATCTTCAAAACAGTAATAAAATATTAAAGCAGTAACACTTGTATGTAAATTTTTACCAGTTTTTAAATTTTCAATGTCCTCTAAGTGCATTTATATGTAAAGTTCAAACTCAACATTATTTTCCATTTGCACAAATAAAAAAATTACATTTCAAAATATTTTTTTTCAACATATAGAAATATTTTTTACATCATTCTTAAAAATTCAACTGGAAATTCAATAATGTCAGATAAAATTTATGATACGTATAATTTTTTTTCTAACCTTCTGCTGCAACTTTCTCAGTAATATCAGAATAAATAAAATTTTCTTTTTATCGATATTGTTTAGCTTCTTTAATGAGATTAAAAAATAAAGTATTTAAATTATATATATTATGTTAGTTCATGTTTTCTCCCAACTTTGTTAAAAAAATTCATGCAAAGAAATTGTTTTATAGTGATTTTTTAATGCCATTTTATATTTTGAATATTTTTACGATATGTATTAGCCAATTAATTGCATATTTACTAAACTAGAAATGTCAAAGTCGATAATGACAAACATTTTTGTATGTCATCAGTTAACATATTGCATTATATTTAGAACAAATCAAATATTAAAAGAATATATTTTGTTAATTTTTTCTTGGTCAATTAAATACTTTTTTTAATAAAAAATATAAGGAAAAAAATGTTATGCATTATTTTATAGCTGCAATAAATATATATACATAAATCATGTAAACAATAATAGTGAGTTTTAAAAAGAAGCAATATCTAGACATAAATTAGTCTGGATTTTCGTCAACAGAAATATTAGTTTAAAAATTGCAGAAAAAAATATAAATTTTCATAAAAAAAATCGAAAATGTTAATATAATTTTTTAAGAAAACATCAAAAAGTTCAAAGCTGCCAAAATCATCATTCAGGATAAAAATAATGCATCAAATATATAAAATGAATTAAAAAAGAAAAAAGGCACAAGGTGGGATCAAAAGGTCTGCCTCAAAATGTCAAACTAATGGGTATTTGAAACTTATGCTGAAGTTTGACCCCAAATTTCTCAAAAACCAAGGCCCATTTGAAGAAAACTTCTCACCAGAATAATTAGGAGTATGATTCCTATAACATACTTTAAAATTATCAAAATCTGTGCACACAGTGTTTGGTATTCATCTTGTAAGGGGATTTAGTTCCAGAACTTAGGTATTTATATAAACAGAAAGTATGGATAACACTTGGGGAGAAGTATACAAAGAGGGTAAAATGTATTAGAAAAAATTTTTTTAAAATCATTACTTTTAGTAGCTTACAGTAATACTGAAAACTCGCATGGTGTTAAAGTCGACTTTTCAGCTGTTTTAATCCAGGATTTAGCAAGCATTTAAGGATCTTGTGAATTCTTGAGTTTTAGCTTGCATGGAAATTGGAGTTTCTACAGTATAGGTATTTAGAATTCTCCATTATAGTAGTTAGAATTTTCCAGCTGACAAATTTTAGGAAAATTTCATATGCATTAATTTTCACAATCTACCTTTAGGCAAATTTCTACTGATATTTTACTTTTGGAAAGTTTCTTCTTTTAGTTATTGAGAGTTCCGTAGTGTTAGTTTTGCAAGTGTAGTAACTTGTAAGTTTTATTTTGCATACATTTACTTAAAAGAGTGAAATTCTCTCTCTATATTTTCTCAGAAAAGTGAGGAAAATTTTGCAGCTGTTTTTCTGACTGGTGAGGTTTTAGAGTTTTTGAATTTTCGAGTTGAAGTTTAGTAAGGAAATTGATATTGCACTTTAGTGCTAGAAAGCCACAGAATTGATGGGTAAAGAGTTGATAAAGGTCAAAATTAAAATTTTAAAAGTTATTCCCCATCATTAATTTTAATGAATATTTTGGCTCACAATTTAATATTTTTAAAATATTATGGAAACGCATTCAGGCCAAGAATTTTTTTAAAAAGATTTCGGGGAAGGTTGTAGCATTAATGTCTAGTTATTCTCTTTTGAAGGTAGTCTAGGGCCAAATGGATTTCTGGGTTTTGTGTGTGAACATGCTCTTCTGATTTGAACATTTGCGCATGAATGAGTCATCATACTGAGTCATTTCTTTTACTTTCACAAATTGTTGTTGATTCTCCAGGAATCTGATTTTCACAGTTATTTCCAGCAATGATATGTTAATTAGGTTTCTGTGTTCATATAACTAAGTAATTCCCAACGTGGGGTGTATGCCCATCGGGGGTAATTTGACTTTTTAGGGGGCATTTCCAATCTTGTTACTCACCCATTCGCTGTCAGTTTTTTTTACCCTAAAAAAAAAAGTAAGCTAAAAATAAAAGTAACGCATGCAAAATTTAAAAATAAATAGTTTTCCTTGTTGAATATTAAAAATGTTCCCAATCAAAACTTCAACATAGAAATAAAACCAGAATAACTATGAGTATTAAAAGTATTTTGACACCTTTTTTTTATTTCTACTTCTAAGTCTTTCTATAATTACAATGTTTTGGATCTCTTTGTATTATTTATTGAACAAGCTTTGTATTTCAATTCGCTCTGCTATATGACATATGAAAAAACTTTTACACGTGAAACTAGTTAAGGATATTTGTAAATCTGACTGTCTTGAACAGATTTAACATAAAATATTTGAAATATCTAAATGAGGTACTACCAACTTTGTAGAATTTATATATCTTACATAGCATTAGAAAAAGAAATAGGTAAATAATAATTATTTGTCTCTCTAGGAAACATTAAATAAATATAGATTGTGACACATATATTTTTAATTTCAGAAATGCATAATCCATTGCAGTCAATTAACAATACTGGGAAATGGAAACAGATAAATGTTTTTTGATGGGGGATAATGATTATTTAAAATTGCTAAAGGTGATAATCTTGAAATGCTTCTTGTGTATTGTGTTATCCATAGTAAGAAAAGTTAGTATCCAAAGATTTTCCACTGTCTCTTAACACTAGAATGCCCAGATGGAGTCGATTCAACTTCGACCATATGATTAAATGTCAATTGGAACCAGAAATTCTTATTAAATATGTAAATTATTATTATCTAAATTCTTATTAAATAATAATTTATAATTTAATAATATTAAATAATAATATCTAAATTCTTATTAAATATCTATCTTATTATTATCTAAATAAGTTAAATTTAAACCATGCAGGTGTACGTTAAATAAATCTGTTATACAGTTTTAAATAAAAATTCTGATGTCAAATATTTTTATGAAAGTTGAGTAAAATTTCTGGGCATTCTAGTGTTAATAAGCTACTAAAATGAATTATAAAATGTACCAGTGCTATCAATTTTAATGCTAAATGTAAGAATCTCCTCAACATTTTGTGACGATAAAAATGCAGGCTATATAATACTTATTTAAGACTGAGGCAAGTTGGAAGGGAACAACAAAACTCTTTTATAGCCTGCTTAAACTTAGAGTTACATTTAAAACACATTTGTGACAAAAAATTTATCTCCTTGATGAGTTAAGAAATTTGAAATCAGTATTTATTTTCAAGGTTCTGTTAGGTTTCTCCATCTGAATAGAGTTTATTTTTAAGTAATAGGAGATATGTTATAGTGTGCGCATTTGGGAGGAAGGGGGGGGGGGGATTATGATTTTACAAATACTTAGATGGGGTGATGGGGTGTGGACAATAAAAAAGTGGGGATCACTAGTCTAGCTGGTATAAATACTATTCTAGTAGTTGGTTGCTTTGTATTTGCATAGTTGCCAACCTCTCGATATTTTTAATACCAATATTTTTCTGCAGAAATACTTCTTTTATACAATCACACAATTTCTGCAATTAAATAAAGTGAATATTTTTGTAAGAATTTACTGGCATTAAAAAAAATTGGAGGTTGGCAACTATGAATTTGGTACATCTCGTCCCTGAGTGAAAAATCAAGGCTAGATTTGAGCTTTCATTGAGATATTCAAGAACTGGTAGCCAGTGACGTTCGGTTTTGACTGAGTTTGGAATAGGATTCTTCAGCTGAGAGTTTGCTTTGTAGTAAGGTGTTGAGTTAAATACTTCAAATAAAATTATACTATAATCTACATGGTTCCCTTTAATTAGTGACTTTGCCATATTTTCCAGTGACATTGTATGTTGTGCTATTTCAGAGTTTCTAGTGACATTTAATCATAAGCTGCACAGAACATTTCTTCGGTTCCTGTGAACTATCAGAGTAACTGCGTTACTGTAAGTTAGTGTTTAAAATTTAGCAAATTTCTTATGATAGTATTACCCCCATTCAATTTGTAGTGTTTCTAGCTTAATTTCGTTTATCATTAATTTAACTGTCCTGCTCCACAGCCAAAGTCCTTGATTATTGATTTTAAATCAATTGTTTTTAGTGTTAATCTAGTGTTATGGCTACTTCCTCAGGCCACAATCTGACTTACAGTCATCTATCAAATATGTTATGTTTTGTCAGTGATGGGATTCAGACGGTTTGGTAGAACCGGTAGCTAATTTTTGGTTGAATTTGGTGAACCGGTCATTAAAATGATACAGTGAAACCCCGATTTTACGTCCCCCGAATCTACGTTTTTCCCGCATTATACGTTTTTTTCATCAGGTCCCAGTTTTTCCGTATAATTGTAATGTTAATTTAACCCGGATCGTAAGTTTGTTATTTATAGAATTTCCCGCATTTTACGTTTTCTCTGGAAAGTGAAAAAAGAAAAAAATGTTCTAAAATAAGCAATAATTTTTCCTTTTGTGTTTTTTTTTAAGTTAATCTACGTTGTTGAAAATTATGCAGTCTATGAAAGCAGAAACGCATTCTAAAGACTCCTGTCTTCTGAAACTGGTTCCCCCACCCCCTCCTTTGTTGAAGACCTGCTGTCACGGACTATTTCCTCCCCCCACCCCCTTTCGGATAGTTGGCGAGGGAGCAAAGTAAAGAAACAACACACTTTATTGGTGTGGGAATGAGATGGGCAGGAAAGAGACACTCTTGTTACCAATCAGATGGGGTGGCTCATTTCTTTCGTCGGGTTAGGGAAAGGGATCCTTACCCTTCTTCACGTTTTCAAATTCAGTTGCTGTTTAGCATGCGGCGGTCGCATTTCTAACCTTTTTGTGCCAAAATGACGAGTAAAAAATACAAAAACTTTTCTGTTGCTGAGAAAGCCGAAATTGTTAAACAATTTGATGAATTCCACGGAACCAAAGTAGCGTTTGCTCAATTGCAAGGAATTCCCGTGACAACTCTGCAATCCATGCTACAGGAAAAATAATGCATTGAAGAAAACATCGAGAAAGTGGGAGAAAAAAATGCCAAGAAACGGAGAACATTGAAAAAATCGCCGTATGACGAGCTGGAAGGTATCTTATTAAAGTGGTTTAAAGAAGCTCGTGCCGCGAATGTACATGTAAATGGCACGATACTAAGAAAAAAGCTCTAGAAATCGCCGATAGGCTTGGTGGTTTCAAAGATATCTCAGCTTCAAATGGCTGGATTGACCGAATGAAAAAAAAGACATAATCTTGTGTATAGATCGCTTTCGGGAAAATCATCAAGTGTAAATGAAACTACAATAGAAGATTGGAAGAAAAATCTACCAAATTTGACCAAAGTATATAAGCCAAAGGACATATTCAATGTGGATGAAACCGGACTTTTCTTTAACCTCCTACCGGATAAAAGTTATGTTGCTAAAAGAGACTCCTGCCATGGAGGGAAGATGTGTAAATTGCGTCTTACGGTTTTACTGTGCTGTAATTCTGATGAAACTGAGAAGCTGACGCCTCTTGTTGTTGGAAAGTTGAGCAACCCACGATGCTTCAAAAACATGAGAAGTTATCCGACAAAGTACGAAGCAAACAAAAATGCGTGGATAACCAAACCCCTTTTCGTAGACTTTTTGCGCAAATTAAACAAAAAAATGGAGTTGCAAAATCGTAAAATAATTTTGTTCATTGATCAATGCAGTGCACATCCGGTTTTGCAGCTGTCTAATGTGTATGTCGAGTTTTTTCTGGCAAATTGCACAAGCAAATTGCAGCCTTGTGATCTCGGCATTATTCGATCTTTCAAGGTTTTTTATAGAAAGCAACTTGTCCGGAAAGCTGTAGCTGAAATAGAAAATGGAAACCTAAATGATGCCTGCAAGTTAAAGTTAAGTGTTCTAGAGGCTATGCATTTTATTTCTGCGTCGTGGAGAAACGTTACACAACTGTGCATTTCCCATTGGTTTGAAGGAAGCGGATTCGTAGCATCTAATGAACCGAGAACAGATGAGGAATCAGCTGCGGTAGACTCAGAGAATGATAACGAAACAGTTATCTATGATTTCGACGATTACATCCCGGAAATCATAGATAACATGTGAAGCTGAAAGAGCTACTGCTCCATCCGTAGCCGACGTTATGGACTTTTAGCCCACTGATGAAGATGAAGAAGAAAAAACAGAAGCACAGACTGTCCCTTCTTTCAATATTGCATTGATTGGCTTACAAACAGTGAAAGACTATTTTCTTTCTCATAAAGACCAGGAAAAAACTTGCAAAGTATTTCCATCCTTGAAGATGCTGCATTCACTTTGAACTCAATGACTAAAAAACAATCCACTATTACGGACTATTTTCAACCTAAACGACAGGATTCACAATTAAATGTGTTAGTTAAATGATCTTAAAATTAAAATGGTATGTATAATAATGTTTTTTTCGCAAAATATAGATTGTAATACCTTTTGAGAGAGTCATCTTTACTACCTTTGTTTTTTTCTACGATTTTTTTGCCTTCTATGTATTTCCCGCATTTTACGTTTTTCCCGCATTTTACGTTTTTTTACTCAGTCCCTTGAGAAACGTAAAATCGGGGTTTCACTGTATTTCTTATGCAAAAATCACGAATTTATATTAATTTACTATTTTTAAATGCTCATCTGCACAGCATACTTTTCTAAGCATAACATCATGACATGTTCTCATTTGTATAATTTAATAAAATAATGTTTTATTTGCAAAATATATACAAAAATTTTGGGAAAAATTAAAAATTCGCCGAGAACAAAAGCTACTATATTGGAATAAAACATTGGAACCTGTTTTCTTTTATTGAAGTGGAAAAATCACTGCGGAATGCGAAAAAAAAAAAAAAAAAAAATTGTTAAAATTCGCGAAAAATTAAAGATTATCTGAGAACAAAATTTATCAAACTGGGCTAAAAGACTGAAATCGGGTTATTTTAACGAATGGGGAAAATTTCTGCGAAACGCAATAAAACGCTAAAAAAAGATATAAAAATTTCTCGGAAAATTGTAATATAGCTTAGGACAAAATTTGCTACATTCGGATAAAAGATTAAGAACCTGATTTCCTTTACGAATTTTTAAAAAATCGCCCTTGGGCTGAAAAAATTAAATTTGATTCCTTTTACTAGTGTGGAAAATCGTCACAGAGCGCGAAAAAACTCTAAAAATTACATAAAAAATGATATTTAAAAATTCTAATATAAAAAAAATCCAAAAACTGGCATCGAGGTACATAACTTCAGACATACAGATTCTGTAAAATTCGGTTCATCCTGCCAAATATTGTAGCACTGGACGCAGCGGTCTCTTCAAAAAATTCCAGACACACAAACATACATATTCAGAAACTCCTGTCTTTATTATTATAGACATTGTTTTTTCCTCTTTCAGAGTTATTGTATAATTTTTCATACGTTTTGTTGAAAAACTTAATTTATATCAACTTTGTAAAATAATTTATTGACTGAGATTAAGATTTGGAGTAATTCAAGATATACCATTCTTCGTTCGTGATCATATTCTTTCTCAACCAATTTATTAAACTTTTCTGCTTTTTAATTATCCACAATTAAATTTAAAAATGTGAAAAAAAAACTGATACTAATGGAGATGGAGGTAAATACATTTTACTGGCTACTAGGAATTCTCGCTGGCTTCGAGATATTTTCCAATTTGTAGAGCCCTGATACATGCAGAATATTTTATTATTTATTTTTTGCATTTTTAAATAAGCCGCGTAAAAAAATCCTATTACAGAATTTATATCTGAAATTGTATTATTTAGATGTATACAATACTTCCAGCGTTATTTTTAAAGGGACTTATTTCGAACTGTGTATTTTTTTGTGAGACATTTTGAACTATTTGTCATATTTGCTTGAAAATTTCACATTTAGGTGATATTAATTCCTCAAAAATGAACATATTTGATTTATTGATTATTTAAAAAATATTTATCGATAGCGAATAATTTTACCGAAAACAGAAAAAAAATACAGCGCAAGAGAACAGAAAGGTTTCAAACAATAAGCTTTCAATAAAATACAATGCTTAACTATAATTTTACCAGTCTGTTATAAAGATTTTTTGAGAGCAATTTTCTAAAAGATAACAAGATATTAATTATGCATTAAAAACAAGTATTTTTATCATTTAAAATAAATAATGTTACACTTTATCTACAAATGATAAGTGAATAATTAAGGTATTTAGGAAATTTCTTAATATGATTAAAAAATCAATTTTTAATGGAGCTCATTTTATCATTGTCTTTTTGTATATTTCTTAAAAAGTTCATGCCCTTAAAAACAACAATTTATTTTATCAAAATTAATCAGTTTTTCATTATACGAGGAAATGTTATTTATTATTAAATATTTTTTTCACGAATTAAGAAAGATACTAATCGTTATCTGTCATGTACATATGCAGCATCGCATATTAATAATTAACGATGCCATTTTAAATGATGAAAAAAAAAAAAAAAAAAAAAAAAAGACACGAGGGTAGTTTTTACAAATTGTTGAGTTCTTAGACACAAATTTGGGAAATCATTTATTTCTATGTTTATGAAAATTTCTTTGTGTTTAAATGAATAAACTTCAGAAATAGACATTGTTTAAATATAGCCCCTTAAAAATTATTTCAAAATTTCCTTTTGAAAGACACTTACAAATTAACATATGAAAATTATGATGGTAAGGATAACGAGTTTTTATATACTTCCAAAGACCTTGATTTAAGTTCTAGTAGTAATTTTGTTATTGGATTATTATGTTTTGTGAACAGAAGCATAAATTATATCGTCGTAATAGTTACACGTCCTAATACGTTCCGAATATATTTAAGAAAACGAAAAATTCTGTCCCTTGACCACTATTAGAAGAAATAGGATTCCAATTTGTAAAATTCTGACAAACATAAAACTGTTATGTATAAATGATTACCTTAATTTTCCGTGCATGCCACGTGGTTCTCCTAAAAATAAATAAATAAATAAAAATCGAGGTTTGCGAAAGAAACTGATGTAAACGGCACGCGTAGCAAAAATGTACAACCCTACTGGCACAGCCTGTCAACGTGACGCCAAAAATGTCACATTTGCTGCACTAAACAAAATACATTTTTTATTCGTCTTATTATTACACACAAGTGATCTTCATTTTGGTGACTCCATTGTGGAATTGCCGCGACTATAAAAGACGAAGGGTCACCTGAGAGTCTCTAGGTGACTTTATTATGGCATCACTTGTGACGAATCACAGCTAAGGCTCCTATAACAGTAGATGACGCATGTCCATCTTGTTTCCCAAAATAACCGCCATATTGGGACCCGAATCAGCATTAGTTTACCCCCAGAGCTGGGATTGCCGTATTTTAAATTCCCTGTCGCTGCCCTCCGCCATTGCCTAACGCTAATCGGTTTTAGCTTGGTTTTTGGTCTCGGGCTAATAAATGGCGGTGATGATTTAACCTGTATTATAGAAGCTCTAGTCACAATGAAATGGTCATGGAAATTTCACAACTGTATCTCCAAACGATGTTCAGATGAGAGACACCAGGTTATTATATTGTAACGTCACATGGTGACTGGCAAAGCATCAGTCACGGTGATGACAGACTGGTGTCACAAAATGACCGTCACTTGAAAGTAATAATGAGGCTAATAAAAAATATCTCATTTTGATTCATCGTACTGACTGACACTTGTGACCATTAGTGACTTCGCACTCACGTCGCATAGACTGTTTGTGCTTTTAGGGTAGTACCTGTTTGCCAAATCTAATATTTATATTATTTTCTTTGAGCACTCACAATTAAGTTTTGCATGCGAAATTACAATTTTGTGTTTGTTCCTTAATTTATGGAAATCAAAGTAGTACTTAGGCGAGAGTAGCTATATTTGGACTGCCGCTTTAAATGAACCGATGCAATTCTACCGTTAATTACAGAAAGAGACGCCATCTACCGCTGAAATCCTACTCATCAGAATGACGTCACTTATGATTAGAAGAAGTAACCGTCTTCCACGTTTTGATTCCAGGCAATTTTCAAAAACCTAAAATTAGCTGTTTTGATCTAATTTTTTCCTACTAAACGTAAGAGAATACTTTAGAACTAAGGTAAGTGGTTATCTTTTCATATACATATCTAAATATGTTTATTGCGCATATTTTTCAGGTGGAGTCGTTTGCTTTCGTTTTTGTTCTTAGTCTTAAAATTATCTTAGTAAAAAAATGGCGCAGTTGCTATAATTGGACTAATTTGAGTCGCTTAAATTGGGCCAGATATACGACGATTCCTGTCGACAGATAGGCACTGCAGATAGATCCGTTGATTCTCCTGCTAGTGCGGTGTCAGAGTCAGTAATCATGAAATCTACTAAGACTAAGAGAGTAAAAAAAAAAAAATGATGAAAACGACACAGACAAACAGTCCGGTAGAAAACACATCAGTGACAGCAAACGTTGTTAACAATACAGGAAACGAAAAGGAAAGAGTACGTTGTGAAGAGATCGACCCGCAAGAAGGCTGCAGCTACCCCCCCCCCCCCCCATAAAAAATGGCCAAAGAATCATTAGAAATGTTATCTCCCTTGCCAAAATCAGTTAAGTCAAAGTACAGAGGGGGGGGGGGGGGGGCAAAAAACAGCGTTAATATCTTCGCCATATAAAGTAAACCTTGAAATGAAAAAAAAAAAAAAAAAAACCGACAAAAAGGAAGTTCTTAACCCTTAAATACTGGGTGTTGCTTTTCGGCAACATACCCAACTTAGGCTCTAAAATACTACTAAAATAATATTGAAACTATAATGCCTAATGTTGCCAATAAAATACATTCTGAAAATATTATTAAATCGATGTTTAACATGTAGATGGCAATGCTTGTGCTGTTTAACAATAAAGATAGATTTATTTTTTCGATTGTTGTTACTTGTTCTTTTTGATTTTGTTTGGAAGCTTGCGAAATACCCTATTTTGATCTGCAGTGAGCAAGTAAAATTTATTTCTTATTATAGTTCCTAAAATTCTTGTGTGTTTAATATTATAGAATTTTATCAAAGAAAATTATTTTTTCAATTAAAGACCAGTATTGCCGATTAGTAACAAACTGTTTTTTAGCCTTAAACCATACTTAAAACAAAATACGATTTTTTAAAGTATTTTTCTCATGATTTATTTTAAAAATGAAAGCACAAAAACATTATTACAATGATTTTTAAAAAATCAGGAATTTAAGGGTTAAAGCACAAAAGCAATTGGAACATCAAGTTTTAAAAAATAGGCGTAATTGGAAAGAAAATGATGGAAGGTAAGAACTACAGACATAAGGTAAAGAAAACTTCTGTTGTAAAACAAATGTCTAATGATTCAGAATCTAAGAAGAAAAATCAAGAAAGTGATGATTGGTTTTGCCTAATTTGTAAAAAAAAAATAAAACAGCAGAAATGATTCAGTGTTCAGATTGCCAAATGTTCCATGTTGTGTGCGCTAGAATAAAAAAAATGAACAAAAGAATGTCATGTGTAAGCCTTGCATCACTTCTTACAAGATATTAAAGTAACTGGTAATTTAGTTCCGTAATTTCTATTCTTCATTACTTATAACTTTGATTTATATTTTGAATACATTTTTATTTACAACAATTACTCTTACTTTCAGGCATTTGATTTCATTATATTTCGTTGCTGTTGTTTTGTTTGGTTGTTTCATTAATAGCAGACTTTGCTTTTAATAACATTAGTTGTTTTTGTACTAGAAGATTCATAATAATTGTAAAAAATATTTAATTTGGATAAGTAATTTTGTTCACTAAATATTTATTGTTATTCACATTACTTTTTATACACGCAAGATGACATTTTCATCTTTCAAGTAAGTTACTTTCTCAAGTGGAATTGTTTTGATATAAAAGGTTATTGTAGTTTTATTTCCATATAATCATATAAAGGGATGATTGAAATTAAATGTATGCGCAACTCGATACTTTCAAATGAAGAAAGCATAACGTGTACATGCATGCACCGATCAGGGAAATAAAATGTATGAATATAAAAATAGTTCCAGAGTTCGTCGGAAAAATTCAAATTGCCTGACTACGTTGAAACCGAGATCGATTGGGGAAATATGTTTTTTAAGAGATTCTGCGCCTTAGAATTTTATTTTTAGTTATTTTTTGAATTTTTGCTGAAATGTTTGCTTAGCTTAGTATTACTTCGCACATGAAAAGATTCTCTATAGTTTGAAATTTTACTTTAAAAATTTAACCACTTTGCATAATTTGTACAATTTAACCAATTTACATAATTCTTTCACTTTTTAAAAATAAAAAACTTTATTTAGAAATATGTTTTCATAGCTCAAAGAAAACTGTTATGACGATTAAAAACATATTTAAAACATATTTATTACCCTTCATTTTTAAAAGAATAACTTTTATGTCAAAGCAAATGTTGGAAAATATTAACTGAAACATAAAATTTTAAAATTAATTTATTAAAACAAATCAGATTAACTTTATAGAAAATTTAATTGCTATTATCTGTCAAGATAAAAGAAGTACGAAAATAAAAATTATCATATTCCATACAACATTTTACAAAACAGGAAAGATTTCATGATTTATATTTATTACACATGTGCGTACAATACCCATTTAAATCTTTATAACCATAACGTTCCGTGTTTTATCTGCCCAACAACTAATTCCGGAACCATTAGTAATAGATATATAATATTAACTACAAAAATGTTTAACTTTCCAGCAAGAGCGTTGCCACAAATTTTACGACAAAACTGATTTTTCCTAAACTTTATTCTTAAAAATGACACCAAAATTAAAAATTATTTTTATTATTGATATCTATAATTGCTCTTCTAACATGTCTTGATGTGAAAGAAACTGAATTTTTAATAGTGTAACTATAGTGCACAGAAAATACGTCACGCGCCTACACATGCAATTTTTTTTTTTAACTCGCCCGCTGAAAGGTTAAAATGAAGTAAGGGTTTATTTTAGATGTAAGGAAGTGCAATAAATATATCCCTGAAATAAATTAAACCATATTTTTGCACGTTCTTTAAGTTATACATACATCGGTAATCTATAGCTTACAAGTAGATTTATTTATTAGTACAAATTACTATTCGATAAATCCATATTATAAAATTCACTCATATTGACATTGAAGTCCACCGTAGTACACTGTAAAAAAAAATTCCCTTACTTTACACCAAAAAGGGTGGCAACTAAGTTGCCACCCCAAGTGGTGTAATGAAATTCCATTTGAAAATTGGTGTAATGAGCCACCAGCTATCAAATGGTGTAAACAAACACCACTTTTAGTGGCAACTTAGTTGCCACCCTTTTTGGTGTAAAGTCACGCTGCTGCTTATCTGGTGTAAAGTCACACTACTGCTTATTTGGTTTGCACTTTAACAGTAAAATAAAAAACAATTTAAAGATTACATTTTAAATCTAATGCAACCATAATTTACAATAAATAGTTTGACGCAAAGAGGCTACTAAATTGTACTACGGGCTACACAAAGAGGCTACTAAATACTACGCATTGTTTTAACTGCGATAATTTATTATCTCAATTAAACATTTATTTTAAACATTTTAGCTTTGGTAAACAACGAAATTTCCTCACAAATCATTCATTTGTTACATCTGGACCTACGTCACATGTACTTGACTCTTTTTTTTTTAAACTCAGCGTATGTCTGACTGGTTTTCAAATAAATAGTCTAAGCAAATTAAAATAAACATACCATAAATACAACTAAACATTACAAACTGTACAAAAATCGGATACATAGAGCTAAAAACCACTAACCTCTCAACCGCTAAAGAACAATTTTTATCGCTTTTAAAATGCAAATTAAAAATACTTAACGGCATAATTAATTAATAAACACTACACCGCTAGAAAGCTTAAAGTTTAAGCTTTTAAAAGATACTAATAGTTAAGCAAAATGTTAAGGTATAAATAGTTAAAAAAGGTGCAAAACAAAGTAAACAAAACGCGTAACGTTTATGGGAAAGTGGTCGGAGACAAAAAATTTTATACCAAATTTCATGAATTTTTTAAACATATCTAAACTAAACCCAGGAATACACGGTGGGTTGCGGAGCGAAGACCGTACTTTATCGAACATAAAACAAGTATTAGTTTTTCAAAATAATTAATAAAAAGTTGAAAACAAGCTATGTTAAAATATGTCAACAACAGTAAAAATCCCATGTGATCTATGATCGTGAGCTAACAGGAAAATAAAAAAACGTCAAATTTTGAAACGCTCAGCAAATACAGAAAAAGTGTTCAAAACTTTTAAAACTAGATAGAATCTTGAAGCTTAAGCTTTAAATGAGCTGAATATCACATTAGGTTTTCAGAAAAAGTTAGTTTTTGTAGTTAAAAAAACTTAAAAATATCGTTGTTTACGTAATGTATTTCCTATGGGAAAACGAAAGTCGTAATCCTAAGGACGATACTTTTTAAAATGGCTCGCAAATAGTTAAAACTTAATGAAAACTTAAAATTCGTGGTTAAAACATAATCTACGATCTTTAATTTAGTTCAATCGAACATTATTTTAAAGTTAACAAGCGGAATTCATTGTATACTGAGCGTCTCAAAACTGACAAAAATGCCAAAGTTTGAAAATGGCACCAATATACTAAGTAGGTTGATTCATATACTCATAAAATTATAAATATAGCAGCTACAGATACATAAAAGGTATAAAAATGTTGGAAAATGATTGTAGTATTAACATTCAACAGGATTTTTTTTAAAATATGAAGTTAAACATAAGTTTTAAGTTCTTACCGCATTCCGAAGAAATTAGCCAAAGAAGAGGAGAATTTTTTCAGCTATGAAGGAACCTTTCAGCTCGGGTACTGCAACATAATCTGGTTAACTGCTTTTTATTTAGTGATCATTACTGAGAAACATTTTCGAACAAAATCTGAGCCCTAGAACACAGCTATATAAACAAATTTCAAAATGCGGACTGAATCATATGTCGCTTTAAAACTTTACACCCGAACTGGTGTTCGGTTTTCTCAATTTCTTTAAAAGATTAAAATTAAACCATTTTGAGTGTATCATGACACTTTATTCGGTGTTTACACCAAACTTAGAGTATATTTAAACCATTTTGAGTGTATCCTGACGCTTTATTCTGTATTTACACCAAACTTAGAGTATATTTAATCCTCATTTGGTATTTCATAAACTCAAATTAAGCGTACCTATAGTTCCTTTTTTTTACAGTGTAGAGACTGCTTTGGGGCCGATAGCAACTATCTCTTTTCACCTCGAATGATCCTTATTATGCACAAAAACAAGCCGCAACAATTTTTTATTTCCTTTTTCCATTACATTCAAGGACGAGATAGTCACAAGGAAATTTACAACACCAGAGAATTACAACCGGGAGCTCTACAAAGAGTGTGCAATGGAGCCAGCGGGAGTCGAATCCGCAGTTGACCTACGCTCTCAAGCGATTAGCGGTGTAGAGCCTTAACCACTCAGCCACGTTGGGACCTCACTCATATTTATCAATTAAAATTAACCACAACAACCCCCCCCCCCTCCCCCGCTTACTATTAATAATAAAATAGAATTGAAAAAGAGAAAAATACACGCCAGAAAATAACTGAATTAAGTTCTCTAAATAACTTTAAATTGATACAAACTTGAATGATATCCAATTAGTCTGCAAATATTAAATTTAAACACAATTAAACCTTGTGGCATACTGGCCATTGATCCCATACTTTTTAAACGCTCTTTTACAAATAAATTAAAATATATGCATGAAATTGCATTAAAATATAGAAAAAAATTCATCTACAACCTATACTTTTTTGCAAAGGTCTAAAACTCGATATAAAGGTAAAATATGATCTGCTGCAAAAAAATATATGCACCCAGAATAAATTGAGCCACGATCATGAAACATGGTATGTAAATAATGTTTGCTTAGATGAAAAAATGACTATAAATTCAGCACAAAAACACATTTCATTGTCTAGTAGCAGCAAAAAGAATATAAATTTCAGTAGGTTGTAAAGCCACATTTGGCAGCTATAAAAGCCGATACTCGGCGAGGCATGGAGTTTATTAAGTTACCGATATCCCTCTGCGGTAGATTCTGCCATAAGTGTAGCAACTGATAAAATAGTTCGGTGGTATTCCGAGACGGCTGAAGTTCCCTTTCCAACGTGTTCCAAGCATTCTCTATTGGAGCAAGATCTGGTGAATTGGCACGCATGGAAGGAAATTATATTCTTGTAGACGTTGTTGCGAGAGTCGTGCAGTATGTGGCCGAGCGTTATCTTGATGATAAATGGCACCAAGGCGACTTAATAGCGTAGGCCGTACCTGTTCTGTTTTGGAGGTAGGAGGTGAAGGAATAATATTGTAAAGATATTTTGGATATTGAAATTCCAATTAGAAATCTAGAAATCATTCTTTTAGGATCGATCGTATAGTGTTACAACATTTTGTTGCGGCCACAAAAGACCACTTTGACATAATAGTCATTAATTAAAAAAAAAATCTGAATTTACTTATCATACATTTGGAAATTGAGAACAAAAAAAAAAATAAATAAATAAATAAAAGGTAAAAGCATTACCTGCATTCACCTGAAAGAACAGAAAATGATGGAGACATTTGCAGAAATTGAAATAAACAGATGAGAAATCTTCCTTGAAAATTTTTTATTTATGAAGCAATTTTTCTTGCAGAACATAGCGCATTATCATAGAGTACATCTCTTATTCTTTTAGATCTACTTATTTTTATGATGGACCCATACAATCTACGTTCTTACTAAGGAAAATAAAATAATCTTTTTCCTTTGGGGAGTGTGGAGGCACAGGCATTTAGACGATTTTTTTAGCATCACAATTCTACGACTCGAAATAAAAGCATCATTTGAATAAAAATAATAATAATGCCGTCAACAAAATTCTTATGCACATCTTACTGAAGAATCAGAAGTAACTGATCAAATAATCTCGCCACAAAAGAAAAAAGACGAAACTATGCAGCCGATTACACAATTATAAAGAAATATTCTTGCACTTTTAATATTTCTTACTGTAGATACGAAAATCCGTTTATTATTTTTTTGTAGAAGGGGAAGAGGCATCCACCCATTTTCTGCGTTCGTTACAGAACACTCATGCAGGCGCGAACATAATTCTTCGCAGAACGGCAAAAGGCAGCCATTCTGCATTGAAGTCCCAACTCAACTGCACTGAATGCGCACGAGCTCTCCGAGAAGAGGAGTAAAGGGGGGGTGCTATAATACTTGAAACACGCCAACTTTGGCGGAACGAACATACAGGCGCCCTGCATTGGCATAAAATGCAATGCTAAAGTATATAAAAAAACTGCTTAAAAAAAAGGAAATTTGATAGATTTCACTGATAGTCTAAGAGCCCGTGAATGCCAGACCTTCCTTATTTTATAAAAGCTGAAAGTTTTTTAGCGCAAGCTTCCAACACAGGTAGGAACGAATGGGCTACTATGAAATTTGGGTCATCGTGGTTTTGGCAGGTAACAGGTAGCAAAGGTATATAAAATATCAACTGAATTTCGTCAAATAATAAAGCGTAATTTTTTTATATTTTCTTCGAAATAATATTAGAAATCACGTCCTCCATTGCCAGACACTTACTATCGTGGCAACCCATAGCCAGACACCCTTAAACTTTAATAAATTGAAACCGTACTTACGTAATAGTATAAAAGCTGAATTTCATACATGTTACTTGGTTAACTATTACAAGATGTTTCCTCAGTAGCCAGACAGTTTCGATAGTTCTAACCCCCGGCCAGACAAACATATACGGTGGAACTAGCTTCTCAATACACTAGAGTCAATATAGCTAGGCGCCAAATGGAGATTTTCCCCTTTCCTCTTGGCTCTGAAATTGGCGCCAGTTATTTGAGGTTGCTGCATTTAAGAGGAAGTGCAAGCGCTGGCACGTGGCCAACTTCACTGCGAATCTTTCGTTTACTCAGTACATGTATTATACTGACAATACACGTTTTACTATTTGTTTGTGCAGTTTATAAAATAAATGGGATTCAGTTTTGATAACGTATCGCCATGGGAGACATATTAATTTGTGTTATTTGTAAAAAAAAAAAAAAAAAAGTAATGACAAAATAATATTATTTTCTGAAGAGACATTGAGAAAATGTCAATCAATTTTCAGACTGCGAAAAATGCATAACCTCAAATACACGGACATTATTTTACCTAGTGAATACATGGACAATGTTTATCACAGGGAGTGTTATAAAGCATTTACAGGACTGATGAAAAAATATTTCACCTCTGAATATAAAAGTTCTAAAGAAACCGTTGAAACAGAGAAAGGTAAAGAAACAGAAAAAGAAGCAAGTATAGCTATAGACTATTCAGCTTCACCTACATCGTTTTCACCTAAGTTGACCATAGAACCCTCTCATTCACAGCCTTCACTTACAGAATATTTAGCAGCATCAAAACCACCTTTTGCTCCTCAATCAATAGAACCTCAACCTTCAACTTCTCAGGAACATGTAGACATTTCTGAACTTGAAGAAGGTTGTAAAAATAATGATTTAATTTCAGAAATAAATAGTTCGATCCGAAGTGACACTAGTGTTGATATATGTAAAAATGTTTGTATATTTTGTAATAGAAAAAAGAAACAAATGCGATCAAAAATGCTTCCATTTGATGAAAATATTAAAGAATGATTGATACATTTAAACGCCTATAATATCTGACAGAAGGTAAAGAAGAGTATAACGAGTTGTTAATTATATTAGAAAATTTTGCCGGCTCGAAAATATATTATTATACCGAATGTAAAGTTCATTTCAATAATAAAATATCTTCTTCTAGCAAAATATCTGTTAAAAGTGATTGGCATCATCATCGAGAGTACCTCAAAAAGCTTTCAATGATATTAGTAACATCATAGAGGAAAATGTAATCAAGAATGGGCGCTGTTACTTATTGATACATTTACATGAATTATATACTGATTCTTTGGAGAAAATCATTGAAGGACAAGCCATTGAAGTGAATGCTACTTTTGCCGCACACCATCTGGAAGAAAAAATAATGAAAATATTCTCTAAAGACATTAAATTTTTTACAATCCGTAATAAAAAGATATTAGCACCCAATTATTTCACGACAGTAGATGATAAAATATTTGAAAATTTACAATCAGAAAATATTTTACAAAAAGCTGCATCAATTTTACGAAAAACAAAATTCTGAAAACTGACAAGAAAAAAAAAATACCGTCCAAAAATATTTCAGCACAGCAATTAATAACGGGTGAAGTTTCATTATCACAACAATTTTATTAGACTTCTTCTTCACTCTTCTTGGTGGATGTAATCAAAGACGGAAAACTAGTCTAAAATGTTTTCGTCAAGTTCGCTCCTACTGTCAAGATGTTTTTTATGGAGTTCATAATGATCAAGTAAAGACATCAAAGCACATTATGTTGGGTATGACTCTGAAGAGCTCAACGGGCAGCAGAAAAATTATTGACATTATCAATAGATATGGTCATTGCATTAGCTATCAACGTGTCGAAGAACTTGAAACAGAAACCACATATACTTCCATTGAAAAGTCTGATTTATGCCCAGAAAAAATTAAAAAAGCACCTGAACTTTTTACTCGAGTAGCTTCTGATAATTTTGACCGTTTTGTGGAAACTACGAGTGGACAGGACACTTTACATGACACCTTAGGAATTATTTATCAAAACATTGAGTTAAATACATCCGAAGAATCAGGAATATCCGAAGCACCGGTTCCTATTAATGAAGGCAATTCACCAGACAAAAAGAAAAGAAAATGAAGAACAATCGACGCCTTATCTTCAGAGGAAATTCCATATCCAAAAAAAAAAAAAAAACATGAATGACTCGTGATCTGCAATCAACGGCTGATGAAATTGAAAATATAATCCCAAGAAATTTACAATTGTACACAGAAATAGATATCATCTGGAAGATTAGTCGTGCGGTAGAATTACCTGATGTTCCTATGTGGGGTGGTTTTAATAGCTGTATTTATAGTGATACTCCGCAACAACATATTTCTTATTTAAATCTCATCAATGCCTCATCAATTAGTAACTCTGTAGTTTTGGAAACCATGCTTCAAAGTAAAAATATAACTCATGAATTAAATCAATCATCCGTACAAGTAATAGCGAAAGTAGCCCTACAAATTCAAGCAACAGAAAAACCAACTTTTGTTAATTTATTTATACATTTAGGACCGTTTAACATTATGATGGGTTAATTTAAGGCAATTGGTAAGGTGAAAAGTGACTGTGGCTTAACAAACGTAATGGTAGAAAGTAGTTTGATAGCAAATGGTTCTGTGGGTGGATTTCTTGATGGAAAACATTTCAACGGCTGCAAAATGTTACAACCTTTGGTGCATTAGGTTTGGAAATGCTACATTTCAAATCTTTTTTGCAAATTAATAGCACGTGATTAACAGATGATATGATAAAGGAACTTCAAAGACTGCAAAACTGTAAAATATCATTCCACATAGAAAATGAAGAGCTGAAGGAATTTATGATTGATTACTGTATTTACAAACAACAAAGTATCAATAGCGAGTTTGGCAAAACTCAACAATTTTATTTGATTTACATTAATTTTATTGATCACAACTTACATCTATCACGAAGTATTCGTACTGGATATTTCGAACTTTTCAAGTCACTATTGCCTAAAATTACAAATTTATTCTTTAACTGTAATCAACAGAGCTATGCTCGATGGACTTTGAAATATTGTGATAACTTGTGAAAGTAGCAGAAAGCCATCCAGATTTATATGAAGGATTTGAAACAAGGTTGCTTTGGTATTAAAAGGACAACCAAGCCGTTTTCAAGACAACCTATTTATCTCGAGAACAGACTATAAATGCAGAGGCTACAAGAAGGTTTACGGGTGTTATACACTTCACCAATTCAATTTCGGCACGCCAACGGTGGGCTCGAAACCACGATATAAGATCTACGATAATTATTCAAGTTTATCAAGAATTAGGACTACAATCTCACCAAGATATTTCAGCGGATTTGAATCAGCACAATATTCAGAAAAATATCAAACAATTACGGAAATTTATTGCGACCTTCCATCAATTTATTAATCTTTTTAGAAGTACCTAAAGATCAATTGATTAACATTTCATCTGGTAAATCTGGATCAGAACTGGTAGAAGCATTTCTTCTTAATATTGAGAAGAATATGTACGGAAAACGTTTATTTCTGAATGTCTTACAGATATTAGTAGATTTCAAAAATCTATTAAAAACACACCTGTTAATAATTTTTCAAAAGATAAAAAAATATTAACAGATGAGAAAAAGAAGAAAATTCGAGTAGGTGGTACAATTCAAGAGGTTAGAATTCAACGAGATCTGTTTGGACATATGCTGGGAATATCCATGGACTATAACTTGGATATTTCTAAAATTTTAGCGTACCCAATTAGTACAGTCCTTGTGCCATTTGGATTTTACTATTTGTAAGACGGATAAATTTGCCTTAATGAAGTGTTTGGAAAAAGAGCTCCAGCATAAGCCACCACCTTACGTAAATGTCCTAATAATTTATGGCGTCTTTCTGTTCCACACTATGAAAAAAGTTCCAAAAAATGTGGAAGCATTTCTAAAAAAATTTTGCAATTGGTTACTCAATTGCAAGCGTCAAGAGTTGACGTTATATTTGATCAGAACTTCTATCGATCAAAGATTACGAATATTCCCAGCGACTTGAATCTGCACAATTGGAGTACACCATAACTGGGCCTGATCAAATTCGGCCGAGTGATTTTGCGAAAGAATTAAAAAAAATCCAATTTTAAACAAGCTCTTATTGATTTCTTCATCTTGCATTGGGCCACTGATAAAATGGTGCCGTTTATTGGTAACAAAACCATTCACAAAAATTTAAACAGTGTCATTCTTTCGTAGTTAATAACTCCAACAACTTCAACTGTTCATCAATATCTACATTGTCTCAGATGTTAATGAAGAGTTTGACCGTAAAATAATCCGAAATTTTGATGGCAGCAGTCTGCCACCCTGTAAAACCGAGCTGTTACAGCAATTTTTGCGAGCAAACTTCATATCTAGCATTTGGAATAATGCTCACTGGAAAATTCCAACGCTATATCAACGAGACACTAATGGTTGGGTAGAAGAAAATAACCAGAACCATTTTAAATGGCTTGAAGGAGATCAGTTGCCAAATTACGTCAGAGATTTAATAAATACTCTCTCAAGTATATGCATACTACTTCAAATTATTATAAATAGATTTTTAGCTGTACACAATTGCACTAACTTTTTTTATATTTTTGCAGAAACTAATGAAGAAGTCAATATTGAAAAAAATCAAGCAACGGACTGGAGTAGCAGTGACGAAGATAATGAAGATATCGGCTATAAGGATGAAAATGAATAAAATCATTAAACATGTCTTAAAATTTAATAATAAACTTATAAATCCATATTTCTTTTTATTTTTATATAATGGCTATGAATGCAATGAATCTATTTTTTTCACTGAGATTTTTTAACGCTATATATGATAAAACAGTCAAATTTTAGTGAAATATCAAATTTTGTATGAAACTGAATATTAAACATAAAGTTCATAAAATTCCAAATTATTTACTAATTTCTTTGGTTTATTTTTTTAACAATTATCAAAATGAAAACTATAATCAATAACATTATAAACGTAGATTTTTAATTCATAAATAAGTACATAATAAAATTATTCGATCGATCCAATTAACAATCTCACTGGCACCTACTCGGACGTATAAGGCCTCGCCCTCGTACTTACAGCCAGATTGTATGTTTGTCTGGCCGGGGTTAGAACTATCGAAACTGTCTGGCTATTGAGAAAACATCTTGTAATAGTTAACCAAATAACATGTATGAAATTCAGCTTTTATACTATTACGTAAGTACAGTTTCAATTTATTAAAGTTTAAGGGTGTCTGGCTATGGGTTGCCACGATAGTAAGTGTCTGGCAATGGAGGACGTGATTTCTAATATTATTTCGAAGAAAATATAAAAAAATTACGCTTTATTATTTGACGAAATTAAGTTGGTATTTTATATACCTTTGCTACCTGTTACCTGCCAAAACCACGATGACCCAAATTTCATAGTAGCCCATTCGTTCCTACCTGTGTTGGAAGCTTGCGCTAAAAAAATTTCAGCTTTTATAAAATAAGGAAGGTCTGGCATTCACGGGCTCTTGCTCTATGAGATAAGATGCCAAACAGTAGTAAAGAGTAACAAATTTTGAAATTACGAATTAAACTGATTTAAATATTATTGGCTAAGGGGCGGAGCTACAAAAGGATATGACTTCACAAACAGAAAGATATGGAACTTTCCAGATAATTCTTTTACCGGAAGTACAGGTTTCAAAACAACGTTTATGATTTTAAAATGAATGAAATGCTATGCCAGAAAGAAAAACTTACAGGGGAAGGTTGAAAAAAAAAGGGAATTAAAATAATTTTGGAATGCGAATATTAAAATTAAATGAATATGAGATTAATAAAAATATTTTCTAAATGAAATTAAATAAAAATATGGCAGTGGTTCTAAGTAACCACAACAGTACCATAGACTACAAAATGTCGTCTACGTACCTGCGAGCCATTACCTTGAAGCATGAGTAAAAGTGATCAGCTGTCCCAGCAGATCGCTCCCAGGATGTAACTCCAGGTGTTATGGCAGTGTGCCGCTCAGTAACAAATGCAGGATTGGATCGATGACCTCTCTGCCTACACACAAATACGGTAGCACTGAGAGAAAAGAGGGATTCGTCACTGAATACCACATTTCTCCAATCAGACACTGCCGCCCAGCTTGCTCGAGATCGACACCAATCCAGACGACACCGCCTATGTTGAAGGATTAGAAGCAAGCAACTGCCTAAATTGACATCGAATGCTAAGCTCAGAGCCGATCTGTCATCTAAGGATGGTATGCTTTGATACCTTGATACCACTGCATCCATATCAACTTGCAAATGGCATCGAATAGATGATAGTGGGGTCAATCCATTTCAAGTGGTCCAGCACAGGTTGCTTGACCATTTTTAAAAAATCTGAAATTTTTTGTAAACCATAACATGAAGGAAATTCCAAATGACTATTATTTTAATTTTATTAATTTTTGTTTGTGCATGGCGGCCATCTTTGTTTCATCGTCTGCGGAAATTTTCTCACATGAAGGGTTTACGGAATTGTAAATAACTCATCGTTTATTTCTCCAGTTCACGTGCGGATTAAAGCAATTTGTACAGAAAACATTGGGCTAAAAATCTGGTAATAGATTAGTTTTCAAAAATAAATCCTTATTGGTGAAATTTCAGCATAAATTTTCAGTTTTTTTCCCAAAATTTGTCCGTTTACAAGAGGAAATTTTTCTAGAAAGGAAAACTGTCAACATGACATAATTTTTTTACAAATAGGCGGAATGTACGTGTATTCCCACGCCAAGTTCCAGATCTGGGACTTGCTTTCTCTTCGCTAAAAAAACACCCAAATTGTTCAAAAATGTCAAAAATCGCATTTTTGAGGCTTTGATATCTCTGGTGGGGCACGGGATAACAATCTGAAGTTCTTGTTTCTGACAGTATTTTATGATAGTGTTATGCACAAAAAAAAATTCAGATGGAGATTTGACTACAAGCTGAGATATGGCAAGGGCGACATGTCAAAACAATATTGCCAAACTATTGTTTTGTTGTAGTCACAGGTAAGTATTTATCTCAGAGTGTCATTTAAATTTATTTTTTTTTACCCGACTGCCAAGAAGGGTTATGTGTTTCACGCGTATCTGGATATGTGGATTTCTTTATACCCTCCAAACATCCCAACGGCTGGATGGATTTTAAAGAATGAGGTCTCTATCGATTCGTCTTAACCGTCCGATGGTTATGGGCTAGGTATTTTTTTATAAATTTAAAATGGTGGCCGTGAAATACAAAATGGCGGTAGACACGAAAAAAAATTTACGCACCATATTGAGTGGCATATCATTGGATAGGTCTTTCAAAATGAAGACGATGTTTCTTTGACCATTTTACAGTCAGAAGCTCCGTTTAAATATTACAGAACCTGGAAGTTGTGTAGGTAGGATCTCTAGCTTTACTGCAACTCTAACCATCATATACATCTATAGGCCTCATCAAAACAGTGTTTATAGATAGGAACTAACAATTAAACACAACTTAAAAATCATCAATACAAGTAAATAAAAAAAATAGGGTAAGTAATATAAAAAATAGTTTAACATTGATGAGAAATAATTAATTAGTTCGCTTTTTACGCAGTCGGTTTTTTTGATTTTTTAAATTTAAATTTTATTTGTTATTATCTTTAAATAATAGTAACAGAAAATAAAGCCTTTTGCAAAGCTTAGCAATTATTTAAAAAAATAATTATGCCTAAAGCCTACATTTTGTATGGTTTCAGTAATTTTTGTTGTAAGTAATTTTAGTAACTAAAAGAAACCTGAGCACTTTTACATAAAGAAAAAAAAGATATTTTTAGACCTGAGACAAATCAGAATAGGGAAAGAGAAAAGCTGTTAATGTTGCCATACTTGTTGAGACATGATCAAACGTGCCGAAACACATTCCTGCTTGTTGGTTCAAAAACACAATTTTAATGTTGTTTGCCAGTCCCTGAAACTTATTCCTACCATAAGTATGTTCCTGTATAAATGAAACATTTATACGATGTTACCATGTATCAGCTTCAAGTAATTTTCAGAAAGTAAAGATATCCAAAGCCCTTTCAAAATTTATACCTCAGAAAAATGGCATTGTTGCATGATAAGAAGTAAGCTAGGAATTATTAATGAAGTGAGACTTGAACATAGTGATTTCAAAGTTTATTTCTATGAGCCAGCAGGGCCAAGAACTTCAATCAAGTTATCAAGAGATGACAAGATTTGGTTCCTACAAATAAAATTTTGAGAAAGATCATCCCTATGGAACTGACAATAGTAACTAGTCGAACTCATAAGATCTCGCCTAATTCTGTGAAGATATTTCTCAGATCTTTGTTGAACATATATAGTCTCTTAGTAAATTAAATATTTGTCATTACACTGTTTTTAACAAACCATATTTAGTGTGTAAATGTTGTAATAAACCGATAAATCTAATTCATCTTAAGGTGCTCTTAATAGCATTTAGTGATATCTTTTCCTCGCTATATATCATCTTGCAGTGAAATCTCCATCTTTAAATTTTTGTGCACAATAGTACCATAAAATACTATCAGAAGCCATAATTTCAGATTTTTATCTCGTGCCCGATCAGAGGTATCAAAGCCTCAAAAGTGCGATTTTTGACAGTTTTGAAAAATTTGATATTTTTTTAGCGAAGAGAAAGCAAGTCTGAAATCTGGAACTTGGCGTGTGAGTAGAAGTACTTTCGGCCTATTTGTAAAAAAAAAATATGTCATTTTGACAGTTTTCCTTGCTAGAAAAATTTCCCCTTGTAAACGGGCAAATTATGGAAAAAAACGGAAAATTTATGCTGAAATTTCACCAATAAGGATAAATTTTCTGAAACTACTCTATTACCAAATTTTTAGCCAAATGTATTCTGTATAAATTGCTTTAATCCGCACTTGAATTGAAGAAATAAACGATGAGTTATTTACAATTCCGTAAACTCTTCATGAGAGAAAATTGCTGCAGACGATGAAACAAAGATGGCCACCGTGCATAAACAAAAAATAATAAAATTAAAATAATAGTCATTTTGAACTTCCATCATGTTAGAGTTGTACAAAAAATTTAAGATTTTTAAAAAATGGTCAAGCAACAAATATTTGATTATCTGGACCACTTGAAATGAATTTACCTAGTGACATTGTTGGTGTAGATGTGACTGCTCTTCTGATTGCTCGATCCTCTCATGCATTTGGGGCCCGGGGCATCCTGAGCCACTGCAGCAGCTGGCCGTGCCTTCTCTTATCCATCGATGCCAACACCGCGGAACTACAGTATCGCTTCGACCAAAATGCTGGCTGATACGTCTGTTAGACCAAACCGCTTTTCTGAGGCCTATGGTTCGACGCATTTCGATGTCGAACCACTGTTCATATTGCCGTCGAGTACGTCTTAAATGTATCATTCTTTCAAATCTTTTGCATCAAGAATGGTAATCCAGTTCTAATTACCCCTCAATTTGAGTACCGGCTTTTTTAAATGAGGCCTGCTGCGCAATTTAAATGCGCATTGCACAAGCCCCGTTTGTCAGTGGTCCGGAAATGTTAGTCATTTACATAACCCATCAAATCGCATCAGCACGCCAAGTTTCGTAACTCTGGCTCAATTCTTTCTGGGTGCACATATTTGTTTTGCAACAAAGTGCATAAGCGTAATTTTTTTAAACACAATGCTTTTGAATGGCGCTGTTCTGTATGTTATTCCCATGCAGATGAATTTTTATAGCCTCGAACATGAAGGAAGAATATTGTCCCTTGTATGGCAGTTGGCTTATTTTAATGAGTGTAGTTTTGTGGCAACAGAATGTTTTAGTGGCTAACCTTTATTGTTACCTTCCTTTGTTGTAAATCCGATTGTTACCAATATTACTCATTTTGAGGAAGTGATACATTAACAATTTTCACTTATCCATGTAAAAGAAATTATACATGGTATAAAGACTGTTTTAAGAATGTAAAGTAGTACTCTATACTACGACACCCTATTTAAAGTTTTGAGATGATTGACGAAGTCTTGCGAAAGTTAGAGCCCATAAAGTAGAATAAAAAAAGGACAAGAAAACAGAAAAAAGGCAAACGTACAAATTTCGGATCCTAATAAAATCTATATGGGACCACCACAAAAACTAGCCAACAGAAAAGGAATTATGGGAGCCGAAGCATCCGTTCAAACGGTTTGCGTCGACATATAAAGATAAAAAAAAAATTAAATATATAGATATACAAATGAACTGTTTAACCTGCCTTGTTAGAATTAGTCGATTAAAAAGGAATGTGAATAAATCTACTTCTCACGAAATACGTTTGAGAGTCTACCTTGAAATGCCTTTTATCAAAGTAGTCGCCTTTAACTGTCATACATTTTAATGTATGTTCTCAGAAATTTTATTAAAGTAAGTTCTTCGATTTAGTTCAGAAATATTTTCTCTCTAGTGCTTTCGAAAAGTACTTACTATTTTGAAGATATGATATTTACTGAAGCTGGGGTTGAGCATGAAACTAGCATTACTTCTGGACTGAAAGAAATACTTTTCTTTCTGGCAGCAAATATAACTTTTGGTTGCGAAGGAACTCTATATTTCAATTTCTTTTTCAACAGTAATATTACTGACGGTCCAAGAGATTTTGTTGAACATTTGAAATCAGGCATGTCAATTTGTGACTTCTTATCATGGAAACCGAGTCCACGCGTCCCCGTTTTATTCCTGACATAATCATGCGTTTCATATGCATGCTAATTGTTTTGAGCTATGAAACAATCTGTTATATTTATGCTACGAGATGCAGAGAGCAAGAGTATAGGAGGTTTAGGGTATAAGGTTTTAGAATTTTGAATTATGTGGATATTTATTACTTTCTTATAAATCTATATTGACGTTGGTTTATAACTGCAGGCATTTATAACTGTACTATTATTTTAACACAATCAAATTGATTGCTAAAGTTATCGTACGAATTGAATATTTCCAACTGACAAAAAAATGCTCAGGCTGGGAATCGAACCCAGATCCTTGGCTTACAAGACCAGTGCTTTATCGTTTTAAGCTAACTGGGCCGACAACCAGCCAACATATTTCGTTCAGCATATTTCAGCATATTTCGCCAGCATATCGTTGGCTGGTTGTCGGCCCAGTTAGCTTAAAACGGTAAAGCATTGACCTTGTAAGCCAAGGATTTGGGTTCGATTCCCAGCCTGGGCATTTTTTCGCTCAGTTGGAAATATTCAATTCGAATGATAACTTTACCAATCAGTTTGATTGTGTTAAAATAATAGTTCATCTACGTATTCATCGTTTATATGGAGTTCCTTTACCTGCGGTTTATTCTGTTGGGCTGTCTACATGACAGACCAGATGTTACTACCAATGAGGTTTTCTGAGCGAAATATGTTCTGCTCTCGAAGCTGGCAGACGGGAGGTGCTGGGTTCGAACCCAATCGCGCCCGTCGGCCTAACCGTTTCGGAGTTTTCGTGGTTTTCTTCGAAGCCTTGGATTTTCCATGCGTAAATACGGGTTAGGTTCCCTTAGAAAGACCCTCACGGAGGGCACTTCCCCTAGTGCCTATATCCCTCGAGTAGATAATCGGCCGTCAAAAATCAACCCAACCCTGAGCGAAATATGCTGGCTGGTTGTCGGCCCAGTTAGCTTAAAACGGTACAGCATTGGTGTAAGCCAAGGATCTGGGTTCGATTCCCAGCCTGGGCATTTTTTCCCGCAGTTGGAAACATTCAATTCGTATTTATACTGTACAGTCGTGGAAAAAAAAGTAAACAACCCCTACTAACTCCTCAAAAAATTATCGTAGAAAAACATTACTGGTACCGAACGATTGGAAATAAAGTCTACTTTTAAATGATGTATATAAAATTTGCTTAGGGGACCATCTACTTATTAAAACGAACCCAAACTTCATTTTTTTCAATAGCAATACCCAAGTTTAACAAGATATTTCAAATTTTCTGTTCAAACTATCCCTAGACACAAAATTTCAAGTCATTTGCATGACAAGATTTTGAATTATAAACATTCAAAATTTAGTGCTTCTAATGTTAAATTACATTTTCATATTTTTATTAATATCTCCGGAAATTATACTCCTAATGTGCTAATTTTTTGTGCAACAATAATACTAAAATACCCAAACATAAATACGTTGAATTTGCAATTTTTATAATTTTATGATTTGAATTATGAAATTAATATTCGAAAAAATTAAGAATTGCAACCTACAATTTTTTGACGGATTTGGATTTATTAAGTTCTGCTTTATGAAAATCCAATATTTCACATTTTTCTTCCAAGTAGTTTTCAAATTATGCTTAAAAAACGGATAAATGATGGTTTAAGGGGCCGTCTATGATAGAAGTGACTAGATATTTTGAAAATTTTTATGCTATCCTGTAATCTAACAGTCTTCAATGACTGCCTTGATCAAGAAGGGGCTCTCTTGGTCAACAATCGAGTACCAAACTTCAATTTGGATGCAGCCCCTAAAATACGCTCATTTTAAAATAATTAATTTCTTGGAAACTTATCGTACAAATTGCATAAAAATTTGTTTTTAGGCTAATTGAAGGGTGTAGATTTCATTTATGCTGCCAGAATTGTGTAGTGCTATTGAAAAAACAAAGTTATGGTTCGTTTTAATATGTAGATTGCCCCCTAAGCAAAGTTTATATACATCATTAAATAGTAGACTTTCTTACCAATCGTGTGGTACCAGTAACTTTCTTCTACGATAATTTTTTGCAGAGTTAGTAAAGGGTGTTTACTTCCCCCCCCCCTCTACTGTACCTTCTATTTAATACACAATGTTGTCTTAAGTTTGCTTTACAGAAACAATAAATTAATACAATATACGTAGGTCATTAGTTCATAAAATAGGACACATTGGAATACAAATATATATATATGTATATATGTCCTATCTGGAGACGGAATAGATTCGCTAGGCACTTAACGGCGGTGATAAAGATGTAAGTGCATGGCAATAATCCTGATCAGTATAAAATGGAGCTGAGTAGACGATACTTTCTCTGTTTGAAATGGTGTAACCTCAGCAATTGTTGTCATGTCATAATTGTAGCTTGTTCGGCAGGATCCCTTTGTTAAAATGTAACAAGCTTATCAGTTATTTTGTTGTAAATAGTGGCGAAAATTCATTGTTTGTGTGTAGTCCTTCCTAGCTGAGCGGCGGATATGAAGTTAAACTGTGTATATTTTTCTAATTTGTATGTAGCTTTTTTGTGTTATATCTAACCAAGACCTTCATTAAAATCACGAAAAGTACCTAATCCTTGTTACTGAAGTGCACCAGCATTACTGCTATAGAGCAAATTAACAATAACATATATAGTATATAATTGTTCATGTGAAGGCAATTTTTCGAAAAGGATGAAAAGGAATTATAAGAGAAATTATAATGATGGGTGATTTCAATGGAAGAACAGAGTGCAGGAAGAGAGATGATATTGTTGGTGAATTCGGAGAGGATGTAGTCAATGATAATGGAGAACGACTTATAGAATTTTGCAACACTAACGACGTAAGGATTACAAATGGCTTATATAAACACAAGGATATTCATAAATATACATGGTATCAACATACTAGACAACTGAAAATGGTTATTGACTATATAAATATTAAGCAAAGGACCCAATTAAAACTATTAGATGTTAGAGTCCAAAGAGGGGCGGAATGTGGCTCAGATCCTTTTATGGTGAGAGCAAGACTTGCATTTCTTTACTCGACTAAGCTAATTAGTGAGGAAAGGAATTATACAGAGATGGAAGATATTGATGTCCCAGAATATATGTTGGAAGGATTGACGGAGGAAAGTACAAAAAGACTCTTTCAAGTAAGATTAGATGAAAAATTAGAGGAAAGAAATTATACTAATACAGCTGAACTATATCAACATATTAAATTAGCTTTACACCAGGCTGCAAATGAAGCATTGGGACAAACAAGAAAGGGAAGAACTTCCCCAAAATTTTTTGGTGGGACGAAGACATTTAAAAGACTTTAAAACAGAAAAAAGAAACTTATATTAGGTGGATGAGTTCAAAAAAGGAGGAGGATAGACAGCTTTATAGAACTATTAGAAAAGACACTGAGAAATTAGTACTAGGGAAAAAAAGAACATCATGGGGGGAAAAATGAAGAGAAATTGAGACATATATAGGAGGAAGACGATGCACAAAGGCATGGGAGTTTTTAAAGAATATTAGAAAAGCAAGTAATAATTCATGGCAAGGAATATCTGTGAAGGAATGGGAAGAATATTATAAGACTTTTGCTTATGGAAACTAGAGGTGAATTTCAAGCAAATAATTCTGGTATTGAATTTGTGGGACAACCTACATTGTTAGAGCTTGAGAGAGTTAAAAGAGCAATTAAAAAATTAAAAAATCAAAGAGCAACTGGCCCCGGTGGAATATCAGCAGAGATGATCAAAAATGGAATTGATAAATTGTTCAGATTAATTACACAATTATTCGAAAAATGCTTAAACGGAGAGGAAACACCAGAAAAAGGGAGGATTGGATATTTAACATAAATATATAAGAAAGGAGACCGAAAAAATGTGAGAATTACCGTGGCATTACTGTAACAGCAAAGTTTAGTTGATTATATGGACGAATTTTAAAAGATTTCATTGAAGAAGAAATAAGAATGGAGGAAAGTAAAGAGCAAAGTGGATTTAGAGCAGGAAGATCATGTATGGATAATATATTTTGTCTTAAACAAATTGTTGAAAGGAAATGGCAGTAGGAAATAAAATTCATCTTCTATTTATAGATCTTACGAAAGCATATGATAATGTTCCAATCACAAAATTATGGAATGTATTAAATGAAATGGCCATAAATCCAAGTATTATTAGAGCAATTCAAGAGTTTTACAGGCAATCAAAAACAAAGATTAAAATAGGCCAAAGATTATCAAAAGGTTTTATAACAGATAAAGGACTCAGACAGGAATGTTGTATCTCCCCAACACTTTTTTAAATTTATGTTGAAGAAGCATTGAAAATGTGGAAGGATAAGTGCAGAGGAATGAGACTTGATATGAATGGAACGTCAATTTTTACTCTACAATTCGCAGATGACCAAGTTATAATTCCAAAAAGTAAAAATGATTTAGAGGAAATGACGGTGAAAATTAAGGAAGAATACGAGAAATGGGGACTTCACATGAACGTCAGCAAGACCAAATACCTATGTATAGGAGGAAATGAGACAGACCTAAATCTAAATAATAACATAAAAATAGAAAGCTGTAAGCATTATAGATATTTAGGTATAGACATTAATAGAGAAGGAAGAGACTCACAGGAAATTAAATACAGAATTTGTCAGGGGAGAAAGGCTGTAAAACTATTAAATTCTATTTTGTGGAGTAAGGCGATCTCTAGGAAAAGAAAGTATAATATATACAACTCTATTGTAAAGAGCATATTGTTATATGGAGCAGAAGGATGGAGAATTATGGAGACAGAAAGAAAGAAATTAGCGGCAGTAGAAATGAAGGCTCTAAGAAGATCATGCAGGATATCAAGAATAGAAAGAATAAGAAATGACAGAATCAAGGAAATGATGAAAATAAAGGGAACCATATTAGATGATATTCAAAAAAAGCAATTAATCTGGTATGGTCATGTCAAACGAATGAATAATGAAAGACTACCCAAAATCACATTCAATTATGAAACAAACAAACAAACAAACAAAAAAAGAAACGGGGAAGACCACGAAAGAACTGGATGGATGATATTTGAAAGGCAATGAGGGATAGAGGTCTGGAAGAGGAATGGACCCTTGAACGGAAAAAATGGAAAAAGACTCTTGTAGATTCTTCGGATGGCGGCATCTGATGCCGTAAACAGAGTTTATATATATATATATATGAGAAGGAATTTACTTCTTAGGAAATGTGTTTGAGAGAGTCTAAATTGATATCGCTCACCCGTAAGAAAAGTGACACATCTCGCAAAAATTCATTTTGCGTTTTATTCCACTAATAGGTCTGTCACAGGTGCGTCTTGCTACACAAACGGTTTCACAAGTGTAGTTATACGGAAAATCCCTTTATTACGCTTTATGTCCATGTATGACCACAGAAGAGGGGTGGATTGTATGGAGAGGTAAAATTAACCACCCATCCAAACCTCACCCTACGTCTTAATTTTTAAGGGTTTTATGCTTTTATGCATGTTTTTATTCCTGCATGCAGAGCTAAGTGCTGCAATTTCAACTTACAGTAAAATCATGCAAATTTTCTTTTGCTTCTCCTGTGAAATTTACTTTTGTCGAGATGTGTCATTTTTCTTGCGGGTGAGCGATATGTTCTTTTACAAATTAATCACCATTAACTGTTATACATTCTAATCCCTTAAGGGGCAAGTAATTCTGTTACTGTAATGTCGAAAATTCACTAGAATTTACGAACAATTTCATTTGAAAGTAAAAAAAAATGTAATTAAATTTTGTTTTCTTGTAAATTATAAAAGGGAATTTTTTTCAAAAATTCTGCTTCAAATTTTGATTAAAATTAAGTGACTTAAATAATAACAACTGCCCTTCAAAAGGTTAAGGTTCTCAGAATTTACGTATATGGAAGTTTATTCTTTGATTTAATCTAGAAATATATTCTCTTCAGTGCTTCAGAAAAGTATTCACTATTTTGGAAACGTGATATTTACGGAAGCAGAAGTTAGCATGAAAGTGACATTACGTCTGAATTAAAAGAAATGTTTTTCTTTTTGGCGGCAAATATTACTTTTGGTTGCGGAGGAATTCTGCGTTTCATTTCTAACAATAATATTGCTGGCGGTCCAAGAGATTATGTTCAACATTTGAAATCATGCATGTCAATTTAGGCGTTATGTAAACTGATACTACACGCCTCCATTACATTACTGAGTTAATGAAGCATTTTATTTGCATGCTTATTTGTCTTTACGTAAGACATAATGTTATTATTAACACTATGAAATGAGGAGGACAAGGGTATTGGAGGTTTTAGGAAATGCGGATATTTAGAATTTTGTTTTATCTGGTTATTTGTTACTTGCTTATAAATCTTTGTTGACATTGGTTTATAATTGCAGATACTCTATTTAATGCACACTGTTGGCCTCCGTTAACGAAAGAGAGAGGCCGCGGCACTCCACCGATCTAGGCTGCTTTTCAGCCTACCTTGATCACATGGTATTTCGATAGTTTGCGAAAACTAGCCGATCTTTATCGCGCGACAGCCTAGAAGAGTGGCGGTATCGAGGCCTGTCTCTTTGTTTGGGTGCGCTGTTGCTATGTTTGCATAAGGGGTGGCGCTACCTATGAGCTACGCTACCTACCTTACCGTAAAATAATTGATTTTTGAATTTTTTGCTGAGAAAACTATACATCGGAATGAAAATTAGTTTGAAGGTATTTATTATATTAATCTTTAACATCATTAACATATATATTTTTGTCTTTAGAGATAATTCTATGAAGCGTGTAACTCAGCGCTTTGAAACGTGTTTTTAAAGTTGGCTTGCAGCACCTTTAACACTATTTATCGGATTGCCACGAAATTTAAACCACATATTTTCAACAATTTTCTCTAGAGAAGTACACAAGATTATTATGATAGATCAATTTTTTTTTATTTGAAAGCTATATATAAACATTTTTATAGGAAAACTCTTACCCATTTTTTGCATGTTTGTCATTTATAGAAATATCAACATTTTTTTTAATGATCCAGTGTTCTTCTCTTGCGACTGTTATGTATATTTACAGGAAGTAATTTACAGGAAGTATTTACAGGAAAAAACATTTTTGTTCCAGGTTCATTTAAGTATCACTTGTGCTGCAAGCCACACAGAGCTACATTTTTGGCATCGCCATGTTGCCAAAGCTCCATCGCTTGCATTTTGATTTTTAATTAAAAAATATATTGGTGCTTAAAATTTATATAAGAAATATCTTTAAACCATTTTTTATTCTAATGTATAGTTTTCTCAAAGATATTAAATAAATAAATAAGCAAAGAAAGATAAAATTGTATAAATCAGAGATTTTTCAGGCGTTGTAGGTAACGTTAATCCCTTTTAAAATTTGCGCTTTATTTAATGTATACTATTCAATCTACTATTACATTTAATTATTTTTTCGTTTAATACACATGTATTGACGTATGTGTGATACGTTTGAGCCGTGATGTATGCTTCACATCGGCGCAGCATGGAATCGCGAACGCGTTCCAATCTACCCTCTACCGTGGCCATCGTGATCCCCGGACCTAAACCCCCTGGATTTCTACCTCTGGGGGATATCTTAAGTCTCTGGTATACGACACACCCGTTTCACGTGCCATGAGGGATCGCTGAAGCGGCGGCGCCAAGGTGAAGCATGCATTACAGTTAATGTGGTACATTTTGAGCACTTGTTATGAGTTGTAACAATTTTCATTTGTATTTTGTACTTCGATTAGTTTTTTATAAAATAAAGGTCTTTTTACACCGTTTGTTATATTTTCTTTGCGTCACGGTCACGATGCAATCGCACCGTCACGATCGCGTTTCCGACCCCCATTTCCTATGTGATTCTTGCTCCTCATGACCTGACACCCCCACATGTGCCGTTTGGACATGAACTTTTGAACCACCCCGTATATTTATTTAAAATCAATATGCTTGTATCTATATGTTAAGATTCAAATATCATACAGCTATTTCAGTTTACATTTTCACATGAATCACTTATTGTTTGCAACTAGATTTTAAAAGTCAATTATCGTATAGTTTTTTTCTTGTTTTTATTTTCACATGAATCACTTATTAGTTTTCCCCCAGGTTAATCACCGCTTATTTGATTTTTACTTTTTAATAGCTCTTAATTCTTGAAAATGGAAATCCAAATATGTTATGTAGGCTAGACTTTTATAGTTTAAGTATCAAATAAAAATGTTTCTTATTTTTCTTTTCAATATGAATTATTTTTTAGGTTTTCTCGGATTATTCGGCGTGAATTTTATTTATTTTGTATGGTTTATTAGTATTATTATTTAAAAATAAAATGCCTAAACATGCTGAATAAGGACTGTTTCCTAGAAATCCGCACAAACTTTGCAGTTATGCAAAATAGAAAAGGAATACGAATCAGACAAAATCTGCTCGTGAAGTGTTACGTTATTGTGTATAAGGGCATGTCCGTTAGCCGACAGTTCATTAAATAATCTGTGTTTTCCGAGAATGGAGTCGAAAGAGGAGTGTTTGCGTACGCGTGTGTACAAGCTTTACGAAGGCAATATTCATCATGGGAACAAGTTCATCGTGAACCCTTTTTTTTTTTTTTTTACAAAAATATATCCAAATGAACGATATACGATGTTCTACAACACCACTAGAGGGGACTCACGGCCAAAAGACAACCCTCTTCGGGTTGGAAGGCCCAAAAACTGACAAAGCCAAAGTTGAAACAGTTGAAACGACTGTTTAACAAAAATGACCAGTATTAATCCATTCCTCGGCTGCCAAATTCAGTTTTTCACCCGGCCATCTACATAAGGCAATCACCAAGAAACTTAACATCAAATATCACAAGAAAAGGGTAATAACAAAACGAACAGAAAAGCAAATGGTTGCTGCGAAAACGAACTGTGGTCGCTTGTTCAAAAATTCACTGATCGAGGATTCATCTTAGATGACGAGAAGTATTTTACGCTCGTTCACTCCACATTTAACGATAATGGTAGCTACTACATATCTGACGTCTCCACGACATAACCTATCATCAAATTCCCTACTAAAGCGAAATTCGAAGACAAAATCCTCGTTTGGATTGCAATGAGTCCGTAAGGCTTGAGTCGTCTGTTCACCAGAAAGTCTGTGTTCGCTGTCAAGGGGCAACAACAATTGAATAAGTGCATTCACCGTAATTTCATCTCTTACATCGGTAGGAATTACAACGGCGGTGATTACGTATTCTGGCCAGACTTGACGAGGAGTTATTATTTTAAAATCGTTCTCAGTCACTTCCAACAGCAAAACATCACTTTCATAGAGAAGTACGACAACTCGGCTAACGATCGTTCCCAAAATTCAACCAATTGAGCGGTCCTTGGCATATCTTAGGTCCAAAGTGTATGCTAAAGGCTGAAAAGCATATAACATCTAGAAATTGATCAATCGAATCAAGTGCTGTCTCAAAATTATGGATCTAAATTTTGTACAACGTCTAGCAAGTACCACCAAAAGTAAAATCGATAATGTCCGATGAAATGGTTTAATTGAAACCCGATAACAGTTTTACAGAGTAATGTGGTTATTAAAGTTACCTTACAGTGCCCATTTGTGCTCTTTGACTCGCTTTTTCGTAGCTTTCCAGGCAAGAAAAATTTGTGCGAATTTCTAGGAAACAGTCCTTATTTTTTCCATTTTAAGAATTTTAATTTTCTTGATACTACTTTGCTTTTTACTATTCAATTATCGGTTCAGCTCATAATAAATATGAAATAACTATTTTCTAAATCATAAATGTTAATATAAATTTTTCTAAATTTCACTGATATCTAAAAAAAATGTTGGTAATAATGATACACTTAGCAACTTACTGATTGCAATCGCTTCACTTTATCCTTCTATACAATTGAGTAGAGTGTCACAGTTTTCTTCATTTATATTATTAAATATTTTGTAACACAACTACGGGGTTCTGCCCCCTACGAGCTATGCTCGTCAACCCCCCGTTCAGACACCGCAGACTCTAACAGCACGCTAATTTAATCGGCTTTAAAAAGATTTCGGAAGATTGAATTATAATTTGAATCTGACAATTATAATCTGACGTAATTTTTACCAAACTTTTCTTTCTCTTTTTAATATTCACGTAAAAATACTTTTGATAGAAATGAAATATTATGATCATCTTAAAATATCAAATAAATATCTCGCGCAATTTTTAAATTTAAACTGTTTTTCAATATTATTTTTAGTTCATTTTACGTAATAAGTGTAATGTGACGTAAATGTGACGTAAATTCTCCTATTTAAGACTTCTAACGCATGTTAATGAATTTATTATTTTACAATATTCTTTCTCTTTTAAAATTCACGTGTAAATATAGTTTTTATGACGTAATTTTCAATGAGTTCCTGCTTTTTATATTTTCTGTTTATAATAGTCACGTGTAAAATAAATTTTTAATTTGAAGCAAACATTATTGTTTGCGCTGTCTATACAGTTGGCAACAGTTTAAATTAATACAATTTTCTAAAATATGTAAAAAATATCTCTCGAAATGCTAAAAATTTGAATTTAAAATAGAAATAAAACCTCAAAAAATGAGTCAAATTAAAAAACTAAATGCAGTCTGCACACCGGGAAATTTTGACGCATAAAATGATCTAAAAATGATTAAATTCCTACGTACAGTTTTTGCTCCTATAAAACTTTTTTAATGGAACGATTTTGTCCAACTTTGGCTTTAAATATCTCTTAAAATAATTCTTCGATTTGAAAACTGCCTGCATCAGCGTGTTTACCAAACATTCACGTGTTACCTCTATAATACTACCGATTTTTATATTTTTGTATGCAACAGTTTTTTTAATATTAACGAAGAAAGGCCATGCTTAAGCATTCAAATTGGATGCCGATCTGCCGGGAATATCTACGCAGATTTTCACTGGTCCATTTCCAAATCAAAACTTTTTTTCATATATAGAAGGATTTATGCCCATGAAATATTGTATGTTTATAACGTGTTTTATGCGTGTGCATGCATATTAAAAGTTCACTGAAGAAAATTCTTTTTCCTGTATTTTCTTTGTTATTAATTATGTATCTATTTTGCATTTAAGATTTCAAGAAGACACAAAATATTCCCTTTTATTCATTTTTAATGTTCTCAAAGCTCGATTTTTGCCTTTAGTTGGAATTTTCTTCTCAGTTTGAAAATAACAAATACATAATTGCCACACAACAAACTGGACTTCGATAAAAATTCAAATGTGCTAAAATTCTAAATTACATTTAAAAAAAAACGTTGCGGATTAAATTGAGAATGGAAACATACATTCAAATGAAAATAGACACTTCAAAATCTGAAAAAAATATTTAGCGCGAATTATTTTTACTATGAATTATTTCTCCTACGCCAAGACTAATGAAAAATAGCCAATTTTGGAAACTCTACTCCAAGAAATACTTAATACACGTGACCCCAGGCAGGGTTTCCAGATTTGGCCTTTTTTTAAATTCTGAAATTTTGTATTCACACCAGAAATTCCGTACAGTATTATTTTCGTTATTTAATGACAGACGTTTCGTGATTATCCAAAGTAAAAATTCTTCTTTCAGAATTTCTGTTGTGAATTCGGAGTTTTTAAATTGAAAGTAGAGGACAAACTGGCAATTCAGCATGGCACATGCCTACTTCACTTTTAAAAGTTCCACTGAATGGGAAAGAGCAGTCTATCTAGTCTCAAGTCTATGACCCTGGACTTTCTTCAGCAATCAGTTTGATTGTGTTAACAAATTATTGGGTCTATCGGAAAGTCGCGTCGTGTTGGGAAAATCAATTCGTATTGAAAAATTCTATCATTTAATTATTGGACATTGATTCCGATATCTAATGTCTATTAATTACCGGGCAGAATTTTCCAGTACGAATTGATTTAACCAACACGACACGACATTCCGATAGACCCAATAATAATAATAAAGTGTAATTACGTATCCCTCATTAATTGGAGTTCTCTTATCTGCGATGAATTCTGTTGAGCTTTCTCAAATGGCAGACCAGATGTCATAGTCAAAAGGTTGTCTGAGTGAATTGTGTCGGCTAGGATGTTCTTCCGGTATCTGAGGTGGTAGAACATTGACAGTTTAAGCCAGAAAATTCCTGGGATCGACTCTTGGACTGTATACTTTTGCACTCATTTGGGACAAGTACAACTCGTCTAATTTCTTTACCAACCAGTTTAATTGTGTTAAAAAATAATTAATTAATTATAATATACGAGGGTAATAAAATATGAAATATGGAACGACAGAAAATATATAGAATTGATGTTGCGAGGGCTAGCTAAAAAAAAAAAAAAAAAATGAGAATGAATATATTTCTCGCAAAATACGTTTGACAGAATCAATCTTGATTTGCCTAATTTCAAAGTAGTCATACTTAACTGCTACATTTTAATGTATGTTCTGCGATTTTTCTAAATTAAAGTACAGGGTGGTCATAAAAACTTCCCTGATATATGAACCCCTAGCGGCTTAACCGCTCAACCAATCGAAAAAATTTTTTAGATATACTTATTAGGTAGATTTCGTATGAAATACTACCTATTGGCGTCGTTCCTATGTTGGAATTTCTGAAAAATTTTTGCAGATCTACACCGATCATGACCCATAGAGCCCAACACCACCCTCAGTAAAAAACTTTATCTATCTATCTATCTATCTATCTATGTGTGTATCTATATACAGGGTGTCCAGCGAATAAGACCCTGATTTCAAAATTAAATATCTCAAAAACAACGATGAATAAAATTATGCGGTAAACGGTTTGTTTATTAGCTAAGCTGTAAAAATGTTATACAGAAGTTGCAAAATTTAGTTGCAAAAACCGTTAACAGATGGCGCTGTAATAGCAATACTTGTAAACTGCTTCGAAGTCCAGAGTATTAGTGTCTCATTCCTAGATGGTTCCCTACGGAAAAACGAATATTGGAAAAGTCCGTTTTATCATTGGGGTGATGTGCAGAAGTGGAAAAATCTGGTCACAGAATTATTGCATCAGTTTTAATTTTAGAAAATTTCAATTAATGGAATTTTCCATAAAAAGTTTAGAAATCTTTATAAGAACTTATTAAATATTTTATTAAATTCAATCTTTAATGCCATATAAATATTTAAATCAAAATGCATATATTTAGAAAAATAATTTTGTACTGTTTATTTATTTTTTATATTTTTAAATCACGGAATAATATTTTGGTATTATTGTTTATACCTGATTTATTATAAATAAAAAAGTAATTTTTCATTTTTAATTTATTTTTAAATCCCGGCATAATACTTTGGTTTTAGCACAACACATATATTTCTTTTCTTTGTAAACAAAGTTTTAAAGACAGAAATTATGCATTAAATTATTTTTTTAAAGGAATTGATAAGTCATATCATCAACGTCAAAGCAAAAGTGTTTTGGATGCTGCATTCCTTTCCAACACTTCGGATCCTATCGCTAGAAGTTGCAATTCTGTGCTTAATGATACAAAAAATGAAAACGAGTTTTTAAAATGAAAATTATTTTTTTTAACTTAATTTAGTTTTTAAAAATAGAAACTTTGTATTTTTTCATTCAAACTATTCTCTACAATTAAAAAAAATGATTTATGAATCATTATTATAAATGCTCAATGATTTTTAAAAAAGGGGCTTTCTTTCAGCTTAAATTTAAAAAAACAGAAACTTTGGATTTTTTTATTCAAACTTTTTTCACAGTTTAAATGAATATTAAAAAGTAAAGATTTCCATTTTTTTTCAAATCCTCCTCTACTTTGATTCGATTCCACGATCTACCAATTAGGAGAGAAAAGACATACCACAGAGATAGGTATCCGGACCGAAGTAGCTTACAACAAAATTTGAAACAAATCTTAATTCTGTCAACATATGGCTCCGCTTCTGCACATTACCCAAATAAAATATTTTAATAAGTTCTTATATAATGATTGCTAAACTTTCTATTTAAAATTCTATTAATTGAAATTCTCTAAAATTGAAGCTGATGCAATAATTCTGTGACCAGATGTCTCCACTTCTGCACATCACCCCAACGAAAAAGCGGTCTTTCCCGATTTTCGATCTTCCATAGGAAGCCATCTAGGAATGAGACGCTAGTGCTCTCGACTTCAAAACACAATGTATAGGAATTGCGATTACAGCGCCATCTGTTAGTGGTTTTTGCAACAAATTTTTGAAACTTCTGTATAACATTTTTACAGCTTAGCTAATAAACAATCTGTTTACCGCATAATTATATTGATCTTTGTTTTTGAGATATTTAATGTTGAAATCAGGTTCTTATTCGCTGGACACCCTGTATATCACATTCTTCTGGACACGATAACTTCCACAATTCTGCACCAATCTCTTCCAAACTGATACATAAAATCAAGGGGCATAAAATCTTGGTCAAGTTCGTTAATGGGCAAAATATGACCAAGGGGATGGAAATAGGGAGGGGTTTTGTGAAAACAGAAAAACCCCATAACTTCTTAAATTTTGTACATATCGAATCAGTTTAAAGTTTTTATTACTTCTAAAAATAGGACCAAAAATTTATGTATCACAGATTTTTGATAAAGTTAAAAATGGGCTCAAGAAGCTCAAAAAATAGGGTTTTTGGGAGAAAAAAATTCATAACTTCGTCAATTCTCAAGATATCAAGTCCAATTAATTTTATCATGAATTTCCTTAACATTATCTACAACTTTTATATTCACAAGTTTTTGATAGGACCAATTCGTACCGCAAAAAAAATTAAAAACGAAAACAAAAGGTCGTTTGAAGAAGAAAAAAATCCATAACTCCGTCAATTCAAAAGATATAAAATCCCCATGAATTTATCATATATCTTCTTAATATTATCTACAACATCTATGTAGACAAGTTTTGGATAGGATCAATTCTTACAGCAAAAACAAATTAAAAATACATAGCGGTTGAAGAAAAAAATCATCGTAAGGGTGTATTCAAATCCAAACTGCTTATTTTCTGACTCATTTTACAATCCATTTTTACTCTCAAAGGCTTCCAATTGGTACCTTTTCTTACTCAGAAACTATCATGGAAGACGGTAGTATTCCGAGTGACGCAGCCTTAAGCCTAAAATCGTATCGTATCGTATCGTTAAAATCGTATCGTATCGTATCATAGAATTCGTAGATGGCGGAACTCATATATACAGCTAACTCGACATCAAAGAAAACGCGAAAAGCCGCCTTTTAATAACTCAGCAGATATAGGTCTTATTGTTCTGAATTTTCTAGAACAGTCTTATATCTGCAGTCTAATCGTATACTGAAATTTTTACATTTCTACTTGCAGTATATTTTGAGATCTAAATAGCCATTTTTAAAGTGAAAACGTTGGTATGATATCGAGGAAGTTCCTAATTCGAAAATCTCGAAAACGGTTCTAGCAATTATCTTTAAATTGATACATATTATAAATGTGATTAAGGCGAGGTGAATAACACTTTTCTTTTTTCTGGAAAAACTCTCGTTCGTTAAATAATTCGATTTTTTTTCTCTCGAAAATGACACGGGCGATTTTTTAAAAATCAAATAAATATGTTTCAGATGAACCAAATAACAATTTACTTGTTTCCAGCAAGACTCTTGTTCGTTTTATAATGCGCATGAAAAATCGGACTATATTTCTTCGCCATTCTATGGAAATTTCACCGAAAATGCATGACACTGTATTCATACACATGCTTTCTTTTTAACCACTTTTGGGGAGAAATATTTTGTCTTCCCACTGGCTGAGTGGTTAAGGGCCATCGTCTACTGATCTTAAGATAGGCAGTTCGATACTCCCTGGTACTTGTTTTCCCATGTGAATGTGTTTTTTTTTCTTTTAATGTCTGTTAGTTGACCATTATTCTCAGTTCCTTTCTAATTTTTTAATTGCTATTAAATTAAATAAAATTACAATTATAATGACGCCAATTTGATGATGATTATTTCTTGGCAATTTTTCAACAATAAAAATATTACCATAAATTTTATAAATATATTTAATTTCAATCACTTTACAAAAAATATACATTAATAATTATTATTTGAATATAAATCACACGATGAGAAACGTAAAAAAATAATTCATTTCAGCTCTTCTTTTTATAATATCATTTTTTATTATTATGACGGTCAATCAATATATAATCACTGACATCCATAATATTATTATTAATATAATTATTATTTTCCTTGCATAAAAACTATTGTGATGTAATAATTCTTTTATAATAAATAATTTAGTTGAAATGTTTCATTTATAAATAACAATGAAGTTTGATAACCCCGAGACAATTGTTTTTATTTAACTTTGCAATATTTACAGTTTACATAATAAGCATATCAGAATTCTGGTGTCGCCATCTTTTGACGCAATTGCGTACTACATTTTGTCTCTTATTCGGAAAAAAAAAACTAACGCTCTTCGCCGCTTTGAAAGAATCTCTTGTGACTAGAGGTCTATTTCGCAAATATTAAGAAAATTACTGCATACAAAAATATTAAAATGGGTAGTATTATAGAGAAATGTTTGATAAAAACGTTGAAGTAGACAGTTTTTAAATCGAAGAATTATTTTAAGAGATATTTAATGTTAAATCTGGATAAAATTGTCTCATTAAAACAGTCTCATAGGAAAAAAAAATATACATGGGAATTTAATCATTTTCATTCAATTTAATCATTCAATAGAAACTCGAAGTTTGCAGAGTGCATTTATTAATTTTAACTTGCCTAATTTTTTGACGGTTTATTTCAATTTTAAATTAAAATTTTCAGAATTTCCAGAGATATTATTTACATATTTTAGAAAAGGTTATTTTAAATTGTTGCCAATTGTTAAAACAGCGCTAAGAATAATATATCCTTTAAATTAAAAATTTATTCACACGTGACTATTATAAACAGAAAAAAATCCTTTTAAATTAGAATTAAATGATAACGTGTTAAAAGCAGGAAAATATTAAACATTACGTCATAAAAATTGTTTTTACACATGCTTACTTAAATGAAAGAAAATTATAAAATAATCAATTATTTTCAAATTAGAATTAAATGATTACGCATTAAAAGCAGGAAAACATTGAAAATTACGTCATAAAAATTATATTTACACGTGAATATTAAAAGAAAAAGAAAATTTTTAAATAATAAATTCATTGATATGTGCTAAAAGTCGTAAATGGAGGAAATTACGTCATATTCGCCAAAGTGGCCAAATAATAATATTGCAAAACAGTTTAAATTAAAAAATATATTTATATGAGAGATTTATTTCAAATTTCGAGATGATATTTTTAACTATAGTTGCCAATTTTAAGGTAGCGCAAATAATAATATTATCTTTCTAATAATAAAAATATTTTCAGTTGAATGTTACAAAGAGAAAGGAAAGTTTGGTGAAAATTATGTCAGATTTAAAAAGTTACATTTAAAATCTCTTATTTAAAATCATTTTCTTATAGCGTTGTTAAAAAATACCATACAGCAAAGACTCTGTTGACTTATTTCCTTTTATATTTGGTAATTTTCAAATGTTTAACTAATCTTATTTAATCAAGCACGGAAACAGCAACTAACATCAGCTGATTCGGTCTTGAAATCCCTCAGTAAAAGGGAAACCCGTTTACAGTAAGATCGCCATTGATTTTTTAATTATACAGAGCAGCCTCGATTATCCGAGCTAATTGGGACTGTTAGTAAATCGGAATCGGAAATCTCGGTTAATAGAAACTGTGTGTAAAAACTCGCCGTGCTTGCGAATTTAACATCTCTTTAAAAAAATATATATAGAACGTTTTTTAAATAATAAAAATAAATATATGTAAAGTTCTGTTTCACAGCTTAACAAATGTAAAAAGAAAATCAACTACCAGTAGTAAATTTTAAAATGCAAATTGAAAAATTTACGAAAGTTCACACAGCCACTGGAAACAAAGCATTGTTCGCTATTGACTTCTCAGGGTCCAATGTTTCTTTGGAGTTGAGTGCTTTTGGGGGCAGAAGGGCCTGTATAGCACGGAGAGTGAGCTAAAGAGTGTGGTTATTTTTAAGGCTCATTTAAAAGGAAAAAAAAAATCAGACTTTGTTATCGGCTCGGTTAACAGAAACCTCGATTAATCGAAGCTCGGTTAATCCAGGTTCTACTATAATTCAATCTTCCGTAATCTTTTTAAAGCAGATCAAATTAATGGACTTTAGCACAAAGTCACATAGCTGATAACTGCCATGCTTGTTGGCCACCTTTTTTTCAAAAAGTTTGCTTCGCCTTATTCAATTAATGAGATATCTCCGATAAAATAAGTCACATTTTCCCGTTCTAAAATACTGGTATCCAAAAATCGTAGCATGTAACTGACCACTACAAGTACTCATGGAACTAGACTATTTTAAGTCTGATTTTTATTATAGACTATATAACATTATTAAAAATATATATTATGATAGGAACTAGCGGGCTTCGTCCGCTATTTACGTTACGGATATAAAAATCATGTTTTTTTTTTAGGGAAAAAGAAATAAAAAGCTATTTGACGATAGGTTTATAAAGACACATTTTGTATTTGTTATATTTCCGGGGATGAGGAGCGGGGGGGGGGGGGGGGACTATTTTGATTAAATATCGCAATTAGTCCACATGGCAGATATAATTATGATAGACAATAGCGGGCTTCGCCCCTCTATGGCGCCTTATGGGTCCAGCTTCCATAACTCAGAAACTACCTTTCGGACATCAATGCAACAGATTCCAAACGTTATAATTAACTTAATAATCACCCTATGTAGCATTAAAGTAAATTTATGAGTACTGCATACTATTTTTTATCGTAATTTCTGAAGAGAAAAAATTATTTCGGTTCCATTCTTAGGTACTGGTTTGAAAAAATTTGAAAAAGGTGGGAAGGAGGGGACATGAGAGTGCTGTTTGTCAAACAACACAACGGGGTCTGGCTTATTCAACTTGGTTTTTGATGACTTCAATTGGAAGGTGGTTTGTTTAAAAGAGTGCGTTCCCTGCCCCATGAAAATTGGAACTATTGGTGCACCATCTATGTAAGGATTTAATAATTATAAATTAACATTTTGGATTTATTAATTTAAGGATAAAGTGTTTTTAAAGGAATATCAAATGAAACCCTCTGTGCGATCTGCGATTATACTTACCCACTTGTTTTTATATACAAACTGCCATAAGGAAAATTGTAATAAAATAGTAAAAATTAAATCTGCATTAAATCCCATAAGTATCTTTTTTTAATCATTTTATCACTAACCTCAAAAAAGTAATGATATCAATGCAAAAACCCTTGACGGGTTAAAAGTTTCTGACGCAGCACTTTAACTTATGCTCTAAGAATTTTAAATATGGAACTTAAAAATACTGATATCAAATTTTGAGTGACGTTATGCTATTTCTTAAAAAATATATTTGTATTTATTTCATCATTTTATTTTTGTTTTATTTATAATCGCATGTGCAAAAGTTATGTTCAACATGAAAAGCTGCATAAAATTTTATTCGCTGTTGCTTTATCATTTACATCTCTCATAAATTCAAAATATGAGTTTTAAAAGATATGATATAAAATTTAAGTGACGCCTTGATGTGACTTTAAAAGGTTTGTTTTAAAATTCAATTTAAATTATTTTTGACTTGGTTAAAATATTTTTTTACATCTACACAATACTTTTAATTTTCCAATTCACTGTTAAATATATCACTTTCATTGAATCTATACTATGCATTGAAATGTATTTATTTCAATAAATGGATTTATCTTTTGTGTCACGCTATTCAAAATTGTGAGTAAGATTTATGTAAATGGTTTATTTGCGTCATTGTGTCCAAACTACATGAAATGTATGAAAAAGGATAGTCAAAAATAATTTAAATTGAATTTTAAAACAAACCTTTTAAAGTCACATCAAGGCGTCACTTAAATTTTATATCATATCTTTTAAAACTCATATTTTGAATTTATGAGAGATGTAAATGATAAAGCAACAGCGAATAAAATTTTATGCAGCTTTTCATGTTGAACATAACTTTTGCACATGCGATTATAAATAAAACAAAAATAAAATGATGAAATAAATACAAATATATTTTTTAAGAAATAGCATAACGTCACTCAAAATTTGATATCAGTATTTTTAAGTTCCATATTTAAAATTCTTAGAGCATAAGATAAAGTGCTGCGTCAGAAACTTTTAACCCGTCAAGGGTTTTTGCATTGATATAATGTACTGTAATGGTCATTTTTTTCATAGAGGCAGAATATATTTTAAAACATGCTGTCAAAGTGGGCCTTTTGAACCGAATTTCCCGAAGCGGATTGTGTTGGAAAAATCATCGTATTAAGGGAGTATTCAAATCCAAACTGCTTATTTTCTGACTCATTTTTAAATTCATTTTTGCTCTCAAACGCATCCAATTGGTAGATTCGCTTATTCAGAAACTGTATAGTGTACCGTAATGATCGATTTTTTGACAGAGGCAGAATATATTTCAAAAAATGAAGTGGGCATTTTGAACGGAATTTCTCGAAGAGATTGTGTTAGAAACGAAAAATATTGTCTTACTGAGAAAATAATTGTTTATATATCAAGTTTTAATTAATTGAACGAAAATTAAAAACACAGGTCGCTTATAAATCTCTTCAAAAATCACGTCAACAAGTTTCATGTTTTTCCTATTAAAAATGAATCTGGAGTTATGCCAGAAAATTTCGAGTTGTTGAGCATGGAAAAGTATTTTTTTGAATACCACCCTAACATGATTGTGATAAAACCAGTTATTATATAAAAATGGAATAAAAACTCGTCAAAAGCGGCCAGATAAAATTGTATAAGTGGGTTTATCTCTAATCATGATTTGGTTTTTTTTTGTGAAATTAGTATACTTAACTTCGAAATCTACCTCCGGCTGTAGGCCGGGCCGGCAGGGATTTTTGAAGGTATGTGCTCGAGATCGTGAAGATTTAAAACAATAGAGCTCCCACGGTTACGGTTACAGTGAATTTTTTTGAAAATTTCGAATAGCAACACCTATTTTTTCATGCGCAAATTCATCAGCGCATTAAAAAACCATAAATAGCGTTGGAATGATACACGTAAGACGAAAATTGACGGCGTAAAACACTTTGCAAAAAAGACCATTGCTAGGTACAAAAGAGTGGCTACAAGACGTGTTTTTCAGTAGCCGATTTTTTTTTTCACTTGAGAACTGAGTAACCTTGTAAGATTTGTTTTAAAATGTGTTTTTGGCTTGTGTTTGGGTACACATAGTGAAAATTAAAATGTAATCATTTGTTTTAGAGTGCTGAATATTACGTTACATAGGAAATGATTAGGATTGAGTGCCACGATATTACACCTGCAATTTTAGTCATACGTGTATCGTTCCAACGACATTAATGGTTTTTCAATGCGCTCATGAATTTGCGCAGGAAAAAAAGGTGTTGCCATTCGAAAATTTCGAATTTTTTTCACTGTAACCAGGGTTGCCAGTGGGCTACTTTTTTTTAAATTCAGATTTCTTGATTGCCACCACTTTTTTGAAACGGTAAAATTGCCTTTGTTTTCGCCTTAATTAATATGTCATTAAATAAGGAGCATTTTACCATTTCAAGAAAGTGGTGCCAAACAAGAATCTGAATCAAAAAAAAAAGTAGCCCATCTGGCAACACTGACTGTAACTGTAACCGTGAGAGCTCTATTGTTTTAAATCATCACGGTCTCGAGTGCTTACCTTCAAATAACTAAATCTGAAATTTCCTTTCGATTGGTTGAGCGGTTAGGTCGCTAGGGGAACATATATCGGGGACTTTTTTTATGACCACCCAGTATAGCTTTGAATTTAGTCGAGATATATTTTCTCTCTAGTGATTTAGAAATGCACCCACTATTTTGAAGATATGATATTTACTGAAGCTGGGGCTGAGTATGAAATTAGTATTACTTCTGGACTGAAGAAAATATTTTTCTTTCTAGTAGCAAATATAACTTTTGGTTGCGAAGGAGTCGTATATTTCATTTTCTTTTTCAACAGTAATATTACTGTCGGTCGATGAAATTATCTTGAACATTTGAAATCATGACCATATTTGACCCTATGCACCATGTAAAGTAAACTGATCCCACAAATCCCTGCAATATTTCCCAAGATAAGCAAGCGTTTCATATGCATGCCATTTGTCTTGAGGTATGATATAATCTATTTATTATCTCTACAGGATGCAGAGGGGAAGAGTATAGGAGGGATAGGGAAATAAGGATTTAGAATTTAGATTTATGTGGTTATTTATCACTTCCATATTAATCTGTATTGACGCTGGTTGGTAACTGCAGATGGACTATTTAATCCATATTAGTGTTGTAAAATTGGTAACAAAGACAATAAATTGGTGTGAGATAGGTAGATCATTAAACAGTAAGTATAAAATATGGAAATAATAATACATAAATAATATAATAGAAAGAACTAATTTCGTTTCTTTAAAAAAATGAAGCTCTCGAATCCAGTAGAAAATGATTTTTGTATAAGAATTATTTGGTAAAAGTTTCAAAAATTTTAATAGTCAATCATTACAGACAATGGGCTAGCATTGTGGCTGTATTGATAATTAACTTAAAGTTTATTTATAACCAAATTCTAGGAACTGTAGTCAAAATTCCATTACTTCTATTCGTAATCCGCAATTATATAGAATAAGCTACTTTAACTGCAAACTGTTAAATAGATATCACACTTTTATAATCACTGGGGGGGGGGGGGGTTAAGAAATGGTACACTATAGAAAATTTTAGTTCGAATTATGTCATTCCATGGTGAAAAGTAACTAGGAAAAGAACAAAACAATATTACGTAATTTTAAGAAATCCTTCGCTGTTCAACTTTGAAAATGTATTCATCTTTCTCTAGAAAAATTGAACTATTCAATAGCTATCTAGAACAAATAATTCTGCACGCTCCCAAAAAGTTGCTTTACCAGGAAATAAGCAATAGATCTATTTGTAAAGTTGTTTTAACCGTCATATGAAGATCTGTTTGCACATAACGTAAACAGCTTTCTATGCAGGGTGGGACGAGATTTTAAACTAGAACTGCCTGGCTACAATCAATCCTTTATGTAGCAAAAACTGCTAAATCGAAATCTAAAGGGACTGGTAAAATTCCGTTTTAGACAGGTTTATGTTTAGAACGTATAATTTTGTGGTATTCCTTTCAACGAAATCACTAAAGTTTTCCACATAAGACAGGATTCCGTTATAGATAGGTTTCATGCTGACAGTTTTTACTGGATTTATGTGTCCTTATATGAAGTACAGTAGTCAATTTTGGAGGAGGAGCAGGTTGTTACAGTAGAGAACACGAAACTAACCTCTAAAATTTTTTAAAAAGTAGATAGCCGGTGAAGCACATGCAAACAGACAGTATATATATATATATATATATATATATATATATATATAACAGATGAAACAGGAAGGTTTATGAAGAAACGCAGAGAATTATTTTGAATGAAGAAAAACAATCCCCCAAATAAAGAGTTAAATATGTAGAATTATGTGAATCGGTAAGAAAGTGTGTTACAGAAGATATCAGAAAATTTAACTGTGACCTTGTCAACAGAGTTCTAGAAGATAACAAAAGTTTTAAATGAGCTAAGTCCAAAGTGTTTATTGGGAGAAAAGCTATTTTCGCGCTGAAAAGGGTAGACGGAGCCAAGATGCGTACATTCCTTGGAATTTCCAAGGATCCACCACTATTATACATAAGATATTATTTATTCAAACTTTAAATCATAAAATTAGTAATAACCGAGTTAATTCGTTGAATTTGATATGGGGCATTCTCACAATCTTTTTACTTTTATGTCCCTGAATAATAATTTTTATTTTAATTCATTTTTTTGTGTTTTTTTAATTTCATATACTGGGGAACATCCCATTGAACGATTGCATAACAATATTAACGAGATAAATAAGTTTTGGACGATGTTGGGGGTACAAATACCAGGAAAACTCCTATACCGTCCCGTGTCCCTGATGCTGATTTTTAAGTTTGGAGCTGTCTGTATAAAATTGTTTCAATAAAAGTAATTCGGTGTAATTTTTTTCCGAAACTGGGACAATTGTTTTATATAAATATGTAGAAAAAAATTAACCTGCACACATTCTTACGGTTGATATTATTTTTTGAACTCTGTCCCTGGGTTTTTCATCCTTACCGTCCCTCTTGCTAAACTTATACAGAAAATCACTTCAGATGCAGCCACAAAATTTTTTTAAGTTTTTTCTCATGCAGAAGTATGCTAGAGAAAGAATGTCTAAAATTCTTTGACAGGAAATTTACTGCAGAATTTAAATCAGCATTTAAATATCAATTTCAAGATCGTGGCTTTATCAGTAGTCTTACCGTCCCCAAGGTTTATTCCTGCACTTTTCCAGGTAAATAAAAAAAAAACAATTTAATTTAATCCAATGTTAACAACTGTTTCTAAAAATCAATGAACATTGTGGTTATCACTTAGTCTTAACATGATTTGCCTAAAAATAGGTTGTAATTTTCCTTACCATTCCATCCTTACCGTCCCTTTTTTTTCCATTTCGTCCCTTTTTTCCTATACCGTCCCCTTTTTTTACCTTACCGTCCCTTCTTTAAAACCCCTTTAAGACAATGTTATACAAAAATTCTGTATTAAAAGTACTACATTTTTATTATTTCTTATTTGAATGTCCTATGGGTACTATGAAAATTCATTATAAGTAAAAATTTAGGAGAAAATAAAAAGTTATAGTGGTAAAATGGTAAGGAAAATTAAACTCGCAAGTTTAACTTAAACCTCAGTTAAATAAAAAAAAATTCGCAGCTGACCATTTTTTCTTTATTTTGAATCATTAAAGCATTCGTCTATCAGATTAAAATGTTATTTTCCAAGTTTAATTTCGCCAGATTTTTATTCCCGAAAGTCAAAAGATTGTGAGAATGACTTATATATTCTTCGGGAGTTAAATAAATCGAAAATTTCTGTTAAATAATTATTGTAGAAGTGTACGCACCCTGCGAAACAATCAACAAAATCAATAATGAAATCGTAAGTATTGTCAAAAAATTCTATAACGATCTATATAAATTTAACTAGTTGGATGTGCCAATCCCAAAACTTTCTTCTATCTCATATACTTTAATATTTAAAAATGTTGTTACAAAAATCAATATTTCATTTTTATTTGTTCAATACTATATCAACTTTGACTTTCATCTTAAACTTCTTCTTCAGTCAATTAGTCGGAGTTAAAATGAGTTAATTTCGATATTTATTAAAATCAATAGTTTTCAGTTATTCTGTTGTATATCAGCTGTTCGCGAATAGTCGGCTTATCAGGATGGGTAGTTCCCGTCGCTTCATTAGCCGCCGGCGTACGATAAAACTACGAAAACTCAAGAAAATTACACAAAAATCGCTATTATAGTGCCCCCTTTCGGCGGAATATTCCCAAATTGAGGAAGGACCTTCTTGCCATGGCCAGAAGCATACATAAAAAATTCAGTTCAATTCCATGCATAACTTCTTACACTTTTCGATGGTACAATATTCGAAATGGCACAAAAATCTCTATTACAGCGCCCCCCTCCGGCGATCGCTATCACTGCGCTGCCTTCTGGCGCAATTTTTCCAAATTCTTCTTGCCATGGCCAAAAACATACCCCAAAAATTTTGTTCAATCCTATGCTTAACTTCATACACTTTTCAATGGCACAATATTCAAAATGGCGTAAAAATTGCTATTACAGCGCCCCCTACCGGCGGATTTTTTGCAAATTAAGGGAGAACCTGCTTGCCAAAACCAAAAACTTAAAAAAAAATTTGGTTCAATTCTATGCGTAATTTCATACACTTTTTGATGGTACAATGGCGGCAGACACACGGACATACGGACAGACAGACATTTTCTATAAACATGTTTTTTTGGGATCTCTGACCCCTAAAACGTTTAAATCCGTCGAGAACTGGAAGTCGAAAAAAATTTCGATTAAAATACTTTCTTCTATTGAAGATAGAAGAAAGTAAATAATCAAAGAGAAAGCAAAACCTATCTGATCTGAGGAAAACATGACAGAAGCCGAAGAGATAATCCCAGTGATGGCAGATGAAGTATTAGAAGCCATTTGGTGTATAAAAAAAGGTAAATGCTCTGGCAAAAATGGAATAAAATTGATCTTATCAAAGACGCAGGAGAAGACTGCTAAAATGCTGGTTATACTGTTTTTAAAATGTCTAGAGAAGTCAGATGTATCAGACTGGAATAATGCTGTGATGGTACTACTTTACAAGAAACAGGAAAACATTAAAAACTATCGTCCAATCAGCTTACTGTGGGTGATTTATAATTTTTTCTCCAAAGTTTTAACGACAAGACTTGAATCTGCTCAAGACTCAACTCAACCTAGAGTACAAACAGGATTCTCTAGAAGATTTAGAACAATGAATCGTGTTCAAACAGTAAGGGAACTCATAGAGAAACGTAAGGAATATAATTTAACTCTATCCCTCGTCTTTATTGATTATGGAAAAGCATTCAATTCTGCCTACACATTAGCAGTACTAAAATCTCAGGAGGACATCGGTATAGACAAACCTTACATCAATATTATAAAGAAGATTTACAAGAAAGCAACAGAAACCATCCGTTTGAACAGAGGAAAAGCACAGATCAAGCTTGGAAGAGGAGTCAGAGAAGGAGACAGCATTTCGTCTAAGCGTTTTACTGATGACTTAGAAAATATTTTCAAGAAATCTAGATTGAGAAAACTATTAAAATTATAATTAATAAGGAAATTATAATAAATAAGGAACACCTAAGTCATCTTCGGTTTGCTGACGAGATTTTACATTTCATTAACAACCCTGAAGATCTGAAAAGTATGTTAAAACATTTGGCAGAAGCTAGCATTAACGTGGTGTTAAAAATAAATTTGGAAAATACTAAGGTGATGTTCAATTCATTTACTCAAAAAAAAAAAAAAAAAAAAAAAAAAAAATTGTCTACAACAACATTGATATCAAGGAACTTCAGAGTAATGTATACCTTGGACAGGAAGTAACATCGCACAACATCATCATGAATGAAATCAACAGAAGAATAAGAAATGGATGGTGGGCTTTTCGGAAGGACAGTAGTGTTCTAAAGCGTAACATGTCTCTCTGCTTTAAAAGAAAAGTGTTTAACCAGTGTGTATTGCCGAACTTAATTATGGAGCAGAGACATGGACGCTAACGAATCGGATTACACAACGATTATTACAAACAACGCAGCGAAATATGGAAAGATGTATGCTAGGCATAACTAGAAACTACAGAAAAAGAATAACCTTGTTAAGAAGTCAGACGAAAGTTTTTGATATCATCGAGAGAATTAAACGGTTAAAATGGAAATGGACTGGGCACATTGCAAGACTACAAGACAATAGATGTAAAACGACCAAGAAGACTACCTCAGGTAAGATGGAGCGACGGAATCAGAAAAATAGCTGGAATTAATTGGATGAATACTAGGCAGGAAACAAAGGAAAAATCCGGGGGAGACCTAGACTCAGCAGGGGATTTGAAATAGTCGATAATGATGATGATATAAAATATTTAGTCGCGTAATTTGCGATCCAGCGCATTTTACGCACACCGCAGGGAATAATTTAGTTGTTCTCTGACGAAGGCTGTGTTTATAGCTGAAAGTACTAAGAAGAATTAAAGTAATTTAACATCTTTTTTTAGATAGTTTTGTCAACTTTTAGGTATTTTTCACATACTGCAATTTTATGTTTAAAGTGCTATTGCTCATTTAAAAAAAGTAATGTAAACTTATGTCGTATGCAACGTTATATATCTACAACTTAAAATATTCTGTATTAGATTACAACCAAATCCAACTCGAAACATGTAAAAAATTTTACTTATTTCGTTTACCATTGTTTGTTCATTAGTTTTCAGACTTCTGACTAGCTAATATAGACCACTCGTGATGGTGATAATTTTTATCTATACGGAGAGCTCACTTTCTCAGTTCTGTGATTTTTTATTTAAAATTATACATTTGAAAACATGAATAAGTTCACAATTAATGTGATATGTTTTGAAGAAATCAGGCCAATCGTTATGATGAGAATTTCTATAAATACAAAAAGCTTACCTTTTCAGTTCTATAATTTCTGATTTAAAATAGGCATGTCAAAAACCAGAATAAGTGCAAATTTAATGCGATATGTTTAAAAAATATATATTCAGTCGTCATACTCAAGAAAGTACTATTCTTCTCAGAAGTAGTGATAATATAAATAGATTGATTAATATGTCATATATGATATATGATTTTTTATCGTTACTTTCCTCTACTACTTTCTAACGCTATGTGTGTGTGACAGGGAGTACCCAGTACAATCCTCCTTCCCCACACACGGCTATGAGCAAGGCTTAATATCACACCTATTCCGGACATTTTACAGTTCTTACCATAGACAATAGGTACTTGCAACTTTCTGGTCAAAAGTATTCGGTCACTTGCGATTTGAGATTTGAGACGTTTTGCGGAAAAACTCTTGAAATACTTGATATATTGTTTTTGACCTTCGGCGATGTGTAAAGAATATGTTTAACCCCATAATATTTCAGTGAACAGTTGCTGAAGAAATACAGGGTGAGTACGAATGATGGACCCGATTTAAAAAAAAAATCATATTTTTAAAACTACTGCACATATTACAGTAAGTGATACATGAATTTAAAGAGAAATATACCAAGTTTTTTCAGTTACAAATGTTCGATGTGTGACCCTCTTGTTACACGGTATACATCCTATCTGTAAGCCAGTTCGTTCCAAACACCAAATGCCCCATCCACCGGTGTGGAAGTTCATCGTTCAAGTAACCACGTACCTGCAAAGACCAATGAGGTAGGGCTGCATCCTGCTGAAACACAAAATCTGCGCCGTCCTCAAGCGGTTGATGGTGATTTACCGTTAATCACATGGCGGCCACCAAGATTCCCAGACCTAACACCATGTGGTTTCTTTTTGTGGGGTTACGTCAAAGACATTATTTACGTACCACCAATGCCGAAAACACTGCCAGAACTTAAAGAACGCATTCAGAACTATTGACAGAGCGATGCTACAAAATGTTTGGAACGAACTGGATTACAGATTGGACGTATACCATGTAACAAGAGGGTCACGCATAGATCAATCGTAACTGAAAAAAAACTTGGTATATTTCTCTTTAAATTCATGTACACTTATTGCAGTATGTGCAGCAGTTTCGAAAATATGATTTTTTAAAATCGTGTCCATCATTTGTACTTACCATGCACTTGACGCATTCTCGTGGAACTTCCAGAGCGTAAATGACAAGTTTGATCTCTTATTATTCAGAGAAGGTTTGGCCACGAGGGCAGTTAGAGGACCAACAACAGTTTGAATAAAAAAAGTAATATTTGCGACTACTATGTATTATAAAATGCTCGAAATGATCTGTATCTTTAAGATATAATTAAATAAGCCACGTGCAACATGTGCATGTATTTGTTTATAAATATCACGAATATTTATGAAGATATAAACGCTTCTTTGAAAAGTTATAAATAACTCCCACATGTTTTCTGTTTGCTGGGTTTTTAAGTAAATTTAACACTACTTTTGGAAGACGTAATGATGTTCAGGAGAAATATTATATTACAATTGGAAAATAAATATAATGAATATTTAATAAAATATGAACCTTTTTAACTGCATATGCGCGAACGATAAAACAATTTTTCTTTCATAATTTAGTACTCAAGGCCGGTCCAAGGGCATTTTGGCGCACGTGCGAGCACCCATCTGGGCGCCCCCCACCCCCCCCTCACAAGAAAAATTGCTTGACTTGTGTTCTTAATTTTTTTAAATATCTGTAACTTTTATACATACTCTTACTAATTATTTAAGATATTATTTTAAGGTGGTTTAAAAATAGATAAAAATTTCCAAATTTAATCCTATCTTTGAGTTTGTATTTGTTAAATTGTAAAATCAAGTCTTATAACGGAAATTTGAATTTCCAATAATTATCAGTCTTAATGTGTATTGTTACTATCCAATTATTTTCTAATTGGACAAAAATGTTTTCCTGCATATTATCAAGTTTTCTGAAAGTTGGGTTAAACTTGGTTGAATTTCTGCATGCTACAAACAAAAAAGTACTTCCGGCCTGTACTGGGAGGAAAAGGTAGCTTCCCCATCCCTTGTGTTTAAAAATTCAGCTAATTTTATTCAAACTCAAAAAGCTAAACTGCGTTGAACTTTATTATAGAAGATTCAGTCCCAATTTTCGTTAATACGGAATTTGAATGTGAATTTAACCAAATTAGGTATCTATATCCAAGTTAGTTTCATTTATGGTGATTTAATTTCGAATTTAAAACCGCTATATCTCAGTCATTTGATAGGATACAGGCGAAACAAAAAATGATCCGGATTCCTTGTATAAAAGCCAAACACTTAAAGAAAATAAAATCTGAATTTATAAATTATAAATTAATAATATCTAAAAATAATTAATAATAATAATATCTAATAATTAATAATTAATAATTAATAATTAATAATAAATAATAAATTAATGTATCTGAATTTATAAATTATAAATGATATCAGACCTTTTTATTATTTTTTTCTAATAATTATCAATTATTCAATTGCGGTCAACAAAAAATCATCAGTGAAAGGTGATTCAATATGATGGGTTTGCAGATTACGGGTAGCGAAAAGAAACTGAATGAAGATACGGCTAGAGTATTATAGAATGTAACTGATTGGAGTGAAGTATCTCGTTATAGTGAATTGTTTATAATGGAATTTAACCCCTTGAGTTGGTCCACGTACGATGCATACGTGGTTCAAAGTATGTGCGTGACGACGGCAACGTACGTACGTGGTTTCTGCTGTTGCCGCATCTGGCTGATTCTTTATTTAGGCATTCCGAATTCTCACCATTAAGTTTTAATAGTTATTTTTGCTTTATAAGGTGATAGATATTCTATAAATAAAGTGAAAAAAATTGTTATTTGAAATTTTCTGGTGTGATTTCAATATTTCTAAATAAAATATCCGCCAGATGCGGCAACACTGATGCTGGAAGCCGTTCGCTGTTTTCGACGACGTACTCAAGGGGTTAAAGAAGTTGATTGGATATGATTTGCGAATACCAAATTTTATCAGACTACTTCACGAGACAGAAAAATATGTAATTGTATCCACTGTTAAAAACTTGCAACAAAATCTACAGTCATTCGACCGTTTTTATAAAACATGGTTTATTTATACAACCGTAATTTAACTCTATTGTGACTATATTATTTCCCATATTATGGTCAGATTAGAGTTAAATCGCGATTATATAACCGTTTTCTATAAAAACGGTCGAATGACTCGACAGTTTGCTGCAAAATTTTAACAGTGTGGGAAAAACTTTCAGAATACCAGAAACTTCAAGAATAATTTATATTGGAAATGCATGATTGTTTTGATCGCCGTATGATATCACAACATTGCACTTGATGAAAAGGCTGTTGATTCATTAACCCTTTATACACTAACGGTACTTTTAAGTACCACTGAAGAAAATTTAATATAAAATTTATTTTCTCTGTCTATTAATAAAAGTATATTTTCTTTTCCACGCAAAATACTGTGCTCAATTAAATTTAGAAAGCACAGAGTAACAGTCGAAGCTAAATATTTTCAAAAGTTGATAATTTTTTTAATCATTTACATAGTTTTTCTTTTTCTAAAAATGTTATATGAAAAATTTTCAACGACAAAAGCCCTTCCATTTACATAGAGGATCATAATTACATTTAAATATATTCTTTTTATAAGAATTGTGGTATTTCTATAAGAGTATTCTTGCTTAATTAATTTGATTATTCATGTAAATATGTTACAAAAAAGAATTATAACTACAGATTTATTTAATCACTTTTAATGGAAAAACTTATCAAAATTTCACATTATTATTATTTAAAAATTCCGGTATATCTTCAGATATTACGGAAGATAATTATTGAGGTGAAGCAATTTCTTGATAAATAATTCCGTAAATAAAGGGTTAAAAGAGCATTTAGATATTAAAAGAGATTTTCCGATATAAAAATTTTTCTGATCGCAAATATTTATGAATTGGAATCTGATGAAAACGTATGTGGTGTTCTTGTGTTAAATGGCAACATATCACATACGATTGTGAATGTAAAATCCAGAAGATGAGTTTTACTTTACCTAAAAAGTATTTGTCAAAAATTATCTAATTCTTAAAAGTTTCAATGTATAAAAGGACATATAAGAAACAATGAACATATTTATGAAAATTAAGGGAACGGGACAAATTGTAAAATCAAGTTTTAAATTACTGCACAGAAAACATGATTTATTTTCATCCCATTTTTACCCGGCTGAAAAGAAGGGTTATGTGTTTCACGCGTATCTGGATATGTGGATTTCTTTATACCCTCGAAACATCCCAACAGCTGGATAGATTTTAATGAATAAGGTCTCTATCAATTCGTCTTAACGGCCCGATGGTGATAGGCTAGGTTTTGTTTTTATAAATTCAGAACGGCGGCCGTAAAATACAAAATGGCGGTAGAAATGAAAAAAAATACACACCCTATTGAGTGGCATATCATTGGATAGGTCTTTCAAAATGAAGACGATGCTTCATTGACTATTTTACAGTCAGAAGCTCCGTTAAAATATTATACAACCTGGAAGTTGTGTACGTAGGATCTCTAGCTTTACTGCAACTCTAACCTTCATAGACATCTATAGACCTGATCAAAACAGTGTTTATAGATAGGAACTAACAATTAAACACAACTTAAAAGTCATCAATACAAGTAAATAAAAAAAAATAGTTAAGTAATATAAACAAGTAATATAAAAAAAAATATTTTAAGTCAATTCCTACTTAGTTCAATAAGAGAAATTTTTTTTCTCCCATTCTTTTTTCTTCTTGAGTGGCGCTTAAAATGCCTTGATCAAGAAGAGGCTCTCTCGATTATTGAAAATTAATTAATTTAATTTAATTAATGAATTAATATTTGAAAAAAAAAACTGGATTATCATCAAGTGTCATCCACTACAAGTTTTAAAAAAATTATTTGAGCTTGATTGGATGAATAATAAGTATTTTATTAACGATTGAAAATTTGAACAAGATATATATAGCGAGAGTGTGAGCTAATAGTAGGAATTGAAAAAAAATAGTTTCACATTGATAAGAAATAATTAATTATTTCGCTTTTTACCCAGTCGGGTTTTTTGATTTTTTAAATTTAATTATCTATTTGCTATTGTATAACTAATAATATTAGAAATCAATTTTTGTTACTGCGATGGTGGTGATGAAAAATAAGTTTGGCTTACTAATACAAATTCTCAATCGGTAGAAAGCTTTTTCTGCATAAATTAAAACGAGAAAAGAAAATCGTTTATGATCTGCTTATTTTTGGAAAAATATAGAATATTTTTTTAAAGGCCGATATTGTTCGAATGTAAATGACGGTAGAGGAATTCATAAAATTATATAATGAATGTATAAATTAATAAGAAAATAAATTGCATTTAAATTCTTATTTCAGCATTATTTCTTCTTTTTGTCTTTTAATATTTTTTAAAGGTTCAGTGGTTGCGCGAGCGTGTATATTTGTGTGTGTGTGCACTAATTTCATGTATACAGACATGTGTTTATACACATACGTATAAATATAGATTACCAACGCTACAGTTTATTTTATTCTATAAAGAATTATATCATTATTCCCGATTAGAATCATTTAAAGTTATTATTTAAATGTTGTACGACAAATGTTCTTACCGAAGTCTTACCGAAAAGCGTTTTTTTATGAAAAAGTAAGATTATGTAATGTACATATTTTTTAGATTTTGTTAAAAGTGTGAGCGTATACGTAATGTATATAATAAAATAATGTATGGCATGCAAAAATATCACAAAGCAAATTTTATTACTTTAAAAATTGCTGCTTTTTTTGTGTCTCATATGGGATCCGATGGACCCTACTTACACTTTACAACACTACATTAAACTTTATACTTGTACTGAAGTAAATATTTTGCCATTGCATGTTTAAAAAAAATATAAGAAAAAAATCTCCCTTTTTTTTCATGTGGGCCGTGGCTTATACACCGGTTTTTAGCTCAAAGCCTGAGAGCTAATGTGCCCGCCGGTTCTGTATATACGTAACGCGACTCTCTTGATAGAAATGTCCGATTTGCTTCAATTTTTTTTCTAGGTTCATTCTGACAAGGCGCTTCCCTGATTAGTTTTGGGGGTTCATTGGTTAAGTATAAAGAAGGGAACGGGGGACAACCCCCCCCATAACTTAGATAAATGGGTTTTTCATGTAGAATTATCAGATTTTCTTCAAATTTGGTATACTGGTTAATTCTGATAAGGCGCTTCCCTGATTAGATTTGGAGGTTCATTTTTTAAGTGTAAATGGGGGAACGGGGTCCTTAATTTATATAAATAATATATACCAACCTTAATTTATATAAATGGGATTTCCTATCTGATTTGCTTGAAATTTAATATACCGGTTTATTCTGATAAGGCACTTCCCTGATTAAATTTGGAAGTTCATTGGTTAAATAATGGAGGAACGGGGGTTAATACCCCCCTTAATTTAGATAAATGGGTTTTTCTATCCGATTTGTTTCAAATTTGGTATACCGGTTTATTTCGATAAGGCGCTTCCCTGATGACATTTGGAGGCTCATTGGTTAAGTATAAAGAGGGGAAACGGGGGGGGGATTCCCCCTCTTTATTTATTTTTCGAGGGACATTATTCTTTGAAATAAAAGTATAATATACAATTAGAGTGAATAGCCTGTAAGCTGAATGCCATAAGTTTAGCTGGGCAGTTTTCTTTATTATTATGGTTATTTGAATAGAGACATAATATAAATCATAAAACTCGGCAGACGATAATTGTACATCAAGAAATTAAAAAGTCAAATGTAAAAATTAAAATGTAATTACCAGGAACTTGTACTTATGAAACGTATCTTTTAACCAATTTACCTTAATTTAATATAAATTATATGTTGAATTAATAAAGAAAATATGTCTTTTTGATGACAAATTTTTGGTTTAGCGTAAAAGTATCTTTTGATTAATTTGTTTTTCTTTTTAATTTAATTTGTGCAATAGTTTGTCAATTGAGATTACTCTGCTATTAGTTACTTTACATTATTGTAGCAAATAAGTGCTCATTGTTGAAATAAATTAGAACTTTTCATGCTTAAAAAATATTTAAAATTCATAAAATTCACTAAATTGAGCTACAGATTTCAATCAAATTTTATTCGAAAGTACATTTATTTCTAATCGCTGATACAAAAATTGAAATAAGGCGACATTTAGAAGTTATGGATGGGGGGGGGGGGGGACCTGTTTTTGGCAACCGTCTAAAAGTGGACAACACATTTTTGGCGACAATGAAAAAGTTCGTAGTAAAAGAAATAGGACTTTGTTGCTAATAAATTTACGGGCAGACCCTTTTCTTGCAAAATTACCATTTCCCCCGAAGCGCACATTTAAGAAACTTTTTATAGTGCTTTTAATCGTTTCGCAACGAGCAACATATATACATTTCGTGTAGGAAATGAAAAATCTTGGAATTTGGATACGAGTTTTATTCAAAAGAAAATTTCGTGTTACCTAATCGCAGAATTTCAGCAATTAAACTAATACAAAAATTTCTTTTCTGAAAAAGTGATTAAAAAAAAAAAAAAAAATGTAATTGACGCTCGTCGCGAAGGGGTTAAGAAACTATAAAGCCCCCAAACGAGGCTCTTTTTTTAAACCTTCGAGTTCCCAAATGGCATCTGACAGAAAAGTTTTCATTTTTCAGTTGAACATTGGAGCAACAATTCCTTGACCATAATAATGCGCAAGACTACTAACGATAAATCGTGAAAAATGTCAGTAATCACAGTTAAAAATCATGATAAACATGAAATTTAGGCCTCATGGAAGTGTCGCCATTCAAAAGGATACGAGGAAGTTTAGAAATTTATGAAAAGGTTATAATAGTAAATGTTTATTAAGTATCGTCAGTTTCACTAGTTCCCAAGAAGTCAGTGTATGGCCTTAAACGTGCCTGTGGTGCTTGTTCTCAAGAATTATGGTGCAGAATAGAAGTTGAACGGATTACGTGTACCACGTTATCCAGTGTAGAAAAACGTGTAACTATTTTTTTTTTCACAGAATGCATTGCTTGAACTATCTACTATGCAATTATTTTAGGTAGCTTTCATTACAAAAAGCTACCTATTGCAGCTGTTCGGAGGAAAGCGATTTCAAAAAATTTTGGTATATTATTTGGTATATCATGACCCCCAGACCCCGAAACCACCCTCCGTTCAAAATTGATATATATATATATATAATAAAAGCCAGTGTAACGTTGGGCGGTGCGAATCCATCAATCTTACCAGTCTCCCAGGAAGAGAATAAAGGGGAAAAGGATCCATTCTCCCATTGGTTGACAAGAAACATGAATCCCGCGATTACTTCTCAAGGTTACAAGTCCTGATAATTGAGCAGTGGTAGGCATTTCTTCCTAACAAATCAGTGCAATGCACATCGCATTACACCATCAAAATAAATCGTCAAGTGTCATTTGAGATTATTTCAAGTATTAAGTTGCAATCATATTAAATTTTCTTTGCGACATGCAAGGAATTTTAATTTATTTCTCATATAAAGTGATTCACGGAAAACAGTGATATGGTATTTTTAAAAATATCCTTTTTTTTCCTGCAAAAAATTGATAAAACTGACTTTCTTTTAAAAAAGTAATCAATTTAAATATTTTAGGCTTATTAATTTGTAACTTATTTTTAAACTACACATTACTTATATTTTTCTTTTCTATATACAGGTGTATGTAAATTTAAACTTAAAAAAAAAAATTCAATATTTTAAAAGTAAAAAATTAATATTTATACGAAAAGTAAAATTAATAATTTTTTATTTATAGCTTCGCATCAGGAGGACAGAAGCTTAGGGGATTAGACCCCCCCCCCTGAAATAATATCCTGGCATTTTGTAACTTATTTTTAAATTACACATTACTTATATTTTCCTTTTCTATATACAGGTGTATGTAAATTTAAACTTAAAATAAAAAAAATAAATAAATAAACATATCCCATATTTTAAAAGTAAAAAATTAATATTTATACGAAAAGTAAAATTAATAATTTTTGATTTATAGCTTTGCATCAGGAGGACAGAAGCTTAGGGGATTAGACGGTTGGGATTCAACCCGAGATATTTATTTATTAATCAATATACATATTTAAAAAAATTTGGAGGGGGGAGGAAGGGGGGGGGGTAAACGATAAAATACAATTTCAAAGTGTTATTAAAAAATAGTATTATTTCAATAGTTGCAGCAGACTGTTTTAATTATGCACTTTTATTGCATATTTATTAAATTTTTGTTTTATTAAGAAATCTTAATTTTGTTATAGTATATTAGCCGGTAAACCTGGTTTACCCAGAAATATTGTAAATGTTAATTGTGTGTTTATTAGAACATAAACTAGCCAAACTTTGCTCATCTAAACGCTTCCATATTGTCAATTATTTTTTTTTATCAGTTTTTCAAATTTTAAGTGAAAAACACAATTTTTACCCACCGTCCTAGGACGGGCATTTACACTAGTATATATATATATATCTGACCTTTGTCACACTGTAACTATCCTATTTATGAAACGATTTCGATGAAATTCGGTGTGTACATAGTACACACCAATGTCTCGACCGAGTTCGTTGGCCAGCTTCATCCGCCGTTTTGCTTCAAAGTGGCGGCCATTTAAAATTTTTTAAAAAATTTAAATCTTGAAATGAGGTACCAAAAAATTGAAAATGGAAAAATATTTTTTTCTTATGTATTTTACCTTTATACAAAGATTCTGGAGCAGTTTTTGTTTCGTCTATATCTTAAAAAATGGCTGAGTTATAGCATTTTGAATTTCTAGCGTGGCTGATATTTTGAAACGTCCTGAATTTTGTCACGCGATAAAAGGCGTATTTATGAACCGATTTCGATGTAATTCGCTGTGTACATAGTACATACCAATGTCTCGACCGAATTCGTTGGGCAGCTTCATCCGCCATTTTGTTTCAAAATGGTAGCATTTAAAATTTTTTAAAAAATTTAAAATTTGAACTGTGATACCAAAAAATTGGAAATGAAAAAAATATTTTTTCTTATGTATTTGACCTTTATACAAAGATTCCGGAGCAGTTTTTGTTTCGTCTATATCTTAAAAAATGGCTGAGTTATAGCATTTTGAATTTCTAGCGTGGCTGACATTTTGAAACGTCCTGAATTTTGTCACGCGATAAAAGGCGTATTTATGAACCGAATTGGATGTAACTTCGTTTATAGATAGTACATACCAATGTCTCGACCGAGTTCGTTGGCCAGCTTCATCCGCCATCTTGTTTAAAAATGGCGGCCATTTAAATTTTTAAGAAAAATTTAAATTTGAAATGTGGTACCAAAAAATTGAAAATTGAAAAAATATTTTTTTATGCGTTTGACCTTGATAAAAAGATTCGGGAGCAGTTTTTGTTTCGTCTATATCTTAAAAAATGGCTGAGTTATAGCATTTTGAATTTCTAGCGTGGCTGACATTTTGAAACGTCCTGATTTTTGTCACGTGATAACAGGCGTATTTATGAACCGATTTTGATGTACCTTTGTGTATACATAGTACATACAAATATCTCGACCGAGTTCGTTGGCCAGCTTCATCCGCCCTCTTGTTTCAAAATGGCAGCCATTTAAAAAATTTAAAATAAGATACCAAAAAATTGGAAAATTAAAGAGATTTTTTTTGTATGTGTTTGACCTTAATACAAAGATTCCGGAACAGTTTTTGTTTCACCTATATCTAAAAAAAATGGCTGAGTTATGGCATTTTGAATTTCTATTGTGGCTGACATTTTAAAACGACCTGATTTTTGTCACGCGATAACAGGCGTATTTATGAACCGATTTGGATGTAACTTGGTCTGTACATAGTACATACCAATGTCTCTACCGAGTTCGTTGGCCAGCTTCATTCGCCATCTTGTTTCAAAAGGTGTTGCCATTTAAAAAAAATTAAATTTAAAATTTAAAATGAGGTATTAAAAAATTGGAAAATGAAAAAGATATTTTTTATGTGTTTGGCCTTGATACAAAGATTCCGGAGCAGTTTTTGTTTCTGAAAATTTGTTCTTTTGTTTATATCTTAAAAAATGGTTGAATTATAGCACTTTGAATTTCTAGCATGGCTAACATTTTGAAACGATCTTGTATTTGTCACGCGATAACACACGTATTCGCCTATTTCGATGTAAGAAGGCATGTGGATAGTATATATCAATATTTCGAAGAAGTTCGCTGGCCAGATCCATCAGCCATCTTGTTTCAAAATGGCGGCCATTAAATAAAAAAAAAATATATATATTTAAAGTGAGTTGCAAAAAAATTAGAAATTGAAAAAGTCCTTCCGGCCAGTGCCGGGAGGAAGAGGTAGCTTTCATAATCCTTATTTAAAAAAAAGCCAAATTATATCATTCAAACACACGAACTCAATTTAGTGGAAACCGAATATAGGAGATTCAATACAAATTTTTATCAATATAATGAATGAGAATTTCGCGAAATTAGTCAGCTTTATCCAAGCTGCTTTTCTTTGAAGTAACATATATTTGGCTGCCAAATTCGGCAATTTCTTAAAGTGCCTGTCATTTCAAGACAGCATGGTGGATGAGGCTAAGCAGTGAACTCGGTCGAGACCTTAGTAATTGCTGTGCACATGCTCACTCACATCGGAATCGGTTAATATATAGGAGTGCTGTCGCATGCAAAAAATCAGATTTTTCAAAATGTCACCCACAATAGAAATTGAAACTGCTATATCTGAGCCATTTTTTAAGGTAAAGACAAACAAAAAATGCTCCTGAATCCTTATATCAAGGTCAAATACTTAAGAAAGAAACCTTTTTCAATTTCTAATTTTTTTGCACCTCACCTTAAATATATAAATATATTTTTTAATTTAATGGTCGCCATTTTGAAACAAGATGGCTGATGAATCTGGCCAGCGAACTTGGTCGAGGTGTTGATGTATACTATCCACATGCCTTCTTACATCGAAATAGGCGAATACGTGTGTTATCGCGTGACAAATACAAGATCGTTTCAAAATGTTAGCCATACTAGAAATTCAAAGTGCTATAAATCAATCATTTTTTAAGATATAAACAAAAGAACAAATTTTCAGAAACAAAAACTGCTCCGGAATCTTTGTATCAAGGTCAAACACATAAAAAAATCTTTTTCATTTTCCAATTGTTTAATACCTCATTTTGAATTTTAAATTTAATTTTTTTTAATGGCAACCCTTTTGAAACAAGATGGCGAATGAAGTTGGCCAACGAACTCGGTCGAGACATTGGTATGTACTATGTACAGACCAAGTTACATCCAAATAGGTTCATAATTACGCCTGTTGTCGCGTGACAAAAATCAGGTCGTTTTAAAATGTCAGCCACAAGAGAAATTCAAAATGCTATTACTCAGCCATTTTTTTTTAGATATAGACGAAAGAAAAACTGTTCCGGAATCTTTGTATTAAGGTCAAACACATACAAAAAAAATCTTTTTCACTTTCCAATTTTTTTGGTATCTCATTTAAATTTTTTTATTTTTTAATTTTTTCTATGGCCGCCATTTTGAAACAAGATGGCGGATGAAGCCGGCCGACGAACTCGGTCGAGATATTTGTATGTACTATGTACACACCAAGGTACATCCAAGTCGGTTCATAAATACGCCTGTTATTACGTGAGAAAAATCAGGACGTTTCAAAATGTCAGCCACGCTAGAAATTCAAAATGCTATAACTCAGCCATTTCTTAAGATATAGACGAAACAAAAACTGCTCCCGAATCTTTTTATCAAGGTCAAACACATAAGAAGAAAATATTTTTTCAATTTTTAATTTTTTGGTACCACATTTCAAATTTAAATTTTTCTTAAAAATTTAAATGGCCACCATTTTTAAACAAGATGGCGGATGAAGCTGACCAACGAACCCGGTCGAGACATTGGTATGTACTATGTACACACTGAATTACATCCAAATCGGTTCATAAATACGCCTTTTATCGCGTGACAAAATTCAGGACGTTTCAAAATGTCAGCCACGCTAGAAATTCAAAATGCTATAACTCAGCCATTTTTTAAGATATAGACGAAACAAAAACTGCTCCGAAATCTTTGTATAAAGGTCAAATACATAAGAAAAAATATTTTTCCATTTTCAATTATTTGGTACCACATTTCAATTTTTAAATTTTTAAAAAAATTTTAAATGGCCGCCATTTTGAAACAAAATGGCGGATGAAGCTGGCCAACGAACTCAGTCGAGAGATTGGTATATACTATGTACACACTGAATTACATCCAAATCGGTTCATAAATACGCCTTTTATCGCGTGACAAAATTCAGGACGTTTCAAAATGTCAGCCATGCTAGAAATTCAAAATGCTATAACTCAGCCATTTTTTAAGATATAGACGAAACAAAAACTGCTCCGGAATCTTTGTATAAAGGTCAAATACATAAGAAAAAAATATTTTTCCATTTTTAATTTTTTGGTACCACATTTCAAGTTTTAAAATTTTTAAAAAATTTTAAATGGCCGCCATTTTGAAACAAAATGGCGGATGAAGCTGGCCAACGAACTCGGTCGAGACATTGGTATGTACTATGTACACACCAAATTTCATCGAAATCGGTTCATAATTACGGGAGTTACAGTGTGACATAGGTCATATATATATATATATATATATCAATTTTGAACGGAGGGTGGTTTCGGGGTCTGGGGGTCATGATCGATGAAAATATACCAAAATTTTTTGAAATCGCTTTCCTCCGAACGGCTGCAATAGGTAGCTTTTTTGTAAAGAAAGCTACCTAAAAGGTTTCTTTCTTAAGTATTTTACCTTGATATAAGGATTCAGGAGCATTTTTTGTTTGTCTTTATCTTAAAAAATGGCTCAGATATAGCAGTTTCAATTTTTAATGTGGGTGACATTTTGAAAAATCTGATTTTTTGCCTGCGGCAGCACTCGTATATATGAACCGATTTCCGATGTGAGTGAGCATTTGCACAGCAATTACTAAGGTCTCGACCAAGTTCACTGGTTAGCCTCATCCACCATGTTGTCTTAAAATGGCAGGCACTTTAAGAAATCGCCGAATTTGGCAGCCAAATATAAATTACTTTAAAGAAAAGCAGCTTGGATAAAGCTGACTAATTTCGCGAAATTCTCATTCATTATATTGATAAAAATTAGTATTGAATCTCCTATATTCGGTTTCCACTAAATTGAACTTCGCGTGTTTGAATAATATAAGTTGACTTTTTTAAAATAAGGAATATGAAAGCTACCTCTTCAACCCGGCCCTGGCCGGAGGGACTTTTTTCATTTCGAGCGATAGAATATGTTTTAGAATTGTATTCTGAATAGGCAAACGTTAATGATAAGAATGTTGCCTAATTAAGAAATAAAAGTGATTTATTCACCCTATATATATATATAAAGTCCTTATGTAACTATTTTATGAAACATTTTTTTGAAATTCTTAAACGCGGGGATTTTAGAACACTGACAGTAATGTTATTGTTCGAAAACATTTGCCGTACACGTTTTTTCGAAAGAGTTCAGAATCGAACGATACCTGGATAAAGAAACCTTGAGCTTCGCAGTCGCTCGTGAATCGGAAAAGACTCCGTAAGTAATCTCCAGTTTTTCCTGCATCCAAGGACATTTCGCAGTTTGAACGTTATGTTCTTATTCTCTTTTTTTTTCTTGTTAACTGTTAAAGTGACTGTTTTATATTGTGAGTTCAATGGAGGATATTCCATTTTCGTTTTGATCACGTGATCAAGGTAAAAACTTCTAGCGTAAAGAATGGAAGTCTCCGTAGACGTGTAATGTAAATCCCCGCTAGCCAATGAAACAGCTCATGAGGCAAAGCAGTAGTATCTTCCCTTATCAGTTAGAAGTTCCTTGGGTAAATTACAGGTATCACGTGACTTTTTTCAGCCTCGAACCCATATCTGGAATATCCTCTATTGAGAGCAGTGAGCTCGTGTGTGTTTTTAGACGGCGTCCCTGTCAAGTGTGTAACCAAGAGGGTTTTTATCGTTTTAATTAAAAGTTTTTACAGTCCACAAAAAACCCCCCCAAAAACATAAAAAAAAAAGGTCTGTTGCCGGAGTTTTTTTTTGAGAGGGAAAATAAAGATAAATAAGTGATTGACCAGATTTAAAGGTGGTTTAGTGTTCAAGATTGGGAATTTGAAGCTAGCGCTGGCGAAGTTTGGGTGCATGGTTTCTTGGATTGTGATACCGCTGCATTGTTGATCAAGGCGTTTTTAAAGTTAGGTGAGTTTGTTCCTTCATTTAGAATTTTATTCATTATGGATGACTCGAGTGATTTTTTGGTTAAAAAGAAGAGATTGAAATCGAGTATTACAAAATTGGAGAAAAAGATTAATGGTTGTATTGGCGATGCAGATGCTAGTCAAGTAACATTGTTTGAAAATAGAATTGAAAGGTTAAATGAAGAATTGAGTGAAACATTTAATGCGATTTTTGTTAAATGTGATAAAAATGATATTGAGGCGTATATTGAGGAACAACAGACAGAACAGGATAAACTTGATAGTATGTGGCTTAGTGGTAATCGGAAAAAGTCAGGGATTACATTAAACGAAAGTAGTCACAATGCAGGCGTTTTGAAAGCTCAAGCATCTGAAATTAAATTGCCGAAGCTTACACTCCCCACGTTTAGTGGTAATTTGGAGGAGTGGTTGTCCTTTTATGATTTATTTAGGGCTAGTGTAGATTGTAATGAAGGTTTATCAGACTGTCAAAAGTTACAATATTTAAAATCAGCATGCAAAAATAGTGCACTTAAGATTATTCAATGCCTTCCAATCTCCGATTCAAACTATAAGACAGCATTAGAACTGTTGAAGGAGCGATATTCAAACAAACGTGAATTAATGCACTGATAAAGAGATTTATTGGAATACCTTGTATTTTGGATACTGCACAGTCTCTTATAGAAAGTGTAGACATTATAAATGAATGTGTGCATTCATTGGGTGTACTTAAACAGGATGTTGGCGGTTTTTCAGAAGTATTGATAGTTTATTTAATTACAGAGAAATTAGATAAAAATACGAGATATTGGTGGGAAAGAACACTTAAAAAGGAGGAATTGGGAACACTCGAAAATTTATTGTCTTTCTTGAAGGATCATGCGAGAACACTTCAAAATAGTAAATCCTCAGTAAAAGAAATTAGAAAACCTAAATTCACTACATTGTTGTCTGCTAGTAATAGTTGTGTTTTATGCAAGGAATCGCATCCACTTTACAAATGTCAGCGATATTTACAGTTAAATGTACAAAAAGAGAATAGAGATAGCTAGAATAAATGGTTTGTACTATAACTGTCTTGTGGAAAAACACTATGCTAAAAAATGTAGGAATGCGGCTAAATGTAAGGTGTGCTATAAACCTCATCATAGTCTCTTGCATATTTCACAAGACATTGGTCCTCAGGTACGGAGTGCGGCTGAAACACCCTTTGCTCGCCTTTCCCCGAACGCAGCAGAATTTCGACCGAAACAAAATGAGTTATTAAATCAAATTTCTTGCACCGCATCTTTGAATTTCGAAACAATTCTGGGTCGGGAATACAATTCATGAATAGAAAACAAACTTTACTTTGTGCAGCAATGATAAAGGTTCTTGATTCGAGTGGTAATCTTGTAAATTGCAGAGCGTTGCTGGATAGTGGAAGTGAAGCCTCTTTTATAAGCGAAAATTGTATGTAAAAACAGTGTTTGCCAAGGCGAAAAACTAGGGTACAGGTTACATGCCTAGGTTCTTATAGTGATGAAACAATTGGAGAGGTAAATTTGAAGTTTACTCCTCATTTTAATTCTGAAATAAAATTTGTCACTAAAGCATTTGTGATAAAAAGAATAACATCAAATGTGCCATACAGTTCTATTCCTTCAAATATTGTGAATAACTTTAATGATTTAGTCCTGGCAGACCCACTTTTTTTAAAATCAAGACCAGTGGATATTCTACTGGGAGTTAATGTATTTTTTACATTACTAAATGGGAAAAGTGTGAAAAGAGGGGAAGCTCTGCCCTTCGCTGTAAGTTCTAAACTTGGATGGATTATTAGGGGGACTACCTCATTCACACTCAGAAATGAATACTCAGATTTCACGAAATTTTCTTTGTTTTTGACGAAACGGTTTCCTGGAATATGCTCCGAGCGAATATTTCGTCAAATTGATGAAATTACTTTCTTCACTTGTTTGACGATATAAATTTCCTCAAAAGTTTCGTCAAAAAAGGGCTGGTGGCGCCATCTATTGAACAGTTTGGAAGCTCCTCTACCAAGGGAAGAAAAATATCACTTCTCGTTTTCCTCGGCGTGATTTGAACCCGCGGGCTTTGGGGTGGGAGACACTTGCTCTACCGATCAGGCTATTGGGGACTTATATGAATGTGCTTTTAGACTGATCTAATGAAAGCTGCCGCGTGATATATTTTTATAAGATAGATTGTAATTTTATCGGTGCTGAAAGTTTTAAGGAAGGCTAATTTATTATTATGTTTTTCTCATGGTCAATGAATAATTATAATATGGCTTGATTAAATCATTTATTAGTGAAATTTTCTTTGCTCAATAAATGGTTAGAATATGGTCTGGTTAATTTGTTGCACACAAATAACGAACTGTGAAGTGCATATTGCGTGAGATTTTATCACGTTGAATAGATGGATAATATTTTAACACTTTACTGTTTATAAAAGGGAGAGGGATCAATTATGTTTATTTTTAATCTGATTGAAAACAGAATATACTTCTTAAATAAATTTTAAAAAACGATATCCCGGATCTTTGAAATTTTATTGATTAAATTTTCTTTTTGTATGTTTTTGAACACAGGAAACATATTCTTTTCGAATTAAAACATAACGAACAACAACACAAGTAATAATAATAATAATAATAAGCATTCCTAAAAATTTTAACAGCTAAAAAAATAACTTATGAAGAAACAATAACTACCTATATTTCAGTATTTTCTGAAAAGCACTAAAAAGTGCTGTTTTAAAAATAAATTATTACGGGACTAATACAAACAAGCAAATATCTGCTTGCTAAAATCGCGGGATTTGAGGAGGTACAGCAACGGTTTCCTTAAAATGCATTGAGTCTGACCGTGATTGAGGAAAATCTTTCGTCAAATATCTGAGAGTTTACCTTTCCTTAAAAGTCACGTTATGGTGATAGGAAATGATCGTCAAAAACGACGAAATACAGCTTGAGGATTGCTAAATCGTCAAAAGTGAGAATTCTATTTCTGAGAGTGTTTGATACGACCCTTTGTACATTTGCCGTCAATAATATTCAATTAAAATTAGATAGCTTGGTGCAACAATTTTGGTCTTTGGATTCTGTTCCGGAAGTGGTTCAGATTTCTAAAGAGGAGCAGGAGCGTGAGGATCATTTTAAACGCAATTATTTTCGAGATAGGTATGGAAGATTTGTTGTGAAACTCCCATTTAAAGAGTCTCCATATCGATTAGGTGATACTAGAGAAATGGCTATCCGGAGATTTCTTTCGTTAGAACGCAGACTTTCAAAACAACCGTCTATTTATGAAGATTATAGAAAGTTTATGAGAAAATATTTTGAATTAGGTCACATGGAATGTGTATCCAAGTCGGAAGGTGCTCCTTCAAGTGTGGTTTATTTACCACATCATGCGGCAATTCGGGAATCAAGCACAACAACAAAATTGAGGGTTGTTTTTGACGCTTCAGCTAAATCTACTCCGGGTATATCTTTGAACGACATTCTTATGGTCGGTCCACGTATACAGCAGGAGCTTTTCCCAATTCTTTTAAGATTTAGAACCTTACCTATAGTTGTATGTGCAGATATAGAGAAAATGTTCAGACAGGTATTGATTAATCCTGAAGATAGATTTTATGAGGATTCTTTAGAGAGAAAGTTCCCGCGATTCTATAGAGGAGTACCGTTTAAAAACAGTTACTTACGGTACTGCATCGGCCCCGTTTCAGTCTACTAGAGCTCTTCATCAGCTTGCTTTGGATGAGAAGAGTGAATTTCCCTTGGCATCTGCGGCAGTGTTGGGAGATTTTTATGTAGATGATTTATTGTCTGTAGGTCAGAAGGAAGAGGAAGTTGTGGAATTAATCGATCAATTGACATTGTTGATGAAACGAGGTGGTTTTAAGTTGCGAAAATGGATCTATAATGTGCCTGGAGTGTTAAAAAACATTTCGAAAGAATGCAGGGAAAGTGCGGATTCAGTGTTCTTAAAGAATGATAGTGGAATAAAAATTTTGGGAATCCAGTGGAATTTTCTAGGGGATTTCTTTTGTTTCACTGCTTTAGACCAAGAAAAGAAAATAGATATTCTAAGAGAGATATCTTGTCAGAGGTCGCAAGGGTGTTCGATCCATCAGGCTTGCTATCCCCTTGCGTCGTTTTCATGAAGATACTGTTGCAGGATTCATGGAAAACTTCACTTACCTGGGACGAGCCCATTAGTGAAGAGTTTGGTAGACGGTGGACGTCGTTTAGGGACGACTTAAGGGAAATTTCTCAATTGAAGATTCCTCGATTTCCATTGGCTGTAGATAAAACAGGACTTCAGGTTCATGCCTTTTGTGATGCGTCGGAAAGGGCGTATTGTGCGGTAATATATATGCGTTCAAGTTCTAATGATGAACGAATAATGGTAAATCTTTTGACATCTAAGACTAAGGTAGCTAACCGTGTTTCAAAAATCCAAGAGACAATTCCTAATGTTCCATGGAGTCATGTTCCTGGACTTGACAACCCTGCTGATTGCGGAACAAGGGGTATGTTGCCGTCGGAACTAATAAATTGTGAATTATGGTTTAGTGGTCCTCAATGGTTAAGAGAGCCATTGAATAGCAAGCAGCCTAATGAGTCATTTAACGGTGAAGACATTCAGGAGATTGTTTTGAAAGAAGAAAAGCGAAACTGTGTTGTAAATGTGGTTGAGCTTAGTGATCATGTGATTTTGAGATATTCCACTTGGGATAGACTGATACGAATCGTTGCGTGGTGTCTGAGATTTGTGGACAAGGCAAGGAAGTTATCTAAGCAAACAAACAGTTTACTCTTGACCTCAGAGCTTTCAAGAGCAACGACGATGATTGTGAAATTGGTACAAAATCAGTGTTTATCTGAGGAGATCGTTGCTTTAAGTCATCAAAAATTGCTAAACCGTTCGAGTAAGCTTTTAATATTAAACCCGTTTCTGGACTCTAACTGTATTTTGCGGGTTGGTGGAAGGTTGAGACATGCTAATGTTTCTGAAGATCAGAAACATCCAATAGTGTTGCCTAAGTCTCATCATATTACGACATTGCTTATTAGGCATTATCATGTAACTTATCTGCATGCTGATCCTCAGCTTCTTTTAGCTGTACTTCGAACAAAATTTTGGATTCTAGGTGGTCGAGATGCAGTAAGAAAAATTGTGAAGACATGCCTAAAGTGTTTTCGTGCTGCTCCAGCTATTGGTACCCAATTGATGGGTGACCTGCCCGCCATGCGTGTCTTGCCCAGTCGTCCATTTTCGAAGACCGGAGTTGATTATGCCGGACCTTTTATGTGTAAAGAGAGAAATCGTAGAGGCATTAAAGCGTTTAAGAGTTACGTGGCTATTTTTATTTGTTTTTCGACGCGTGCTATTCATCTTGAATTTGTCTGGGATTTGTCAACTCCGACGTTTTTGGCTGAACTGAAGAGATTCATTTCCCGTAGAGGCAAACCAACCGAACTATCCAGTGCTTGTGGTACAAATTTTAGGGGTGCCAGTAAGGAATTGAGAGAATTATACGAATTTATTTCCACCACCATTAAAGATCAATCCATACAGAACTATCTAGCTAATGAAGGCATCGTTTGGAAATTTAATCCTCCATCGGCTCCAAATTTTGGTGGGCTGTGGGAAGCTAACATAAAGTCTCTGAAATATCATTTGCGTAGAACAATTAGAAATTCGTTGTTCACACTTGAAGAGTTCTCAACTTTATTGTCACAAATTGAAGCTTGTTTGAACTCGAGACCTCTGTGTCCGTTGTCAAATGATCCAAATGATTTGCAAGTTTTGACATCAGGTCATTTTTTGACAAGTGCTTCTTTGACAGCGATTCCAGAGCTTGATGTTACTGAGGTTCCGCATTCACGACTTCGTCGTTGGCAACTGACGCAGAAGGTGTTTCAGAACTTTTGGAAGCGCTGGAGTGTAGAGTATTTGTCTCAATTGCAACAACGCCCTAAGTGGTTACGTACAACAACAAATTTAAAAATTGGTGACTTGGTTCTCATTAAAAATGAACTTGTGCCAGCGCTTCAATGGAAACTGGGAAGAATTATCCAAACCTTTTCAGGTAGTGATGGCAGTGTTAGAGTGGCCATAGTAAGGACTGCCAGAGCTTAAAACGGGAGAGCTTAAACGTCCTATTCACAAACTTTGTCCTTTGCCCCTTGATTGAGACTATTTAATTGCAACCCTTGAAGGTTTAGGCCGGCGATGTATGTTCAAAAACATTTGCCGTACACGTTTTTTCGAAAGAGTTCAGAATCGAACGATACCTGGATATGACGATGGGTGCCCCCAAAAGAGGGGACCGCCTTCCGGTCCCAGGCTCTTATCAAGCCCATACGTCTACGCCGGGACAAGCCCCGGGACACCCGCGGGACAAGCCCCGCGACGCGTCCCGAAGGTCGCCGCCAGACAAGCCCCGACAGATTCAGATTCATATTCAGCCAGGCGGGGAGGCCTACCAATTGGTTTGAGCTCAACTAGCCCCACCCAGCAATGTTTATTTTAAAAAAAATTACAGAGCAATTATTGAGTAATAAAATAATGGTCGCTAATAACAAATAATTGAGATAATGAAATAAGTATAGGTAACAATAGCAAGATAGCCGAGTTGAGCGCTTTACAGACGTATAACATATAATGTTTCTTTAAAACAGTTATAGAATTAGTGTTATTGTTAAAGTAAAAGTTTGTTTGATTAGTTCAATAGCTGATCATCATTATCATATAATAGGTCCTGTGGAGGCATTTGGAAAAGTCCTTGATTGTTTTCAATCAGTGGTATGCAGTTTATAATTTTTTGTAATAGTGCTGGTTGTTTTCTGATTATTTTGAACCATGAAGAGAGACTTATCGTTCTGTAGATTCTGAGGTGGTATATGGATGTTTGTGTGCATTCCGTTACGTAGTGCAGCGAGGTTCCTCGTTTTCCACACGTGCAGTAGCCCGAGTCGGCTTTTCCGAACTTTACAAGATAATCTGGAAAGGGCCCGTGATTTGTTGCAAACAAGAAGAGGTTTCTGTGTGATAGTAATGTCTCCTCTGAGACAATAGGTAGAAGTGAATATGTAAACCTTCCTCTATGATCAGAGTCCCAAATTCTCTGCCATTCCTGTTGTATTTGTAATTTTAGTTGTCGTTTGAGATGAGATGGTGGGAAAGGTAGAAATACTTCTGGTAAGTTAGGATTTATGATTGCTTCTTTTGCCTTTTGATCTGCTGCCTCGTTTCCTGCTATTCAGGAGTGTCCTTTTATCTATTTTAGTATTATCTTTTTATTTGTATTCTGTAGTAATTGAATTATGTTCTGGGCCAGTGCTATTTTTGTTGTGCTGTCTTCAATGGCTTGTATGCTCGAGAGGCTATCTGAATATATTATTGCACTTTCGTACTTGCTTTTTTCCATCCATTCCACTGCTCGAAGTACCACTAGCATTTCCGCCTGGTATACGGTGTTTTCTATCCTTAATTTTGTTTGAAAAGTATGGCACAAGATTGAGTTTTCGTATGCACAGAACGCTAACCCCGTCCCTTCTTCCATTTTGGAGCCGTCTCTGTAGATTTGTACTTCCATTTGGAGGTTTTTGTTTGCCTTGTGTAGGTAATTTTTGTAAGGACATACTGATGAATTTGGGGATTTACCTTGATAGAATTCTGGTCTAAATTCTTCTACTGGTGTCCCCAATCTTAGTACTTTCCCCGATGTAGCAATCTGAGCTACCCTGAGATGCAGTGGAGGGATTCCTGTTAAGGCACAAAGTGCAAGGGTGGCCGTTTTTCTATACGCGCCCGACACAAAAAGAAGGCACTGGGCCTGTATTGAGGACAGTAAGCGAAGCCCATGAGATTTCTGTAGGTGGTCGTACCAAACAGTTGCTCCATACGTTATCTTCTTTTCTAAGATTGTTATACACCAGATTTTTAAGATATTTTTATTTATTCCTCCTTTTTTTGATGTAAGTTTTAGTAGATTCTGGATTATTGAATTCAGCTCTGTTCTTTTATTTCTTAGGTGAGGCAAAAATGACAGTGTTTTATCTAGGGTTAAACCAAGGTATAGGAGCATATTTTCGGATTTCAATCTGTAATTATTTATTTTAAAGATTGGAGCTCTTTTTAGATATTTAGGTTTTCTGAGATTTAATGCCTTACATTTTCCATATGAGATGTTCATTTGGTTTAAGTCTGCCCAGTCACTCACTATTTGCAAAGCCTCCCTGGCCATCTCTTCTAGTATTTTTCTTGTTCTTCCATACACCACCAACAATATATCGTCTGCAAACGCTATCACTCGAAATCCTCTTCTTCTTAGTAAATTTATTAACTTCTGTATAAACACTCTCCACAGGAAAGGTCCTAAACAGGAACCCTGAGGGCAGCCCTTAGAGAGCCAATGCAGGATTTCTAGTAGCCAATTTGGATAAATGCCCCTCTTCGATAAATAGGACCTTATGGTGTTGACATATGCTTCTTCTATTTGTAACTCTTCTAATTGTTGTATTGTAATATCCCACGGCAAGTTGTCGAATGCATTCTTAAAGTCTATAGATATCTTCTTGCTTAAGTAAATCTATTTGTGAGAAAAGGTCTCTTATTGCTGTTTCCGTTGATCTATTTTCCTGGAAGCTATGCTGGGAAGTAAAGGTTTTATTTGTTGTATGCAGATAGTAATTTATTCTTTTTAGAAGTATTTTTTCGTAGACCTTTCCCAATACTGAAAGTAGGGTTATCGGTCTATAAGATGCCGCTTCATTTGCTGGTTTGCCTGGTTTTAGAAAGAAAACAGCTTCACCGACTTTCCAATCACCAGGAAAATAATTCAGAGTTAATAATGTGTTGTACATTTCTTGTATTAATTCTGGCTGCATCTTGAATAGATTTCTGAGTATTACGTGGTCTATTTCATCTGGACCAGGAGCTTTGTTTTTGTTAAAAGCATAGATTGCTTGTTTTATTTCCTGTAATAAAATTTTTGGTACTGTGGAGTTTGGTTTGAATATATAAGGTTGGGTTTCCTTTGATGGTCCAAATATTTCATTTGTTATATCTTGAAAAAATGTTTGTCTTGTTTGAGTTTGATGGGTTGAGTTTGAAAGTGCGTAAGTCTCCTGCCTATAGAAGTCCTGAAAAGCGATCTTTTTAAACTTGCCGTAAGGCTCTTTTGTGTTTCGACAAAAACTTTTCCAAGCTTCAGATTTTGCTTCTTGAATCAATTTTCTGTATTTCGCTCTTTCAGATTTGAATTTTATGTAGTTATCTGGTACTTCTTCCGGAGTTTTCGTAACTTTTCTCAGAGCTCTAACATAGTTCTTTTGTTTTCTCAAATTTTCATTCCACCACGAGATTGATGGTTTGAACGAGCTTTTCCTTTTCTTGAAGTGAGTTTCACAATTTTCTTTTACCAGTGATATGAACAATGCATATCTTTCTTCAAACTTTTCCGGTGTACTTATAACTTTGAAATTTAAGTTTCTTTCTTCTATGTTTTTCTTAATTGCATTATTAAATTTTGTTAGTGATATTCCTTTTGTTCTGTATCTACGTTTCGGTAAATCTGGTATTTGTAGGGAAAGACTCGTTGTTGCCAGTCTGTGATCTCCATAATCCATGCTTTCTTCAACTTCCCAACCTTTTATATATTGAAAGAGTTGAAACGATGATAGCGCTAAATCCGGCCATCCTTTCAAGTGTTTAACTTCAAAGGTCGGGATGCTGTGCGGGTTATTCACAACTAGTAGCCGCTGTGTACTCATTTGACTGATGACATGATGGATCATCGTCATTTCCATATCCCCAAAGCTGACTATGGGCATTTAGATCACCCAACAACAAGAATTTATTGGACATTCCACTTCTACTTGACCAGGCCTGTAAATCTTCTTTTATGTCCTGTGATGGTGCCGTATAGTGTGTACCCAATGTTATATAGCCCGCTGTTGTTAAAATATTTACAAACACTGAGTGATCATTTTGTTGGACTTGTAGATGTTGTACTCTCGAGTCTAGTATTACTATGAAACAATTTTTTGACAGAGATGAGTAGCACGGTGTTGTTTTAGGAATCCCATGTGGCCTATTAGCTGTTATAGAACAGTCCTGTATACATGCAGCTGTGTAATTATTTCTAAGTAAAAAGGCGAACAGTGAAACTGTCGCAGAACGTATTTTTTGTAGGTTCAGTTGAGCAATTTTTATTTCTTTCAAACTATTTGTGATTTCTAGCGAAGAAGTTGTTGTTTTCGAATTTTTAGAGCAGTTTTCTTTATTTAAGATTATCGACGGGAATTTGCTTGAACTTGATTTATTATAAGGTTTCTTTGTTGCATTATATTTTGATACACTTGACATCTTGATGAGTTTGCTGCATGATTATAGTCATACGCTCTTCCATCTGGGAATACTGTGTTTGTGCAGTTTATGCATTTCTGTTTTCTTGTTTCTTTTTGAATTGGGCAATTTTTAGATTCGTGATTTTTAGCACAATACGCACATGTTGAGTTTCTTCTACATTTTTCGGTGGTATGCCCATAGTATTGACAGTTGCTGCATCTTATGATTGGTGAATAGGGTCTAATTTGACATGACAAAAAGCCAACCAAAATTCTACCTTTTTTGAGTAGCCTAATTGCCATTGCGTCATCCAAGTCTATCATTAATTGATATGATTTTGCTTTTTCCCTTGAAATTTCTTTATGTAAATTTTCGAATACGTCTTCCGCATATTCTTCTTTTATTTTGAGTTTAATTTCTTCTGGTGTTACAGTTTTTGGAATTCCCATTATTAATATCTTCCTTCTCCTTTCTGCTGCGTATTTTAATGAGACCAGTGAGTTTATTTTCTCACTTTCCTCAATCAGATCTGACAGTTTGTCCACATCTTCATTTGTTTCTGACCTCACTATGAGTGTGTTTTTATCCTTCGAGAGCGTGCTGAATATTTTGATTTTGTTTGTCTTTAAGTTAATTTCTGTATTGAGTGCTTCCCTTATGCTAAACATTGAAAGCCTTGTATTTATTTTTCTCGTTAGGACAAGCCCCGACAGAGCGGAACCCCACGCAAACTCCGGCCAAGCCGCCGCGCTGCCCAGCGCACGCAACGACGGCTATTCCCAAGAAGAGACGAACGGCCGCATGCGACAGTCCTCACCACCCAGCTAGAAAAACCAAGTGGTCCCTAAACTTGGTTACCCGAGCCGGTAGACCTCGCAAGCCCGCAGAAACCAGACGCCTATAAAGACGCTGGGACCACGAAACTGAACCGAGGCTTCCCGACCCGGAGTTGCTTTACTGAAGGCCCACAAGATAAGATACCATTCTCCGGCAGAGACATTTATGCGGGCCAGCCGATAAGAAAGTTATTTAGAGGCCCTAGCTTGAAAACACGGGAGGACGGGGAAACTCACTCCGGCCGTAAAGCGACCCAGCTCCGAGCTTTTCGCCCAGACTCCCCGACTCGACCGACGGAACCCCTCGCGGATCACGCCGGGAACCAGAGAGACCAGACAAGGTGCCGTTAGCGACCCCAGGCGGCACGGAAAGCTCCATCTAGACGGAATAGACTCCGCCTCGCTAGGAGGTTGGATGGAACGGAGTCCCGCCCGCCCCCGCCGACTCGACTCCGTCCGAAAACGGAGGAGCCAGCGGAGGCCGGCAGAAGCCCGCCCACCACTACCGTACCTCACGGCCGTCGAGGGTACCCAGGCCCGAAGACCCCTGACCCCGTGCAGTGACCGACCGCTACCTTTGTTAGTGCGTTCGAAAATTAGGTGGAGACACCTCTAGGTCGTCATCACTGGGCGAGGCAAACTCCAGTATCGCATAGACACGAAGGACCTGGATCGGACCAAGAGTTCCTCCGAGGCTCGAAGCGCCGCCGCGTTACCGACGAGCCTCCGGCCCGTTTCCCCGCGGGGACAGTGTTCGATGGTGGACCTGCCGGTCGACCCCCTCCTAAGGGTCACGGCACGACATGGAGCAACCAGAGCCATACTGGCCTCCCCACGCGACCGCTCCTTGGTCGACGGGGGCACCGCCAAACCCTACCCACCTTAGGGTCGGCTCACAACTGCTACAGCTGCGGTCCTTGGTGGGATGAGCCACCCGAGTCAAAAAGTAACTCGGGCGCTGTCCGAAACCCTCGCCCTTCGGTTGCTCCAGGAGTCCCTGCATGGCGTTCCTGCGAGCCACGTCGTCCCTAGCGAGCACCAAGGACTTTCCACTACATAGCCCGCTCTCTCACCCCAGGCTCCCTCTTAGTCTATTGGTGGATGGGGTCCTATCGCCTTAGCTAGTCTTTTTCCGGCGACACCGTCCGGCCCTGAGACCGGCACCGGGATCGACCTATGGAGCGTCGCTATCCGGCTTACTCAGAGAACCCGAGCGCCGGAGGTCAAGAGTTAAATTGATCCGAAGGCCCATGACCTATACACAACGTCCATTACCCGTGGCCACCGGACCCTTGGCCTGTCGACCGCAGGTCTCTCGAGGAGGTGGCGATTCGTCCCCATCCGGCCCCCTCGCATTCGTACACAACGATCTCGGCCGGGCTTCCGGTCTCCTCCCCCACTCAAGGGGTCGGTTCGGAACCACCCGGAGGGGCGGCCACACGATACCTGGATAAAGAAACCTTGAGCTTCGCAGTCGCTCGTGAATCGGAAAAGACTCCGTAAGTAATCTCCAGTTTTTCCTGCATCCAAGGACATTTCGCAGTTTGAACGTTATGTTCTTTTTCTCTTTTTTTTTCTTGTTAAGTGTTAAAGTGACTGTTTTATATTGTGAGTTCAATTGAGAGCAGTGAGCTGGTGTGTTTTTAGACGGCGTCACTGTCGAGTGTGTAACCAAGAGGGTTTTTATCGTTTTAATTAAAAGTTTTTTACAGTCCACATATGCAGAGTTATGTTTAATGAGTGAATACAAAATTAAGAGTGAACCAGTCGCGGAAACAGTAATTTTAGTATGATGTTACAATCAGTTACAGCATGTATTTTCTTGAAAACGGTGTATATGTCGTAGGCCAATTGAGAAATCAGCCTCTTTGCAAAGAGCAAAGGTTGTTTGCAAGCAGCTGAGCTAATTGGAGAATCATCTCCCTTTTTTGAAACAGCCAGATATTTTTAAGGCTTATTGCAAAGAGCCTAGAGAGCGTTAGGCTAACTGGAATATGATAATTTATTTTTCCAGCCTGATATTTTTTAGGCTTATTGCAAAGAGACTAGATAGCGTTAGGCTGATTGAAAAACAACCACTTGTTTCTCAACCAGTCTATCTTCTTAGGCCATCCATGAAGTTTTAAGCTAAAACAAGAAAATGACCAACTGTCTGTCTGTCCAAATATCGTGTTGTACCCGATCCGAACCTGAAAGTTCCATTTGAAGTAAAATCGAGCTTGACAACGAAAAGTTTCACCGATCCGAAACTCGATCCTAACAAGACAAAATAATTTCTGCCGAAACGCAACCGGACCAGAATCTGAGATTTCCATTTGAAGTCAACCCGCAATTCCACCTGAACACGATAAAATAAATTCCATCGAACCGTAACCCAATCTGAGCACGACAAAATCATTTCTGTTGACACGCAAACCGACCTGAACCTGAAAATTATATTTGAAATGAACTCGAAACCCGACCCGAAACTGACAAAAAAATTCCATCGAACCGCAACCCGATTGAAAAAGATAAAATAATTTTCATCGACATGCAGCCCGGCCCGTACCTGAAAATTTCATTCATAGTCAACCTACAACCTGACCCAAACCCGACAAAAAAATTCCATCGAACTGCAACCATATCTGAACACGACAAAATTATTTCCGTCGACACGCAACCAGACTCGAACCTGAAAATTTTATCTTGCATCAACCTAAATGCAGACACAAACCCAGCAAAAAATTCTATCGAACCGGAACCCGATTTAACCCCCGAAAAATATAATTTCCGTCCACATGCAATCCGACCCGAACCCGACATATTTCATCCAGAACCAAAAGGCTTCAACCCGAATGCCAAATGAACAAAAATTAATTAATCTTTTAATGGAATTATGTAAAGTAATCTACAATTATACCATTAACATCAATTTTATCTTTTATATTTGAAAATGGACATATCTATTTGCTTTAATATTCAAATATAATAACATATCTGAATAGCGGACACCTCTGTATCGGGTTGGGTTGTACCTAATTTCCTCTTTTCTGCTCGGGGTGACTGTATTTTTTTTTCTTTTTTTTTTTAATGACAGGCTCACCGTAGAATGTTTCTTGCTGGTCAGATTTAGATAGTTGTAAGTCAGGACGTTGGGATTTTAAGAAACAAATTAATGAAAATAAGTATAACTATGTTTCGGATGAATTAAGAATATTGTATTAAGTTTTTAAAATGTTTTCTATAATTAAAGTTTTAATATTATCCTTATATATACTGGTCGGGTTGCAGGTTGACTTCATATGAAATTTTCACGTTCGGGTCCGTTTGCGTGTCGACGGAAATTATTTTGCCTTTTTCTGATCGGGTTGCGGTTCGATGGAACTTTTCTTTGTCGTGTTCGTGTTGACTTTAAAAGTAATTTTGAGGTTCGAGTTGGATACAGTACGATATTTGGACAAAGAGTTGGTCATTTTCTAGTTAACCTAAAACTGCAGAAACTCATTGCAATATGCCTGGAAAAAAATCCAGCTGACTGTGAAACAAATCGTCATTTTTCAATTAGCCTAAAGCTATCTGGGTTATTTGCCAAAAGCCTAAAGAATATTAGGCTGATTGAATAAAAAATAACTATATTCTTATTAGCCTAACGCTCTCTTTGCAATATGCCTGAAAAATATGAGGCAGACTGAAAAAAGTGAGATGGTTCTCCAACTAGTGCGTCTCTTTGCAAAGAGCCTGATTTCTCAATTTGCCTACGACATAAATATTATTTATTGTTATTTTACAGGGCGTAAAAACGTACTGAATTATCGAAAACTGTATAAGTGTTCTACTATCCGTGGTATCATTTAGTGTTTAACTTAAATAATTGGACAACTTATAAAGGTTTAAAATTCATATAAGCCATATTGATGATCTCTTTATAAGGCCAACTTAGAGAAGTGCACATTATACAAAGATGGTCATCTTAGCTGGTTTTACTATTTAGTTTGTACATGTGATTTTTTGATTTCGTCTTATATGTATTTCCGCATAAAAAAATTTTGCCGAACAAAATTATGAATTTTTTTTTCAAATATTTTTGGAAAATACTTGTAAATATTTTCCATAAAGTGTTTAAAATTATTTCTAGAAAAATAACTAAGAACGCTTTTTATATGTGATGAAAAAAATATGAGAAATGCTATTTGGATAAAGTAAAGTAAATTTAACTTCCAAGGTTTATTTACTGAAGACATTATTAAATTTTATCACAGAACGTTTTACAGATTTTATTTCTTTTTCTAATCTGAGTTTCAGAATAATACGTTATAAATCAAACCCACTTTTATACCGGTAAAGGATATTTCTTCAAAAGAAAAAGTATGTTTTAAAATACATTTTTAATTCATAAATAGAATATGCCGTAGATAGATAATAGTTTTAAATGGATTTTTAACCTTATGAAAAGTTAAAAAATTTATTATATAGGACGTTAAGAAACATGAGTACGTGTTATTTAGTTGTGGTTTAGGGAACTTTTTTAAAGTAACGTAAATAGTTCCCGGATAATAGAATGTAATACTGGAAAACAATTTTTAAAACAAGTTATTTAAAGACCGAGGAGAAAAGTGGCACCATGAAAGTAATAAATAATATTACGTACCCTATAATGTCGAAAAAAAAATTAACAAAATTAAATTACTACATGTGCTAGTCTCAATGATGTGCTAGTTTTCAATGATATTACCTTTGTCAATGAAGTAAAACGTTAAAGTAAAAAGTACTATAACAAACACACATCTTTTAGATGTAGGGAAAAGCAGGGCAAAACTGGGTACTTCCTGTTTTTCTTCTTAAGAGGTGCTAGGTGTATCCGCAGTCCTTCCTAAGTCAGGTGTATAATGCCTTTCCCACCAGTCTGCCTACAATCATCACAGGACAAAATTGTTTTTGTGTATTCTGCGATATTTTGAATAAATCAGCCAAATTACTTGGAGTTTTCTGTTATTTTGAGTGCTGATTTTTAACTTTTGCTTAGGTGGATAAATTATCGTACGCACAGTACTATTTTTCATTTTACAATTTGGTATTAAGTGGAGGAAAAAATGTCGATGTGTTGATGACAACAGCATATTTATTTCGAATGATCTGCTGACGGTAATTCTGGGTGTTACCTACAAATCTACAAATAAACATTAAATCGTAATAAAGTGGCTAGAGATGGAGCGTAATCATTTTCTAAAATCATTAAGTGAGATTTAGTGACATTGTCTTTTTTCTTCAGACAAATAGGAGAGCGTGGGACGTCAGATGATTTCTAGTGGTGTGTTGTTTATGACGGCCAATTATCTACACGTGGGATATGGGTCCAAAGGCCATCCGTGCCCTCCGTGGGGGTCTTTCTAAGGGACCCTAACCCGTATTTACGCAAGGAAATCCAAGGCTAGAAGAAAACTACGGAAAGCTCCGAACGATTAAGCTGACGGGCGTGATTGGGTTCGAACCCAGTACCTCCCGTCTACCAGCTTTGAGAGCAGAACCTCTCAGCCACTGGTGGGGCCAGATGATTTCTGATGAGAATGTAATCGGATGATCGAGCTTTTAGTTTATATTAGGTTATCGATGTGTAACTTGTGTTTGTGAGCGTGGAGTGAAAATTAAATGTTTTCTTTAAAGTCTATTTTCTGCTATGACGCTACTTAGTAGTCTTTCCTTGATGAACCCACTTGATGTTAAGAGTGAATTTAAAATTAATTCAAAAAATTTAATATCTGGCGTCGAACGTGGTGTCCAGCATAGCAGTTAATATAGATTTAACTAGTTTGAAACAAGAAAGAAAAAAATCTTGGAATATAGTTCACTGTGTGTGCAAACAAAGTCACAGAAGAGCTAGCGAAACAGGATAGTAATCTAAAAAGTCTTTCTGTCTTACAGAAGCAGTTATAAGATAAATTCGAAATATTAGATATGTGTCAGAAAAAGATTAGCAGCATTCTTCTTAATATGGAAGGCTCCGGGAAAGAATGTTAGGGACTAATTGCCATTCTGGTCTCAATTCCAGAAAATTCATAAAGATCTAGTGGCACCAGATCCTGGTGATCTTGCTCCACTTAGGCATAAAATAAAATAAAATAAAATAAAATAAAATTTCAATATCTAATTCAAACGGCGATTCCAAATTCGAAAGCAGCCAAAGTACTGGAGAGTCTTTCAGCTAAAGCTGTTAATTACAAGCAAGCAATACACCAAATTCAAGAACGATTTCGTTGGGAAGATTTGCTCGTACAAGTTTACATCCGTGATTTATAAACGATGGTGATGAAAAATGCTATAGCTAATCAAGTGAAAACCGATTTGCCGAAGTTGTACGACGAATTAGAAGGAAAATTAAGATCCCTGGAAAGTCTCAGCCGTACTCAAGAAAAATAGGGAGATTTCCTGATCCCTCTAGTACAATCTATTCTCCCTGAAGAAGTCCTGATGTCATGGGAATTAATTTATGCTTAGATGCCGATTTAATTGGCGCATTATTTACTAATAAATGCATGAAATTAAATTCAGGTTTATTTTTATTAGGAACACGCTTGGGTTGTGTATTAACTGGAATACTTAATCAAAATGTGAATAGTAATTATGATAGTAATTATGAATGTAAAAAATGCTTCTATTAATGAGTTATGGGATCTTGAAACGATCGGTATTAGAAATCCTGTAGAAAGTTCTAAAAATCGATATGAGTAATCTAAAATAATAGAGGAATTTAAAACCAATGTTAAAATTCATCCAGATGGTAGATACGAAGTTTGTTTACCTTTTAAATCTGATACGGTCGATCTGCCCAGTAATAAAGAAATGGCTTGGGAGTGACATAAAAAATGTGCGAAAGCGCAGAAGAGAGGTGTGGTGTTCTCATTGATTATGAAACTGTTTTTAGAACATGGGAAGAGTTAAAAATAATTGAGAGTGTAACGGGAGACGTCGAGAAAGGGCCCTTTTTTTCAGCATTGGCCTGTTGTGAAAATAGACAGAGCTAGTAACTTTTAACGTATTTTTTATTTATTGCTGCTATTTCCCAATACAACAGTTAATATAACTTCTACATGAAATTCTCAACAGATGGCGATACTTAGTTAATTTTTCATGCCAAAGTTTTATTTATTTATTTATAACCGATGAACAGGTCCCTACCTGCCAGGTTGCCCCAGCTGAACGCATTTGATACCTGGTATCGGGGCGGGTGACCACCTAATTACCGCGTAGCGGCAATAAGTCCGACCGACGCCTAATTCGTCTTCCTATCGGCAGCGCCTACTGCTTAGTTATGTACTTTTTTATGCCAGTTACCTAACATTTATACCTTGTTGTTTGATACCTGCGCATTGATACTCAAGTTGATCTCGTAATTTAGAGCCTTGATCAGATGACGAGACCTTCACCTAGCAAGACACCTCCAGGTATTAATCACAGGTAACTTGGAGGACTTTGCACCTACGACGGATTTTGCATGAACCAGGTGGCTTTAAAGTACATGACCAAAAGTTTCATTTATCATTTGAGTAGTTTTGCATCGTTATTGCCATAATGAACTTCGTAAACTTTGTAAAATTCAAAGGGCCGAAACTAGCCTTTTTTGCACCCGGGGCAAGCATGGATTTTGGCGCCCTCCCCCTCTTCCGCAAAGTATATTTACAAAGAGAATTTTACTAATTTTCTAATAGCCGATTTATTTTAAAATTTAAGATATATAATCTTAAAATATGTAATACTGAACTACGTAATCTACAATCGCGGATCCAAGGGGGAGGTCACGGGGGTCATGACTCCCCTCTGAACACCAACAAAAATATTCTAAAGATCATTTTTAAAATGAAATATACAGTTAGAGTCCCGATTATCCGAGTCTCGCTTAACCGAGTGTCCGCTTTCACAAAGTTATTTTCTTCTGATGTACTGATTGCTTCTATTATTATGAAACAGTCATTATAAATGAAGTGTTAGGTGAAGATCAAAGAGCAGTCGTAAAAAGTTAGAACTCTGATTTTCTGGTCAGAATAGGAAGAAAAAAAATGGCCATATATATATATATATATATATTTTTTTTTTAATTATGGCTATTTTTTTTCCTTCCCATTCTGACCAGAAAATCAGAGTTCTAGCTTTTTACGATTGCTCTTTCATCTTCACCTAACACTTCATTTATAATGACTGTTTCATAATATTAGAAGCCATCAGTCCACCAGAAGAAAATGATCCATTCCAAAAGTATAATCCTTCATTTGGCGCCCCTTCGTTCTGGCGCCCGGGGCACATGCCCCCTCTGCCCCCCCCTTAGTTTCGGCCCTGGCGTTGGAGACGTCTAAAAGTAGATTTTTTACAAAGGTAATTTAGTATACTTTACAATTTTGTATTAGAAAATTGACAATATTTATGAAAAGTAAATAGTTCTGTTTATTGCAGCTGCGGAAAAAGTACCTTTGGGTCAATAATTTTTTATTTTTATGCTAAATTTTTTATTATAAATTATTTTTTACATGCTTAAAATGGTGTAGTCTAACACTTGAGTAAATATTTTTGAAACCGGAGTTGTTGAGTCACAAAAGATAAACATAAAAAAAAGTGCCATTATTATTGTCCTTTTATAATGAGAAAAGTTTTGTTTTCATGCTTTTTCCCCGAAAACTCTTTTAGAATTTCATCTAATTTTAAACTATAGCTAATTGGATATTCAACGAACATAATTCCCAAGCTCTTCAAACGTTCTTTGTGAATTGGGGATCTCAAACAAGTTTGATATTAGAAAAACTCCTTCCTCCAAATGCCACATGCACTTAGCTATAGATCTATTGTTGCAAGCAAAGAATTAAAAGAAATTGTATGGTATTTTGTATCTTTGAGACAGAATTGACTTTTGTGCTTTCATTTGCTCACAAAGAATGTATCCATCTATATCAGATTTTTTTGTAATCTTTTTTTTGGGACAACAGAGTTCGGAAACACTGGTTGATTGCAAAATTAATAAAATGTTTGTCTTTCTTTGTAAATTGCCTGTAAATTTTGAACTAATATAACTAATGATTAAAGTTATTTCATTATCATATATAAAAACAGCAAAAGCTTTAAAATGGGAAACAATCAGCAAAATTGTCAAAATGTATACATAGAATACTCAGTATCAAAGAAAACACTTTTCCCTTCACTTGTAGATGGAAGTAAAAGTATAATAATAATAATAATAATAATAATAATAATAATAATGCACTTTTTCATTTAGGAATTTTGTCGCTTGCTTACAGTCATTAATAGTTTAACGTGAAAGTTAAAAAATAAATAAATCCGGAAAAGGTATACAAAACACACACGATGATGCATTGTAATTAATTGCCTTTTTTGCTTAGTTTTAATTTTTGAGCCTGATTTTAAGGAAATTACTAAAAATAAAATGTCCTTTATTTACAAAAATTGATGGAGATGGAATAATAATAATAATAATAAAATAATAAAGCAATGGAATAATAATAAAAAAAACTCCGATAAATCATAATTATTTTTAAAAAGTTTAACTTTTAATGATCATTTTAAGATGCATACAAAAAATGTTTTTTTATGTGTAATTTTCGTTGTTGTCATTTTTTACTGTTTGCGCAAGTCATCGGTAAATCACTTGGCCTTAAATTTATTTTTATCTATTCAGGAAACGTGTATTAATCAACACAGAAACTGAATGATCATCTAGAAATAATAAATGAATTAATTGTTTTGAAACACCATTCACAAAATTAAATATTTTCTTAAAAATCGTTTTCTTATTGAACAGCATAAGTAAGAGGCAGTGAAGAGAAATCAATGGAGTTATGAATAAAGAGGAGGAGACATATAGTGTACTGTCTACCAGTTGCGAGTGAAGTAACTGAGGAGTTTGTCACAGATAGCGGCTGCTTTTTCTAAATCAAATCTACAGTTTCTGAATACCGTCGGGGCAAACTTCCCACCACTAAAATTGAATAGAAAATTTTGCCTTATTTTAGCCTCTTATTCATGGAAATATTTTCTCACAAATATGGTAAAAACTTCTATTTGTTTTTACTGGTGTCAGTGTGATTGATAAAATAGTAAGTTTGTTTCACCGGTTGTCACAATATGGCGGAAACGAACGGTCTGACTACCGCAAAAGTTAACTTACACCAGTAAAATTGAAAATATGTTTTTGCCATTACTTATGACTGAAATTTTGCTTTAATAATGCCTTTAAATACGAAGAAAAATTTCTATATAAATTTACTGGTGGAAATTATCACCGGAGGTAATCAACCCTTGTGAAAGCGGTTACAGTTTTAGCTTCACTATTTTAAGAATATGCCAGTACCTCTTTATTAATAGTTCCATGGAGAACTCTGATCAGCTTCAAAATAAGCAGGACCTAAACATAATCTAAAAAATGTTTTATTTCAACGGCATAAAATATTATATTTAACCGTATTTATGTGGCTAAACTATATCAATTAACAGCTTTTAAATGTTTTCGCAGTTAACATATTTATTTCGTCTCTAGGAAACCGTAGAAACAAGGTTCTGTTTTTAGCCTTAACATTACCGCGACCCTTTCATTATTATTATTTTGAAATACAAATAATGAAAATTGACTAATTTACCTATTTTCACTTGTTTACCCCTAATTTAATTTTATAAAAATTCAGCATCATATATAGGAAAAGATGGCGTAATGATGGAAGTCCGGTAATGTCAGTTACCATGGTATCTCCTATCTGGTCTGTGACAGAAGTGTCTAGCGAGTGCTGCTACCAATAGAGTGCTAGTCCAGTAGAGAACTTCTGGTGCTAGAGATGACGCCTTTGCACTGACTATGTGTTTCTTGTGCGATAATTTTGTTTGCATATTTTCATAAAAGGTAATCATCTTTACACCATGATAAGTACTCGGATTTCACTTAAGATCCAATTTTTGTATATGGTATATTGTAGTGTCTATTTTACAGTATATATTTTGTTTGCAATGTGCGATAATTTTTTATTTTGTAACGCTGGAAAAAAATGGCGTGATTTTGGGGTAAAGACGGTCAGTTGGCCTAAAGTAAGGAAGAAGAAAAAATACCAAAAACGAATACCGTATATACTCGCGTATAAGTCGACCCTCTAACTTTCGAATGCAAATTCTGGAAAAAATACTCGCGTATTTTTTCCGACCCCCTAACTTTTTACTTCAATTTTGCACAAAATCAAACCAAAGATTTCACTTGCCAATGCGAAAAGATAGAAAGTAAACAAAAACAAATCAATGAATTTTTTTAAAATGATAAATTATTAATATTTGTATATTTTATCTATTATTTTTTATTCATAGACATAAAAAGCCATAATTTTGCGGTATTCGAAGTTTTTGTTTTTGCTTTTTTAACTGACTCGCGTATAAGTCGACCCCCCCCCCCCCCAAATTTGCTTACCGAAAATTGTCAGAAATTCCTCGACTTATACGCGAGTATATACGGTATACAATATCCATATGCAACTAGTATAAGAAAAATATTTTGTTAATCATCAAACGGTGAAAGTCAATTTCTTCAAAGTCAACGTAGTCTTATCCGGTCTAATTTTATAAATCTAACTATTTAATTTGATTTGTTCTAATGTAATAATCTCACTGTTACAGTATTGTAAAAATCATGAAAGGAATGAAAAAACTGCGATTTTAGTCATTTTTTCCAGTTAATTTAATTTAAAGGTACAATTTTGTAAATCAATATATTAATAATATGAGAAAGTTAAAAATATTCTAACGATATAAAGATGAAGTGCATACAATTATTAATGACTTTTATGTGGTTTGACCTCAATAGCTTTGATTTGTAAGGTTAAAAATTCCCTTAGGTGTGTGCAGTTCCCTATTTTACCCTAAGAGAAAACCTGTTTCAAGTTGCAGGATTTTGAGGAAAAAACATAACATAAGAAATAAATATTTACTATACAAGGCATCATAATCAATGACTATAGTAATATATCTAGATCAATAAACTACATGGGAATCATTTTTTGACGATGTAGTTAACTCAGGTTGAAGACATTTATTTTTCCTATGTATGTTTTCTAATCTCTCGCGCTACAAATATCTTATTTTTTACTTACTTTTTGTCACTTCAAATCACTTGAATGATAAGTCAAAAATTCATATTATATCTGGATTTTTATGATTAGGAATTCGTAATCAATAGAAAATGTATGGTTTCGTCGAGGCATTGATGATTTGAAAATTATTGATGCATGGTAATAATTTTCCATTCATATGACTTTATAAATAATGCTAAATTCTGTTTAACATATACTGAAAGAATACGAAAGATTTTTTTTGTTAGAACCACCAGATGTCTTTTATGTCAGATTGAAATTTCGTTTGAAGTTTTGTCGAAGTCTGAGATTGAAAAATAAAATAGGAAATTCGTATCTACAAAGACGTAGCATCAGGAAGGGGGGGGGGGGGAGATGAAGTGCACAGACAAACTTCCTATCCCTTCTTCTGAAAAGTAATGGTTGCAATATTTAAAAACGCAGAATTTCTGTCTTAAAAAACGCGAAAAATTCTATTAAAAAAAGTCAAGTTGATGAAGACAGGATGTCACATTTTATGGGAGGCACTAGTATTCGGCGTATAATAGGGATTGTTGACCAACATCTTGCCACTGTTGACAGGATTCTACGGTTAACTACTAACCGTATGAAGTGCTGCTTCTGCAGAAGCTCTTACCAGTTGACCTTGGTGGCTGTCAAACTTTTGCGTTGCAGTTTTTTGCACGATGTGGGCTGCAAAATATATATCAATCACACTTTCAGATCTGCTGTATATATCTTATGGTGTGAAAGAACATGTCTTGAAAATTTCATAAAAATCTAAATAAATTTTGATATTACTACTTTGTGTATCACTTGATTAAGCGTTGAACTCAAAAGACTGTTTTAGCATTTGCCAAAGACTCATCTACAAATTTATAATCATCTAAATTTCTTTTTGTGTAAGCACTTACTCTGAATCTCGAATACAGGATCGATATCTACGTTTTTGGCAAGTTCACCAGCCTCAATAAAGCTTTCATCAAATATTTTACTCTATGTGGCCTTTACTGTTTATAAAGCTTTTTGAATTGAACAAACCCTGTAGCAACATTTATGGTATCATTATTAAGTTCTTTACTCACGTAATTTGTTGGATAAAGAAAGGAGTGTCAGAAAACTAGTGGGGCCAGAAATTTGTAATTTATCAATTAACTGATGAATGACTGAGCATTAGTTTTTGCTTGAGCTTCATCGGTGTTTTCTGCAATTAATTTTTATTAATTTTTCTTTTTTATCTTTCTTTTATCTTTATCTTAATCTCCTTTGTTGATGTACATGGATGGGAAGCATATATACTTGCATGCAATATAGTGATCCCTGTGCTAACGAATTTCATGCATTTTGATATTCAAAAACTGCGAGTTAACTTAGTGATTTTAATAATATAAAAAAAAATAAAGATGGAATGCCTGTAATATCTGCTCAATCTCAAGTCAATCAAAGTTTCAATAGTAAAGGTATGGGCACGGTTTTTGTTGAACTTTTATTTAAAAAGTTCAAAATTTTCATTATTTCGTATAATATGTTGTGTTCCAATTAAAAATACGTACGCCCTCTCCTATCAAAAGAGGGGGCCAGGTACCAAAGGCATAGGGGCAAAGGGTGCAATGTCCATTCTTTATCCGACTTGACTTGAAGGCTTAGTTTAGACGAAAAATGCTCCCTCTTCTTCAAGTTCGATTATAGTCTTTTCTTCTCCAACCGTATGCGGTTAATAACAAAAGGATGGGGAGATTCAACAATGGAAATAATCAAAGATGGGAGATGGAAAGACTTTCGTCTCACAGAAGGATACTTCACTATTCTTGAAGTGCAATTAAAAATGAAAGACACCGCTTCCCCACAACAAACACGCCGAGAGTTGAAGTTTACGTCTATTCGGACCTTAAGGTTTTCTTACAATTTTGATCCTAACTGGAAGGTGGAGAAATCTCCCAGGTTAGTATTCCTCTCCCACTTACCAATCTCACAGTGAGAGGATATTAATGTCGAGGATAGACCTATCATTGAACTACTTTCAGTGTCAGGGTCTTTTCTTGTAGACACGCGGTGTTTTTCATATTTAATGGCTTTATAAGGAAACTTCTGGACATCCTGCGCGAGTGGAAAGTTTCGTTCAAGTTCGATCTAAACTTCTTATCTCCTTTTATTATTGGATTTCCCGTCCTTTTTTTAAAAACCACATCTTATTGCTTTAGAATAAGAGTGGGCACTTTTCCTTTCTAAACGCAGCCTTACACACAACGGAATTTAGGTGTCAGTCTGTGGTATCGACAAGGAGCCAACAGCAGCATGCCAGCAGGCTCTAATGTACAGTACTGTAGTAAGTTTCTATATTTCACTATATTGTACAGTGTATATTTGAAACAAGTAAATACAGTGAGTAATGTGGGAGGTGGAGACTAATAAATGTATGGGATAAAATTTGATTCAGTTCTCGAACGATTCTTTGGAAAGGATGGTATTGAAGGACCGAAGTACCACTGTACATTCATGCACATAAATAAAAATGTATATACACAGTACACACATATTTATATACATATTTCACTTTCTCTCAGAAAAATCGATGAATTTTTCTAGGATCCATAAGTTTTATTAGGATTTCAGAACAGATCTACAACAAAACAGTTATCTCTATAGGAAAAAAATAATCATTATTAATTTTGGAATCTAATTTTTTTGCGTAGAGTATGCAGTAACTAAAAAAGTACTGGCTGTATTTTCATAAATAATCTTCCGTAACTTACATGCCGCAATTTCAAACAGTTGAACCTAAAACTCTACTACTACCTTTACTTTTATTGTTAAATAATGTGCTGTATGTTATAAGAAATTTTACTTTTCTTAAAATGTTTACTGTGTAAAAAAAATTGCATTTATTCTTCTTATAATAAGGTAATGGTTTATGCCAATATTGATTTAGTTACAATTTTTTTAGACTATTACATGTAAGTTATGAAAAAATTTACATAAAAATATAGTAGGGACTTTTTTAGGTTTCAGTGAGCACAATTCTGAAATTTATGTTTAGAGAGAAATAACTTTAAAAGTTTCTCTTTCCTTAGAGATTGCTATTCCATTTTTAAATATTTTTGTGACATACAGTCTGACTCAAAAGTTTAAGAACAACCAGAAAATGCGTTTATTAAACTACAATACAAAACTAAACAAAATCACGTTATTTACATTTTAGATTATCTAAAATAATTCAAGCACATCTTATCAAAATTAATGAATATTAGGCACATTATCATAACTTTAATAAAAACTCTGTAACTAATTAACCTCAAATATTAGGAACTGTATAGTTCCTAATATTTGAGGAACTATACAGTGTCTCAAAATTTTATGCATAATTAAAAAATATATATCATTTATCACTTTTACATGATGGTATTTATTAATAGTATTTCTTTGATTTCGAAAAAGTTCAAATAAGTGTGATTCTATTGAATCTATTAGTTTTTGAAATATTATTGGTGACAGAGGAGAACGGAGAATAACATTCTTTTTCAATGACCATCTTTATTTCTTTAGTAAAATCATATTGCTTTCCATTACTGTATACTTCTCGGGTTAAGATACCCTAAATGTTTTTTAATTATGTTTAAGTACGGGCTTGAAGGTGGCCAATCTATAACGTTAACATTTTGTGCGGAAAGCTATTGTCTAGTACTATGTGAGTTGTGGACTAAAGTATCGTCATGCTGAAATCTCCATTCAGGAACATCTATGATGTCACTAGTGTTGCCAGCTGTCCCGCATAAATCAGGGCTCTAAATGCTCTGGACACCACTAATTTCTTACAGTTTATTTCGCCATATTTAATCGCAGATAATAATGCCATTAGATAAGGTGAAGAAAATTACTTTAAAATACTGGTGTCCAGAGCATTTGGAGTGACGATTTATGCGGGACACCTGGCAACACTAGATGTCACGAAATGAAAGTAGATGTTGTACTAGTATCTCTTGATACTTTGTTGATTATTTTTTCTATCTGGAAGATGCCAGAAAGTTTTGATCATTAAAGCCAATGGCTTCTCAAGCTATCAGAGACTTACTGCATTGTCACCTACTGTAGAAAGTACTCTGCTGTTTCCTGAGTTGATGCCAATAGAAATTCTAGCCATCGGGATTATCGAGATTCTACTTATTTTCGTTGCTTAATAATACTATGAGCCACTTGTCCCAGTACGACATTTACTTTAGAGCCAATCCAAAGGCTGTTTATGGTGTAATTTTAGGTGGGGTTGTAAGACGTTTTTTAAATTTCTTGCAGTCTGTTATGTGTATGTATTGTGTCATTTGAGACACTGATACCCAGATTATTTCTAGTTTGGCTTTATGGACATATTTTGTTTAGACATCATTCTACTAATTTTTTGATCAGTCTAAACACCTGTTACATATGGCTGCCTGCATCTTGGTTTTGTGTCGAAATTGTTATTTATAGCAAATAATCGGTATATTTGTCGCTTTTAACGATTTAAAATACATTCCAATAAAGGGGATATTTTTTGATTTCAAGTTAAAAATTTCTAACGTTTTCTCTTTTGTCATTTCCATGGCTTTCGGCATTTTAAATAACTGACAGAAACTGAATATTTGCAGTTACACTGCTAAGGGTTGGGTTGATTTTTGATGGCCAATTATCTACTCGAGGGATATAGGCCCAGGGGGTGAGTGCTCTTCGTGGGGGTCTTTCTAAGGGAACCTAACCCGTATTTACGCATGGAAATCCATGGTTCGAAGAAAACCACGAAAACTTCGAACGATTAGGCCGACGGGCACGATTGGGTTCGAACCCAGCACCTCCCGTCTACCAGCTTCGAGATTCCCTGCTAAGGATAAACGTTTTTATAGATAATGGTTATTAAACAATATCAAAAAACTTTTGATCAAAAAACGGTCTGTGCGTCCCTGACTGTGAGGGATAAGCATTTATTGCAGGAACTACGAATCACATAGACTTAATTAAATAATTAATGCAAGCAGGCGAATTACAGCAGATGGATTGCTCTTGAATTAAATATTTGAGAATAACGGTGATTACCGCAAGTCAGAAAATTTTTTTTCAATGAAAAATGTAAAATAATCTTGCACGCATAGAGTATCTTTTTTATCGACACGTTCAAGCGTATATTGGAAGTTTAACTCTAAACTGTGGCAACTCACGTTATACAAGCTTTGCCGACAACTTAGACGCGTTAACCATTATTAGCTTGTCGATTCCGCATGTGGATCCCCAAAACCTAAAACAGGTCTAACAGTATAATAAAAATATATGGGAAGTTTCCGAAGAGCTAGGGAAAAAATGTGTGCAGAGGGCCTCCAAGTTAATAACTCGATCCTTGATACAGATAAGCAGACCAAATAATATTTTTGTTCAATATCCTCTCCAGCAATAAAATTTTGTTGCCCGTATGTGGCTACACCGACAAAGTTACTGTATGCCATGCTACGACTATAAGTGTTTATAGAAGCGAATTTATCAGAACCTGATTACTGCAAGAGCAATCGTCTAATACTATTTTGTAATAGAATATTTCGCCTTATTTAAAACCGAAATTTTATGTTTAAATAAGGCCAACATTTCTATGTTAAAAATTTGGTGGAAAATTTCCCGTACGGTAAATGGGTCTTGTAGTTAATTATGTTGAAAACCAGGACCAGAATTTTTACATTCCATGCCTATGGAAATATTTGACCTATACGTTTATTAATTTTGTTTGAAATGAGACTTCAACCATTTTTTTTATCCTTAAACATATTGCGCTATTACGTTTGGAACTATTCCAATCATTTAAGTAGATACACATACAAATGTCTTTATTCAGCAGAAACAAATTACGAACGATATTGTTTTTTACATTTCTGGGAGAAAATATATGTGTTAGGTTATTCAAACTCTTGTCATTTGTTAACAGTTCTATTCGTTTAAATTAATGTTTTTTATAATATACTTCCGCACAAACAGACAGGAAAGCATATAATACATGGATAAAATTGCAATAAGGTTACGTGGTGCAACTGGGCCATGATTTTACAATGTGACTCTGGAGATTCTGGCAATTCAGCTTCAAAAGGCTAATATTCAATTGAATTAAAGTCTGAACTTCTGTAAATGTGTTCAGTTAGGTTCCCTCTATCAGACAGAAATGTTCAAAATTACATTTTAATGTCTAAAAATTAAAATAATATATATATTTCATCTTACTTTCCTCATGGGTTCAGCTGCATCATGAAAATGGAGCATGGATCAGGAGGGTCTATGTTCCACACGCGTTTCTTTTTTTTTTCAATATTGGGTATCAGGTCCTGTTTGAAAAAGTGTAAACAACTAAAAAAAAATTTAAACCAGGCAAGATTATGTACATTATATATCAACTAAAGGGCGTTGTAAGGGAAACCTTTACTGTCAATGTGTCTAAAAAAGCACTAAAGTGAAACTATTACATTTATTTATAGAAAAAACATAAAAATTAAGTAACTACTTATGTACTTTAGTATAAGTAATAAGTATAAACTTGTTACATGGGTATTTTAAGGAAAAAAATAACAAGATAAATCTATGAAAAAACGGCTACGTAAGTACTTAAGTATCTCATTCTCAGTATGTCCAATAAACCTGTGGAGAATGCTACCATATTTTTATATCGAACAGAACTACTTTTATTCGTTTCGGTAATTTTCTAATAATCTCACTTTGCCTTATGTATGCTTTATGTATTAGTAAAAATACATTTCATCTGTATCGTAAAATTTCGAGCTATAGCTATCACACTTAAGAAATTTGATTTAATACCCCCAACATGCTTTTAAAAATTTTATTATTTTATTTTAATAAGGTATTATGTAATTTTCTTAATTGCAAGCAAAAAAAAAAAACAATGGAGAAATTAATTTCCCGTAATAAGAGAAACTTAAAAAGATATTTATAACCGTTGGGGTAACTGGATCCCATATGGTCCAGTTACCCCTGATACATGTCCAAGTTACCCCATTCTTTAAAAATTTATGGGGTAACTGGAACACCGGCTTTACATTTGAAACATGAAGTAAATATGTATAGATACGTGATAATATTAATGTATTTATGTGTCTAATTTTCAAATAAAAAGTTGTTTAATAAAAGTACTTACCGTATTTTAATAAAAAGACGAGGAAGTTCAACAAAATGGACGTCGTTTTTAAAAAAAGAAACCTAAATTTTCGGCAACCTATCACAGCAAAGGCAGAGTTATGATTGAGTTGACACACGTTGTTTTAAGAAGTATAGATTGGGGTGCAATGTTGACAAAAGCTAAAACTTAAAAAATATCAACGGTTTTTTATAAAATAGCCTATGGCCCTGTTACCTCGTGGGTCCAGTTGCTCCAGCTTACCTTACACTAAGTACCAGACACAAATTAATAATTTTTCAATAAGAAATAATATTTTTTGATAATATCAAAAAATGCCTACAAACAAAATAATGATGAAGGACTTATTTTTTATTAATTTCTGTTAATGTAAAAAGCACAATATTATTTATATTATAATTAAAAAGAGTAAAGAACGTTTTGAAAAATAATAGTTTCAAATACTTTTTCTTAATTCAAAAAATGAATTCGTTCAAAGTGAAACATTTTATTTAAGATGTATCATCTAATCATTATCATTTTTAAAAATGTATTAGTGATGATTTGTCTTATTTTTATAATGCATGTTTTTTAAATGGACAAAATATTCCAAATTTAAAAGAGTTTTACAAAAAAATGTTTCATCTTCTCTTTTGAATAATATTCTGAATATCCGTAGAAAATATCTTTGTTTATTCCTAAAAGATTTCTTTGAACAAGATGACATTTCATGCAAAAAAGTTTTTCTGATAAAGGTTTTACTCCATGAGTCTCAAAACTTCCTTTATCTCGAATTTCTTTTCTCTGCAAGAAAATTTAAATAACAATAAAGATTTTTTTCTGCAGCTATTTAGTTCTATTCTTATGCGTTTTTATTATGGCATTTAAATGCTAATTTGTTTTGTTAAACAAGACGATAATTCAAAAGGATTGGCCTAACTTTGAGAGTCATATCTTTTTTTGTGAATCAAAAAATAACGTGAAATAAAATTTAATGCATTGAAATTCTAAACGCATGCCGTTTCTTTTCAAACAAATAAATAAGTGAAAAAATAAATAAAAGTAAGGCATCAAATTTGCCATTTTAAAATTATTTTGCATGTTTTCTTTAATATATGTGTAATAAATAAATAAATAAATAAATATATCGCATGGATGCTATTTTTATTTTTATTTTACATTTTATTTTTAACCTTTTTTAACTTATATATATATATATATATATATATAATGTACGTTAATACATAACTTTTAAATATTTCCGATATTTCTACATTTTTTTTTATGGGATAAGCATTCTCTGCATATTGTCCTGTTTCGATATCTGTATGATATAAAAATGATATGTTTGACTGTTTTCAAGCCTTTATTGTGCTTGGTGCACAACCGCTGACCCGCGAGCCATCACGATATCACTATTTTTCCACAAAATAATTTGCATTATTTAATGACAGAAACTTTGCTTTAAAAAAAGTCGAAGATTGCCTTTCGGATATTTTGGTGACAAACGACCCTCAGACAAAAAGGGTTGTGCAGCACTACCTTATAGGCTTTAATTTTCGTGTAAATTGGTCAGTCGTCACAAATTTTGAGTAAGGTATTATAGTACACAGTGCTACTTTACATTTTAAAAATAGTTGTCGTATGGTATCGCGTAATTTTTATACATGACTCCTGAAACTTTTTAATATATCTTCGTCAGCTGCGCGTCAAAATAAGCGATATCGACAACAACGGGATTCAAAGTAAATGTGAAGTGACCAAGTTTCACGAAATTGTTGGGTCAATGTTTGTTAATTACGGAGTCCCACGCATTGCTCACGGTAAGAAAAGTTTGCATTGCCATACCATTTACTAACGAAACAACTGTCGACAAAGGCCTAATGATCGATTCTTGCAAAGGCTCAACGACATATTTCTACGAAGGCCCAACAATATATTCCTGTAAAGATCCAACGACAATAACGAAACAAATTCGTATGACACCGTTAAAATAAGAAAATATTCAGAACATGTTGCTCCATCTCCGGAAAATTTTAGTAGCAATTAAACAGCTCTCTTGGATTTTTTTTCTTAATTAAAAAAGAAATAAGAGAATTACTTCACACCATAAATAAGATCTTGTGTCTAGAGAGCTCTTATATACGAGGTGTGTCTATTAAATAACGACACGAATGCTGTAAAATAATTTATTTTAAATTTATACATATTTAGTTATTATCCCCTTCTATATACTCCTTTATCGCTGCAACTTTCTATGCGAATTTTCCATTGTTTGAAACAGTGCTGGAAGTCGTCTTCTGTGATATTTCATGACGTGTGACGCTTTTCCTTTCACAGCTTGAACTGTTTGAATTCTGGTTCCTTTTAATACAGATTTGACCTTGGGGAAAAGATAAAATTCACATGGTGCCCAGGTCCTGCGAGTAAGGCAGATGGTCCAACACTTGGATGCTATACTTGGCTAGAAACGTCTTACCAGACAATGTAGTGTGAGCCGGTGCGTTGTCCTGATGAAGCATCCATGACTTGTTCTTACACAATTTTGGTCGTTTTTAGGGTTCCGCACTTAAAAAGTAAAAACTGAAGCATTATAAGATCACTCCTGTGTCTGTTTGTCTGTCTGTCACAGCCACTTTACTCGTGAACTATGGAACGTGGAAAGTTCACATTGGGGGAAGTAATAAAGACTATTGACCCACATATTTACAGATTATAAATATTCACAAATATATTTAGAAAAAATGTAGAGGGGCTAATTAAGTTACTTGAAAAAAAATCTTTTATTTGTATATCGTGTGGGATATTGTGTGAAAGCTTTTGTAACTCTGAACTCAAAAATACAGTTCTTTTAATTCTAATCATTATATTTTCAGAGATATAGCCGAAAATGTAGTGCAAAAATATGCCCCCCCCCCCCCCGTCTATTTCCGAATCTAGTGAAACTAAAATTATGAAAAAGTTAGAAGTAGTAGACATTAAGTTAATCCTTGCACGAAAATTATAGAGACATAGTTTTTGAAACATAGTTTTGGGTCACATAGTTTTTGAGAAAAACGCATTTTTCCGTTACACACAAATTTCGATTTGGAGGCATTCAACAAAGGTGTTGAGGAGTGCTTGTGGTGCCTATCGTAGCAGAAGTATAAAAGCATTTTTGAAAAAAATCGTCCGTAATTAGTCAAGATATTAACCTTTAAAGACACGGACGGTTTGGACATACATAATGACAGGGGCGGCGTATGATATGTACCATCGGCTTTGAAGCCCATGTAGCAACTTTTAGTGTAATGCAATGCCCAGTTTCAGTATAAAAGCAATAAACGTCAAATTGTTAAAAACAGACTAATTCAATTAGAATTAAACACATAAATACTATGGGACACGTGGCTAGTTTGCAATGAGTGGATCTCTCAATACACCTCCCGTGTCTTTAAAAGTTAATTAAAAATCTATATGGAAAAACGCGGCACGACCAAGGCGGAGGTGCAACTTTGCGACCTCCTTTTGAAGCGCGCTTAGCACAATGCCAAGCTTAAACTCCGAACAAGCGTTTTAGTTTAGCTACACTTTAGACAGAGAAGATTATTTGATGTAAATTTCCAACTGGGCGAAAAATGTCCGGACCAGGATTCGAACCCGGGACCTCCTGGCTGAAGCCGCCAGTGCTCTGCCATCTGAGCTATCCCGGACGATTCTGGTCGAACTTTTTTCACCCAGTTAACCTTGAAGATTACAGCATCTAATCTGAAACCTGGTTCAGCTCAACAGAATAAATCTCAGGTAATGGAACTCCAGAAATCGCTGGATACGAAATTACACTAGATTAATTTTCACACAATTACCTGAGATTTATTCTGTTGAGCTGAACCAGGTTTCAGACCAGATGCTGTAATCTTCAAGGTTAGCTGGGTGAAAAAAGTTCGACCAGAATCGTCCGGGATAGCTCAGATGGCAGAGCACTGGCGGCTTCAGCCAGGAGGTCCCGGGTTCGAATCCTGGTCCGGACATTTTTCGCCCAGTTGGAAATTTACATCTAATATGATTTGTTTACCAATTAGAATAATTGTGTGAAAATTAATCTAGATAAGATTATTACTCTGAATTTAGTTTTATGAAATGCCAAATTAAGTTTAATCTCTTGCGCTCCATGACGTCATGTACGTCATGCTATTTTGGTAATTTCCGACAATGATATATGGCTGATCTTTTAATTAGACATTCCGAATTCTCACCTAGAAAGTTTTAACTCTTCTTTTTGCTTTACAAGATGATTGATTTTCCATAAATAAAGTAAAGAAAAAAAAATTATCAATTAAATTATTGTGGTGTGAATTCAAAATTTCTAAAAAATATCTGCGAGATGCGGCAACACTGGTGGCTAGAGACATACATCCGCTAACAGCGCCAGAGCGCAAGGGGTTAAATATGAACTACTTTTATTGTCAGATCCGAATTAAGTTCATCATAGGCAGATTAGGGTAAGATAAAAAAAGAGTTATACAAATTAGCAATATTTGATATTATTGAGGCTTCATATCTTTTTAAACTTTTATGGTATACCCATTCATACTTTGACAGTTTATACAGCTATACCCAACCCTACGTTGTATAGATTTTTACAATGTGTTATTATTCTTTTAACAACGATTTTTTTAATAATACAGTTAATAATTCATATATTTATTGTACGGAACCCTCTGAGTGTGAGTAAAACTCGCTCTTGACCGTTTATTTTCATATTTTTTCACAGAGTTGAGCTACGCCCTCAAGGTAGTAATGCTAGTTTGACATTCAGGAACACAGTGAAGGTACACAATACCATGAACATCGAAAATTTTCTCTGTTGTTGACGTGGAAGTGCGACCCGGGCGAAGATCATCCTCAATGCCTTCTCGGCCATCTTAGAAACGCTTTAACCACGCAAAAACCTACGCACGTGATAAACATCCATTGCCGTATATTTCTCTTAACAAATTATGAGTTTCAGTAGCGGATTTTCTAAGTTTAAAAAGTAAATTTCACATTAATTCCTTGCTCTTTTAAAACACTCAACATTTTCCCGGCAAAACACTAAAACAGGGTCCAGAACAAATGAAGGTCACGGCTACACTAATTGTAACATAGCCTATTTAGATGCGGTAATCGATACTAGAGGTTTCGCGCTACACAACAATTGGTTGTATGAATTTGACGCATGCGCAGTTCTTCTGTAGAAGCAGTAGTCTCGTTATTAAATAGCCACACCTCGTATATTAGCTCACAAGGCATATCTTTAAATAATTGGATGTCATTATCTTTACGTTTATTGCTGATTTTTTCTCAATTTTTTTTTAAAAATCTGGATATATACTGTATATAATCTAGCAAAGTAACTATTTTTATACAAGTAAATTCAACGAATTCATGCTTTTTGCAATTTTTGTGATAAAAATTCACTTAAAAAATCCTTCCACATTGAAATTTCGTCTGAGCCATAGTCATTTATTTATTGATTAAAATGCATACAGTTTTTGTAAGAACTTTTATAAATTTCCCACGAAAAAAAAATTCTCTTAATCTGAATTAAATTTTATTCAAATGCCTAATTTTCTTAGAGATTTAAAAGTTCAAAGATCGGTCAATATGAATACTACTAGAACATATGAAATATTTATTTGGAACAAATATTTCGTTTAGTTTATTGGAATATATTTGCTTTTATTTAGTAAACTTTGTACGTGCCTCTGTGTTTAAATATACAAAAAAAATTAACTTTAATGCTTCGATATTATTTTGAAAATCAATTAATATGCGATGCTGGCCGTACACTGTTAAAATGTTGCAGCAAACTGGCCAGTCATTTGACCGTTTTTATAGAAAACGGTTATATAAACGTAATCTAACTCTATTTTGACCGTATTATTGCTTATATTATAGTCAGAATATAGTTAAATTACAGTTATATAATCGTTTTCTATAAAAACGGTCGAAAGGCTGGACAGTTTGCTGCAAATTTTTAACAGTGTACAACTAAAAGTTCTGCCATTTCTCGTGTTGTTTAACAACACAGGCCAAAAAATAAACATTTTAAATTAGATACTAATGTATCCACCTTGGAATTTTAGAATTACCCAACTAAGAGCAAATTTCAAATTAAGAATATATATCCCTAAGTGTAGATAATTGGCCATCATAAACAAAACCAAACCATCAAATCAAGAATATGTTTTCCATTGAAATAAAGAACACACATAATTTTTCTGTAATTACTAGGAAATATATACTCATATAATTACATGAAAAATAAATGCTTAACCACTGAGTATTCATGATATAGGGGAGACCGGGGAGGGTCGACCATAGGGGAGGCTTGACCCACCCTTCAGTTTTCATATTTAAAAGAATTTCAGAGTTTTGCCAATAGTAGGCAACCAAAGCTACATAAATGTTCAAGCAATAGTCTTTGTTTCATGCAGATAATTGAAACAGGTGTGGAAAAATAAATTATGAAGAGTTTTCAGCTTAAAAAGTGTATTTTTTAAAAACATTTTGCAAGATTATCTGAGATAAAATATATCATAGAAATTTAAAGAAGTGGGTTTTAAGCATTGCAGAAATCTTCAGCTTTCATTCAAGGTATAAAGATTGTATGGTAAGTTAGGCTAAACATAACCATGTGCTATTCTTTAAAAAGTGCAATGACGGGAGACTTGTCCCAATCAATGTGAGGGAGGGATGGTCAAAGCTCAATTAAGTGTTTTTGAAATTTTTTTATTATACACTGTACATAATGAAGGGTTAATGGTTACATTTCGAAAATAATGTAAATTTATTCTATAAAGCTACAGTAGAATAGAGTGATAGAAAAGAAAGTGTAAAAAATTGAATAAAGGAAGGTGTGAAAAATTGCTATAGTGTCAAGAAATAATTTAATTAAATAAAAATTGGAAAGTTGATAGAAACTTTTATTTCATTTAAATAGTACCCATAGTACGTAAACAGAAAGAATGGAAAAGACTAAAAACGATGAAAGTAGCAGCCTTAAGAATTGTTAAGTGTTCATGCCTCTACAAAATAACATAACATTGATCAAAACGTTTTAGACAAATATGTAGACAAATATGTAGACAAATTTCAACAAGATGAACACAATGAGAGGAAGCCAAAGTATGTGGCAACTAGTGTTTCTAGATAGAGTGTCACAAAAAGTGGGTGTTTAAAATAGAATTTTTCTCCTGTGCCTTGAACTTCGTCGAAGCAGGTTTGTTTACACCTCACATTTTCCCAAATAATTTTTAATAATAATGAAAGCATGTAGCATAAAGTTATTCTACCTTTTTTCAAACTGACTTTATTTCTCTTAACAAATATTTCAATATAAAATAAAGTGGGTCAACCCACCCATATGTGGGAGCCTTGATTCACTATTTTCTCCTGATTAAAATCAATCATTTTTCAATTTTCTTACATATTTCACTTATGTGACAATTTTATTTTGATAACGCATTGAATAACGAATAAAATGTTATAATAAACTTTATTGTAGGTTCAATATTTAAAAAAAAAAAAAATTCTAAAAAATGGTCAACCCTCCTCAGTCTCCCCTATCTATATTTCATTTGAAGTATACTTTGGGCTCAGCAGTGTTTGATGCGTTATTTAATTACAGAGGGTGGTGCTAGAATTTGCTCAACAGGGAGGCACAATCTCCCCGACGGGAGAATTAATTACGTTATATATGTACTAGCAGCCTTCGCCCGCTACGCTGGTCGGTTTTTCTAAACCCTTTAAGACCCGGAACATTTTCACATTTAAATATTACATTGTTCTGGTTATTAACTCTATACTGACCCTAATGACACTTAAAAAAATAATTAAAAATTTTTTCGTCACCCCCTGGAGCGTGGAGAGTACCCGTACGAACATGCGGGTTGGGCTTTTTCTAAGAAATTCACACCCGCACGATCGTACGGGTTGGGCTTTTCCTGTGAAATAATTACTTATAAGATGATTTGGGATGTATTGGCTGAAATACTACAATGGAATCCTTACTGGCTCTAAAGCCTAAAAAAGGAGAAAAAAATAATATTGGAGATGTACTTATCGACTTCAAAAAATTCATATTTTAATTAATTTAAAAATGTTTGCCTTATTTAAAAAAATTATGATATCGATTTTATTTTTTCTATAAGTCTGTAACATTTTTAATTAAAATTTAAGAAATGAAAGACACATACCTGCAATTGCATGAAATCTAAAGGAGCAGAATGAGGTACAGAAATGAACTTCTTAACATACCACATGTATTGTTTTTGTTGTTGTTGTTGTTGTTTTCATTATCTTAGCCTCTGCCGAAACTGGATTGGAGGTAAAACTTTGAGGAAGGACTTCAGGGGACTTTGATGAGGAAGAATGATCCAAAATTGCCATTTCTTTAGAAATACTTGTACTTTTTTCTTCATCGAGCCCATCTGAACTTGACTATTCTTCTAATAAATCTGCTTCAAATATTTTGACCGCAACCTCTAAATTCAGAGTCTGATTTATTCATCACTCGCAATATTTCTTCTTGTGTGAGAATTCTTTTCAGTTTAGGCATCTGAAAAAGTATTTTATTTTGCTTTCTTAAAAGTTAATAAAGTATTTAAAAAAAAAAAAAAGTCTTAGAAAATTTTATTAATTGAAAAGAAAAAAAAAGTAAAATTTAATTGAAAAAAAAAAATCATCCATGACAACACCCAAGAAAATATGGCATTAATTACATAACAACATACTTTGTTTTTATGCTAATTGTCACCAAAATTATTGAAACAGAAAACAAAATGAACATTGAGAAAGCTCTTACCTTTACATTAGCATTGACTAACGTAACGCCCAAGTCGCACGATCGTGCGGGTACCGAAATCTGAAGTCCTATGAGCAAGATAAATAGTGTATAATTAATGTTTTTTATTATATTACACTTATTTAGACATTAAAGCAAAAATATTTATCTGAGCATTTAGAAATATACTGATAATTACCTTTTTACGATAGATAAAATGATGAGCTGTTTTCGTTGTACTTGTAAACAAAGCTAATCATGCCGGCTAAAAGTAAAACATGTACTACAACCGTCATCCGTTGATAAAAAATTATACTTTACTCTTTTTGCAAACCACAACAATCGTTCGTTTCGGGGTTTTATTAAATACGACTGTTTCAGAAGCAAAAATTTACATGTATGTCTAACCCGCACGATTGTGCGGGTTGGGTCTTAAAGGGTTAAGAAACCTCGAACCAAACGAAATATATCTGTGAGATTGATCATGCGTTTTAAAGCAATATGAAGATTTACCTGGAATATCCAACTGAATTGAAATTCTGAAAATAATATGAACGTCATCACACTATTATATCTTTTATTGAGTCATACACAATTCAGACTGTTAAAGACCAACGTATTTTGTTGATCATTTAGTGTAGTATACGGTAAAGAACGATAGAACAATTCGCAACATACTAAAAGCGTTCATGAAAAATTATCAATGCAAGTCTCATCAGAATCCGTTAATTGGACTTATTGAAAAGGATAATTGTTCATAATAATTGGGTTCACCTGATTCTAGAACTTTCAGCCATAATTCTACAGGCAACCTGACAACCATGCAACACCAAACAAATGATATGTGTTTTATACTAAAATATTCACTGAAAAAATAACTAACCGGTCAAGTTCCATCGAAATCCACATTGCAGAATCTTTTAAACTAGAAAATGTACCGAAACCTTCCCTAAAAGTGATCTAACTAACAATTTAAATCCCATAAAAATCCATTCAGCGGAACATTTAAACGAAGCCAATCTTTCGAAATTGGGTTAATCTGTTTTAAATATTTCCCCATAATTATTTAACTAAGCAACGTAGAACGTTATGTTTTATATTAACATTTTTTCTGAAAAATTATCTAACTAACAATGTAAGTCCCATCAAAATCTTTCAGCAGAACTCGAGTTATAAGCGGTCGGAATGAAATTTTTCTTTGCATTATATATATATATTGAGATAGTTAAATATAGCTTTCATAATCGCGTTAACCTGATTATAGAACTCTCAGGGATGTCGGGGTAGGTATACACCGCATCACTTCTGGATTTTTTAAGAAACTCTGCACAATTTCCATATCTATAGCATATATACTCTCTAGTATATACCCTCTGTCTGTAGCGCATATCCTCCAATTTTCTATACTATACCACTGAGAACTTTTTCTGCATATCTTCATAACTAAACAATTTAGAATGATATGATAAATATTGAGAAAATCCCTGAAATATTATCTAACTAACTGTGCAATTGTCATTAAAATCCATTCAGTAAAACTTGAAATCTTTCATAATGGAGTTCACCTAATTTTAGAACTCCAGTAGCAACAAAGCAACTTAGAACCATGGATTTTACATTAAACCATTTATAAACCAAATTTACTATATAACAGTGTGAGTTCTATAAAATTCTGTTCAGTAGGGTAAAACCATCAGTGATGGCCAGGTTAGGGACGAATTTTTCGACTTTTAGCTAATAATTACTATGCCGTGCGAATTATTTTCATTACCGATGATCAAAATATAACAAGAAAGGATGGAAGAAGACTTTCGTGTCAAGAAATTCAACAAAATATAAATGTATTTCTTTACAAGATTTGTTTTACTAAAAAGTACAAAAACATCAGTAATGGCCCGCTTTGTATCCGTAATGGCCCATCTCTGCATTAGTGATAGCCCACCGAAGTCGATTCTTTTTTTCTGATTATTTTTGTAGGATTTAGCCTTGATATTTTGGTGGCTTCTTTGTGCGTCATCTTAACTCTTTTGTTGGTCCTCTCAGCTTCTTTTATTTTCGTTTTAGAGCTCTTTCTCTCTGTTTTACTTCTTTTTGTTGCAATTCTTCTTCTTTTTCCGTATCTTGTCTTTTTGCAGCTCGTCCCATCTTTGCGATGTCAGGATGAAAGGCATTCGCTCCGATCTCCTCTTCCCTTTCCTTTCTATACTCTGCGGCCATTCAAGGATTTCTTTTAACTGTTGAGAGCGGTATTCAGCTGTATAAGTAGTACTGTATTTATTTTCTGGCTCTGAAAACTCTTCGTCGAAACCCTTCGGTTAACGCTGAACAAGTCTGAGATTCATATGAATTTTTTTGAAAGTGTTGTTGTTATTGAAGCTCGTACTTGGCTTGGGTACCATGATGTCTACTTTGTCTGAGTAATCTTCTTTAGCTGGATCTGTTGCCGTTTCTGTAAGCCTGGTTTGAATGTTTGTTTTTTTTCGCCAGAATATTATACAAATGGAGTAAAGTTTCCGATTCTTCACTTGGTGGTTGTAGAGTATTTCCGACTTCTTCATTGGATTCTCACCGACAACTCGATGGAAGTCCTCAATCGATATATTTATCACGGTAGTGTTTGGAGCATCATTACAAGCGGTTTAAGCTGAAACATCACCCACCATCATCACTTCATTCATGGGATCCTTGCACTTTGACTAGTCTACAGCGTCTGCACCGAATGGATAAAGTTCTTTTGCCCTGAAACCACTTTGTATTGCCATCACCATGTCGTTTTCCTGCGTGGTTTTCAGGATTAGAGCGATGTGCACTTTAGTCGCAGCTTCATGTGGGTGATTTTTGCACTAGCGAAGAAGGACCTTGTTCCACTGAACTTTTAGTGGATGAAAAGAAGTTACGTCGCAAGGCTGAAGTATATGGGTTGCATTTGGGTATAAAGCTATCAAAATTATCTGCAGGGATGTAGTGGAGGGTATACGGGGGTATACGCCGTATACCCTCTGGATTTTTTTAAGGAACACCGTATACCCTCTGTTTCTCAATAAAACTATAGTATATATATACTAGGGTATACCCTCTGCCTTGAGCGTATACCCTCTGCTTAGAACGTATACCCTCTGTTTTTTTTACGACTACACCACTGATTATCTGTAGAGATTTGTAATATTCACTGGTTTCACGCGTAAGATGCGTGTTATGCCCATCCAAAAATAAAATTACCGGCAGTTTAACATCATTCTTTGCTAGAAAAAGGCTCCTAGACATTTCCTATCCATTCATAAAACGTAATAATAGCTTCATTCATAATAATAGCTTCTTTTAACGTGTGAAACATTCAGAAACTAAAAATAAAAAACAGAAATGATTAAACTTGTACCTTTCGTAAAACTTGTTTTTACTTCGGGTCGTTTCTCTAAAAATTCCTTGACGCTCTCTATAGCATCTGACTTGCGACTGGGGAATCCTTTCTTTGCACAGTGAATAATCCAATTCTTTAGGAGAATTTCTTCTTCGGTTTTCAAAATTGAGGGATGTCCTCTTTGTGAGTTTTTTCCCACTTAATCTTTGCCTCAATGTAGAGCTTGGTATTTTAAACCAAAATACTGCAGTTCTTACAAACATTCCATGTTTAACAGCATCAACTACTTCTCAACTCGATCCTCTTCTTCTTTACTCAGTTTCTTTGGAGACATTATCTCTATTGTAAAATAAAAAAGAGATAGCTGTGCTAATACAGCAGAATCGCAGAATTAAAGTTTTATTGTTTGCTTAGCTATATACCAAAGCGAAAAGTAATGGAACTGTATAATCCCATGCCACGAATTAGTTATTAGATACCTACACACTAGCGTGTACATAGTAAAAGTATCATGCGAATCAAAATTTCAATTTCTCTAAACAATTTCAAGTAATTCGTACTTTAGTGCTTTCAGCTCATTTCAGCTTTTTAAATTTCGATATATTTTAGAAATCAAGTCAAATTTCTAATTTTTATATCCTTCAAAATCACAAAAATAATCATTTTAGAAAGATTTCGCTCCTGCATTTCGTTGGGATTATGATACCAACATAAAATACATCCTATGGTGAAGTACAGCCTGTCACCATCATTTTTCCAACATTACTTTTGAAATGGGTTATTAGTTCCATAGATTAACCCTACAACTAAACATTTCTTCGTTATAATATTAGTACAAAAATAATATTTAAAAATATTTAAAGTTAAAATTGTTTTGAATTATTTTATAACTTAATTAAACATACTGAAAAATAAAAAAGTTTCTTTTTCTCAAGATTGTTGCTCACTAGATACGAAGCCCGGTCTAGATATGAGTTCCTCTTGAGCAAACGTCATACCACTGAATTACCTTGCACTCGAGAATGCTTAAAGCTAAATTTTAAATATTCATCGCTGGCTATAGACGCTAGTTGTGATACCAAAGCTAGGCAGTTAGGGTGTAGATTCTAGCCTAAAAGAGTAGTCAATTATGCCATTTACAAAGGAATGTCACGAGTACAAAAAATCAGAATAAAATGGACATATATAAGAGGACTATTATAATATAAATTTGCTATAAAACACCTTGCTTTAAATGTTTGAAAGAAATATATGTATTAAAACTTCAATTAATGACAACACATAGCTATAAAATATAAAAAAATAAGTGTGGGCCATCACTTCTGCGATCATGAAAAAACAGCATCAATAGTGGTCCACCCCAATAGCGGATTTAATAAGCTTATATTGATAATACCAATATGTTTACATATTCCTGAACTTACTTTTTTTCGTTTATCCTTCTTGAAAATTTCGTACACAGCACGAAACCAAACTTTGCTCACTAAAAATCTTGCTAAGAAACCACAGCTGAAACAGGAAAAAAAAGGAGCTTCCGTAGGAGCAGCCACTGATCACGTGACGTGCATTTATTTGGCAAAACAAAGGCATAATGTGACAGTCGAAAGACAATTTTATCACTTCTCATTGGCGTTAAGTTCAAATGCTGGGCATTTCGCGTCTAGCGTCGTAGGAATATTAAATGGGCCATTACTGTATATGGGCCATGATAGGTGATTTTACCCTAGAGTCTGAGTTATAATGAATCGGAGAGAAATAGGAAATCTCGTTTTATATATATAGTAAATGATGATGTGCAAATATGTAAGTGCTATTATTTGCAATTTCAAAAACGATATTTGCGCACGACTAACGTAAAAGTACCCATTTTTCTTCTTATCCAGGAGCAAACGACAAATTACCAAATTCAAATTTAAACCTTTGAAAATGAAAACTTTTTGTTTAAGCAGTACAAATAATGTTTTTATATTTAAATTAAATGTTTTCGTTTCACAATATTTATTTCTCATTAAACATTTTTTCTTTGCATTAGAAATAAAATTAGTAACTGTTTGGTATTTTCCCAATATGCCAACACCATTGTGGCCAAGCGTAATAGTTGGCGCAAAATGAAATGAAACATTAGAAAAAATATTTTGTTGATAAATAAATGAGCATTTAAAAAAATATAACTTTTGAAAATCACAGACTTTGACCTACCATTTTTTAAAATCAATAAAAATAAGTACTTAAAAAAAGAACAAATAAATATTTTGAAAGTAATAAAATAATGTCAATTTAAACTGCAGGCTTGAAATTGTAAATGCCTCTTAGTAGCGTAGCGTGGCGTACGTAAACGTATGTCTCATACTGCAGTAAACATTTAATTTTTTGAATGAAGACATTCATAATTTTTTGAATAAACCATTTTTATATGTATAATTCCTAAGTTCTGAAATAATTTTATTGTAGCTTCCTCATCATCAGATAACTGCCAAATGTGTAAAATCCATGTCGGTATCAGTAAAAAATGTAAGTTATAATTAATAATAAATATTTTATGTTAAAAAAAATAACAAATCAAAAAGTTTTGCGAGATTACGATTGAATAATACTCATAAAAATATTCACGTTCAATAAATAGCAAATGTAAATGTTTGGCACGGTTTACAATAAAAATCCTTTGCACGGTTACGGTTGAAATAAATGGCGCGATACCATACATTTGGCATGGTGTTGGTAAAACGAAAAAGTATTACAGTTTTGTTTTGTTTTTGAGACGTTTGCAATTTTTTCCTAACTGACATAGTTGTTTTAATTATTTAACCAAAAGAATTGTTTATAAAATTATTCAATTTGAATTTATTCCCTTGCTATAGTAACAATGTATTTTTAGAAATTATCACTTGAAAATTTGATGTTTTGGCGCCAAAACGTTGCCATCGATATATTCAAGGCCCGAGGACAAGAGTTGTGACGCCATCACTAATAGACCGACTTCTCACTAGTGTTGGAATTCACACCAGAAAATTTTGAATAGCAATTTTATTTTATTTTATTTGTGGAATAGCTATTATCTTATAAAACAATAATAACTATTTAAAGCTACTGGTGAGAATTTGGAACCCCCCCCCCCAATAAAAAATCAGCAAGGTGCGGCAACACAGTGTCATTCCGCATCTGGCTAAATTTTTATTTAGGAATTCCAAATTCTCACCAGTAAGTTTAAATAGTTATTATTGTTTTATAAGATAACAGATATTCCACAAATAAAATAAAAGAGCATTGCTATTCAAAAATTTCCGGTGTGAATTCCAATACTAGTGAGAAGTCGGTCGATTAGTGATGACGTCATAACTCGTGTCCTCTGGTTTTGAGTATTTCGATGGCAACGGCCAAAGACATCGCCAAATTAGAAAAATATGAAATATCTCATGAACTATTAGACTTAAAAGAATTTGGTTAGTATCAGTCGATTTAGCACCCAAATATACACTAAAATGTGTTATCAATTAAAAAATAACTATAAAATGAGATTTTAAAGGAATTTTTTAAAAATTCGTTCTCTTTTTTACTCCCGTTGGGGGTGGAATTTTAGAAAATCCTTTCTTAGTGGCACTCTATGTCATAAGAAGTATTTTTACCCCAATTTTCAAGATTTTAGGTTCAGTAGTTTGGTCTGTGCGTTGATTAATCTCAAATCCAGATTTTCTTTCATATGTATAGATAATGCATATACAGGTTGAATTTGAACGGATTGTCAGAAACGTAAGGGGTGATAATACATGTGACGACAAATTTTTTTATATAAGGAACCAGCATCACAATCTACATATTTAATGTAATATACAGCGTAAATTGGTGCAAATATTCCGCCCCTTTTCAAGTCCAATAGACATATTCTGGGCTAGAAATTTTACTTAATGAATAAAATAAGTAATACATAGGAATAAGAAGCAATTTATAAAATTCTAGTTTAAAGCATCTTTGACATGAAAAAAAAAGAAATGTTGTCACATAATAAAATGGTCACTATACACGACTAAATAACACTGAGCTAGACGCTTGAAAATTCGGAAGGTAGCTAACAGTGCATACGGTGTCACGGATGACTTACAGTGTAATTCCAGCACTTCCTTTGCATGACATTTCAAAGAAAGTAAAGTTATCCTGTTGAAGCTTTATGATTGAAATCGAAGATATCGTTACATTATCTTCATCATTGTAATAGCTATGAATGAAAATCCGGATTCGTCTTAACCCTTTATCTACTGACGGTACTTATAAGTACCATTGAAATAACTTGTTATAAAATTCATTTATACATCGATTAGTAGTAGTGCAGTTTAGAGTGTGTTATAGATGCATTACTTTATCTTGTTACAAAAGTATTATTGGTTACACAAAACAAAAATATTTTTAAAGGGATGATTTCTTTTGCCTTTGCATCTTTTCAGTTTTCTTGGCGTTGGGGGAGGGTTTGAAGGGTTGGGGAGGGAATTTTTCGATTCGGAAATATTTCTATATTTCAATTGTAAGAACATTACATTTGTACATTTCCTAATTCTACAAAATACTAAGAAAAATATTTAAAATAAAAGATTTGAGTGGTGTTATAAATATTGCGCAAAATCCCTATAAATTCAAATTTAATTAATCCTTCTAAATCCTTCAATCCTTCTAAAATCCTTGTAAAATTTATTAAATGATTATGTAAATCTTCTAATGTAGTTTCAAAAATTTACTAAAAATGCTTTAGAAGATAAAATTTTCATGAATTCATAATTCAGTACATATAGGGTTAAAGTGAGACACATCATAGCGAAACAGCACCGAAAACTGGCGATATGAAGCAACTAAAATGAAAAACTTTGTAAAAAATCACCATAAAGTTAAAACAAAACACAGGACGCGTTTCGAGCTAAAAACATAACAGCTCATCATCAGCTACAGCATACACGTGTCCGTAAACGAACAAGTTCAAAAATGAACTGAAGATAAAGAATGTTGCGAAGAATGCGACAGATGGCGCTACCTGATAGAGGGATATGCAAAAGGGAAATGTGTTGAAAAAAGATAGAAGAGAAAATAAAATGGAAATAAAAGAAAAAATAAAAATAAAAGAAGTAAATTAAAAATATAAATAAAAATAATAAATAAAGAACTATAAAAGAACAAGAAAAAATCCAAATTATTATTATTATTATTATTATTATTATTATTTTTTTTTTTATACGAAATAAAAAGAAAAGAAACAAGAGAAAAGGGAAAAGAATTACAAAATTAATTTCCACGCTGGAGATAGGAAAGGAGATGATGGGACATCATTGACAAGATTAGCAGAATTTTTTGAAATAAAATATGCTTCATGAAAATCCAAGTGAGAGGGAGAGGCAGGGGAAGAAATAATTTTGGCCATGGAGAAATTGAAACAATGACTGGAAGACCTTTAGGGCATTACGCATTTGTTCTGACTCTTCTGCTCTGAATAATGAAATTAATTATCTGAAATCTCTTGCCCTTGCTCGTGGTTATAATCCCTCTTTGATTGATAAAGCTTTGTATAAATTTAATAAGCCTAAACGTCCTTTTTCTGATTCAAATAATCCTCCTAATTTTAATTCTATAATAGTTCTGCCCTTTTATTCTCTTCTGTGTTTCAAAATTGCTAAAATACTTTCTCGTTTTAACTTTAAAGTTATCTTCAAACCTATGAATAAAATTAAATTCTCTTCTCTAAAAGATCCTGTTCCTACTGAGAACCGGTGGGGTGTTTATTTCATTCCTTGCTCTTGCAATTTAGGTTATATTGGTCAAACAAAGAGAGCTTTAAAATTCAGATTAGGCGAGCATCAGAGATATATTGCAAATCAAGAAATCTCTAAATCTTCGATTGCTTCTCACTGTTGGTCTTCCAGTCATTGTTTCAATTTCTCCATGGCCAAAATTATTTCTTCCCCTGCCTCTCCCTCTCACTTGGATTTTCATGAAGCATATTTTATTTCAAAAAATTCTGCTAATCTTGTCAATGATCTCCCATCATCTCCTTTCCTATCTCCAGCGTGGAAATTAATTTTGTAATTCTTTTCCCTTTTCTCTTGTTTCTTTTCTTTTTATTTCGTATAAAAAAAAAAAAAAAAAAAAAAAAATAATAATAATAATAATAATTTGGATTTTTTCTTGTTCTTTTATAGTTCTTTATTTATTATTTTTATTTATATTTTTAATTTACTTCTTTTATTTTTATTTTTTCTTTTATTTCCATTTTATTTTCTCTTCTATCTTTTTTCAACACATTTCCCTTTTGCATATCCCTCTATCAGGTAGCGCCATCTGTCGCATTCTTCGCAACATTCTTTATCTTCAGTTCATTTTTGAACTTGTTCGTTTACGGACACGTGTATGCTGTAGCTGATGATGAGCTGTTATGTTTTTAGCTCGAAACGCGTCCTGTGTTTTGTTTTAACTTTATGGTGATTTTTTACAAAGTTTTTCATTTTAGTTGAGACACATCATAGTTTATAATCTTTCGATATGTTACAAATTAAATAAGCAGGTTTTGAACCAGAAAATTTATTCAATAAAATGTGTCTTTTTTTATGTGGCACTTATTTAATATTAAAAAAGGTGAAAGGTTGGTAATTATGTACTCTGTATTTTTCATTAAATAAGTAAATTTTGATCCTGGTTCCCTATATAAAAATTGTTTATATTGATATATATATGTATATATATATATATATATATATATATATATATACAGGGTCATCGAAAAATAATGCCTAGATTTAAAAAAACTATAACATCGAAACCTTTTATGTTAAATGAGTAATTCTTTCACTACACGATAACTGGTGAACGCAAGTTTGGTTTTAGTTCACCAGAATTCGTTTACGTGTCTGTGTTATGCGCGGATTAGTTGCTCAGTCGTCAAGGTCAGCCGACGCGCCAGACTGCAGCTGCTCAGTACGATGTTGACCGTGCAGCAAAAAGCTCCTAAAAAGCCGCTGTACACTGACTATTGACTTTGACTCCACATACCAAATCACTCACTGTGCTTTTTGTGGCACGGTGAACATCGTACTGAGCAGCTGCAGTCTGTCGCGTCGGCTGACCTTGACGACTGCGCAACTAATCCGCGCATAATACAGAGACGCAAACGAATTCTGGTGAACTAAAACCAAACTTGCGTTCACCAGTTATCGTGTAGTGAAAGAATTACTCATCTAACATAAAAGGCTTCGATGTTATGATTTTTTTAAATCTTGGCATTATTTTTCGATGATCCTGTATAACATCACCCTCTACAGATGAAGCAGGTATAAGACCAGCGGAAGCTGCTTAAGAACCACAAAACTGTTTTAAAACTAACTACTTGAAACGATAGCTGAAAACCCAAAATTCAAAATTTAAGACAATTTTTTTTTTTTTAACTTTGACAGTAAATTGAAAATTTTAAACTCGAACAGAAACAGTAGAAGTTTTGGCTTTTGTCTATTCACAGGTGCTGTTCCTCAATAGAATAAATACAACACTGTAATCAACATTGTAATATTAAAAATTTAATGATTTTCTTACGGTAAAAAATGTCGTAATATTTCCAGAAAACAAGCGGTGCGATGTTCTGAAAGAATTTGTTTAATAGCTACAATTGGGTAGTGAACATTTTATATTACATTGAGTCATCAGAGGTCGATAGACGAATTTTATTAGATAAACACATTTTGCAGTTTACCAGTAGATATTATTGAGGAATTTCGTACAAAAATTGTAAAATAATTTTATATTTCGAGAAAAGTAGATCATATAATCTAGTGAATGTTCAAAAACACATGCTAAAATCAAAAAAGGTTAACTTGTCACAAGAGTCCTGTATGAGATCGTATAATCTGATTTTATCCTATGTCGACCTCGCCGAAGATTCGGGTTACGTTTGATCGGCGCTAATTGCTTTTTAAGTTGGGTTTATTCTAATTCTTTCGGGTTTTGGTCGGCTTCTTCTTATTTATTGACATTTAAGACCAAGTTTTTGAGATAGCCCTACATCCAAAAATTGCAAGGATTTAAGTCCTGGCCAAGCCTCAGGATATTGATGGTTCATGACTGTGCTGTCAGTAAATGCCAGCGGAGCGTCTGCTTCACACAACGGGCGGTGTTTGGAGGAAATACATAATGCTGGTTTGCAGGGGCGGATCCAGAGAATCGTTTTGGGGGGGGGGGGGGCGATACCGAGTGACCTATAATCAACGTAGTCATAATTTCTGTTACTCAAATCCTTTTTTGCAGTTAATTAATAAATGAATATGAAATAATTAATGCGATTTGAAAATATTACAGACTCTCGATTATCCGACATCCGATTCGCCGAAACACTCGGTTATCCAACACTCTTATTAAACAATCCCGCCCTCTCCTCAAAATATCTTTTATTGTTACTTATTAGGTCATAAAATTAAAAACGTTAACATAATTTATTTATTAAATGTCTTTTTTTCTATTTCTTTTTACTCTTGTACTATGGTAATTATTTATCTTATTTTTTGTTCTTTTAGTTATAGTGAACAACGTTAATAACACAAGCCTGCGATCATTGTGTTTTTTAACTTATGATAATTGATTTTGATGTATTGTTTAGCACTGAATCCGAAAATGACCTTCATTTTTAACCATCACGTCACGATTTTCGCAAATCGTAAATTTCAAAGTTAAAAAGTAAAAAATAGCGAAAATCTCTCAAAGCAATTTGAAAAGCCTTAAGAAAAGAAGGTAAATGTTTTAAATAACCTTCAATTAACTTTTCAATTAACCTAACTTTTTAACCTTCACTGCACGACATGCCATATCTGGCACATACCTAAAAACCTTATAATTTTCATTATGTGCCATGAATTTGGCTAATATGATCACTATAACTGATCAAGAACAATCCAAAGAATGTAATAACACTAATTTTGTCCATGTCAAACGGCTGCATCATACAAAAAATTAGAATTTGTTCTTCGGAAACAAAAAATATTTCAATCAAGTTATTAATGTAAGATTTACTTTCATTATTTTTACTGAATACTTAAAAATATTAATATAATAATTGTTGCAGAGTATTAAGCAGATAAAATTAATTAATTTAAGCTCATTTAGTTGCAAAATATAGCAATACAATATGTTAAAACCCTAAATGTGTACATATGGCAGACACCATAAAATATAAAATTTTAGCTGAAATTTTGAAATTTAATTTTTTTTTACTATTTTTCCTATTATTAGTCCGATATATAGATTTCAAATAAAAAATTTCGTAAAAATAGAAAAATTCGTGCAGTGAAGAGTTAAATACATCTGCGACAAATTTCCCAGACTTATCAACCGCCAAAATAAAAGAGGATACCGAGATGAACCCCAGAGATGGACCTTTTAATCTTCTCTATAGAGAAGATTAAAAGAAAAGCACGAAGCAGAGCATGAGCGGTTGAAACTCCCACGCATGGAATAAAATTACAAGGATTTTAAATACACAATACTTTACTTGTTTAACTGTAAAAATCCATAGCATAAGGAAAAAAATGAATAAATTATTATGAAAAAAAGTTACGTCTATTTTATAGTAGCAGATTTTCGCAATATTTCGACTTTTTAAAAATTGTAAAATTTGCGATTTGTGAAAAATCCTGACGTGATGGTATGGTAAAAAATGAAGGTAATTTTTGGATTCAGCACTAAAAAATACATAAGAACCAATTATCGAAAGCTGAAAAACATAGCCATCGCATCCATTTTTTAATATCAGATTTCTGAAAGAGGATAATCTCTGAAAAAGGATCCCCTTCAGAAATCTGAAGGGCCCTTAACATCCTTGTAAGTCAGAATTTCGTCAAAAAATCGCGCAAAAACGTGAATTTCGTCAAAAAGCGCGGAAAAAACGTGAATTTCGCCAAAATATCGGGCATTTCGTCAAAGGACGAGGAAAAAAAAGCGAATTTCGTCAAAGAACCACGAAAAAAACGCGAATTTTGTCAAAGGACCACGAAAAAAACGCGAATTTCATCAAAGGATCGCAGAAAAAACGCAAATTTCGTCAAAGGATCGCAGAAAAAAATGCGAATTTCCTCAAAGGATCGCAGAAATAAACGCGAATTTCGTCAAAGGATCGCAGAAAAAACTCGAATTTCACCAAAGGATCGCAGAAAAAAACGCTAATTTCGCCAAAGGATCGCAGAAAAAAACGCTAATTTCGCCAAACAATCGCGGAAAAAACGCTAATTTCGCGAAAAAAATCGCGTAAAAAACTCTAATTTCGCGAAAGAATCGCACAAAAAATGCGAATTTCGTCAAAGAATCGCGAAACAATTACGCGAATTTCGTCAAATGGCCGCGGAAAAACGCACAATTAGCACCAGGAGGAGATTGCCCTAGGCGCGCATCCACGGGGGTGGGGATCGATCGGGGCGTTCCCCCCCCCCAAGATATAAATCCAACGCTTTTAACGGCAGTTTTTGCGGAACAGACAGACATGCAAACGAAAACCAAACGCTTTTCAGGTGGCAATGGTAAACCTCACTGACGTTTCGGCCATAATTTTTGACACTAATGGTGGACGATGCCACTTCATGTACCTTTTGTTGAATCTCTACAACAGAAATTGACAACGTTATGCGGATTCCTTTAAAGTGTTGAAACTTTTTCGGTCTTTCAAAGAAGCTGCAATTCTAATTTCTGTATAATGATATTTTTGAGGAGTGCTTTATTGTTTGAGAAAAGAATGGGATTCATAGCAATTTCCAAAGAAAAAAAGAAACAAGAAAAAGAAAGGTCCTTTGAAAATATTAAGCATCTTAATGTTTTCTGAAGAAAAGCACTAATGTGTAAAAAATGTACTGTTATTGCCACCCACATTGGTAAATTTCAAGGTGTATTTGATGAATGAAAAAAAGAGGATTATGTCCTAATCATAGTCAGTTGAAATCTAAAATGTGTATGGTGTGTTGATTTCTTAAAAACCAACTTGGTAAATTTGTTCTTCCCTTTTTTGCCCCCATCAAACCTCTCCCCCCCCCCCCCCGTGGATGCGCGCCTAGGGGAATCTCCTCCCGGTACTAAATATGCGTTTTTTCCGCGGCCCTTTGACGAAATTCGCGTTTTTTGAGCGATTCTTTGGCAAAGATCTGCTGACGAAATTATCGTTTTTGTACGATTCTTTCGCAAAATTAGTGTTTTTGCGCGATTATTTGGCAAAATTAGCGTTTTTTCCGCAATTCGTTGACGAAATTCGCGTTTTTTCGCGATCCTTTGGCGAAATTCGCGTTTTTTCGCGATCCCTTGATGAAATTGGCGTTTTTGCGCGATCCTTTCACGAAAATCGCGTTTCTTTTGCGATCATTTGACCTGTGAACGATTGACGAAATTGTTTTTTTTCGGAGACCATTTGTCGAAGTTCGCGACAATCGGTGGATTTATATTTTTTTTGGGGGGGGGGGGCGATCGCCCCGATCGCCCCCCCCCCTTGAATCCGCGCCTGCTGGTTTGGAAGCCGTTTGGAGGCCATGCCTTGCAAAGCCGGGAACATGAATTGCTCCAATAAAGATGCTTACCGCTGGCCGGTGAATGAGCAAGTTACAGGACCTGTGGCGGCAGGCTCTTCGACAAAATATGGATCCAGAATAAATGCGGTAGTAAAGCAGCACAATACTGTTACAAGCTAAGAGTGTAACGGAATTTACTCACACTAGTATGAGTTCGGCTCCCCAAATACGGCAATTATGTGTGTTACCTACCACATCCAGAAGTGTGCTTTGTCTGTCCAGAAAATGTTCAATGGCCATTAATTTTAGATATCACATCGCACAAGATACTGCACCGCAAAGATTTGTGGGATAGATGCAGATAGACATAGCGTCATGGAATGGGGAGGGAGGCTGACAAAGTACCTACGATTTTTTCGAAAAGAATTTTTCGCGTTATTTAAGACAGAATTTATGCATTTTTAAATATAGCTACAGTTACTGCCCAGAAAAAGGGGTAGAAAGTTAGCCCGTGCCCCCACCTCTCCTTGGCGATAAGTAAACGCTAGCTTCTAATTTCTTTTTAATCTCAGACTTAGACAGAACTTCAACGAAAGTTTCATTTGAAATACAAGAAATGTGGTGTTTCTAACGAAAAAAAAATATTCTTCAGCATAAATTAAATGGAATTTTGCATTATTTAGAAAGTCCTCTAAACGGAAAATAAATTCCATACGTCAATAATTTTGACCATCAATGTCTCAATGAAACCCTATATTTTCTATTTATTACGAATTCCTTGTCACAAAAATGCACAAAAATTGTGAATTTTCCACTTATCTTTCTATTGATTTGAAGTGACAAAAAGTATGTAAAATATAAGATATTTGTAGCGTGTGAAAACATATACAGGAAAAACAAATGTCATCACTATGAGTCAACTTCATCATCTAAAACTTATTTCCCATGTGTTTATTGATCTAGTTTTATAGTAGATATTGATCATGTTGCCCTGTATAGTCAGAACCAAAAAAATTCAAACATAAATAATCTACTTAGCTTAGTCCTGTTCTAGTAGATGTTATTTTATTTCATAGATTTATGGGCATTACTAAAATTTAAAACGAGTAAATATTTATTTATAGTCTTATGGTTTTTCCTTAACGTAATGCAACTTGAAACATGTTTTTTCTTCGGGATAATTAGGGGAATGGCAGTCACCTAAGAGAATTTCTTCCACACAAATCTAAATTAAAAGCTATTGTGTTCAGAGCACATGAATGTCATAAAGAATAGCATGAACTTTATATTAATATTGTTAGAATATTTTAACTTTTTATGTTATTATTAATACAGGGTGATTCAAAAAAGATGGGGAAAATTTTAACAGGCGATAGTACACACCCAAACAAACATTTTGTATCAAAGAATGCATGGTCGAAAACTAATCGTAAAAAAGTTAGAGGGCGCCAAAAGTTATGTTCTTATACGAGGCAAAAACACACAATGAACGATTAAGTTAAGTTACAAAACCAAATTTAATGGCATTTGATTACAATAAGTGCTCAAAACATTGACCGGCAGCTGTTATGCACGCAGTACAACGGCGAAGAACAGATTGGCGAATTTTCTGAAACACAGCAGGCACCACTGCGCTCGCCAGATCTTTCATGTCTCGATTTTTTTTGTGGGGACAGCTAAAGGTTCTTGTGTATGAGACTCCCATTGAATCCGCAGAAGAACTTGTCGTCAAGCTTTCGGCTGCTGTAGGGGAAGTTCGCGATATGCCCGGTGTGTTTCAGAAAATTCGCCAATCTGTTCTTCGCCGTTGTACTGCGTGCATAACAGCTGCCGGTCAATGTTTTGAGCACTTATTGTAATCAAATGCCATTAAATTTGTTTTCGTAACTTAACTTAATCGTTCATTGTGTGTTTTTGCCTCGTATAAGAACATAACTTTTGGCGCCCTCTAACTTTTTTACGTTTAGTTTTCGACCATACATTCTTTGAAACAAAATGTTTGTTTGGGTGTGTACTATCACCTCTTAAAATTTTTCCCATCTTTTTTGAATCACCCTGTATATTGTTTTACAAAATTGTACATTTGACTGGCGTTATTCCTAATTGCGGCCAGTATTCAAACTTGTTAAAAAAATAAAGTATCTGGAAGATAATGATTAAAATGACAGTTTTTATCCTTTCTGTATTGCATTTATTACAATACTGTAACCATGGGATTATTACCATACAAAACAGGCTAAATAGTTACATTTATAAAAGTAGTCTGAATAAAACTACTTTGTCTTTTGAAGAAATTGACTTTCACCAATTGATGATTAACAAATATTGTTCTTATCGTAGGATTATAGTTTTATATGGATTTTGTATATTATTTTTTAGTATTTTTTTCTACTTTAGGCCGATTGACTGTCTTTACCCCAAAGCCACATTATTTTTGCTAACGTTGAAACAAACTAACAAATTATTCTAAATTGCAAACAAAATATATTGTTGAATAGACACAACAATATACCATATACATAAATCCGCACTTAAGTGAAATTCGAGTACTTATCGCGATGTAAAGATGATTACACGTTACATGAAAATACGCAAAAAAACTTTATCTCAAACGAAACGCATTGACTGTGCAATGGTGGCTTCTCTTGCACCATTGAACTACCTATATTCTCTACAAAGATGCTCTCTACAGCCTCACGAGTAGGGTGGAGCGAAAAAAATTAATTTTTTAAAATCAAAAACGGGTAGGTGCCAAAAGTTGCCTTTATACTAGTACATCATCTGCGTGCAATATTACCGCTGAAAAAAAAATGGCTTGAGTCTGCGCTTTTGGTCCAAATGTCGAAATTTTGGGTAAAATTTGACATTTTTTCAAAAAATTTAAAAAAAATTCTACAGAGATGATTATTATTTAAAAGTGTTATTTAAACCTTTATTATTAATGACTTAACTTGTTTAAACGATAAAAAGATATCTTTGTTCTGTATAACTGGAACAAAACTTACAACTTTTTGTGAAAAAATGGCGTTGCTACTCTGTTGTGTCAAGCAACTAATTGTTGTTTAGAATACAGCTCTTACGTAGTTGCTTTCAAATCTACCCAGGAGGTATCACGTGGAGGTGGCTGCATTTCATGACAGAGCAGTGCATAGCCCGACCACCCTTCCATCTAAGCGCAATGTTTTATTTATATATTGAATTGTGATTATTTTTATCAAAGACTGGCATAAGTTTTCTATGTATCAACCTAGTCCATCTCTTCTTTATATTCACAGACGTTGGGTGATGCTGCTGTGACACTCCTTCACGTACTGCTTGTGTATGATAAGGTAAGCAGAGTAATGCAGTGGAATTAATGGAATCTGTACAGCCCTCTAGTTATCTTCACCAAAATTGCATCCAGTTTCTACATAGTGATTGAGGGTTCTGTTCCTACAACATTTTACAGCATTTAGGTATTTCATCTTTGAGTATGCCATCCTTTACTCTATTTCTTGCATTTTTTATATGTTGATAAGCTTGTTGTTTAATGTGATGGCGATCGTTATCAAAATTGCAATAAGATTTTGTTCTCGATGTGAAAAATTTGCTCTCGATGTCCTAAATAAATTTTTTTAGTATTTGTTTTTTGCCGTTTTCTATGATGTTTAGTACCCGAGTAATTTCCCATAAGTTTTTAGATCAATTTTTTAGATGTGGATTATATTTGGTGTAAACCATACTGCAGCATAAAATTAGATTACATACTTTGTGAGTAAACTAGACTCTGATGGTCAATCAGAGCTTATATAAAGGAGAATAATTTTATACGCACTTTGTGAGCCATCTTGAGTAGGAGAAGTTTCTTGGGTTCCTTTTCGCTAGTTCTTCTGAGCCATATCTTGATGAAATATCTTTGCAAATGTCTAGCAGGTACTTTTGGTATGTGCTGAGTACCCTTTTCTCGATTTCACGAAATAATGTTTGAAAATTACTCTCTATGGCTTCAAAAATTGAAATTAGAAGGGAAAAAGCACGTGGACAAAGGTTTTCCTATTAGTCCGGTGAATCCCTGTGGGTTAGAATCTAATTTTTGCCAACGATCTTGTCTAATAAATGATGCAGAGAAAATTCACTGGACTTGGAGGTGGCATATGATCAATTGTAATGGTTCATTCTAAACATGTCCCTTGCAGAATGGATGACAACGACTAACAGAATTATCCGTCTTCAAATGAGTACTCACTGCCCACCAGAGTCTCTACGTTCACTCAAAAAGTACTATGTTATCCAAGTTTGGCCCCAGGATAGTTTACATTCAAATGTAATCCACAGCTAAAGAAGAGATCTAAAAACTCATGCAAAATTACTCAGCTACTAAACAACACACAAAATGAAATAAAACATCTACTAAAAAAAGGTTATTTAAGACAATGGTTGCTTTGCAAACGCAGGGGAAATTCTTAATTCAGTGCTCTCGGACGATTTCCATCACATTAAACAGCACAAAATAGTTGAAAGATGTGAGTAAATCATGGCATACGCAAAACTTAAATATCGACAATCAACTTTGAAGCGGATAATTATATAAATCTAATTCATTGGAAAAGTGTTGTGGTAACAGAACCTCTAATCAATATGCATTTATCGGGTGCAATCTTGGTGAAGATAATAGACGGCTGGATAGATTACATTAATATCATCCGCACTGAATTACACTGTTTGTCTTCTCTTACACAAACAGCAGAAAAATACGTAAAGGCAGCATCCAAAGTCTGTGGATCCAAAGAAGAGATGTGCTAGGTTGATACATAGAAAACTTAGGCCAGTCCTTGATAAAAAATCACAATTCAATGTATAAATAAAACATTGAGTTCAGATGGTAGGGTGGTCGTGCTATGCACTGTTGTGACATGAAATGCAGTCACCTTCACGTGATATTTCCTGGGTAGTTTTGAAAGCAACTAAGTAAGAGCTGTATTCTAAACAACAATTATATGCGTGACACAACAGAGTGGCAACGCCTTTTTTCCACCGAAAGTTGTCAGTTTTGTTCCAGTTATACAGAACAAAGATATCATTTTATCGTTTAAATATGTTAAGTCATTAATAATAAAGGTTTAAATAACACTTTTAAATAATAATCATCTCTGTAGAATTTTTAAAAATTTTTTTTTTAAAAGTCAAATTTTACCCAAAATTTCGACTTTTGGACCAAAAGCGCAGACTCAAGACATTTGTTTTCAGCAGTAATATTGCACGCAGATGATGTACTAGTATAAAGGCAACTTTTGGCACCTACCCGTTTTTGATTGTGAAAAATTAATTTTCTTCGCTCCACCCTACTCACGAGGTAGCAGTACTCATTAGATCACTTCTGCCACAGATCAGATACAAGGTACTCTCGCGACCACCATTATCTGACTACCGTCATTACCCTATCTTTTCCTATATATGATGCCGAAATGTTGTAAAAGGAAATTAAGGCTAAACAGTTGAAAATATGAAAACTGTTGAGTGTTAATATTGACCTTTTTACGGTTTTCTAGCGACCAAATAAATACGCAAACTGCGGAAAGATTTAAAAACTATTAACTAATATAGGAGGGTCATCCAGAAAGTAAGCTTCCCACGGACCGTAAAAAGAAACAAAACGTAATTACCTGAAAAGATTTATTGATAGTGCAATGTTTCAGTTACTTCTCAACATAAAAAACACAGGAATTGTAACACTTGTCATAGCGTGGTATACGTTTTTGTAGTCCAGTCTCATAGAAGTCTGCCACCTGGGGATTGAGCCAGCTTATCACAGTTGTCAACCCACGTCTCATCACCCGTAACGATCCTCGTTGCACTCATTGTGGTATCGCTTCAGGGAAGTGCAGGAACACTGTAAAAAAAATTCCGCAACGTTCCTGGGAAAAAATGGGCAGCTGAGTTGCCCATTATTTCCAAGAAACATTTCTTGAAAATGACTGGAACTTTACTGTATATGTTAAAAACATTCTACAGAAATGCCAGTAAGTTTCCTCAGGAATATTTCTGTTGAGAGCAAAACATTACTGACATTTCACAGCATGCGGGATCCGCAGACGATTTTTACATTTCCAGTTGACAATTTTCGCTTTATTATCATTATTTGTTAGAATGAAAAAATATTTTGAAATTGACATCAAAATTATTATTTATAATTTACACGAAAAAATAAATTTTCAGTTAAAATTCAATAAAGTAAATATATATATGATATATTGTTTCTGAACTTTGCTTAAAATATAAAAGTATATAAATGTAAATAATAATTAGAAAAAAAATCTAGACATAAAATATTTTGGATTTTCGTCAGTAATTATGTTAGTTTACAAGTTAGATAAAATACATATAAATTTTCATGAAAAAAAAAAAACCTAAACGTAATTGTATATTTTTTCAGAAAATAAAAAAAAATTCAAATTTGCAGCAATTCAAAGTGTCAAATATATATCAAATTTAAATCAAATTGTAATAAAGTGTTAAAATATAAAATTAATTAAAAAAGAAAAAAAAAGTTAAGAGGTAGCATCGAACTCGGGCCGTACGGGTGGCGTGCGAACCTTCTGCGTCCACACCACGAAAGACACGTTGAGAGCTGCAAATTAATGGGTATTTGAAAAGTATGCTAAACCTCGGCATCTAATTTCTGAAAATCTAAGGCCCATTTGAAGAAATCCTTTCACAAGAATAATTAGAGATAAGAACTCTAAAACATACTTTAAATTAATCAAAATCGGTGAGAATCATGTTTGATGGTCCCCTGGTTAATGGAGATCCAAATAATAGGCGTATTTTCTTTACACGGTCTGCTCGTTAAACATTCCACAGACAAGTACGAGAGATACTCTTTTAGCGATGTCACAGAGGTATTTTATTTTCATCTGAATTGTCTTGACAATAAAGACGTAAAGGATTATGTCGTCTATTGATTTATTTGCATTCCATATTGATTTTTTTGCATTCATTTAAGGAATTCGTTTTCGACACTCGCGCACGAGCAACGGATTATAGCAAAAAAATAATAAATGGCGGCCGCAGCGTTTTGCTGTTTCCAACTTTTGTTCAGGAACGTTTCAGATAAGAAAACCAGAATTTCACAGGAAAGAGCTAAATTATTCTGAAAACCTGAGAAAAGGCGAAATGTTCCTGGATTTTACATGGAACGTTACCATTTTTTTTTACAGTGAAAGATAGGCTATGGATGAAATCATCACCAAACACCTATTAGCAGGAAACTGTTCGCCAGGTGGATGCCGAAGAACCTTACACCCGAACGCTAAACCAATCACTTGGGAGCAGCTTTGACTTTTTTGCATGCGAATAAAGTGTGATGTACAACAGCTTAGTCATGATACTAAAGTTTCTCTGACACGTACTGTCATACAATCTGCAATTTATGCTATTGTCCCTAGCTTCCTTCGAGCTGCTTATTTGCGCGGTAAATAAGGTTATTTGGAAGACTGAATGAAACCCGTTAACACTTTGAGGTTTGAACTATTTCAACCGAATATCTCCTTCTGGACTGAGGGTATTTGGTACTTTTCATGATTTTTTAAAAATACTTGGAAGATATGTTTTTAATATTTTTTTATTATAAACTTCACACTTGTCATATTCATAATGAAGGAACTATTTAAATGTACTAAAATTTAATATTGAATGAGAAATTTTTGAAAAAAGCATTATTTATATATTTAAAAAAAAAGTTCCGCATAAGAAAACATCATTTTTTATCATAAAATTTTACATAGACTTAAATAAAAACTTACCCAAATGTTGTACAAATATCTGAAAATAGGTTTTATTTATATATAAAGATTATTTAGTAAAATTTGCTTTTGAGTGGTACATTTAACAGCTCAAAAAACAATATCACAAGGTTCACAGTAAGTTCGACTTAAGCTCTGATTCTAGATATTTTCATATACTTAATTCTGTTTAGGGCTGCCACCTATTTTTTCAAAATAGAAGGTTCGTAGATAATACCTGAAAAGAGTGTGAACGTATATACAGGGTGCAATATGTTATCTATAGCCAACCTTTAATTTCTCAATCGTTGGTCGTAGACATATAGTTCTAACTACAAAAACGTTTCAAATGAGGTAAATATTCATGTTGTGGCATTATTTAAAGTAAAAAATCAATTTTATAAAAATTACGAAATCTAACTTTTTATATGGTCTCCCAGTCCCTATAGTTATCTATATATATAAAATAAGAGATGTCTGTCTGCCTGCCTGACCACGGAAAGCGCCGAAATTATAACACCTAGGCCTCTGAAAGACCGGAAAGTGCACTTCACCGCCGGATTTTAAAATTTCAATTTAGATATTTAAAAAAAAATTAAAACGTAATTAAAACGCTATGAGTTAGAGGCTATTTACAGCTCTAAGCCAATCCGCTGCAATAAAACGTTATGGGTTACATTCTATTTACAGCTCTAAGCCAATCCGCGGAAACGAAGAAGAAACCAGCCAATGAGAGCAGGTGGTAAATATAAGATACAGCGGCTGCATTTCCTAGCCTAACTGTAGCGGGAAATTGCACTGTTTATTTTATTTACAGATATATTACAGATTATATTACAGATTACAAATTACTAGGTGTTCAGACAGCACGTCTCGGCATTCGCGATGGTGTGTATGAAGTTATATCAGGCATATTTCATTATGCTGATTCAGCAGATAGAGGACATTATTCCAGTTATCATCGATTGGAAGATGGATGGTGCCATGCAAATGATGAACAAGTTGTGAAACAGGACTGGCCAACATATAGTGAGAATTTATATTTAATTTTCTTGAAGAGAGTCTCATCAGTTAAATATTTAGGAATATAATTTTCATGAAACAGTAAAATGATTTGTTGTATACCAGGTTGAGTTGAAGTAATGTCAGAATTTGGCTCTTTGAAGCAAACTTGAATCGCAATCAATAATCGTTAAAGGAATACTAAATATAAAGTTTTGTAGACATCCGTGCATTTTACATCTGCGAGACGGCTGTACATTCGTAGATGGTGATATCGCTTGCAGATACGATAACGGGGGAAAAAAAAATTTCAACGGGAAATGATTACATCTCATTTATTTCTGTAGAATGATTGAATTTTAAGCAAAATATTCTAATTAGGATTCCAGGTAAGTGTTGCATTCTTTTCTTATTTATATTTGTGTTTCCATGTAATTTACATATTGTGTATTATGTTTGGTTGATACTGTTTATTTCTCAATTTACATATTAAAATGTGTAAAAATGGTATATATATAAAAAAATATCTATATCCTAACTGAGTTTCACTGCTCACATTATCGATGTGCGGATTTTATGCATTTGTGTATGTTCTTACTCTCAGTCAAATCTTATTAATTAGGATTCCAGGTAAGTGTTGCATTCTATTCTTATCTATATTGTGTTTCTATGTAATTTACATATTGTGTATTATGTTTGGTTCATACTGTTTATTTCTCAATTTACATATTAAAATGTGTACAAATTGTATATATACATATAAAAAAAACCCTATATCCGAAGTTTCACTATTCACATTATCGATGTGAGGATTTTATGCATTTGTGTATTTTAGAGTCGTGGATTTGAGGAAGTGTACTGTTTACATATATCTTATTTTGTGCTTTTTTTTTCTTTTTTGCCTTTATGTTTGTATTTATATTTAATTTTGCATATATTTCACATAAATATATGTATGCCTGTTTATAGCGCAGGCACCAATTTCTAAGACACCTAAATCAAAGACATTATAGGAGTAATGCATACATACAATCTTGCCCCTAAATTCCCTTGCCTTTGATTTAGTCAGTCCCAAGTCTGGATTAAGGTGAGGGAAAAATGGTGATTCTTATACCTGTGATCAGTATTTCGGTTAAATGTCTCCTCTCTAAAAACATGCTGCATGAAGAAGAGATTGGATTATTCCTATCCCGGGCAACGCCGGACGGGTCAGCTAGTATTTAGTAAAAGTTTAAACATATCATAACAGATACAACACAAAACGTTTGACATCTGTACTACAAAAATTGACACAGTTATTAAATTTCAAAGTTTGAGATTTTTGCACATGATTTTGTCTTTCATTGAGGGATCAGTTAAAAGATGAATTAAAGTAATTCGAGATAAAAATCAGGGTGCAATGTACTTTTCACAGCGAAACCACCTTTAGCCGGTATCGCCAAATCGGGGTATAACCAAAGAGGGTTATTTCATCTAAAAATTTAAGCTGACTTTTAGGGGTCGTATAGAAAGCGAAGAATGAAATATTGAAATTAAACAGGAAAATAAATATTTAATTTATTATAATATCAAAAAACGGTGTACTATAAAAATTAAATTAAAAAAATAAAAAAACCCGACTGCGTAAAAAGCGAACTAATTAATTATTTCTCATCAATGTTAATCTATTTTTTATATTACTTACCTATTTTTTTATTTACTTGTATTGATGACTTTTAAGTTGTGTTTAATTGTTAGTTCCTATCTATAAACACTGTTCTGACGCGGCCTATAGATGTCTATGATGGTTAGAGTTGTATAAAGGTCGAGATCCTACCGACACAACTTCCAAGTTATGTAATATTTAAACGGAGCTTCTGACTGTAAAATAGTCAATGAAACATCGTTTTCATTTTGAAAGACCTATCCAATGATATGCCACTCAATATGGTGCGTAATTTTTTTTCGTGTCTACCGCCATTTTGTATTTTACGGCCGCCATATTGAATTCATAGAAACAAAACCTATCCTATAACCATCGGACCGTTAAGACGAATCGATAGAGACCTCATTCATTAAAATCCATCCAGCCGTTTGGATGTTTCGAGGGTATAAATAAATCCAAATGCCGAGATACGCGTGTAACATATAACCCTTCTTGGCAGTCGGGTAAAAAATGAATACATCAAACGCCGGAATCTACTATGGTCTATGTGACTGAGACCACTTCTCTGGTTCATCTGCAGCCGCTCATCATTCTTGATTGTGGCACAGGTAGTACAGCTGCGTGTCCGCCCTCTAACGTGTACAAGACTCAGTACTGCCACGCATTTAATTGTGCATTGCCACCAATGGAGAACCCTTTGAGCAGTATCTCTAGTTGATTCCAGCGTTTGATGTATTCATTTTTTATAGTACACCGTTTTATGATATTATAATAAATTGATATTTATTTTTCTGTTTAATTTCTATATTTCATTCTTCGCTTTGTATACGAACCCTAAAAGACAGCTCAAATTTTTAGATGAAATAACCCTCTTTAACCCCGATTTGGAGGTACCGGCTAAAGGTGGTTTCTCTGTGAAAAGGACATTGCACCCTGATTTTGATCTCGAATTACTTTAATTCATCTTTTAACTGATCCCTCAATAAAAGACAAAATCATGTGCAAAAATCTCAAACTTTGAAATTTAATAACTCTGTCAATTTTTGTAGTACAGACGTCAAACTTTTTGTGTTATATCTGTTATGATATGTGTAAACTTTTACTAAATATAACTATAGGGACTGGGGGACCGTATAAAAAGTTAGTTTTCGTAATTTTCATAAAATTGATTTTTTACTTTAAATAATGCCACAATAGAAATATTTACCTCATTTGAAACATTTTTGTAATTGGAACTATATGTCTACGACCAACGGTTGAGAAATTAAAGGTCGGCGATAGATAACATATTGCACCCTGTATATACAGTAGGTATTTTTATAGCTCAGACAGTTAAAAGTTGACCCCGAGAGACTCTTGGGCTTAATTCGCTTCCCCGAAAACGGCAATCCGAGTGACACTCGGGCTTAGACCTCTAACAAGGAGAAAACCAACCTTGGTAATCACAGTTGTTGATTATTTTAATATGTGTTGTAGGGTAGAGACATGTTAGTCTCAGGTTCAACGGATTTTATATAACGCTCCTTAGTTCTTGAGAAACCGGGGCGTCTAACATTATAACACAACTTAAATACTTACTTTGTTACAAACGGGCTACGTTGGTCGTAGCTCAAGTGGTACGGCGTTTGCTCGTGTTTCCGCGAGCTCGGTTTCGATACCCGAACGCTCTACATTCGTTTTTCTCATTTTTTGTTTTATAAATATACTTGTAATTATAACTTAACAATCTCTTTGTTAATTAAATATTATAATATTGTATATCAATTATAATTTTAAACTATATAATTTTTTACTTTTAACTAAATAGTTGTACAAAGCATCACAAAATTGTTAATTATTTAAAATCACTTTTAAAATGTATTTCATTTATTCTTTATCGATGCAATGATATTGAATAATTGTGTCAATTCGTGATTTTAAAGAAACATCATTTCTGTATTGCCTTAACAAGGGAAGTCAATACGATGATAATATTACTCTGTTTTTAAAGTAACAAGCATAATTATATTAAAAATTAGCATCAGAATTAAATTACAACCGATTTTTTGCATATTAAAGATTTTTAAATTTGTAATATGTATGCTTGTGCTTTGAATTATTTTGCTTTCCCCTTTATCTTCTTTCTGCTTTTATTTTTATTTTACTTGAATATGTTTAATTTTATCATAACTAGAGGGCGCCACAACAGCTTTTGTAACGATTTTAGAATTTTTATTATTCAATAATAGATCCAATTTCTTTTTCTCTTTAAAAGAAGAGAAATAATGGTTTAAAAATAAAAAAATGATAAATTAAAATTTACATATGTTAGCATTATAATTAATGTACGATATTAAAATTTTTAATTGAGATTATTAAATTATAATTACATGTATATTTATAAAACAAAAAATGAGAAAAACAAATGTAGCGCGTTCGGGTATCGAATCCGAGCCTGCGGAACAACGAGCAAACGCCGTACCAACTGAGATACGATCATTCCTTACAAAGTAAGTATTTAAGCTGCGTTATCATATTAGGTCCCCCCCCCCTGTTTCTCAAGAACTAAGGAGCGTTGTATAAAATCCGTTGAACTTGAGACTAAGGGGTCTCAGGTACCCTACAACATATATTAAAATAATCAAAATCTCTGATTACCAAGGTTGGCCTTCTCCTTGTAAGTGTTAATGTAAATAGCACGAAGAACATTTGGTGGGCCATCGCTTCGAAGTATTTTAAAAAGTTGTGTAAATTCAAAGAATTGAGAACAACTATTTTTAGAGCGCCCTGATTGATGAAATTTGAGAGGATATCAACCGTAGCAGATACAACTAACGATAACTTCGGTTATTGAAGAATTTGAGATCGGTAAACTGTGTTTTAGACCAATTTCCTCATGAAAACCATGTTTATAAGAAAATATCTGATGCTATCGATGATAGGATAGTACGTGTGATCGCAACTTAAAGATCTGTTGTATGGTCCTAGAAACTTGCAATATAGCATTGGTTTCTGTTTTGATTAATACGCTTGACCCGGCTAAATGAAAGTAACATGAAAGTCTAAAGTAGCATGATTCGCTGATAGCTTACGTAAATAATAACAAATGGCAACAATGAAAATTACATTTAAAAAACATTTTTGTATGCATCTTAAAATGATTTTGAAGCATTTTTAAATATAATTATGATTTATCGGGATTTTTGAAAGAAAGATGTTTTTTGCGGAAAGAGAAATTTAGAAAATGTTAGGAACATTTTAGCCTGTATGGATGTGGTAGCCGTTAATGTCTGTTGCTTTATGTAATTTGTTAATATTTCTTCTTTTTGTTTTTCTTAATGGAAGATTAAATGTAAAAAACATGCGCATCTTGTAAATGAAGTCTAACAACAATCAGAATTTTATCCGCTCTAAAAGCTATTAAACTGATAGTTAAATGCGAAAAAAAAATACTCATTATTTTATAAGTATTGTATAACGTCTTGCCGTTTCATGAATTTGGAACTTTTTTATGCTTGGTAATTTTGTGTATGTTTTTCATCGTACGCCTTAAAGAAAAACCTCTATTGCGGGAAGGCATATTCTGCCACTTCATAAACGTTTGAAACGGACTGTCGTAACTGATATTCATCCGTGTATACTCGTAAAATGACCATTAAAAACTAAAAGTTTTTAAAAATATTTATGATTTAGCGGGATTTCTTTTTAATTACATTGTTTCTTCTCCATCAATTTTTTAAAATAAAGTACCTTCAACTAGGGTAGCTTTGGCCCAAGATAGAAAAAAGATTAAATCTGCAGTATTTTCTTTATCGCTTGAGTTATCGACAAAGTTTTGGTTTCAAAATATAGGTGGTAGCATTAGCTTGAGGCTCGCAGCTCATTGTAAGTAATTCGTCAAGTTTCCACCGTGGCAGCACCAGTCAAACAAAAACGTTTGAAGACGGTGAGTATTTAGCTCTCACAACTTTTGTCTGCCAAGCTGTAAACTGATTAATTTGGACATTGGTAAGTACGTGTTATTATAACCTTATTAGTGTATATCAAGGCTTAATGTAGGATTATGCATTTTTTTCCTGAGATAAAAAAGAAAAGCATTTTTCTAAGTTGGGGTATCTTTGGCACAGCATGCAGGGTAACATTGGCCCAACAAATTATCATTAAAACTTTTGTATATACTTCCTGTCAATGCATAAAAAATGTTATATTTGAAGGGGAGCCTTTTCTTATTTTGTTGAATTTAAACATTGATGTTTTTGTTTACTTTTGGTATACTTATGAAAATAGACATTAGGGCTTATACAAACAATAATTTTGCTGAAAATTCATCCAGTGTATGGGTTCCAACTGAAACAAACACGAAAACTATTGACAAAGATGACTGTAACGTTGCAAATTTTGTGCTTGTGCTGTTTAATGGCAATATCTATCGCGGAAGGATTACTTTGAAATCAAAGGAGGGTTGTGTTATTGATTGCATAGAAAAAAGTTTAAGTGTTGGAGATGACCACAGCGACCGGACTCGATGGTGTATGAATGGATCGATATTGTTGCAAAAATTAGCCCACCTAAACTGCTGTCTAAGATAAACCAGTATTCAGTCCCAGACATGGACATGGACAATCCACTTTAAGGAATATATATGTGTTTTGTAATAATTTTTTTAGTTAAAATATATGCTAATTTATTTTACACATTTACACTTCTTACCTTCTCTCTCCTCCATCTTTTTCAATAGGGTAATTTTAGTCTACACCATGTTGTCCCTATAAGATTCATTTTAACACGTGGGCCAATGCTGCCCCAATTCAAGATAACATTGGCCCAAAACTTTCAAAACCACTTTTTAGTAAAAAAAAAAAAAAAAAATCAATGTCGACAAATTTATGATAATGGTGTGGTTCCATATGTTCTTAGCAAGCATAAAATGAACATAATATTATTATTTTTTTTTTAATAAAATGAGAGAATGGAGATTCTGAACATGCCATGAAACAGGGAAATTTGAGCCAAATTTACCCCAGTCGACGGTACATTTTATTTTTAGTAATTTCCTTAAAATTTGCCCCAAAAAGTAAAAAAAAATTAAAACAAACTTGGCAATTAATTAAAATTTAAAATAATGCATCGCATTTTGTATGCACTTTCAAGATTATTTGCTTTAAATTTTCACATTAATCGCGTGAATAAAATATTAAGGGACCTCAGGAGTCTTAAATTTTTATAGAAGGTGCAATTTAGCAACATTTCACATTTAATTTTATTGCTGATTCCTAAGTTACAAATACATACAATTTTTTCCCCTGACAGATTAATATCTGTTCTATGTAGCACAATTATTTCAAGAGTCTACAATTAATATATATTTTTTAATTTTTAATTTTGATTAAAAAAATGCTTTTTGATTTGCATCCATTGCGAGCAATATTTCTTAAACAATTATAAAGCAATTTGTACGAAACTTGGCAGATACATGATTATGACTCAAGGAATAAATTATACTTCAAATTTGGTATTATAATTGCATTGGTTATTTAAAATTAGCATTTTTTTAACAAAAAACACTTTTTTTGAAAAGATTATTTTTTAAATTTAAATATTATTTTTATTTGCTTAAAAAAGAAATATATGTTCGAGGTACATTAGTTTAAATCATAATCAATATTATTTGGGACTCTAGAACCAATACTTTTACTACAGTGATGCGTGCAATGGATGCAAGTAAAAAACTCCCCCCGCCAGTGCCAGGAGGAAGAGGTAGCTTTCATATTCCTTATTTTTAAAAAGCCAACTTATATTATTCAAACGCACGAAGCTCAAATTAGTGGACCCCGATTATGGAAGATTCAATACTGTTTTTGTCAATACTGAATATGAATAAGAATTTTGCGAAATGAGTCAGCTTTATCCAAGCTGGTTTTATTTAAAGTGATTTATGTTTGGTCACCAAATTCGGCGATATCTTGAAGTGCCCGCCATTTTAAAACGACATGATGGGTGAAACTAACCAATGAACTTGGTTGAGACCTTAATAATTGCTCTGCACATGCTCAATCACATCTAAATCGGTTCATATATACGAGTGCTGTCGCAGGCAAAAAATTAGAATTTTCAAATTGTCACTCACATTAGAAATTCAAACTGCTACAGCTCAGCCATTTTTTAAAATAAAGACAAAACAAGAGGTGCTCCGGAATCATTGTATCAAGGCAAAATACTTAAGAAAAAACCTTTTTCAATATATAATTTTTTTGTACCTCATTTTAAATGTTAAATTAAAAAAAAAAAAAATTTAAATGGCCGTCATTTTGTTTCAAAATGGCGGAAGAAGCTGGCAATGAACTTGGTTGAGACTTTGCTATAAACTATCCATGTGCCTGGTCACATACAAATCGGTTAATAAATACGCGTGTTATCTCGTTTCAAAATGTCAGGCAAACTGGAAATTCAAAGTGCTATAACTTAGCCACTTTTTAGCTCACAGGCTATCAAAGCCTGAGAGATTATGTGCCCGCCGGTTCTGTATGTACGTATGTACGTACGTAACGCGATAACTCTTGATAGAAACATCCCATTTGCTTCAAATTTTTTTTCTAGTTTCATTCTGATAAGGCGCTTACCTGATTAGTTTTGGGGGCTCATTGGTTAAGGATAAAGGGGGAAAAGGGGGGTTAGTCCACCCCCCGTTAATTCAGATAAATGGGTTTTTCATGCAGAATTATTTGATTTGCTCCGAATTTGGTATACCGCTTTATTATGTTAAGGAGCTTCCCTGATTAATTTTGGGGGTTCATTGGTTAAGGATTAAGGGAAAAGGGGTGTTAGTACCCCCCCCCCCCCCCTTAATTCAGATAAATGGTTTTTTCATGCAGAAATATTCGATTTACTCCGAATTTGGTATACCAGTTTATTATGTTAAGGAACTTCCCTGATTAGTTTTGGGGTTTCATTGGTTAACGATAAGGGGGGAAAGGGGGGCTAGTCCACCCCCCTTAATTTTGATAAACGGGTTTTTCATGCAGAATTATTCGATTTGCTCCAAATTTGGTATACCGGTTTATTATGTTAAGGAGCTTCCCTGATTCGTTTCGGGGATTCATTAGTTAAGGATAAAGGGGGAAAAGGGGGGCTAGTCCATCCCCTTTAATTTAGATAAATCTTTTTTTGCAGATTTTTCGATTTGCTCCAAATTTGGTATACCGGTTAATTATGTTAAGATTTGGAGGTTCATTTGTTAAGTATAAAGGGAGAAGCGGGGGCTAATCCCCCTTGACGTATTTATTTTAGGGGCATTATTCTTTAAAATAAGAGTATAATATACAGTTAGTGTGAATAGCCTGTGAGCTTAATGCCATCAGTTTAGCGGGGCACGTTTCTTTTTTATTAAGATATAGACGAAACAAAAAATGCCCCGAAATCTTTGTATGAAGGTCAAAGACATAAAAAATCTTTTTCAATTTCTAATTTTTTGTACACAATTTTAAATTAAAAAATTAAAAAAAAAATTAAATGGCCGCCATTTTAAAACAACATGGCGGATGAAACTGGCCAACGAACTCAGTCGAGACATTGGTATGTACTATGTACCCACCAAGTTAAATCGAAATCGGTTCATAAATACGAGAGTTACAGTGTTACAAAGGTCAGATATATATACAGGGTGGTCATAAAAAAACTTCCCCGATATTTGTACCCCTAGCAACCTAACCGCTCAAACAAACGAAAGGAAAATTCAGATTTAGTTATTTGAAGGTTTATGCGCTCTAGATCGTGATAATTTAAAACTATAGATCTGTCACGGTTACGGTTACAGTGAAACAATTTCCCAAAACACAACTCAAAAACACATTTTAAAACAAATCTTACAACATTACTCAGTTCACAAGTGAAAAAAAAAATCGACTACTGAAAAACACGTCTTGTAGCCACTTCTTCGTTCCTCGCAATGGTATTACTTGCAAGTGTTTTACGCCGCCAATTTTCAACGTACGTGTATCATTCCAACGCCATTTATGGTTTTTCAATACGCTGATGAATTTGCGCATGAAAAAAATGGGTGTTGCCATTCGAAATTTTCGAAATTGTTTCACTGTAACCGTAACCGTGAGAGCTGTATTGTTTTAAATCATCACAATCTCGAGGGCATACCTTCAAATAGTTATATCTAAAATTTCTTTTCGATTGGTTGAGCGGTCAGGCCGCTATGTGTTCATATATCGGGGAAGTTTTTATATGACCACCCTGTATATATATATATATATGAATTATATATATGTATCAACTTTTTTACGGAGGGTGGTTTCGGGACCTGGGGATCATGATCGGTGAAAATATTCCAAAAAATTTTCGGAATTGCTTTCTTCCGAACCGCAGCAATAGCTACCTAAAACAATTTAAATTTTTTAAAATCAAGATTAAACATTAAAAAAAGTAAAAAATCAGTTGTAGAATATTGAAATAATTACACAGAACATATATTAATGAGTTAAAAAAATATGTATTTGTGTTTTATAGGAAAACAGAAATAAAATTAAATGTGGCATGATACTAAATTGCACCTTTAGTGAAAAAGTAAGGCTGCTGAGACCCCTTAAGGAACTCTAAGCAAGCAACAAAATTCCTAAATCCAAAAATTGCAAATTTACTAGTCCATTTTTTAATTTTAATACGTTTGCTTTCATCTACATATGAAGAAAATGTATTTTATTTGGTTCTGAGTATTCTATCTCTATATTTTGACAATTTTGCTAATTGTTTCCCATTTTAAATCTTCTGCTATATTTATTGATGATGATTAAAAGTACTTTATCATTTATTATAATTCCAAAAATCAGTCCCTATAGAGAATTTACAAAGAAAGAAAAACATTTCATTAATTTCGAAATCGACCACTATTTACGAACTCTGCAAATTTATGATAAAACAGTTTTATTAAACAAATATCTGTAAATATTTCTCCATACATTTTTGAAATTAAACATGCAAATAAATTTTCCAAACCTATGCAATTTGATATTCAAAAATAACAATTTTATTTTTATATTTAAAAGATAATTTCTCTTTCTGCATCGTTTGTAATAAAACAAACTCAGTACAAATCCCAAGCGACAGCTTGCGCTTTGCTAACAACAGAATAAATTGAAATACAAAATGCTTAGTGAGCACAGAATAAGAAAAAAACATAATATAGACCATTGTGAAAAAATAAATTATGGAGCTAGAGCCAAAACTACTTGTCAAAATAACTATTATTCCCGAGAATATATCAGCTTAAGTGGAAAGCAAATAAATGGTACTAAACGTTATTTAATGGGGATTAATGGTTCAAATTGACAATACAGTCGATAACTGAAGCTAGTAAATATGGGTTTTTAATGTCGGTAATAGGAACACATAGCACAAATGGATTTTACAAAGATATTTGGTTATTAGAAATGGTTATTTCAAAATAGTTTTCATTATCAACTAAAGGAATTAATAGTATAAATACGGTAAATTTGCTTTGACTATCAATGCAATTTTTGTGTCATTTCGAATATACATACATAGCACATATATGCATGCATGCACGCACACATGCACGCACACACACACATACTTACTCAGACACACATACATATACACACATATAGTCTGCATCTCAACAAGTTGATTAAAATACAAATCGTATATCAATTGAAAATTTCTTTCAAGGATGGTTGGTGATTTATGATCTCAGTTTTAGTTCATTGTTTTTTTAAGTAAATTTATTTCAAGCATTTTCTATTAGTTCTAATTTCCCTCTTCGCAAAATTTCCCGCGTATAATATTAATGTTAAAACAAATAAGATCGAAAGGCAAGAATTATTAGTAACTACTTAAATTTCTGGTTAAAACGTGTTATATTTTGTCTTTAAACACATGGACTTAGAAGTAAAAAAAAGTCAACGAAAAAGAAACTAAGGTAAAACGTTGCTTAATCACTCATATTTTGAGTATATAAAAACATGCATTTACGTTAATTTTAGTTGACACAGTAATTATAATTTAGATCCCACCAGTAAACTTTTCTCCTCGCAGTGTTGGCAATTTAGCATATTCTTTATTTGGATTATAACCAGACATTTCAATCGGGAAAAATCGACTTATTTAATGACAGATTAAATAAGGGAATTTTTACTATTCGAGAATTCTGGCAGATATATAAATAAAGGAATCGGCTAAATTGACAACATTGTCTTCTCGTTCGTATAGTAGCCGAAATGAAATTTATTACCATATTGAACGCCAAATTGACCTGATCTACTATAAAATATGACATCATACATTTAACTTTTCTATTAGTTCGTAAAATATATAAATAGTCCCGTTTCATAGCAATGAATTGTTTTCAATCAAAATACTGATGCACACTTATTTGTGCGCTATGTTAAATTGTGTGGTTTTCTTGTGAGTGTGGTCTGTAAGATTCTATGTATTGTGTCATTGGATTTGTATTTTCAAAGATCACCTTCAGCAGCTCGATATTGCGTGATTTTAACACACTATTAAAATTTTTTTTGGAGCTGTAAATATTTCTCCAATTCAAACATTTTTTTAGAATAAATTGTACAAACCTTTGTTTGCGTATTCCGTTAAATAATTTTAATGATACATAATTAGAATTTAGTTTAATTAAGACAAACTAATTAAGGATTTACAATGACATACATGTGTTGCGCGCAGGATTATAAAAAATATATTCGATATAGCCACTTTATATTACTTATACATGTATTCTTAAAAGATCATACTTCAACTTCAAGCTAAAATAATAATCAAGTTTATAGATGAAAATATTTTTTTCAGGCAATTAAACCATAAAACGCAAAATCTATGATAAAAGTTTAATAAAAAATAAAAAAAATAAATTACAGATACTTACTTAAAAATAGGTAGAGATTATAAAGCTATATAAAATACAATATAATCCAAAATTTTAAGTTTCTATGTTACTTAGTTTTGGAAATAGGATGCGCGCAATGTAAAAAATATCTGATTTGAGAAAAATGACTTTAAAGTTCAAATTTACATTGTTTAGATAGTTATCGCTCCACATATTTTATCATAAAACCGGATTTAATTGGAGTATCGTCATAATTAGTTCGGTATTATAGTATTATTTCATAATAGACAGCATTTTTTTTTTTTTTTTTTTTTTTTTGTACTTTTTAAAAAGTTTTAAGGTAATCTCCATCTTAAATGGCATATTTCTTTCAACTTCTCATTTGGTCTTGTTCCTGTAATAAATGAACCTAAATATGTACTAAATTACAATTGATGAAGAAGAGTTTACAGACTAAAACAAAATCTCACGGGACTTCATAAAATGTCACCATTTTATTATTACAGTAATCCCTTAACATTCGCAGATTTAACATTCGCGAAATAAAAAATGAAGAACATTTCAACATTCGCGAATACTCAACTTAGTTATTTGCAAATTTTGTTTTATAAAGAATATTTTTTTACAATGTAAATTCGCTTTGTTTTACCAATTCATAAATTATTTGACACTGGACAGCTTGTATAGTACTGTATAGCCTAAGTTCCGAAACTTGAACCCTTAGATTGAGGCAAAACATAGATCAGTAATTCCGAGAAACCCAAAACATGACTTGATGCTAGAGAAAAAAAAAAAGAAAGAAATCCTAAATTTTCTAAAATTCAAAATTTTTACTGTAAGTGAAAATGTATCTGCAAAAATTGTATGGAAAATTTAAAACTTCAACAGCAACTTTTTGAGAAAGCAATAGAATGTGATCCTTACCCTCTCGCTGCGCAGCCCGAGATACTCTCGGGAATGCATTTTTCCGTCTAATTAATACTATTTGGTTATTCCCACCAGTTATTTTTTAGCGAAAATTTTGTCTGATTTAATCAGGACATTTTCCCCGATTACGATAGTAAAAGATTTCTGCTTTAAAGAACCGGTGATAAAAGATTAAAAATTCTGTAAAAGACGCTCATCGCGAAGAATTACTTACGCAGCGAGAGGGTTAATTGGTGAGGATTCTTCGAGATGAGGAGAAATCGAAACCTCAACTTTTCATAAACAAAAGATCTGTTCATTCAAATAATCGTACATCAATAAATTTTTTCAGCCATCAACTAGCAAGGGGCTACGCATACATAACGTTATCATTTTAGGGGGGGGAGAGGGGCCTGACACATGATATCGTAAGATATCTCAAGGGGGAGGGGGCGTTTGTGTTTTGATATCGTTATCATTTTTGAACCAACCAATTTTCTCTTCTTATTTGTAACTTGGTCTTTACATCAAAATGGTATGTTATCTTTCTTAGTATGTTATCTATTTTCTTGAAAATACAAAAGTTATTATTTAAATCCTTAAATGATTATAAAATTATTCAGTTCCAAAATATGGAATACCCCAACGTGTATGCATATATAATCCGCTGTTCAACAAAGTATAATGCGAATCATCTTTGAAATTATACTTGTATTTAACATGTAAATAAAAGAGAATGTTGTCCGCCTGTTTTGTTGATAAGAAGTTCTGTCTGCCCCACGCCGTGAGGGGGCAAGTTCAAAAAGACATTATTACTGTTGAATGCATTATGCAACGAAAAGCTATAATTAAATGCTTTAAAACAGTCTGTTTCTTTTAAGTGTTATTTGAGATTAAGTTGTTTCACATATAAACTGATATTTTATTGATCTTCATTTGAATCCACAGAGTATAAGAAAAATTAATGTAACATCTTTGTATATCACTCCAAACAGAAGAAAAAAATTCCAAAAATCTAAATATTTTTTATACATTTTTATTATCTATAATTTTTATAACGATATCATTACTGGGGGGGGGGGAGGATGATAACATATGATATCGTAAGGGGGGGAGGGGGTCCAAAAATACCAAAAAGTTTATAACGTTATATATACACAGCCCTCAACTGAACTTTGTACAATATGTTTATAATTATTCAAATTTATTTACAGCATGTAATTTTTAATGCTTAATAAATATATTTTTACATTTCAATTGCTTTTTTCCATTAAAACAAAATCTTAAAACTTAACCCCCTTTTATGGACAGGAAGACAGTCTCAACATTCGCGATTTTGAAGGTTTCTGCGTACCTAAGTGCGAATGTTAAGGGGTTACTGTATATGAACATAAAATTTATTTATTTACGTGGTCAATATATATTTTGAAAAGCAATCAATCAATTCTAAACTGCATCACTTCTTACAAAATTGCGAAAAATATTTACTATGTATAATCTTTGCTCATACGTTGAAAAAAAAAATGGAATTTTCTTTAACTCCTTTATGTTATTTTATACGTATTTATGCGTGACGTTTAGAGTGCTTATAATAATTGACTATTCCTTCCAGTAAATTTTAATAGTAAATTTTGCCTTATTTAATCACGGAATTTCAAAAATTAAAGTTAGGAAAATAATTCTATTAAAAATACTGGTGATAAAAGATAAAAAAAAATATGCAAAGGACGCACATCACGATGCGTTTAAGAGTGGTGCTTCCTATTAAACGTTTATATGATCATAAGTATAATACATATTATACGGGGTACAGATTTTAGATACGTATGATATGGCCAAGGCGGTTATATTTATTATACAAAACAATATATACGGTACAGTGTATACACGGAACTTACCACAGTTGTTAAACGTATAACAGTTTTCAGTCATTGTACGGAAAAAAATGCTTTTCTTCTGTTGGTCTGCGTATAAGAGAAATTGAGAAACACCCGCTAAAGGACTGCATTCATAATAGCATATAATAACCATAATAGCAAGTTAAAGAAACATAAAACAATTGTAATAAAAAATAAAAGAGCTGGATTTACACCATGAGAAGTTCAATATTAACAGGAAAAAAAAAAAAAATCACAAATTTACTAAATGGTGTATACAAAATGTTATAAAGTTAAAAACTAAACAAAAATGAAAATTAAATTATAACAATCGACTTTTCGGTCATCATCTATGACCATTTTCAGGAAAGAGTTGTTACATTGCTTTTAAAGTTTTAAAGAACACTTTAAAAGAAACGTAACAACTCTTTCCTGAAGATGGTCATAGATGATGACAGAAACGTCGGTTATTATAATTTTATTTTAATGTTTGTTTAGTTTTTAAGACAGAAAAATCGGTTTCGTTTTCGTATTCGAAAATCTGAGTTTCGCCGAAAATGTGGCTGGACCGAAACTATCAGTATTCCAAACATATCGTTTCTTCCTTCGGAAATTTTCAACATTACTCAATTACTCATCGATTTGAGCTTTATAGGCTCAAATGAGACAATTTATTGCTAAGAACTTCGTTGTTTATACTTATGAGTCATGACTAACTTAAGACGTGAATGCAAATAATAAAGCAAGCAATGCATATATAACTAAACTTTTCACGTGCTCATTAAAAGCTGCAGACATAACAGTAATAGAAAATTTTCAGTTTGAAACCGCAGAAGAGTTTCGAATACTCTTTGAGAAAGTTTTAGTATAACAGATGATAATTTACAGAAATCTTTATAAAAGATAAATCGAGGGGTGTATACAAAAAACTAAAATATTTTTTAATTATGTGAAATTAGTATAATGAGAAAATCTTTCTGCGTCGTTGATGAATTAATTACGTTTTATTTTATATGAAAATAAAAAGTTTTGGGTCTAAGGCACAGAGAGCCAATTTGGGCCACACGTATAATTAATTAATAATTATGTATATTTAATAAATACGCATAATTAATTAATAATTATGTGTATTTAATGAATACGTATAATTAATTAATAATTATGTATATTTATGTATGTATTAATTACTTTAATACATACAATTTAATTACTTAAAAATTTTTTTTGGGCATTTTCGTTTTCATTTTCGGCCGAAAATAGGAAGATAACCGAAATTTGGTTTCGGTTTCGGTTTTGACCTTAAAAACCTGATTCGGTCGATCCTTAATTAAAAGTAAATAAGTATATTTGAAATATACGTATACTTGAATTACACGTTTAACCAATATACGCTTATACTAGAGATGGGATATAGAGTTACGTTTGGTTAAAAGGTTGCATCTTTCCACAATTGAAGAGCTAAGTGGAAGAACATGTTAAGTAACAAAAACTACATTTGAAGAAATTTGATGTGAAAGTTTTTGTTGTCAATTTTAATGATTTATTTTCTGTTTGATACCATGTGTTTAAAATATTAACAGGTGTGGTACTAAACTCTATCAAAAAAACTTATTCATATTTAATTTTGAAATATTAAAAAATATTAATATTATTTGCCTTATTAAATATTAAAATACTAAATATTAATGAATAATGTCTTAAATCTGGAAGGCTAAATAGAACTTTGGTATTTTAACTTTACCATGTGATAGAATACCTGATAACACCTTCGTCCAAAAGATAAAATCATTTTTAACCCGGGAGAACTCGCTAGTGAGAATTTCTCTCACGGTGCCTAATTGCTTTTCTTTTACTTTACATTCGCTTAATATCATTTTTTTTTGCTTGGCTTAGTACTTTTACTTACAAATAGGTAAAATATTGAAATAACATTTTTAAATTTTAATTAAAATGAAAAATGGTTTAAATAAGAGTCTTAAAAAAGTACGACGGTGAGAGAAAATCTCATGCAGCGAGTTCTCCCGGGTTAAGAAAATGTAGCATAACATGTTCTTCCACTCAGCTCTTCAATTGCATAGGCAACAGGTTTCAACAACCTGTTATTTTCGTAACGTATAACTAATCTCTATATATGCTGCCAACGGACATTTTAATTAAAAATCTTTTAAACAAAATGTTTTAAATTATTTCGTAACGTCGTTTTCTGTTGAGATGAATCCACACTATTAAAATGAGTTTATGGTTAAAATATATTTTGCGCGACAAATCTGACTTAGTTATGATACTTGAAATTTCATGCATTTTCAGCGTTTATTGGCACTAAAAACACAATTTTCCACTTTAAAACGTTGAAAATTTATAAAATTCTAAATATCATAAATCAGTAAGTTTTGGTTATAGAAGAATAAATTTTTACCGTTTTACCTGTTGAAACATGGCGAAACTTTTTCTAAATAAAACTTATAAGACCCAGTCATTTTATATAATTTTTTAATTTATTATAATAACTATTTTAACGTAAATTGATTTTTATATGATACAGAATAAAACTGGAACAATTTTTTTACAATTGGAACTATACCTTTAAAACTAACGGTTAGAAATTAGCTATTGGTAAACGATAAGAAGAGACCCTGTATTAAAGTACACGGTATTTAACAACAGAATTCGTAAAAAAAAAGAAGTTTAACCCCCAACTTCCTTGCGGGCATATCTATTTATTAGCAAATATCCAAAGCGAATCCCACAAGGAGATGAAAATATTATTTATACACTTTTAATCAAATGCAAGTCATTCAAAAATGTTTCAATATGTTTTTCAAATTAATTACAACGATATTAAAATTAAATGCCCTCGCAAATTGTACGATGCTACTAGCTGGCTTCTCTCGCTAGCGGGCTCCTAATTACATCGGGGCCTCGAATTTATATGAACCTTAAAAAAAAAACAAAAACAAAAACAAAAAACTAATATCTGGTTCGAGTCGTTGCTTACTACGGCAGCTTATATCGGGCATACTCCGCACGCGTCGAAAAATCTTTTAGTTCCATTTTCACCGACAGGGGGACATTATGTTCTAAAGAAACTTCTTTCCGGACGAACTTCTGGAATTAAAGTTGAATGAACCTACCATTGAAATAGAGCCAGCAGAACCCGAGAAATCGGCGTTAAGAATCGGCGAAAAGAAATCGACGTTACTGTTCGAAAATGGTGGTAACTGAAATCTATATTTGTATACACTTATGCAAAATATGTATTCACCTATGCGAAATATTTTCCTACTCATTCTTACCAATTATCAATCTATTTCTTAATTAGATTTCGAAAGAAGGCGTCGATATAATGGCGACGCCGCCTGCCCCAGCCGAAATTTAATACAAATGCTTATTCATTGGTTTTTTCCAAACAAAATGACATCGTAAATAACAGAAAAAATATCTTTTCTGAAATTGATCCTTTAGGCGCTTAGTAATTTAGGTTAAAAAATATGGATCTAAAACCACAAACCCCCTTAAAACATCAATTAATAACCATTAACCCAAATTAACACAATCACAAATTTAAGAGCTTTAAACATGTAAATAATCTACAAATCCTCAAAATTGTTTATTGAAAAAGATTTAAGTTAAATACTTATGAAAATTTCTCCCTTTCTTGGTCATACTGTCTTTTGGGCAGTTTTAGGCATTTTGAAAACTCAGATGAAAATAATATTTATTTTTTGTGGGAATCAGCTTAGATGATGCCATTTATTCGTTTGCTTTGAACACAAAAAACATTCAGCTATTATGAAGTGATGTGAAAATTTAAAAAAATCGGACATTTTAGTTTCTATAAGGAAAAGAACAGAGGTCCCCGTGTGGGGACCCAGGGACCCAGAGGTTAAAGGAAATATTTTAATATTGCTTCTCATACACGACATTGTTTTAAAGAGCAGGAAAAATTCTGCTAAGCGCAGGAAAAATTCTACCAATTGTAGAGAAAATATAAGAATGAAATTGAATATGTTGATGTGAGAAAGAAACAAAACAAAATATATTATGATAAAGTGAAGAAAAGTCTTAGAACCAGCAAAAGCTTCAGCAAGAGAATGCAAATATTAAGAAAAGGAGAAAGTAGAGAATTAGCTAACCTCAGATAATGTAACAACAACAAAAAAAAAAATTCAACTCCACAGCTTTGGAGAATTTTATGTCGATGGCGATTTTAAGAAGAGGTCATTCTTCAACTCAATCTACATTAGTTACGCGTGAAAAGGACACATAATTTCATCAATCCTAGGTGACATTTACTTAAAGAATACGCTTTTGTTTAACTCCTTAACTGCCCCGGACGTATATATGCATCTTTAGAAAATGCATGCATCTATTAAAGAGATGGCGAATTCCAATTATAGAGAGGCAATTTTTACCACCTAAGACATAATATATTACAGTATAACATGTGCATTTTGTTACTGTTATTTCAGAAAACTAATATACACATTCTATAATTTCAGAAATATGCGATTTAAGTAAGGCAATGGAGATCGCGCAAGATTTCGTCGGCAGTTAAGGGGTTAAAGAAGCTTTCCTAAATTAAAAAATTGGAGATTCCATTGCAGCTTTAAAGCCTAGTTTCATAAAACAATAGAAAATTATTCATCAGAATATCTGCATTTGTCGTTGTCACGAAAACATTGAAGCAATTCATAATGCAGTGACTGGTGTATTTTCTGCATTAAACATTCCTGTGAATGATTTAATGACTTTGTCTGCTGAGATACATCCTAATTAGAATGTATCAATTCACAATGCCTAATTTGCGAAAATAACATCGAAGAATTATTTGAAACGGAAGTCCATAATACAGAACTTTTTATAAGTTATTGTAAATAGTAAAACGTGGATAAACGTTTGGCTATTGACAAAACGTTTATCAACATTTTCTCAAAACTGTTACTTTCTCAAAACGTTGATAAACGTTTTAAAAAACTAACATTTGAAGAAACCATTTCTGATTGTTTACAAAATTTTCCAAAGCAACTAAATCCATTTCTGTGGTACACATTTATTCAAACTTGTACACAAGATTATTTTGATAATGTCCCCCCCCCCCCCCCCAAAAAAAAAAAAAAAAAAACATTTCCCAAAGAATCGTTATGCCAGTGAATTTTCTGAAAACTGTACATTTTTATGCCAAGACGAAGTTTTTGTACGAAATACTGCATTGCTGGTCAAATCCACAAGCGACTGTATTTTCAGCCATTATTTAGTATGATCCAAATAAAATAAAATCTTATGCTATTATTTCAGACAATGTAACTCATAATCAGTTTTCGGCAAATGATTTCGTATAAAAAGTTTCAGCACATCATCTTTAAGGGAATTGTATTTTCCTAAAGTGTAGCTGTTTTGCTTTCTATATGATGGTTGTACTTTCCAATTTAAACAAAAATATAACTATGCAACTATGTCTGAAATGAATCGGACTTCTTTCTCAATTAACGTAATTGTCCATATTTTTCTTTTAAAATACTCCTGGTATAGATGCTGTAGATTTATTTTGTGCTGTTGTATAATGATATATGGGGAATGAAGTACGTGCTAAATGTCAATTCTAAGGAATACTGCCTATTTTGTCAAAACTGTTCATGGAAAAACAAAAGTAAGCATACTCCATATATCAGATGAAGAAATAAAATTATAACGTTTCATTACTTTGAGATAAAATACCAGCAGCGAAGGGTATTCAACAAATACATTTTGTTAAGCCATGAAAAATGCAACTATCTACTACAAACTACAGCGCCTAGAAGATACAGTGTGGAAAACGGCTACAAAATAGTGCTAAAAAATTGAATCCCATAAATGTACAACGATGCTGAATAACAAGATGTCGATCGTAGCGCCATCGTAGTGATTTAAAAATGATAGTCATTCTAAAAGAGACTCTTTAACCTATTTCACGTCATTCCTTAACTAAATTAGCTTATAACAGACCAAAATATCTTATATTTATAGTTTCCGATATTTAACATTCTATAATTTTTGAAAACACAGTGTTTATATTGAAAAGAGTTACGAGATGGCGCTCGTATCAGGATATTGCCGCTGAGCATTGTTGGAGATTTATGGGATACAAGTTTTTAGCACTTTTTAAAGCATTATAGGAATAGCCGCTTTCCACACTGTATCTTCTAGGCGCTGTACTACAAACCATACACTAACATGATTCGTACAAAGAATTTGTGTTTCATTAAGTAAATACTGATACAGGAGAAGTTGCAAGTGATATTATTGATAATGAAGACAATGATTTATTCTGTTGAGTAGCATAAACTAAGAGGTTGTTATGTGGTTATAGTGAGTGATTCTAAAATATGGTTGGAATTTAAAGATTCATGGTTTTACTGTTGAAGTAGTAAATGAAAATTATCAAATAAAGTGCTAAAAGCTATAAAAAGCAAAAGGAATTCTCAAGTTTGAATCTGATGACCGCAATATTTGGTAAAAAAGAATTGAATTGTGGCTGCTATTAATGCTCCCTGATTAATAAACTCTCGAGGATTTTACAAACTCTGATTTATTTTGGAATTTTTTACATTATTTTATGTTACTTTAAAATTTAACCATCAATAAAAGTTGCTTGTATGAGAAAATAATTTTTTAAAACTTATTTTAATTATTTTGTTTAGTATTTAATATGAATTTTTGCTAAAATTCCATTATGGACAAAATGTCACAAGAGTAACGTCACAAGAGTAACAGCATTTTGCAAAATCAAATGTAACTAATTCATGCGTTATGAGATGAGTTCAATGATTAATCCTGTTTAAAAAGATATAATTACTCTGCTATATTCTGTAAATTTTATTTCTATAGTGTCATATAATTCACAGAATTTCTGCGTCAAACACCATTTTTGTAAGTTGAATTTTTTTTTGGTCACAAGAGTAACAAAATTTTCATTTATTATCTAGGCAAGTAAAATGATTTTTGTTACAAATTACATACAGTTCATGAGTGTAAAACACATGTATTTTTAAGTGGTTGCATCAAATTTATCCTAAATATATTTTGTAATAAAAGAATTGGAAATATATATGGAAATTTGCTCTGATGGTCACAAGAGTAACAATGGACTTCCTCATATCAGCTGCGCTTATTCTACCAAAATGATTGCAAGCAACTCTATACACAAAAAATAGTAATTATTTTTACGTTACGTTTTATTTTTACGCAATGATTATTAGCAATAAAATAACTGTCAAGTTAAATATAATGACTAAAAACTGTAATAGCTCCAAAGAAATAAATAATCAAACATGTGTTTCCTGAGAGGAAATATAGTATGAGATCTCTGTGGTGTTTTCGAGTAAAAGGCGAATCCGGACTACGATTGGTTTCTCGTGAGATGAGCTACTCAGCTGGCAAGGTCTGTGATTTCACTTTCACTCCCTCACACTCGTGACAACCAAAGTACTTGGAGCCATTTAATGACACTTGAAAGGATATATTTTAGGTAGCTTTCATTACAAAATGCTACCTATTGCAGCCGTTCGGAGGAAAGCGATTCCGAAAAATTTTGGTATATTTTCACCGATCATGACCCCCAGACCCCAAAACCAGCTTCTGCTCAAATGTTTATATATATATATCCATATATCTGATATTTGTCACACTGTAACTCCCGTATTTATGAACCGATTTGGATGTAACTTGGTGTGTACATAGTACATATCAATGTCTCGACCGAGTTTGTTGGCCAGCTTCATCCGCCATCTTGTTTCAAAATGGCGGATATTTAAAAAAAAGTACATTTAAAATTAGGGGAAAAAAATAGAACTTGAAAAAGATTTTTGTATTATGTGTTTGATGCTGATACAAAGACTTCGGAGCATTTTTTATTTCGTCTATATCTTAAAAAATGGCTGAGTTATAGTATTTTGAATTTCCAGTGTGACTGACATTTTAAAACGATCTGATTTTTGTCACGCGATAACACCAGTATTTATGAACCGATTTGGATGTAAGTTAAGTATAAAGGGGTGGGATGGGGGCTAATTTCTCCTAAATTTATATAAATTGGTTTTTCCTGCAGAGTTATCCGATTTGCTTCAAATTTGGTGTACCGGTTTACTCTGATAAAGCGTTTCCCTGATTAGATTTGGAGGTTCATTGGTTAATTGTAAAAAGCGGAACGGGAGGTTTATACCCCCTTAATTTAGATAAATTGGTCTTTCATGCAGAATTATCCGATTCGCTTCAAATTTGGTATACCGGTTTATTTTGATAAGGCGCTTGCCTGATTATTTACTGTTTTGCTCAAAAAGAGTGAGTTCCAATTGACGAATAATAGACAGAAATAAGAGTATAATATACAATTAGTGTGAATAGCCTGTGAGCTCAATGCCTGCAGTTTAACAGGACACTATTATTTTTTAATTTTTTTATATGCATTTAAAATACTTATGAGTGTAGTGAACTAAAAACTAGTCAATATGTTGAAATGTTAAAAAGATGCAGGCAATTATATACAATTACCTATAAAATTTCAGTGTTTACTCATGTAATTCTTCATAAAAATAGCTATAAATCAACACATAATATGCTAGAACGAAATCTTTAGTTCATTACACTCTAGACATTATAAAATACTTACCTGAAAGATTTCACAGTAATACCATAGTAAACGTTTGAACTATCACAAACCCTGTTTACTATTGTGAGTGAAAATCAAGTTTTCCAGAAAACGATGTTAAAGATTTCACATGAGTTTAAAAGTACATTGTCTGCTCTTTTTTAAATGACTGTAATTTCATTTCTAATAGAAGTAAAGGTAAAGTAAAAACATATTTAGAAACAGAAATATATGTTCGTTAAGAAAATAAAATAAAATAAAAATATGAGTTTTAATCAAAATCGATGTTTTGAAGGTTAGTCGAATACCTTAAGCAGTTTTCTTTAAAAATAATGCGAATATAGACTAAAATCTATTATAACTCCTATATCCTCTTCTCAAGGCATTTCCCGTGACTAGGAACATGTTTAAATGCTTAGACGTCATAAAAATCTCGAATAGCAAACGGAAAAGTTTTAATTGTATACATTTTGTAATTAATATAAGAAAGCTATTATTGTGAGTTAAAGGGTGGGGATGCGAGATAAATAGATATGTAACAGAGAATACGGAGAATCTAGTTATTCACGAAAAAAGGGAAAAAAACCTTTAAATACGAGTAGAAAACACATTTTAACAAAATTATTGCATATCTTAAAAGCATTATAAAAATAAAGAAAAACCATGCACTTCGAAAGAATGAATGTTTATTCTATTCTTCAGGATAAAACATTTTAAAGCTACTACTACAACAGCTGAACTATGATTGAAGTCAGAAGGGAAGATCTTAATTATTCTTTTGCATTTTAAAGAAGAGTTTTTAAATATTTTGAGAAGAATGATTTAGAAACATACAATTTTTCCTGTTTGCGTATGCAGTTGAACATCGCTTCTCGAACGATGGTCAAATAATTTGGTTTTCGAAAAAGAAATTAGAGCGAAATTTAATTTGGTTCTGAAACAGAGATTCTGTTCTCGAATAGCGAGAATGTCGTCGCCAATTGAATAAACATAGCAAAAGTAACCTAATTGATTTGTTGTTAATACGTGTGGAAAACACATTTTTCGAAAAATATTGCACTTCTTAATAGCGCCAAAAAAGTAAAGAAAAAGGTATGCACTTCGAAAGAACGAATCTTTATTCTTCAGGATGAAACATTTTAATGCTATTAATACAAGAGCTGAAATATGATTGAAGTCAAAGGGAAGATCTTAATTATTCTTTTGCATTTTAAAGAATAGCTTTTAAATATTTAAAGAATAGTAATTTCGAAACATGCAATTGTTTCCGTTAGTGTATACACTTGAGCACCGCTTCTCGAACGCCCCAGTTGTCAAAAATTCGGTTCACGAAAAAGAAATTCGAGCGAATTTCATTCGGTTCTGAAACGGAAGTGCAGTTCTCGAATAGCGAAGATGTCGTCGCAAATTGAACAAACCTAGCAAAAGTGACCTAATTGATATCTGATTGATTTGTTGTATACTTTGTATTTGTTGCTGATACGAGTAGAAAGCACATTTTTCAAAAAATATTGCACTTCTTAAAAGCGCTATAAAAGTAATGAAAAACCATGTACTTCGAAAGAATGAATGTTTATTCTTCAGGATAAAACATTTTAAAGCTACAAGAGCTGAAATATGATAGAAGTCAAAAGGGAATATCTTAATTATTCTTTTGCATTTTAAAGAATAGCTTTTAAATATTTTAAGAAGAATGATTTCGAAAAATGCAATTTCTTCCCTTTGCGTAAACAGTTGAACATCGCTTCTCGAACGCCCCAGTTAAAAAATTTCGGTTATCGAAAAAGAAAATAGAGCGAAATTTCATTTGGTTCTGAAACAGAAATTCAGTTCTCGAATAGCGAGGAGGTCGTCGCCAGTTGAACAAACGTAGCAAAAGTGACCTAATTCATTTGTTGTATTTGTTGTTAATACGTGTGGAAAACACATAAAAAAAAAATATTGCACTTCTTAAAAGCGCCATAAAAGTAAAGAAAAGCCTTCGAAAGAATGAATCTTCATTCTTCAGGATAAAACATTTTAAAGCTACTACTACAAGAGCTGATATATGATTGAAGTCAAAAGGGACTATGCTAATTATTCTTATGCATTTAAAAAAATAGCTTTTAAATATTTTAAAAAGAATGATTTCGAAACATGCAATTTTTTCTGTTTGCGTATGCAGTTGAACCTCACTTCTCGAGCACCCCCGTTGTCAAACAGTCGGTTCTCGGAAAAGAAATTCGAGTGAAATTTCATTCTGTTCTGAAACAGAAATTCAGTTCTCGAACAGCGAGAATGTCTTTGCCAATTTAACAAACGTAGCAAAAGCGACCCAATTCATTTGTTGTTGTTGCTGCTATTATTGGACGCAAAACGACATAGAAGAGGTACAGTAAACGCAATGAAATTCATGCGCTTTGAAATTCCTGTTCTTTCTGAGGTTGCTGATTTCACTGACTTTTTCCTTTTTTGTGGTTTTACGGACACGAATCACATGCACATGCGATATAGTGATCACTGTGGTGATGAAGTTTATGTATTTTGAGATAAAAAAAGTCGGAAATTGTACATCAAACGTCGCAAATGAGGTGTGTTCGTACTATAACGAAGTTTTATACCTTAATAACCCTTACGAATTCATTTGTGTAGCCCTGTATATGATCTACAGCATTATACACACAATGTAACTGGCACAAATTTAGTTAAACTTAAAAACTCATATCCCAACTCTAAAATGCACTTCCAGCAATCACCGCTAATATACAGTATTTCGGCTGCAGTATAGTATTTGAAATTTTTTGTGTGTCTCTGTAAATACTATGCACTTTCTGTTTTACAGAAAGTAACTTGTCGTAAATCTCAGTAACGTATATCAATTTAACTGTATGGGAAATAGTTTAACATAATTAAAATACGCCCCAAACAAATGTTTCCCTCTGTATCATTATGTAACAGAATATTTTTGTGCGACCCTCTAAATGAATAATAAATATTCTTTGTACCGCATATTCTACAAAATGTATATTTTAGTGCACTTCATAAATGCATATCAATTTCATTATGTTCGAAAGTGTGTAACGCCATTAAAATGCACTTGAAACAATTTTTTCCCATTGGTCGCAATGTAACGGAATACTTTTGACTGTCCCTGTTTTGTTCTATACATCCGATTTTCATAAAATGTGAAATGCCTCGACAAAATTATGCAACAATTACACATTTTAAATTTCAAACCATTCGGTTGGGTAGATTTGGCACTATTATATGCGGACAGAGAGACAGACGGACGGACCAGACGACGACTATAGGTGATACGTATTTATATAATTAAATTACCAACGCACCTTAAAACAACGAGATAATTAACTGCCCTAATAATGACATACAAAAGTAAAATGAAACCCCTTCTCCTTTTCCTCAGTCTCAAGTCATCCAAAATGTCACCAATAAAGGCATAAGTATGTTTTTTTTTTAAACTTTTATTAAAATATTATAAAATTGCGATTGTCTCATAGTAATACAGCAATTTAATGTGTTTTTATATTTCATGGTATTGCACAGTGTATTGCGTAAAACAAGTAAATAAAGGAGTACCTTAGGAGATGGTAACCAATTAAATGTTGCTTTCATTTTCTTATTTCTTATGGTAAAATTTGATTCGGTTTTCGAACGATTCAGTTTTTCTGCGATTCTTTAGAATGAATTGTGTTCGAGTATCGAGGCACCACAGTATTTTTTTTTTTAAAGAAGTGCTACATTAAAATAAGACATAAAAATAGTTATTCACAGCAGGCAATTTTCGTCAAATAAATAAATTCCAAATTCCATGTCTAAATTTTGTGTCTGATAGATTTTAAAATGATCATATTAATTCAATTAACAATTAAATTTTATTTATTCACTTTTATAACAGTGCATTAAGATGAAGTATTATGACACAACCGGTAAATTGATATTACAGAGTAAAAGTTTTTAATGGCAATTGGTTAGGCGATACTTTCAACGTTTACAGTTATCTGAGGATCTTTTTTCCCCTTGGGAAAAACATCCGTAAATTCTCAAAGCTTTTAAAGACTTCTACGACTGAAAAATTTCACAGAGCTTTTTTAATTAAATTAGGAAATTTTTCAGCACAGAAAATTCTTGGAAAAATTTTACTGTAAAGAGTTGGAATGTTCATCTTAATGTTATTTTTAAAGTCGTCTTCTCACGAAGTGGGCAAAACTATTTTTTAAGTCAATTAAGACAGCGCTGAAAATTTCAAATTTTAAGAGACTTCTCTGAGAACGAAATGCAAACACATTTGTAAAAAAAGGGTATTTGCGAAAGCAAGCAATTTAAACTAACATTATGTTTAAGAAGAATCGTAATTTTTTTCCGATTTCTATTAAAAATGATAATGGCTTTCATTTTATGGATAAAAAAAATCTTTCTTAAGGGGTTTCAGTACTCTTAAAGCTTCAACATTTTCGAAATTAATTAATTTTTTTTTGTATTTTAAACACCTGGATTTTCTGAACATTTTCATATAATTGTTTCCTTGAAATTATCATTAGAACAGAAGTTACACTGTAAACTGAAATGTCTGAAATTCAGACACTTAAGTGTCTGAAACGCAGTGTTCAATTTTCAGACGTTTTAAAATGTCTGAAAATTATCAGACACTTCTTGTATCTGAATTTCAGACACTTAAGTGTCTGAAACAAGTGTGTTCGATTTTCAGACGTTTTAAAATATCTTAAAATTTTTAGACACTTCTTGCATCTGAATTTCAGACATTTCAAGTGTCTTAATTGCGGCCATCTTTGAGCCGTTTTTTCTCCCACCAATATGAAGACATCTTTGACCACTTTTTTCTCTAAGCCACATACGCAGCCATATTTGACCACATTGAAACATTTTTTATAAATGGGAATAATTTGTTACCATAAAGCAGAGCTGATCGCAACGTGGGAAAACTGGGAAGCATCTCTGCCCCCTGATTTTAGAGTACCCCAAATTGGGTACGAAATTTTCATAAAGCTGATATTTTAAATCACTTTTGAACTTATGACGATTGTAATCAGAATTTTGTAGTTTTGGAATAGGATAATATATATTCATCTAAAAATGTATTTATATGATATCATAGATACGCGTATCAAAAAGGTTCATTACTTTCAGTGAGAACTTCAAATTAATTTTACTCCAAAGATCTAGTATTCATTCGCCCCCCCCCCCCCCCCCCCCCCCCCCCCCCCACCGCCTTCATATACTGTTACAAAAAAATTAAGCCTATTTGATGCCATCAAATACATATTTGGATAAATATATCTTTTTCTTAACCTAATCATTTTCTAAAAGTACAAAATATTTATTAAAATAAGTATAAGATCAGAACAAATTTAAAATATCAGCTTTATAGAAATTTCATACCAAATGTGGGAGCACATAAGGCTAAAGGCACATAGAAACAGCCCAGTTTGTCCATGCTGCAATCAGCTCTGCTTTATGGTAACAAATTATTCCCATTTATAAAATAAGATTCACTCCTTGAGAAAGAATCTCATCCCTGCTTTGTTGTACAATTTTTTTCCATTTAAATTAGATATTCCCAGTTAATTAGTTTAAACATTTTTATTTCTGTGTTAAATAAAATCTAACACTAGATTACACAAAATTTTCAGTATACGAAATCCCAACATAAAAAAAAAAAAAAAAAAAAAAAAATGAGTATGAAACTCTTACTTTTTTTTTTAAAATCTCCATTCGTTTTTGTAATTATACTATTTATACCACCAATTTACACTACCAAGAAATATTGAAACATTTGACAACAGCACATTAATCAACATAATGCTGAAAGACATTCGAAATATCAGCTTTATAGAAATTTCATACCAAATGTGGGAGCACATAAAGCTAAAGGCACACAGAAACAGCCCAGTTTGTCCATGCTGCAATCAGCTCTGCTTTATGGTAACAAATTATTCCCATTTATAAAAAATGATTCACTCCTTCAGTAAGAATCTCATCCCTGCTTTGTTGTACAATTTTTTTTCCATTTAAATTAGATATTCCCAGTTAATTAGTTTAAGCATTTTTATTTCTGTGTTAAATAAAATCTAACACTAGATTACACAAAATTTTCAGTATGCGAGATCCCAACATAAAAAAAAAAAAAAAAAAGAGTATGAAACTCTTACTTTTTTTTTTTTTTTTTTTTTTTTAAATCTCCATTCGTTTTTGTAATTATACTATTTAAACCACCAATTTACACTACCAAGAAATATTGAAACATTTGACAACAGTAAATTAATCAACATAATGCTGAAAGACATTCAAAATATCAGTTTTACAAAAATTGAATACCAAATTTGAGGCCCCAAAATACAAAGGGGAGGGGGCACTGCCCAATTTGGTAATGCTTTAACAAAATCCTGCGTCAGCAAAAAATCCAACCCAACGTTATGGTTCGTTAAATAGAAGTGACCAGAATTCGGGAATCGGAAGTGCCCGCTAATGAACATTCCCGAATACCGGAAATATCGGTGTAGCGAAAGCCTTCTTAAATCATACTATATTACTCTAAACGTTCAAAATATTCATTATAATCAGTGTAATTTCGAAAGATCTTCAAAATCGCAGATTTACGAAAAATTGTATCCCCTCCCCCCCCCCCAATAAAAAAGAAAAAATCCAGGCAGGGGAGGAGTGACCCTTAGCCCATGTTTTAAGCAGATCCAGCTTTCTGGAAGAAGCCCTATGATTCGCTAAATAGACGTATCCCCTATTCAAGGATGTCCGTTACGCAAGTTTTACTGTATGTATTTAAAGTAAAACCTCCATAACGGACACTGCCAAATAGCGGACGCCTCTATTTTTTTTTATATCCCCAACACCTAAACCTGTACGTCTTTACCTCTTTAAAGTAGAAACCACCAAATAGCGGACTAATTCCGTGCTCTCGAGGTGTCCGCTATTCAGAGGTTTTGCTGTATATTCTTTTATATGCACATTCTAAAGGGTAAAAAGTGTTTACCTTTTTTTCTGACAGTATAAGAAATATGTTCCAAATAAATTCTAGGTCCAGTTATTGATACTATTCAATAATATTCTACAAACTAAATTTAAAAGATAACGTGCGTTGATATTAACGAACTAGAGATCTGAACGGGCCGGGAAGATTTTCATTCACGGCACTAGGGCCGGGCCCGGGCCATACTTTTTTCGGAAGGCTCGGGCCGGGCCTAACTGAATTTTTCTGTACAGAGCCGGGCCTGGTTTCATTCCTAGTCTTCAAGGCCCAAAATTTTCAGTCCTAAATTTTGAGCCAGCCCGTATGAAAATCATTGTTTCAGCGTGGCCTGGTCCATTTAAAGGTCAGTTAAATTAAGACTGGCCCAAAAGTTTTTGCAAAAAATGCATACATTTTTGAATCGCCATTATTCTACACTTAAACATTGAAATTTATTATTTTTAAAGAATAGTAGATTTCTACGCATATTAAAATATAACTAAATTAAAATACAGTAAAATGTGTGAAAAGAAACCTGCCTATAACGGAACCCTGTTTTAAACTGAAAAACGTGTTGATCCATGCAAAATGAATATACTAATAAGTAAGAAAAGAATATAATAATACATTTACACTTGCTAAGAAGGGAACTTGTCTATAACGCATTTTTTTTTCTTTTCTATGCAATTCCATCTTAGAAGATTTTATTGTATAGCATTTTCCCGATTTTTAACACTTCTATACATGGAATATGGATTAACAATATTAATGATAACTGAAACATTTACATACAAGAAATAGAGATTCATTAAAGAAAATAATTATCACAGCCTGCTGCATTTCTATAAAAATAAAGATTATAAACATGAAAAAAAGTTAACAAAAATATTTTTGGCCAGAACTCCTCGTACGAGACAAATTTTTAACCAGTTCGACGTAAAAATCAATGTTTTGTAGAAGTTCACTCGGGCCGGGCAGGGCCCGGGCCGACATTTTAACTTTTTTACGGGCCGGGCTCGGACCGAACTTTTAATTTTTTTATCGGGCCGGGCCGATTTTTTTTCTCTACGAGTCGGGCCGGGCCCGGGCCTGGAAATGTCGGCCCGTGCAGACCTCTATAACGAACACAGGCACACACACACACACAAAAAAACCCCCCCTTAAAATCCTTTTTTTTTTTTAATGAGTTTCTGTTTTATTATTATTTTCATGGATTTTTTTTTAGCACCCAGATATGCATAAAAAAATTCTTTGAGGGTTGAAAAACACTTCTAAAAACATTTTTCTTCCCATAAACATCACAAAAAAAAATGTATTAAAAAATGTTAGAATAATATGAAACTATATTCATACTCGGAGCAAAAGTAATAATAAGAGTAATTAGTCTTCAAACCATACTACTTTCTCAAAATATATTAAATATCAGCATAGTTACACTTTACCAATCAGTCAGAATTATTGGCAATACTTGTTTGAAATCTTGCATTAGAAGTGCGTTTTCAGAACATATTTATTTAGGTCATAAATTTTATTACAAAAATGAAAAACCCCTTAGAAAAATATCTCCTACTGTCATGGGCGAAAATTGTTCTTATACCCATCTTATTTTTTTCCTCATATTATTTAATTTTTTTGCATGATGTTATTTAAATTAATTTTTTTACTATTTTCCGCACATATTTAATTAATTACAGCGATTTTTATAATTTGTTTATAATTACTTTCAAGATCGCTTCATGTTTTAAAATTTAACCTTTAAGGGGACACAGTACCTTTTAAACTTCTTTTTCAATTTTGAATAATACTGTAATATACTTAAATAAAATGTCACTACAGATATTAGGTACTTTAACCCCTTAACGCTCGAATTAAATTACGGTTGAATAATTTAAATTGCTTATTGGCACCACTTTTAGGAAAAAGAAATAGTCACCTTATTTAATGACAGTAAAAACGATACTAAAATATAGCCAATTTCACTATTTTATAAAACTGGTGGGAATCAAACAATTTGAGTAAAAGACACAGCCCGAGAATATCTCTGGAGCGAGAGTTAAGGGGTTAAAGCAAATATAATTTCATATAATTTCAAAAAAAAAATCTTGTGGAATAGCTAAAATTTAACTAAAATTTAAATTAAAATATATATATATTTTTTAAATCCCTACTACTTTTTTAAATATGAATATTTTTGCTTCAAAATTTTTTCCATAATCCTAAAAACACACTACATAAAATTGTGCATGGATTTAACATTCAAGGTTATAGTTATTTTTTTTTTTTAAGAATTTCAATTATTTTTCCTTGATTTTTTACTACACAAAAGAGAAAAAAGATTGATATTAAATGTAATATCCCATACATCTAAAAATGCATGCACAGTTTTATGTAGTATAATCTAAAAAATATAGAAAGAAATTTGAAGCAAAAATATTTATATTTAAAAAAGTAGTAGGGATTTTAAAAAATTAAAATTTTTTTTAATTTAAATTTTAGTTAAATAGGCTGTTCTACAAGATTTTTTTTATTATTATATGAAATTATATTTGCTTTATAGTACCTAATATCTGTAGTGACATTATATTTAAGTATATTACAGTATTATTCAAAATCGAAAAAGTAGTTTATAAGGTTCTGTGTCCCCTTAACTGATGGGACTAAAATTTGTCACACAACTGATGTGATCCGGTCTCTCAGACCCCTCGAATAAAATGAATAAAAAAAAATAACTCAAATGGTTGAATTTACTTAAATTTTGTCCTAGCAATATCGTTGTACTTCTCTTAGGAGCATGTGAATTAAATTGCATGAAAAAAGTATTTTATTCATATTATTTAACTTCAGTACAGAAAAGTAAAAAGCTGTAAAAGTGTTTACAGCTGGGAGTCGCGGGGTCTGGGAGACCGCGTGACATCAGTTAAAGGTTAAGTACTATGGTGTTGAGATGCAACGCAGGAAATACATAAGAGGTATATTCTATTTTGAAACAAACATAAGGATTATTAAATATTTATAGAGATATATATATATAGTATCGCCGTGCAATTTAATACAATAAGAGGGATTTATTTCCAATAGGAAAAACTGCAAGTTTACAAAATATTCCGAAACAAATATTCACGATAACACAAACCCTTATGCTTTCGAGATTTCTTTTCATACTCTATATCTATCATCTAAATCCAAAAAAAAAAAAAAAAAAAATATGATGTTTCTCAAAGATAAATTTCAATTTGTTACTATTAAAAAAATCACTTCAATAATATACTCTGTAAGATAATTAAATGGCACTCTTGTTACAAAAAATCAAAATTTGTATGTAAAATTATATCACTAATATAAAATAAGGAATTCGCAAGAAAAGAACTTACTTGTGCAAAGTTATATAAAAATTAGATTTTTTAAAACTTATACTGAACAATTTTTTTAATATGTTGCTCAGATGATACGAGCTATTTAACAATCATTAACAAAATTGTAAATATTCTTTTTTAATAGCATGCAGGAAACATTAATTCTATAATTTCAAAACTTCTTTACATCTTACCAAATCTTTGAAACTGTTGTATATTTCACGTAAATAGTATTATTCAAACAATAAATAGATTATTTAGTACATGAAACTTTAATTTATAAAGTAAAGATCTATATGAGAATTAAATATATTTATTAATACTGAAAATCATATGCACTCATTGAAAAGCGTCAGAAATAAGCAAACAAATCTTTTCACACAAAAAATATTTATTTGATAAAAAAAAAAGACAAAAATATTAAAAATGCAAATTAGTCTAATAAGAATAATTTAAATAATGAATAAATAATAATATATATGTAAGAACGTTCTGTGAATTATCATTCCAAACCAGTGGAATACCTTACCTTGGTGCAAATATCCAAAATTGTAACAGCTAATCCAGTTTGAGGGAAACATTTTTTTTAACGATATGACGATAACGCTATTTAAAAAATATATGCGTATTCACATTTTTTTTACCATTATTCACATATATTATATATTCACATATCACATTCACCATATTTCACACATTTTTTATTTTTATAGATATGCTATATTCTTTTGAATATTTGGTGAGTCTTGAATAAAAACAATCGTAGAAATATTGAAATTTTTATATTTCCATATGAAAAATATAATTTCCAATTGATTATTTTTTCTTCGATCTCCATTTACAAGCAGGTACCGACAAACCATTCTAATAAACAGAATATGTAACAAATAAACTTCCGTCTAGCATCTATAAAATGAAGGCACAAAGATATAAAATACAGACATCCGATCACTATGCTAAAAAACATTTTCGCTAACGACTAACACACCAACGGACGTAAATGTAGATGTGCATACTATTTCACAAAACAAAGTAAATACTGCGTCACCACTTTCTCTTCATTAAATGATACGCTCACTTTCTGAGTCAGCTTCGATTTACAAGTAAGAGAATTCAAAGTTCAAATCTTCAATCAATGTAATGTTTTGGAAATAAAGCAGAAACTTTTAATGCGTTATAAGATTATACGACGATTGACGATTCCATTTATTATGTGAATAACAAATGTCATTATAGAGATTTCGGATTGAGGAAAAATATATCGTCACACTTTCAAATAATTTATCAAATGTTGATAAATTTAAAAGCAATTTTTACACTTCAGACAAATTTACTCTACTGGGATACTTTAATTCACTTTCGCCAATCCGTTGAATAAAAGCCGTTGCCCGCCAAAACAGTAATAGTCAAATCCGGTCGCGTTCTTCTCGCGCACCGTTCATGCTTGCAACAACAAACAAACCTACTCACTTCAGTTCGTTTTACTTGGTGAGTGGTTCAAATGGCTGAATTTCTGAAATGTCAAATTGCAAGTGTCTTAAATTCAGACATATAATCATAATTCTAACATTTTTTTTTCAGTTCATTTATGCTATGATCATAATAAGACGTTTATGTGTCTTAAATTTAGACATCTATCATGTCTGAAATTTTATTTTCAGACATTTCAGTGTCTTAATTGCTTTTTCAGTCACATATGTGTTTGAATTTAAGACGCCTCTATTTGCAGTGTATGGCTTTTAGAATTATACTCGCTCCATAGCTGAAGCGGCTTTTCCGAAACTTTGAAGTCATTTTTCTCTAAATGACGCTTTTAGGCACAACGCGCAGGATATCTCAAAAAGTCTCAATATTTTTTCATGAAATTTTCAAAATATATGTTTCATGTTTGTCTGCAGAAACGGAAGCTAAAATTTCCTTTTTATTGTTAAAGAAAATATATTTTTAGGTGATTATACTGTTGAAATTTTTAAAATTTTGTATTAGCTAAACACAAATTTGTATTAAAAATATAAAAAAGCTTTTAATAGAAATATATTTAGGTTCATAGTAATTACTACAATATAAAGTATAATTGGGCACCAAAAGTTTCATTCTAGTTGCAAAATTACTTTTGTTATCCTGCACGAAAGCTGTCATACCAATTTTCTGCTCGGCAAATTTCTGACAGTTTGAAGCCCCCTATAAATATTAATTTTGCATCTTATAATTTTTTAAATATATGAAATGAAAGAACATACTTACTATCTTAAATACCATATCTTATATACCTATACTTATATCTTTTTAAAATCATATAAATTTTACGATATTAAATGTCGAAAGAGTTCTTATTTTTAATTTTATCCTGTGAGAGTTCTGAGACCCATTAACAAAAATGTGTGTAGTCCATCGATTATGCATCTTTTCCAAACTTGCATCTTGTTTTTACCGATGATTCTGGTTTGCATTCATCCCCAACAGCACGGTAAAACTGAATTGAAATAAAGAAATGCTAGCACCACAAAAAAAGTATTTCAAAATTACAGTACACGTTAAGATAACTGATACGCTTTAAACTTTCAAAAATCCATTTTTAAAAAAAAATATGCAATTCTGAATCGAACAAACCTAACCGCAAGAAAATATTCAAATTAGAACCGGGTCAATTTGGAATTGAAAATGTGTACATTAACACAAATCCCGATTGATTTTTAAGTTTGAATGCGATTTTCTCAAAACTATGTTTGCTACTTGCGCGCACTTTTAAAAAGTAAAAGATCATATGCAGAAAAATAATTTCATTTACAGAGATATGCATAAAATGTTCATACTTACAACATCCACATTATATTTTGTAAATTAAACGGTGCAAAGTTTATTTGTTTCGATTACAAAATATTTTTTTTTAACGTGATACACATTAACACTAGAACGCCCGGAAGGAGTCAGATCGACTCCGACGAAATGATTAAATGCCAATTGGAGCCAAAAATGTTTTCATAAAATAAGTTAAATTTAAACCACTCAGAAATACGTTAAATAAATCAGTTAAATAATTTTAAATAAAAATTCTGGTGTGAAATATTTTTTTGAAACTTGGGTAAAATTTCCGGGCGTTCTAGTGTTAAAAAACACACTATAACAACAAAAAACAAAATTATCTTCATTTAATTGTCAAAACAGTAAGTGGAAATTATAGATAAGTTCATTTTATACATATTTGTGAAAAAAATTGAAAATGATTTTTTCCAAAGTGCTTGCAAATCGCAAAAAACAAACAAACAAACAGTTTTAAGAAAAGCGCACACGAAGTATACTTGTTAAAGTACACATATTTAATTTGTGAACAAACCAGTTCTAATTTAAATATTTTTATGCGGTTGGTTTTGTTCCATTCAGAATTGTATAAATTTTAAAAAATAGGAAAAAAAAAACCCCGATTTTTTGAAGGTTTAAAACCCAGAGTCTCTTTAAACAATTTGACCATATTTAAAGTAATTAATTTATTATATGTATTAAAATTCAGATATTTAATGCAAGCTAAAACAAACCATATACTAATTAATACATTCGTTTGTAATTGGGAACCAATACATCCACTAATGCAGCAGCCTATTTTTTTATACGCAAAAATACGTAGTCATTATAATATAAACTTTTAAAATCAAATACAAAACCGACTCCTAAAACTACAACAAAATAAAATACGTTACTTGATGAAAATCGCTGAAAATGAATATTTTAAAGATGTCTATTTTTTTGGGTTTTTGTTTATTTTCTAAAAAAGTAATGAACAAATTTCGATGAAATTTAAATAAGACGAATTCGAGAGTATTCTCTTTCAATAAAGAAAAATCACATGAATCGGTCGCGTAGTTTCGGAGTACTCGGTGAACATACATAAAAACATATATACGCGTCGAATTGAGAACCTCCTCCTTTTTTTAAAGTCGGTTAAAAATGAAGTTTCTCAAAGTAATTAAATATAGACTATAATGTGCACATATTTTTTAATGTTGTCCTTTACCAAGACTATTATGACAAGAAACAGCATGAATTGTTGTTTTAATGTAATAAAGATCCTAATAACTATTCAGTTAAAGAGTTAAACGACGAGCGAACAGGCAGAGAAACCAACATAGTAAAGTCATAAGCACATTTTAGTTATGATAATAAATGTTAGATAAAATATACTTTTCAAAGAAAAAAAATATTAACCGATTTTTAAAAAAATGCGCTAAAAAGAATTAAATAATTCTTTAAAATTCTCTAATGACGAAATATTTTCCAATAACTAAAAATCCGAAATCATGTGTCGGCATAAAAATGATAAATTTAATATGTACAATCTAATACCCACCAAACATGGATTTTCGAGAGAATATTTTTTACAAGAGATGAATTTTCAGGCTTATCATTTAATTGACGGATATATACATATAAAAAGTAATCAATTACTTTTTGAAGTTCGGTGCTAAAGAAACCCGATCGATAATGATTACGCAGCTAATTTGCTGAAGGAATATATTATTTCCGTCTTTGTATCATCTTTTCCATCTTCACTTTATTCATGGTACTAGGGACAACATATTCGCAGTTCTTACTGTACTTAAGGTAGTTTAGCACCGAACTTCAAAAAGTAATTGATTACTTTATATATATATATATATCCGTAAATTAAATGATAAGCCTGAAAATTCATCTCTTGTAAAAAATATTATCTCGAAAATCCATGTTTGGTGGGTATTAGATTGTACATATTAAATTTATCATTTTCATGCCGACACATGATTTCGGAATTTTAGTTATTCGAAAATATTTTGTCATTAGAGAATTTTAAAGAGTTATTTAATTCTTTTTAGCGCTTTTTTTTTAAGTTGGTTAATATTTATTTTTGAAAAGTATATTTGTGGAGCAAACATGCAAACCATGCTTTCTCCTTCAGATACATATTTTCAAAAAACACAAAAAACTGATAAATAAAAAAATAACTTGTATTTAATTCTCATTTTTATTGTGTATTTTTATTAATGTTTATTAGAAAGAATTGCAAGCATACCTAAGATATTAAACATAAAACAAATTAATAAAATGCATTTAATATTTGGAGAAATCACGTTTTGACCGAATTCAGAGGAGGAAACATGTTTTAATTGTTTGACAAGTGGATAAAACGCTTTTTGAATGAAATAAGTTCTAACTCACAAATAATACAATAGCATTATTTTATTTGAATAAATACCGAATTTCAGTTGATTATTGTTAAAATAAAATGACAGATTATGGTACCTAGCAGTATTCATTAAATATTTACTAAATAAATACTCGTTTGCCAGAAATTCACTTCAAATTTTAAAACCAATATCTTCATCTAGACAGTTATACACATATCCCTCTTCTTTATTGCAGGCTTATCAATCATGGATAATGTGGTTGTATCATTTGAATATATCATCAGGTTGATTTTGCCACTGTTCACTATACATTACCTTCACAAGTTTTTTAACATCTTTGTTCTTTTCAACTGGTATGGCGTGGCTAAGAGGAAGATATTCTAAAACAACCCTTTGAACAAGACAACAGTAACTCCCTTTTTAAGAAGATTTACATCATATTCTTCATTTAGATCTTGAAATCTATAATTCTGGAAGCCTTTAACTTTAACAGTTCTCTTATTTTTTTTCTAAAACAATCCGTTTCAATTGTGATATGTATGGTAGGTTTCGAAAGTACACATTAAGTGACAACTGTGATTGGCTAACTGGAGAAATCACTGCTTGATTGAATGCAGGCTTTGGAGGAAACACTCTTTGATTGAAACGTCAAGTTTTAAATTGATTTATAATCGGAGAAAATTTTTTTTAGTAAAAAATACCATTTATTTCTGTGCAATTTAACACAGAGTTCATAAAAATAACAATAACTCATTTTTTATTTTTTTGTGAGAAAACACGGTTTGAATGTTTGCTCCACATTTTATTTCCTACTTTTTAGTTATTAATAAAGTAATACTTAACTAACCTGATTCCAATATATGCTGAATAAATAAACAATTTCTAATACAAATTATAATTCAGCAAAATTATTCATTAGAAATAAATAGTTTTTAATAAAATCTTTGTATTTTCATTATAAGAAATATGGTTTTATTAGGATTTAGTATTTAAAATATAGTTGTTTTAAAAAAATAAATTGCATTCATAACAGTCTACATACAAGAATAATTATTTAGTAGAATTATAGCGACTAGAATACATAGTGTGGAAATCGGCTATCTTTGTAGTACTTAAAAAAGCGCTAAAATATTGTATCCCTTAAATATGTAACGATGCTGCTGCAATATATAGATAGAAGCGACATCTGCAGGATATTTTAACCAACTGCAAGGTATTGCTAGTCTATACAATGTAATACTAGTAACACGAAAATAACTCAGATGTCGCTGCGGTCGACACTTGGCATTTTAGCAGTATCGTCACACATTTAAGGGATAACATTTTTTAGCACTCTTTGGATAGCATATTTCCACACTAGGTATTCTAGACGCTGTAGTAGAATTCTCTTGACTAGAAGCAAAACGCAGAATATATAGTAATCTTTGTATTGAATCTTCACGGATGTTACAAATTGGTTCAGATTGGAGGATATTCCATCTGTGTTTTGATCACGTGATCAAGGTAAAAACGTCTAGCGTAAAGAAGGGAAGGCTCCGTAGACGTGTAATGTAAATCCCCGCTAGCCAATGAAACAGTGCATCAGGCAAAGCAGTAGCATCTTCCCTTCTTATTAGTTAGAATTTACTTGGGTAAATTACTGGTATCACGTGACTTTTTTCAGCCTCGAACCCATATTTGGAATATCCTCCATTCTACATTATTCTTTTCCAATAAACTCCAACACCTGTTTGCTCAAGTAGGGTGCCTTTATAGGAATGGTGTGACAAACGATGCTCATAGTATGTTTAGGCAGACGTGTTTGTCCAAACTATGGCAAGCCTAAGCATTTTCTATTCCAGAATGCGACGATACTTGCTTGGACAAGTTCGTTTATACGAGTGGTAGGCATCGTAGGTAGGTAAAGTAGCTTGGCGATAATGGCAGGCTCGTCAAGATGACTGCCGATTACCTTTTGTCCAGAATCGTATAAACCAATCAATTTTATACCTCGTTGTGTCGCCACTCTCGTATCATGGTTCCCTATACTCAGGCGGTAACGACTTCGGAAATGAGCGGCAGTAATTGACTATATTCAAAATCTGGGTTCGAGGCTGAAAAAAGTGACGTGATACCGGTAATTTACACAAAGAATTTTTAACTGATAAGAAGGGAGGCTACTACTGCTTTCCGCATGAACTGTTTCACTGGCTGTCGGAGATTTACATTACGTCTACGGAGGCTTCCCTTCTTTACGCTAGAAGTTTTTACCTTAACCACGTGATTATAACGTAGATGGAGTATCCTCCATTGGATGTTTAGTTCGAATCTGATAACTGCAGAGAGTACCGCTACACATAAGAAGGCATTTTACGATGCAGAGACATATTGGAGGCCTTTGCTGTGTGCACTGACTCATGAGGCCACTTTTCTCTGATCATATGCTTAAGGGGACAAGGGACCTTAAAATAATTTTTTTTTTATTTTTTGTAAATTTCACCTTAAATATTATTCAAGGGTACATTATATGCATTATAGCATGCATTTATCACAAAAAAATAAAAAAAAAATTATTTTTGAGAAAAAAAGGGAATTTTACGTGTCGTCTTAGAAATCTTCGAAATGTCGCTTGCGCATTCCATATCAATGAAAATCCCCAATATTTTTTATAAAAGTCTGTTTTATATATATAAATAAAACAGAGCATCGAATTTTATATAGTTAAATTTAAAGGTAAAAAAAAAAAAATGAAAATTTTTAAACATTTTTCGAAAAAATTTCCAAATTTCCAAATTTTTCATTTTTTTTATTTTTACTTTTTGTAAATTTCATCTTAAATATTATTCAAGGGTACATTATATGCATTATGGCATGGATTTATCACAAAAAATTTTTTTTTAAATTTATTTTTATGAAAAAAATGGAATTTTACGAGTCGTCTTAGAAATCTTCGAAATGCCCCCTGCGTGTTCCATATCAATGAAAATCCCCAATATTTTTAATAAAAGTTTGGTTTATATATATAAATAAAATAGAGCATCGAATTTTATATATTTGAATTTAAAGGTTTAAAAAAAAAATTTGAAATTTTTTCGAAAAAATTTCAAAATTTTTAATTTTTTTTTTTTTTACTTTTAAATTCAAATATATAAAATTCGATGCTCTATTTTATTTATATATATATAAAACAGACTTTTATAAAAAATATTGGGGATTTTCATTGATATGAAATGCGCAAGCGACATTTCGAAGATTTCTAAGACGAAGCGTAAAATTACATTTTTTTCATAAAAATATTTTTTTTTGTGATAAATGCATGTTACATTGCATATAAAGTACCCTTGAATAATAATTAGGTGAAATTTACAAAAAATAAAAAAAAATATTTTTAAGGATCCCCTTAAGGGCACTTTGCTACAGCGTTTAGAATACATAGTGTGAAATATGCTATCCAAACAATGCTAAAAATTTGTATTCCTTAAATGTGCGACGATACTGCTTAAATCCAAAGAGTCGATAGCAGTGACATCTCCGGGATTTCCGTGTTACATTGTATAGACTAGCAATATTCTTGAAGTTTTAGATAATATCCTGCAGATGTCGCTGCAATCTTTATATTTAAGCAGCATCGTTGCGCATTTAAGGGATACAATATTTTAGCGCTTTTTTAAGTATTACAGGGATAGCCGATTTCCACACTATATATTCTAGGCGGTATAATATGGTACTTAAGGTGGTTGGTAGAGGCATAAAAACCAAGCAGAATGGCAGTCATAACTCAAAAAACCCATTTTTTGAGTTGTGACACTTTTGAAGCAAGTGTGCGATATGTCTGTGCATAAAAAAGGGCTTTCCTATGTGCAGTCAAAGTGCTCCCTCTTCAGTCAGGAAAAGCAAAAAGAAAGATGTTAGCAAAAACCGCGCCATGCTTCAATAAATAGGCTGCAGCAATCTAATTCCCATAAAGGCAATAACGGTATCGGAAATGAGCGGTGATGATTGAATTTCGAGTCCGAATCTGATTACTTATGTTACAGGCTGCCTCTATGTGAGAGTGGAAACGTTCGATTCTCAGACTGTGTTTTGACAGATTCTTTTCTCCAAACTATAGCAAACCTAGGTATTTTCTATTGCATATATTGGTGATAGTCATCTGAACGAGTTTGATTATACGAGTGAGAGAAGTAAACAAGCTTGACGATAATAGCTGGCTCTCCAAGATGCTTGACGATTCGCTTTTGTCCATAATCGTCTCAACCAATAAAATATTATACCCACTATGTCGTCAATTTCATATCGAGGAACCCTAACTGAACAAAATCTAAAATCATTCTGATAACCGAAACTGAATCTAAAGACAATGTCTCTCTACACTGTTAAAAATATCGTGAAAAATTACCTCTGTTTATAAGGGCTATCTATTTTCTGACCAATGAGAACACTACATAAACGCCTACGGGTCGTTCTCATTGGTCAGAAAATGGATAGCCTTTAAAAACAGAGGTAATTTTTCACGATATTTTTAACAGTGTAGATAGCAAATCACTCTGCTGCGTACTGACATATGAGGTGCTTTGTGCCTTCAGCACAACAGGCACCCTTATACACAAGCACTTGTGCTCTGATACAAGAGGGATCTTAAAAGTATAGCGCCTAGAATATATAGTGTGGAAATCGGCTATCCCTGTAATATTTAAAAAAGCGCTAAAATATTGTATCCCTTAAATGTGCAATGATACTGCTGCAATATGCAGATCGCAGCGACATCTGCAGGATATTTTCTACAACTGCAAGAAATTGCTAGTCTATACAATGCAATACTAGTAATACGAAAATCTCGCAGATGTCGCTGCGATCGACACTTGATATTTTAGCAGTGTCGTCGCACATTTAAGGGATACAAATTTTTAGCACTGTTTGAATCATAGAGAAGAGATAGGGGTGGAGAGTGCTTTGGTAACCCTAAAGTATCTCCAACATAATAGTCACGTGACTATGGTACGCCCTAAAAGATTTCTTTCCTGCTGGAATCACTTCCAGTAATGTATTTCTATGGAACGTCAAAAGCAATAACTAGTGGATGAAATTAAATTAAGTTTAAAATGGTTATTTACTGCTGTGCTTACGGTTGTAAAGAAAGTTTTGTTAAAGGAGGAGTATAAAATTTCACTCATAAGTTATATTTCTTCTGTTATATTTGTTTTTATGTGAAATTAATTATTATTCTCTATTAACAGGGCATGCTAAACTTCAATTGTGTTCCTATTATTCTTTTTTTTTTTTTCAAATTAAATATCGATAAAATATCTATGCAAAGTGTTTCAAATTGCAATTTAATGTTAGATTTCTTCTAATAGCTTTATATATAGGCATAAAAATATGTTACATTCGTTTCTTTTATTATTTTCTTTGACGATTCAGAATTACGAATTTGGCGCCTGACTTTATCGCCAAGTTCTACCATATGTTTGCGAAATCAAAATAAACAAATTACAGTATCGTTAAATTGAAGTGAGAAGCTTCTTTTACTATTTTAAAACAAATTTTAAGTTGCTTTGTTTCATTTCGTTCATATTTTTTGCATTAGTTTACACCATAGTTCCATTTGGTATATTTTAAATTTATTTTGTTGCTTTGAAATTGTTTTGACTTGAGCATGTCGTTTATAAATTTATAAAATATGAGTAATAAACAAGTTTTTAATATTGTGTAGTTACTTTTTTCGCTGAATTCTACAAAAGCTTTTTTTAATTCTGTCGTGTATTTTATTTATTTATTTATTTATTTTGTTAATTTTAAAGTAAAACTTATGATTAATTGCTAAAAATAAATTAAAAAAAATTAGACACTGACAACAATAACATTAGGGGAAAGGGGAGGGGGCTTCGAAGAATGATAACCTATGATACTGTATAGTCGTTCAAAAGGATCTCAAGATTTGATCCTGGCAGACAGACAGACAAAGCATATTATTTAAAACGAAGTAAAAAAGGTAATAAAAGCCACAGTATTGGGAAGAAAAGTGTGTGGGCAATATATCAGTAAAGTATTTTTACACAAAAGTAAAGAAATTATTCTATTCACACTAAAGAAATTATTGATTCTATGGTTGATTACAAACAATACTTAAAAAATTTCAGTTGAAATAATAAAAGGTTATTAAATTAAATACTAAATTCACGACTTTTATTTGGAAATTAAAAACAAACAAATCACTCAAGTGATATGCCTTATTTACAGATTTGGCATATGCAAGAAATATTTAAATGTGTTTAATGCAATAAAAATCTGTTTATGCTGTAACTGAAAAAAAAAATCGCATTTTGATGAGTTTAAAATAATTTTAAATTAAGTGCAACTTGGAATTTAAGGTAATAGCAATTTTTTTAAATCAATTCTTTGATTCATTGAAAATTTAATGCACAACACTGGCTTGAAAACAAAATTATATTTACATAGCTCACATATTTAAATGATATATGCAATAGCAAATAACGAAAATTTGTTTCAACAAATTATTATATAATTTTGTAATTTTTTCTGCATTTCACATGCATAACCTGTATTGATTAGATTATTTCTTTTATAATTTTTCACGATCGTTTTTTCACGATTTTGATATTGCCAAACAAGTGATAACCCGCCAAATCTGGAAACCTTTATATCAGTAGGACCGGTCATGTTGAGGCGTAACCCTCGGGAACTCAAGGCCGTGACACTCCCTGAAAGACAGAGGGGGGGGGGGGGACAATGTTTCTGTCCAGTGTTCAGTAGGACGATAATGTTTTTAAAAATATATATTCATTTTCAAATACCTGTTAAAAGAATTACACAAAAATGTTAGGTGATAAAAAATTAATGAACGCAAAATTAAAAAGTTCAAAAAGTAAATTATTAAAATGCATTTTTAGAAAATATTTATAAACATATTAATCAGGATATTTAGAAAGGGTAAGTGAAGTTTTTGCTAGATTTTCCGAATATTTTTTATTGTGTTTTATTTTGGAAAGTGTATAAACATGAATGATTAATATACTACACATAACTATCTACATAATTGTATCTACATACTGTATTTAAAAGGTTGATTTTCAGCTGTTCGACAGCTACTTCCGATACTGGTTGATATCGATGTGGGCCTTCTGGTTTGGTTGATGAGAGAACTTCTTCTGTCAAGATTTCGCACTTTGAAAAGATCTATTATTTGTGTAAGAGTAACAATATGAAAAATGAACACTTCTAATCGGGTGACTTGTTCAAATAGGATTTGATTATTAAAGTTTTCATTAATTTTTTTTCTAATCATCAGAATTTGATGAAATTGAAACGGTACCACACGGGTGTCTTAGGCGCGCCACACACCAGGGAGACATGCGGCAGAAAAGTGTGAGGCATGCGACAATTTCACCCTGTTCACAAAGGAAAAACTCGTTTGAACAGTAGAATTTGCCTCATGTCTCACGATTATTGTCGCATGTCTCTCTGGTGTGTGGCGCGCCTTATACTTTCAAATAAAAAAAATATATCAAAATCGGTTCATATTTAGAAAAGTTATGCGTGAACAGGACCAAAAAATATATACAGGTCGAATTCATAACCTCCTTCTTTTTTGAAGACTGTTATAAAAAATTAAAAATCGCTTTTGTCTAGATTCGTCTTAACCAATCAAATATCTCCGTATGACTCCACTTTCCAACCGAGGAATCCTACCTAAAGAAAATCTGAAATCATTCTGATATGTAATTCGATAACCGAATCTGAATCTAAGGACAGTGTTATAGCGCCTAGAATATATAGTGCGGAAATCGGCTATCCCTGTAAAGCCGGAAACCCACATGCGGAAAAATACGACGGAATTGGACAGCGGAACGGCAAATTGACCCCATATTTGCCGCGTACAAATGCGAAAACGCAGCGGAATTGTAGTTAAACATGTTTTAACTTTTTCCGTTTTCCGCGACGGCATCTGTAGAAATCAACCGATAAGAACGCTTCTCATTATTTCGTCACTTGTTCTCACGTGCAGCCGATTTTTTTCTTTTTCTGAAAAACGCAAGTGCGATTCTCATTTCCAAGTCGGAAATTTGGCGTAGCGGAAAATTTGCCGCTGCAGATTTCCGTCTATTTTTCCGCATGTGGATTCCCTGCTTAATACTTAAAAAAGCGCTTAAAAATTGTATCCCTTAAATGTGCAATGATACTCTGCAATATGCAGATCGCAGCGACATCTGCAGGATATTTTCTACAACTGCAAGAAATTGCTAGTCTATACAATGTAATAATAGTAATACGAAAATCCCGCAGATGTCGCTGCGATCGACACTTGGGATTTTAGCAGTATCGTCGCACATTTAAGGGATAGAAATTTTTAGCCCTGTTTGGATAGCACATTTCCACACTAGGTATTCTAGGCGCTGTAGCAGTGTCGCTACATATAGCAATGCACTCTACTGTGTATTGACATATGAAGGCACTTTGTGACTTCAAAACAACAGGCACCCCTACTCAGGCACTTGTGCTAAAGCGTCTAGAATATACAGTGTGGAAATCGGCTATCGCAGTAGTACTTAGAAAGTGCTAAAATATTGTATCTCTTAAATATCAAACAATGTTGAAATCCAAAGAGTCGATCGCAGCGACATCTGAGGATATTTTCTAAAACTCCAAGACCATTTGGTCCAGAACACAGATTAAATATTTTACACAGATATGACAGAGGAGCAAAAACCCGTACCGGTGCGATTCTAGCGCCACTACTGAGAACAGGCGGGGACAAATGCGCGGAGCTTGTAAACATAAACTGTCACTATCAGACTTGTGCTATCACTGTCATGTTTTCCTGTTGTATTTTCTTTTGTACGATACTGACAGCTATTTGAATGTTTTTAATTTTTTCAAAAGCTCATTTCAGAGTTATATTTCTTGAATATAATTATTTTATATTTGCAAGTGCTCTTTTCAGAGCTGTTTTACTTGCAATTAATTATTGCAATCAAATTATTTTTATATCAAACTTACATAAAACCATTTTATAGGTAAAAATATTAACTGTATGCAACGTTTTACTGCAGATATCAAAATTAACTGAACAATTTAAAAATGTCAATCGTTGTTTAAAACTGAATTGCTTAGAATGTGCCAGTAAGTAGTATTTTAAAATGTGCTATATTTATTATTTTTGTAAATAATCACATATACGTCACTGAGGAATGTAAAAGTGACTTTACGACACTATTTATAACTTATGATATTAAATTTTACAAGTATGAAGCTATTTAAATATCTGTGTTTAAATTATTATAAAAAAGGGCTAAATCTTTAAGAAGTAATGTGTAAGTACATATTTTCGGTGATTATTTGTAAAATTCCTAGTATCTGCTTGATAAAATAAAACACGTTTTATGTTTTTAACAACAACAAACGTAAACAAATGCCGAAATCGCTCGCTAGCGACGCATAAAAAAAAAAAAAAAAGATAGGTACTATACAAATAAGACGAGTAACAACTACCTGTTGCGGTACAGCGCCTAGAAGATACAGTGTGGAAAACGGCTACAAAATAGTGCTAAAAAATTTAATCCCATAAATGTACAACGATGCTGAATAACAAGATGTCGATCGTAGCGCCATCGTAGTGATTTAAAAATTATAGTCATTCTAAAAGAGACTCTTTAACCTATTTCACGTCATTCCTTAACTAAATTAGCTTATAACAGACAAAAATATCTTATATTTATAGTTTCCGATATTTAACATTCTATAATTTTTGAAAGCACAGGGTTTATATTGAAAAGAGTTACGAGATGGCGCTCGTATCAGCATATTGCCGCTGAGCATTGTTGGAGATTTATGGGATACAAGTTTTTAGCACTTTTTAAAGTATTATAGGAATAGCCGTTTTCCACATTGTATCTTCTAGGCGCTGTAGTTGCGGCCTGCCCGAAACGTTTGCGACTGTTGTTACTAGAGGCTCTGAAGTTGCGATTCGGTTACCATTGATCTTATGGAAGAGTCATATCTGTATGAGATATTTAATCTGTGGTCTAGACGATGTTATAATACAATGATTACATAGAAATTTGAAAATATAACGCAGATGTCGCTGTGATTGGCTCATTGGATTTCAGCCTCATTGCACATTTAAGGGATACAATTTTTTAGCGCTGTTTGGATAGTAGATTTCCATACTATTTATTCTAGGCGCTGTACTTGTGCTCTGAGACATGAGGAACTTTAAAGGTTGATTTTCAACTTTTCGACACCTGCTTCCGATATCGGTTTGTATCTATGTGGGCCTTCCGGTTTGGTGGATGACAGAACTAGGTCGGGATCCAGATAGGTATTTCGCTCTTAGCGAAACGAGATCGGCCAATTAGAAGCCTGCATTTTATCAAACAGCAAAAAGTTCGCAAAACTTCTTATTGGTCAATATCGTTTCGCTAACAGCGAAAATTCTATCTGATCTCGATCCTTGCCCAGCTAAGTTTTCACACTTTGAAAAGATCTCGTATCTTTGTAAGAGTAACATCATGAAAAATGATCGCTTATAATGGAGGATATTCACGAGCCGTTAATTCCCAAATTGGCTCAGCCGAGCTCAGCAATCTGATTGGCTAAAACTGATATTTATATAGTAGAAAATTATATTTATTTCTTATGAAGTAGTGTAATGTAAAATAAAATGCAATTATAATGACTTATATCGATTTATTTTGTTAAATTTGATCAAAATCACAGTAAAGTAATCCAAAATATTAATATTAACGAACAATCAGATTGCTGACCTCGGCTGAGCCAATTTGGGAATTAACGGCTCGTAGGATATTCCATCTCCGTTTTGATCACGTGGTCAAGGTAAAAACTTCTAGCGTAAAGAAGGGAAGGCCCCGTAGACGTGTAATATAAATCCTCGCTAGCCAATGAAATAGTTCATGAGGCAAAGCAGTTGCATCTTCCCTTCTTATCAGTTAGAAGTTTCTTGGGTAAATTACCGGTATCACGTGACTTTTTTCAGCCTCGAACCCATATTTGGAATATCCTCCATTGGGCGACTGCTTCAAAAAGGATTTCAATTTTAAAGTTTTTATTAAAAAAATTGTTCTAATCATCAGATTTTGATGAAATTAGAATGGGACCACACGGATGACTTACACTTTCAAACAAAAAAAAAAAAGAATTACCAAAATCGGTTCATATTTGCGGAAGTTATGCGTGAACAAAGCCAAAACATATATACAAGTCGAACTGATAACCTCCTTCTTTTTGAAGTCGGTTAAAAATTATGTAAACCGTTATAAGTACACACTTAGAGCTCGTTCAGAGACCGAAACACGGGTAACTCGGAAAATTGGGGAATGACGTCATATTGGTTTCTCGGTGTAAGGTTGGGTAAAAACGGCTCTGAACGCTTTCGGGTAAAGTTCCGTGATTTTTTTATTTACATTTACAAACATGGCGGCAGCTGCACTTTCGACAGTGCAAATAGATTCAATTATCACCTTTTTTTAGATGGGAAACTGTTCCAAAAGTTAATTTTTATGGGGAATACTATCGCAACAAATATGTATCACACACTGTTAAAAATATCGTGAAAAATTACCTCTGTTTTTAAAGGCTATCTATTTTCTGACCAATGAGAGCGCTTTATAGGCGTTTATGTGGCATTCTCATTGGTCAGAAAATTGATAGCCTTTAAAAACAGAGGTAATCTTTCACGATATTTTTAACAGTGCAGGTTTTGCTAGCCATTTTAGGCTTCCAAGCGTGAACTGATTTGTCATATGCAAAATTTACATTTATCTTCTAACTTATCTAAAAGTTAAACTTAGACTTAGATATGTTTTTATTATTATTTTTGTAATATGAAAAAACAGTAACAATGTGCGATAAAACTGATCAAAATAGTGCTATTTCGATTAACAGTCACAGTTAAGCTATAAAATGGTAAACAAATCAGATTTCCCAACCATGTGATCACTTTACCCAACAAAATTTTTCAGGTAATGTGGGTTCCCCGAAATCTTTTTAATCTCCGGCTCTGAACGCTACGGGGAACTCGGAAAAAGTCACGTGATGTCGGTCTCTGAACGCTTCGGGTTACCCAGGGTGCGGTCCGTGAACGCGCTCTTAGAGAGTTGAAGAAAACTCTCCATTAAATCCTTTGATTTTGTTAATACGATTTTTCGAACATCGCTAATGGAAAGAAAGCCACCATCTTCTACTTAATGCCGCTCGTCACTCAGTTTCCGAATTCCCCTCTGTAATGTTAAGTCTATGGGCGTTTGATGCATTCTTATATTTAAAATATCTCCTCGGGATATTAATATTTTTAATTTCTGTTTTCTGTGTACTCTTAAAGGATGCCTCTTTTTTTCTTAGTTGGTCAAAATATTTCTAAAATCTGTGCTTAATTTAATATTTTATGTGTTAAAAGGTGACGAACTGCGGGTAACATTTTAACACTTCATATAAAATAAAGCATAGATTTTAGATATATTTTGAGAAATAAGAAAAATAAAGAGACATCCTTTAAGAAGAGTACATAGAAAAAATAAGTTAAAAATATTAATTTCCAGAGGAGATATTTTAAATATAAGAATGCATTAAATGCTCATAGACTTAACAATACCGAGGGGAATTCGGAAACTGAGTGACGAGCAGCCTTAAGCAAATTTTTCAAAACCTTAAAATCCAATCCAAGTCTTGATGTGTTTCATTATGAGTAAGGAGATACAAACATCATAAACTTTCGACAGTTTTCGATCTTAGAAGATTATGTGCATCAAGTGCCTTAAAATAGATGAATAATGATAACAGGTTTAGAGTTCTAATAAAAAAAAAAAAAAAATGAATGGCATTTTAGTGTTAATGTTAGAATTAATTTTTTTGAAAATTCTCAAAATCATATTTTTAAATGGTTTCTTTAGACATTAGTAAAAATTACAGAGGTATAAAGTATAATTTAAACTCTTTGAATTACTGAAGGTATTATTGTTTTCATCCGAATCATCGATTAAAACTAAGGTGGATTCTAGTTTGAATTTTTCAAAGTGATTTATATCGCTTTGTTGGTAGTATTCTTAATACAGAATTTTAACAATAAAAAGAAATAAACAAACCTAATTTATGGTACGCTGAATAATAATAATAACTTAGCATTATATAAAATTCATATACACTGCACTGCATGTTTTTTTTGTAAGAACCGATTATTATTGTATGTATGCGTTCTGTGGCTTGTGTGGCAGGCAGTCTTTGTATTTTAGAATATTTTCGAAGCCACTAAAAAATCATTTTCAAACATTTATTTTTAAATATTTTTCATACGAAAGCTTAGTAGTTGGCTAAAGTCACTTGAAAGAAATTTTAAATCTAAATCCAAGCTTTCTCCCTGTCAGATTTAAAGTCTCAAAATTCTGGTACTCCAAGTTACCTGTGAATTATACCTCTGGAGGTGCCTTGCCAGGTGAAGGTCTCGTTACCTGACCAAGGTTTCAAATTACGAGATCAACATGAGTAGCAATGTGCAGGTTCCAAACAACAGTATATAAATGTTAAGCTACCGGTATAACACCGTTCACAACTAAGCAATAGGCACTGCCTATTCGATCTAGGCGCTCGGTAGGTTTATTGCCACTACGCGGCGATTAAGTGGTCACCCGCCCCGATACCAGGTATCAAACCCGTTCAGCTGGGGCTTCCCAGCAGGTAGGGGCCTGGTCATCGGTTAGATAGAAAGAAAAAAGTCTCAAAATTCTGAGAATTTTTAATGTACATTAAAATACAAGTGTATTTCTATTTCGAAGCGAATAAATTCTGTAGATTTTAAAATTTATGGGAAATGTTATTTCTAATTGTGTCACAAACATACGAGATGCCAAGCGGCGAGATTAAAAAATTTGAAATCTCTGTTTTAAAGGGGTTTTGTTTGTGCAAGCAGCTACATTTATGTTTCAATAGCATCGTGCGACCACGATTACAGTATTGCAGGTTTTTCTGACGACTGTGAAGTGAAGGATGTTTAGGAACGTTCACACAAGCGAGAAAACTTAAAGGAACAACTATAAAAAGGAGTTTTATGTTAACGTTAGGGTCAAGGATAATTAAATTTTAGGGGTTAAATATTGCAATTATTTAAATTAAGTTTATTAACGGGGAATTGTACACATGTAAACGCAGAAATCGCGATTGAGATTTAAATGTCGCATTTACTATGTGACATACACGTCGCGACGTACAAAAGTTTGTAAAATTTGAACGGGAAATAAAAATTTTAAATGGGAAAAAAATTGAATGAAAGGTAAATTTTGCAAAACTTAAAAAAATAAAGTGGAAGAGCGGACCGTCAACAGGGATTAAATAAAGTTACATGAAGACTTTAACAATAAGTCGTATTGTAGAAACCGTAAACCCGGTGCAAAAAATTAGATACAGATAAACAAATAACAAATTACACAGATATAATACTTGAAATAAAGAGCATATTGATAAAAGGAGAATGAGAAGACATTTTTGCAGATTGAATGAACCAAAATGCATACGTATATGGAGTTTAGATTTTAGCGTACACTCCACCTGAATAAAAAATATAAAGCAATTATATGTTAAACATGTGGATTAAAAGTAAAGTTTAATATTAGAATGAATAGAAATTAGAACTTAGACGCATGCGCTAACGTTGAAAGAAAACAAAAATTTATAATGAGTCACAGAATGATTCACATACTCTATCATCAATAAGAGACATGGAGAGTAAGTGTAAATAACAGCTATTGACAATTGACAGTGTATGGAAGTGGAAAAAAATTAAATGTATAATGTGTTAATTAAAAGAAATTTTACATATAAATATAAAAAAAATATGAATGACAGAATAATTATGGAAAACTGAAAACTTGAAAAGTAGCGCGAAAAATGTCAATGAATGGAAGTGAAAAACTTTAATTGTACAACAAAACAGTGAAGAAATGGAAACATAATTATACCAAAAGTACAAACTGGCACACTGTTCAATTAACAACCGCACTAACTAATCCAATAAATTAGTTATGGGCAACAATTAAAAAGTTTGAATAAAAGTTGTAAACTGTAAGGTTGCTTGCATAGTTCTCAAGCATACCTCACAATGAATGAAAAAAATTGAATTTAGGAAAATAAATATTCCATGAAAACAAGCTTTGAGTTGTAAAACTATGAATTCCAAAATCCATAAGTAAACAAGAGACACTAAAAAAATAAAAATATGCAATATATATATATATATATATATATATATATCAGTACGTTCACAAGGTACTTTAATAATTGAAAAAAAATTGCATGGTAAAATTTTCAACGTACAATAGTATTGAATGACATGTGTGCACATTTACTTCAAAGTTGAAAATAGCTAGCATAAATAGCTAGCATAAATTAATCAAATAGGTACACTCCATATTTACACTCCATGTTCATATTAAATAAAACAAAATCAAATGACAGCGGATAAAAAAATATATACATTCTTAATATTTAAATCATGCTTAGAAGTTATTTTAAAAAGATACGAGTTTATAAGCATTGTTTTTTAAGGGGGAAAATTAAAAATATTTTAGAACAATAGGACTGTGCAAAAATAGCAATAATTTAAGGAAAAAGTACGGTTTTATATTTAAAACAAAAATTAAAATCAAATCAAACATTGTTAAACATGTACCATCCACCTATTAAAAATTATTAATAAAACTTTAAAAGTAATATCTTTATAGGGCATGCAATAAAAGCAAACACAAAGGATAAGATTGGAATAAAATATTTTAGTTTATTTCTGTCAGTAATCTAATTTAAATTCGTATGTAACTTTAACTGAATTTTTCCTTAAAACTTCAATTAGTGTTACAAACTATGAATTAAATATATATTGCTAATAAAGTATTTTATTTCAATCATTACCACGCTTGTATCTATTTTCATTGTATGCTGTAAAATATGTGATTCATTTAAAATGACCATAAAAGCAAAATAAAAAAAAGAATCGACTACATAAAACATGAACATTCATTCCTATGAAAGATTGACTATTCACTCCTACGAGGGGTGAAAAACCGTACTCCTTTAGCAAGAGTGAATAGTCACTCCTCCGAAAGAGTAATTACCCGCCCCTGTTTAGAGTGAATATTCACTTCCCAGGAGTGACTATTCACTCTTTCAGAGAGTCAAAAATTTCACTTTTGCTCAGAGTGAATAGTCACTCTAAAGAGGTTGGGCCTATTTTGACTCTGCGATCGGAGTGAATAGTCACTCCTTTTTATTCAGAGTGTAAATGTGGAATTTCTACCCTATCTCGAAAAATATGAGAGATAGCGAAAATTTGCCAAAAAAAAATGTGTAGAGCATCCTCGAATAAGTATGATATGACTTCTTATATGTAAAAATAACTTCATTAGAAACTCTGAAAATATCGACGCAATTAATGGCGTATTTAAACCGGTGATTAGTTTTCGAAAAACTAAAATTTCAGACCTTCTAAAGCAATTAATTTTACATGTAAGACATCGTTTCATATTAAATCGAGGATGCTCTAAAGCTTTTGTAATTGACTTTTTTCGATAGCTTTTTTATCTTTCGACATAGTGTCGAAAATTTTATAATATGTAATAAGTCCCCAATGTAAGTTGATTAAAACAATCTTCGTGTTTCCAGATTTTTTGAACCATCTTCTTCAGGAGAGAAAAACAAGACGCCAAACTATAGAAACAAAGTGGTACTAGACGCTCGTAGCTGGTCTTATTTTTCTTTTGACAAAGAGAATTCTCAAATTGAAATTATGCTTGATGAAAAATATGAAACAGTGAAATATTAATGAAAGTGCGTAACTCTGGGATTATTAAAATAATCGAAAATCAGTCATTATTATCCGATTAAAATGCCATTTTTTATGGCATAGTGATGTATTTCTTATATTATTCAAAACTGTTTCAAATCAGATTAAAAAAAATATTTTCCACTATTATTTAAACCAGTATTTGTTTTTCTTAAGAATTCATTTTGAAAAAATAAATTTAGTATATTTTTACAAATTAGAAAAAGTAATTGTGTATCTACGTATACATCGTTTAATGGTGTTCCATTACCTTCAGCATGTTCTGTCCACATGGCAGGCCAGATGATAGTGACTAAAAGGTTATCTGAGTGAGATATGCCCTTCGGTTGTTGGCCCAGGTACTCAATCGGTAAAGTACGTCCAGGTTCAGGGTTCGAATCGCAGCTCGGGCATTCTTTCACCCAGGTGGAAAAAATCCAATTCGTAAAAAATGTTTTTTTAAATTATTTCTTTCAGATTAATTTAGCACAAAAAGGTTCAATAGTAATGTAATTAAGTAACAGGTGATAAGTACATAATTTTATAATAGACAATATTTTAATTGAAGTAAAATAATATACTTCTGTTCTTCTAAAGATAAAATTTAAGAGAATATAATACGTAGTTGTAGTTTATTAATCAATCCCCCGCCCGGCACTTAAATTTTTTTTCCCACATACACATTAGAAGGATATTTTGGCAATAAACTGAGCTTTAATAGAATCACAATCTGTTATTTTAAAATAAAATAGCGTATTTTAATTTATTAAAACTGGCCAGTCTACAAGAACATGGACGATTCCGAGGAATCGGTCCTTTTCGGACTAACTCCAAGGAATCGGGTCCTTTTCGGAGTCGGTTCATTTCGCACCGATTCCGAGGAATCGGTCCTTTTCGGAGTCATTACATTTCAGACCGATCCTTTTCGGAGTCGTTACATTTTAGACCGATTCTGAGGATTCGTTTCTTTTCGGGTTGGGTTGATTTTTGACGGCCGATTATCTGCTCCAGGGATATAGGCCCTAGGGGAAGTGCCCTCCCTGGCCGTCTTTCTAAGGGAACCTAACCCGTATTTACGCATGAAAAATCCAAAGTTTCGAAGAAAACCACGAAAACTCCGAAACGATAAGGCGCGATTGGGTTCGAACCCAGCACCTCCCGTCTATCAGCTTCGAGAGCAGAACCTCTCAGCCACTGGTGGGGCATGTTTCTTTTCGGAATCGTTCTGAAATGGACCGATTCCTTTTACAGACTGGAATCGTTCCTTGAGTTTCACTGCTGGAATCGCTCCTCAACAAATGACATATCTCTAGAACATATTATTGAACGGAATAACATTAAAAATAGAAAGACACTCTTTTAGTGCCGGAAAGCACTAAAATTTCATAAAATGTGAAGTATCATAAGTCTATGAAGTTTTGTTGTAAAAGACTGAATTTATACTGTGTTACTTGTTAGAGCATGGAGAGTGGTTTTCTAAACTATAACTTACAGGACATAGAGTCTGTAAGGAAATTTAAATGTCGTAATTAAAAAAAAACTGTTTTCGTGTGATGAAGAACAATGTTTGAAATAGTTTAGCAATTGAAACTAAACCTCTAAAATTAAGGGTTTAGAAACTAGTTTTTGGACAGCGATAAGAAGTGACATTTGGTATTTAAGTATTGCGCGGCAGCGCAATACTTATTTATTTCCAGTGTCACTTCTCAATGTTAATTTAACATTGAAAAGCTTATGGAGCTCGTAACTTTTTCATTTTTTCTTCTCACCTTTTCTTCCCACCTCTGATGTCACAAATTTTTAATTCTTTGCTAATTCTAATAATATTATAAATTCAAAATGTAAAAACATTTGACTGACGTTAGGGTCAAAACGGATAATAAAATGCCTTTGTATATAGGTGAATTATAATCTAGAGAGTAACATGGGCTAATTTTTATTTACATTATTCAAATATTTTTCTTAATAATTCCAAATTTCGCTTTTTTCATTGAGAATCAACGGACATTTTCTAATAAATTTAACATTTTTCCTTGATTGTTGTAAATAATTCAAAAGCTGTAATAATAATTTGCCTATTTTTAGTTGAATGATTTGCACGTGAAACATGAAACTGAAATATTTTTTTTTTCTTTTTAAGAATTAAAAAGAAGATGAATATGGCGTCATAGTGGAAATAAAAATGACACATTCAAGCAGATATTTTAAGTTCAGATTGTAATTTTTTGACCTAACTACAGCAACCTGCATTACTGCACTGGTGAAACATTTTGAAATATGCATAGGTAAATTGTGTCACAAATTGTGATGCGATATCGCATAAATCAAAGCTTGGTGAATGGTGATGATACCCTCCATTAATTTTGAAATGTGTTCGTCTGAATGCAGTAGTTATTAAAAAACTTGACATATTAAACAAAAACCTAATTTGCAGAACAAATAAAAAAAAACAAAGTTTATTTCCTAAATAGTTTAAACCCGAGAAGGGGCAGATATTAAGATATTTCATTCAATTCGTTCTACATTTAATGTTAATTTTTTGTAACAAATAAGTTATACCAATTGAACATTAAAAAATAAAAATTCATGCAATATAATACTTTAAACACCTATATACTTAGATTTCGTTCAAATGAAATCAAAATAAATCTTAGACTTTGTCCATTTTTAAGTTGTAAATATTTGTACTGCAGATTTTGCATTATGTTTATGACGATTGTACATAATATGATGATACATGCAAAATACAAAACTTTACAAAATGTCTAAGATTTATTTTGATTTCATTTGAACAGAATTTAAGTATAGAGGTGTTTAAAGTATTATATTGCATGAATTAATTTTTATTTTTTAATGTTCAATTGGTTTAACTTATTTGTTACAAAAAATTAACATTAAATGTAGAACGAATTGAATGAAATATCTTAATATCTGCCCCTTCTCGGGCTTAAACTATTTAGGAAATAAACTTTGTTTTTTTTTTTATTTGTTCTGCAAATTAAGTTTTTGTTTAATAAGTTTTTGTTTGATGTATTCATCGCTTTCATTGAGTTGTATAACAAAAGGAATGTTTTTTGCAGAGCATAAAACAATAACTTTAAAAGCAAGACATTGTTTATTCAGTTGTTAAATTAAGCCATAATGGAAGATGAAATAATTCAAAACGCATTCACGAATTTGTTTTCATTTATAATAATTTTAAAGATATATAAAAAATAGAAAAATATGAAAGAAGGTAATTAAAATATTCATCATCCAAGAAAGATTCAACGTTGAGATCTTGATAATATGAAAGAATTTTTTTTTCTGTTTATGATTTTTCTTAATAATAATAATAATAATAATAATAAAAATAAGAAAGATGTTAATTTATCCATCTTTCGAGAGAAATATAACGGAAGGATTTTAATGGTATGGATGGATTTTTCTCATAAAATGTTTAAAGTTAAGCCTTTTTGTTATCTTTTTAAAACAACAATTATGCACTTTAGTGCGTCTCATATGGTTCAAAATTTTTGATAGTAAAAGAAGAAATGTCTTTGACACAATATAAAAGAATAATTTTAAAAAGCAAGACATTGTTTATTCAACTGATAAATAAAGGCATAGTAAAAGATGAACTTATGCAAAACACATTCTGATTTCTTTTCGTTTATGATTTTTTTAAAGATATATACATAAAAATAAGGAGAATGTTAATTAAAATATCCATCATCCCAGGAGATTCAACGTTGAAATCTTGTTGGTATGGATTATTTTTTTTTGCTTAGTAAAAATGCTTAATTTCAACATTTTATCTTTTTTAAAACAACAATTATGCACTTGTTGCATCTGATATGGTTCATTTTAAAACAATGGATTAACAATTAAATATGTAGTCGTTTAAGATGTGTCACACATTTCTTATATTACTATGAATATTTAAAAGCCGTTTTAAACATAATATAACTTTAATTACTTTTAATCTATATTTGAAAAGCACTGACAAATTTACTTTCAAATAAATTATTAATTCACGTTTATATACTCGACAGCAAAATAAGTAAAATACTGGTGCAAAACACAAATCAACGAAACTATCTTCTAATGTATTTTTTAGCCTCGTGATAGCATTACTCACGTTTTCTTGACGAAGGAAAATCCACTATTTCATAGCATGTTCCATTTAATATATTTTTCATGATGCGTGGAATTAGTTCCATAGTACAGAATGCAATGTAAATACAAAGAAAATATAAATCGTCAATAATTTTTTAATATATATCTAGATACAAAAGGAATATCAGAAAAATAGAGTTATTAAAGAGAGAGAAAATGGTGGTGTTTTAAAACATTTTCGTTCATTTTTTTTCCAAAATAAAATTGTCCTAAAATTAATTAATAATGTTTTCATACATGGTCAAAGGAATATTAAACTGGTCATCAAAATTAAACGATAATGAGAAAAAATATGCTCGCTAAGTTGATGTTGCAACCAATGTCCAATGCTGCAATTATTTATGTTAATTAAGTACAATTGAATGCAAACTTGCACTTTTGCGCATACGTTAGCACCGGAAATATGCAAATTCGGTAACTGATAATGTGGTACGCAATGGACGCATGTTGGAATTCTGGTCTGTAGTGTTGTTTAAAGTGAATGCTGTGTCTGAGAGTGATCAGTATTCATTAGTTATGGCTCAATGGCATAATTTAAGTGAAGGTCAAAAGTGGCGAATAATTCGTTGAATCGAGAGAGGTCAAACGCAAATGGAGTTTGCCCCAGATTTGAATATCTCTCAAAGTGTCATATCAAGAGCTTGGAGCAGAATCTCTAAGCATTGGATCCGTTGATAGATAGCCTAATCAAGGGAGATCAAGAACAACAACTTCATCCGAAGACTGTTTTTAGGTACGTTCGTAATTATATAAATACGTAGCACCTATAGTCGCCGTTCAGTCCGTCTGTCTGTCCGCATATAACAGCGCAATAAACTACCCAGCCGAATGATCTGAAATTTTAAATATATGATTGTTGCATAATTTTGTCGAGCCATTTCAAATTTTATGAAAATCGGATGTATAGTTTAATTACAGGGACAGTCAAAAGTTTTTCTTTACATTACGGCCAATGGGAAAAATTATTGCAAGTGCATTTTAATGATGTTACAGCCTTCCGAATGGTCTGAAATTTTAAGTATATCATTGTTGTAAAATTTTGTCGAGCCATTTCAAATTTTATGAAAATCGGTGTATAGTTTAATTACAGAGACAGTCAAAAGTCTTGCGTTACATTACGGGGAATGGGAAAGAATTATTGCAAGTGCATTTTAATGATGTTACACACTATGCACTTATGAAGTGCAAAAAAATATACATTCAGTACAATATGAGGTGAAAAAAATAATTATAAAACTAGTTATAGTACGAACGCACCTCATTTGCCACGTTTGGCGAGCAATTTCCAACTTGTTTGTCATTGTCGGCTCTAAGAAACCGCGAAGCGACACCAAGAGATTTGGTTTTAGACCTTCAGGCTGGCACAGGAACTGGAATTAGCCGTTCTACTGCTGCACGAAGGCTTAACAAGCGTGGCCTGTAATGCAAGAAAACCAATCGCCTGCGTCCCTCTCATTCCAGCTTTCAAAGGGGCTCGTTTAAACTAGTTCCGTTGTCATGTTCAATGGAACCAAGAAGACGGGGCCCGAGTATTGTTTACTGAAGAGTCCAGATATAGTCTGAAGACTGATTCTAGACGTTTTTGGTCTGGAGAGAGGAAGGAACACGCAACTTGCCTTCCCTTATACGTGAAATATACCGTTTGCTCGGCCACAGTTTAATTGTTTTTTTTTTTGGGGGGGGGGGGAGGGATCATGACAAATGGTCATACCGAGTTCAATATCTTTCAAGGGGGTTCTGTAACAGCTCGGAGATATGTGGAGGAGGTATTGGAACTCAAGTTAGGCTGTTTAGGGGTGCTGTTTGCCCTGAGTTTTTGTTAATGGATGACAATGTCCGGCCACATCGAGCGTATATGGTGTCAAAATACTTGAAAACAGAAGATATCACTCGAATGGATTAGCCACCTTACTCACCCGACTTGAACCCGATTGCGCATGTGTGGGATACCTTAGGGCCCCCTCTTTCAGCGCCGCGCCAAATTCCTAACCGGACTCTCCAGGATCTAAAAAGTGCATTTTTAGAAGAGTGGCGTGCAATTCCACAAGACTTTATCAACACTTTAGTAAAGTCTGTGAAATCAAGATGTGAGGTACGCATATCTGCACGAGGTGACCATATACCATATTAAAGAAAAGATATTTCCACAAGAGGTATCTCAATTTTTGCATCATTTTCCAATTTCCATAAATTTGGTTTTACGTTCTACATTTTGAGAATAATCAACTGCCAAACATTTTAATTTATATTAACTAATGTTTTTGTACAAATTTCTATTAATAATTTTTCATTAAGTAGCAGTTACGCTTTATTTCTGTCATTATCCTTTAATTTTGATGACCAGTGTATTTGCATCCATACAAGCCATCTTGAGACTGTTTCTTTTAAAATTTTTATATTGTAAAGTTTTGCAACATCCGATCTGGTAAAGCCACTCTAATTTGGTTATTTTTAACGCTGAGTGAAAGCGTTTTCCCTGATAGACTGTAACGTATATTTCTGTGATTCCCTGATATAAATGGTTCAAAATCACGTTTTAAGTTTTGTCAATTTATGTGATAAAATGAACCGAATAATGTCATTAAGCAAAATATTTTATGAAGAGGTACATTTTAAAGAGGCTTTGAATATTGAATATACACACAAACGTACAATGAAAATTAAAAGAATAACACAGTATGTTCGCAAATAGTGATCAGCAACTTTGTCTAACTGGCTAATTTACTAGCATATGAAAAAAACACCACAAAAATGATAACAAATATTTCACTCAATACGTTATTCAGTCTAAGGTTTGAAGATCCTTTATCATGTTGAATGTGCGCCTCTTCATCAGCCTCAATAGAAGCCAAAATATAAAATAACACTAGAACACCGACACCGCTTAATTTGAAACAAGCCACATGAACACATTTCGAACCAGACATTTCTAAATAAAAGAAATACAATATTTACTACATAGAAATAAATTAAGTAATAAAGTTAAATAATATTAAGTAAAAATTCCAATTTAAAATATGTTTATATGATTGAAGTTAAACTGGCCCATGCTGATGTTATGGTTTCCTCGGCTCTTTAACTTAAATACTTTATGCCATTTTTTCGCCATTAAAGTAAAAGTACTGTTAGAACTTTCACTTTACATAGCGGACATCAAAATTTCCATTTTTACCCCTCGAAAATACGAAACTTTCTAACACAATTAGAAACTCATTTCTTATCTTATGTATGCACATTTTCCAAACTATATTTCTCAGATCAAGTACCTGAAAGGTGTTTATTTATTTATCTGTAAATGTAGTAAGCCTCTAAATGTAGTAATTTTATAACTGCCGTTCATCTTTTAAAATTGTGATGTTTAGAAAATCAGGTTAAAATATCCAATTTGGTAGTGTTCTTTGAAAATTTCTTATTTTTTACAGTTGAAACAACTGTGTCAAAATTATTCTAATTCTTTTTCTGATTTTTTGGCTCACGCATTTATCGCAGCACAAAAGCATATGCATGTATGTTACATTCGAATTTATTTACTGTTTTATTAAATGCAAAAAAAAAAAAAGGTTAAAATGTATCTAACATTAGATTAACTGCTGTACTGCGGACTGTGAATAACATTGAACTGCTGATAAAAGATCTAGAAAATAATATTGTGCCATAAAAAAGTCAAACACATTTTTTATTGGAATTTTGGCAAATAAATCCTTTTTTCTCGAATTATTTGTATAGTTTGTATAGTATCTTCACAAGCGTTATATATTTTATATCTACTTTTATATTCTGTCTTATAAGGACTTATAAAAAAATATCACGCAGAAAGGTGGTATTTGTTTCTAATAATACGCATTTAGTACATTTTCTTAGAAGCATATTTTGATTATACTGTACAACAAAGCATTTTTTTATCAGGAAGTAAGAGGTAATTTTTATATTTTAGGGGATACTCAAAAAGAATACGGCATAAAAAGTCCTCATCGCCCACAAATTTTTAAAGTAAAAAAGGCTACTTTTAAAACTTATCTGAATCGGTCAATATAACACATGAATTACGTATTTTGATAGTTATAAAGTACCATAGATTTTGGTTAATACGGACACAGCGGTTCGGCACGATTTGTCCAAATAAAGTGTCTGACTCAATTAACCGAATTAAATTGAATTAAATTTTGAATGAATCGTTCTTAACCCCCTCACTGACAAGCCCGTGTTAATACGTTCACTAAGCTCCAGGTTTCACTGCAATACAAGCAATATTTAAAGTTATATAATTCTATTGATTTAATGTATTTTTAATACATTGAACAAAGATTAATACTTCCAAGGATTGCATTCATATTCGTTATTAAGTTTTTTTATAAAATGGTCAAAGAATCATTTTTTTTAGCATTTAAAACAAAATGAGGAGAAAGCAACATTACAATTTTGCCCTTTTCCAAGACAGTCGGAGGGTTTTAACATTTTAACCAATTAAACGACTACCCAAATTAAATGATGTCCCAAATAGGTGATCTCTAATGTAATAATTACATTGAATCTTACATAGCTGAAAATTGAGTTTACAATATTAAAAAGTTGCAGAGAGAATTATTTTTTTAGAAAAATTAACGATAAATCTTATAAACATAAATTAAATTCTGAAAATTCATGAAAGTCTTTTAAATAAAATTAGCAAACTAAACTTTCTACTTTCTTGTTACACATTCTATTGAAGTAAAAAAGTCAAAATATGTGTATGCAGATTAAACACAAGGAAAAGGGTAATGTAATATTATAATAATTGGTATATAAATGCCCATATAGTCAAACCGTCGAAAGTAATTTTTTTAAAAATTGGAGAGCGATAAAAATTAAAAAAAAATTAAATAGAAATTTTATAAGCATAGATGAAATTTAGTATGGAAATTAATCATGAAAGCCTTTTAAACGCAATTTCATAAATAAACATTGTTTGTCTTTTCTTATTACGTATTATATTGAAGTAAAGAAAGGAAATTATATATTTGCAGATTGAACACAATAAAAATGATAATGTAATGTTATAATTGCAATAGAAACTCCCATATAGTCCAAAACTTGAAAGTAAAATTTCTTAACATTTTTGGATGATAAAAAAAAAAAAAAAAAAATTGTAGTGGCCTAAAACCTATAGGAAACAAAACATATACAGGGTTAGCCTAAAGGGTACATCGGGTTTTAAAAGACTGTTTATTTACAAGTATACGACGTACAAAGACAAGTGATACATGAAAAAAGACATAGACTCACTAAGTTTCTGGTACATACTACAAACGTTCAATGTGTGCACCCTTAGTCATCCGGCACACGTTCCAACGGTAATCCTGTTCCGTCCATACGTTCAATAGCACGTTTCTGTCAAGGTCCGTCACAGCAGCAGTGATGCGTTCCTGCACGCGAGACACCAGGCGGGCTTTTAAACATGGCGAGCGTATGTATTTTGTCATGTACAGCTCATATTCAAAATATTAGAATAATTGAGAAAAGTAATAATAAAAAATTATTTTTTATTTATTTATTTTTGATACTAAGTAAACGCAATTAAATTTCTTATAAATTAAATCTGGAATGTTTAGATAAGATTTTAACATTTACAAAATATAAAATACAGTACAATAAATTAGGTATACAGCTTTCTGAAACACATCAAAATACTAGAATAACATTTAGATTGGTTCAAAATATTAGAGTATTTTATTTTACGCAACAATATTACCTTATGAATATGAAGTAAATGGTGGTTAATATTTTTCAGCATCCCCTTTAGCTTTCATAACAGCGTACAATCGATCTTGCATACTATATACAAGGTGTTTACAAACATTTCTATCAATATTAGCTCAAATAGACTTTATACGTGCCACTAACTCAGTTTTACTTGAAGTTTTTTCTTCATTATACACCATAAGATTTCGATGGGATTAAGCTCTGGTGAGTTTGGTGGCCAAGGAAGTACCTTAATGTTGCGTTGGCGGAACCAATTCTTAGTTGACACCGAGGTATGCACTGAAGCTAAATCTTGTTGAAAGATGAAATCATCTTCAAATAAATCTTCTGATGACGGAATCATGTAATATTCCAAAATTTCTTGATATATCTGAGAGTTAACCTTTTCGTAGACGATGAATAACTTTCCAGGTCCTTCTGCACTCATGCAACCCCAAACTATGACACTAGCAGCAAATTTTACGAAACATTTAAGGCATTCTTTATCAAAAGCTTCTTGCTTCATTCTCCAAACTCGAATACCTTGATTACCATATGAAACACAAAACATACTTTCATCACTAAATAATATATTTTTCCTATATTCGCTCCATAAACGTCTTGATTTACACCAATTCAATCGTATACGCTTTTGTTTTGCAGTCATGAGAGGTTTTGTTTTCGGTTCACGAGGTTCAAACTTAAATTTATGGAGACGTCAAATGTTGTCGATATAGAAACTTCAACTCCTTCTTCTTTCCGTTTTCGGTGCAAGAATCGCACACTTTTAAAACTGTTTTTCTTAATTATACGCTTCAGTTTCCTGTCATCTCTTGCAGATGTTTTTGGTTTTCGGTCGCTATTTCGGCAATTATTTTGAAATTTTCTATTTTTTAAATATTGTGTTAGTATTTTACTAACACTTGATTGCGAACAATGTAAATAATTCGCTATATAACATTGTTTTTTACCGTGCCAATACAAATCAACCATACGAAGTTTAATAGATTCAGGAATTTCACTCACACGACTCATTTTAAGACGAAAAAGCAAACAAACTGCAAAAAGAATACTGATTTTAAATAAAATCGTCTGAATTTAATCAATGATGCCACCAGTTATGAATTGGTGATAATTAAAGGAGAATTAATGTGAAATATCCTAATATCTTGAACCCTTTGAATAAATATTCTAATATTTTGACTTTTCAAAATAATTTTTTTTTTCAATTAATCTTTTCAAAAATGATATTAATTTTAAGATAATATATAAGTTTAATCAACAATAAGTTCTTAATAAAAGTATCGTTTCCATATTTGCTTTAAAAGACATTAAATTACCAAACGACATTTTCAATTTGTAAAAAAAAAATAATAAAAAAAAAAAGTAATTATTCTAATATTTTGAATATGAGTTGTATCATCCGTCGTTGTAGGTCGTATACCTCTCAATGCACAGTGTTTTGAAACCCGATGAATCATTGAGGCTAACCCTGTATATTGAGAAACACAAAATTCATTAAATATCTTGAAGAATGTAATTACTGATAGAAATGAATATTATTGAAATCAGTATCTTAAAATCAATCTTTAAATTATATTTCGGATTAATTACAAAATCGATATATTGTTCTCAGTTTTTCCAGAATGACATGTTGTCTTACTCTTGACAATTTTCTCACAGAATGAAAAGAAATCTTCAAGATTTTCATAACGCTGTACTGCCTGGATCTAGGAAATGATTTTTCCTGAAAGCATTGAATTTTTTATGAGACAATTTCCTCTTTGTATTTGAAAATTAATTATTGATTACAGTTAAAATTAAACTCATCTTCATTATAGATTAAAAATATTTTGGAAATGTTTTTAAAAATTCAGATGCTGTTCTAAACTATTATTTTCGAAAACTGTTTCCTAATTCTATTGATTTCCCAACCTTGAAACGCTTTCTATTTATTATTCATCATTTTACGTTTGTTATTTTCTCTATGCTTTAAATTATATTTTTTGATTTTCATTTCGGAGAAAAACATTTGACATTTAAGTCTAATATAAAACATTAATAATCTTAGAAAAATACAGAAACTTTATATTATTTTACGCATTTTTATTCTGGCTTGAAATTTGACATTAAAACAAATACTGCATTTTTAATTTAAGCAGCTTTATTAATTTTAATGCAAGTTTTTACTTCTCAGTACATAATTTTTACTTTTGCACTGTAATATAATTGCAGTTGAATCTACTTAATTTAAACGTTGATATTTCGAAATATTTGTTAATTCACACTTATACATAAAATATGGCCATAATTAAACTGACAGTACTCAGAGTATTCTGTAGCGTAATCTAGTTGAGAGAATGGCGCTAAATCTTGTGGGAAAATTAAACAAGACGGGAAACGAAGTATTCCGCGAAAAAAATTGTTCCAAAAGTCACCGCTAGGGGAACGTGTGGCGCTGTGTAATAGAAAAGAGAGCTTTAAAAATGCAGAATCAATACTGAAATAAAATAAACTTTTATGTAGCACATCCAAATCAGACCCAATGTGGCCGCCGTTTTTGTGGACCACTTATTGCATTCTGTGCACAGCATGCAAAACAACAGAAACTAAGATGTCTGCGGGAATTTCCCCTGCACTCCGTGTTATGTTATCCTTCAACGTAGCCAGGTCCTGGACACCTCCGTGATAGACCTTGGACTTTCGGTAACCCCATAGCCAAAAGTCGCAGGGTGTAAGATCAGGGGACCGAGGTGGCCATGCAGTTGGAAAACAGCAGCTAATGGCTCTTTCTGTTGTGAATTTCTGTCACAGAAGCTGCTGTACCCGCAAAGAAATATGTGGAGCGGCTCCATCTTGCATGAAAATGATTTTCTCCAGGCACTGTCTTTGCTGAAGTACCGGAATAACAAAGTTGTTTAGCATTTGGCGATATTTGTCTCCGGTAACGGAACAAGTTACAGGTCCTGTCGGAGTAATGTTCTTATAGAAGAATGGACCTATGATCATATCTGCTGTGAAACCACACCCAACAGTTATCTTTGGTGAATGCAAAGGAATTTCTTTGAATGCTCTTGGTGACTTGTTATCCCAAATTCAGCAGTTCTGGGTGTTCACAGTTCCATTCAGGTAAAATTCCTCGTCTCCCCATAAGATTTTCCAGGGCCAAGCATCATCCAACTCCATTCTGGCAAGAAAAGTGAGAGCAAAAGTCAATCGCTTATCATGGTCGGTGTGACGTAACTCTTGTACACGGCTGATCTTGTACGGATAGAAGTGGATAATCTTTCCTAGGATTTTCCATACGGTACAATAAGGCATATCCAGATTTCGAGCTATCCCACGAGCGCTGGAAGTGGTAGAAATATTGTCTGGTGCTTTGTCGACAATCGCCGTTGCCACTTCTTCGATTGTATCCTGTGGTACGGGTTTTCGTGCTCTTCCTGACTGAGCCTTAAGAGAGCCTGTTTTCTCGAACTTTGCAACTATTGCTACTAAACCATTAACTGACAAAGGACCGTTATCTTTACGCATATTTTGTGCTTTCTACAAGCACGAAGAGCGGCTGACGCGTTGCAGTGGTTGAGGTAAAAGAATTTGACAAGTAAGGCCCACTCGACTAAAGAAGGAGACATTATTGCACAGAACTTTCAACCAAATGGTTTCTAAAAGTGTCACATTGCCTGTAAAAGCCCAATAAGATAGCACTGCATCAATGGATGTAAAGTGAAGTTTAAATAAAGAACTTCTTCTTTTGCTGCTGCTTTCTTTGGGACTCAGTAAGTGAAACTGCAAATAAAGAGCCTTTATCAGTTTTTATATAAAGTTTTAGCTTTTGTAAAAGTGTTGCCATATTGAGCTTGAATTAAATCGTTAAATGTGCAAAATAAAAGACAAATTTATTTTAGTATTGCATTTGAAATTTTTAAAACTCCTTTTTTCTATTACACAGCGCCACATATTCCCCTAGCGGTGACTTATGGAGCTAATTTTTTTTCACGGAATCCTTCGTCCCCCTGTCTTGTTTAATCTTCCCACAAAGTTTAGCACCATTCTCTCAATTAGATCGCGCTGCAGTACACTCTGACTAGAGAAGGTCCCCAACTGCCAGATCGGTATTTTGTCTAGTGTGGTGTCGTTGAAAAGCTCTTACCATGGGAATTAAGGAAATGTATACAACTACCCGTCCGAATACAACTGGTGAAGAAGGCCGATGTATTTCTGTCATTTATTGATTTCTCCAGGTCGCTAGCTATGCAGGAAATACACTCTGTTTGGTTGAAAAGACAGCTTGCAGTACAGTTATATAACCTTTTGTTGTCAGTGTGAAGTTGGTAAAGGTTCGATGTTCCCTCTTGTAAGAAACAGAAGATTGTGACCACATTTTCATAATCATATATAACTAATTGGACTGCACTGACTAGGAGTATGCTTTCACGAACTAACTCCTCGCGCGATCGTACGGGATGAAAAGAGGGCATGGTCAGGGCCTATTGTGGTAGTTTCCGAGGCGCTCAACCATGGAGAATTTTAGTACTACCTGTGGCTCGCGCTCCAGGCGCGCTGGTTCAGGGGAGGTGACAAGCACCCCTGTGACATGCGAAGTCTGGCCCAGTTCCGAAGATGTCGTCGACGAGTCTTCAGGCTGTAATGCTACCGCCGAAAAAGCGAAGATTGCAAGTTTGCAACTGCTAGAATATTTTGGGGAATCCGAGGAAAAAGAGTAAATGACTGAAGAGAAGGCGATTAGTCAGCGACTATTTAAGACAGTGAAAAGGATGATCGAAAAGGAATTTTTCCAGCATCGAAGAAAATGAATTGATAAGTAATTTGGAAATAAATACGGAGCCCACTTTCGAATATGAAGAACCTGCGAAAAAAAACAGCGGACAAGAAGTGAAGGAGTATCTACAGAAATAATGGCGAAAGCAGTACAAACGTATAAGAAGGCAAAGAAAAATAAACTAATGGCTGTATATGTAGGCAGGTAAAAGGCCACAAGGTGATTCAACGTCCGGCACAATACGTAGGGAAAGGTGGGAACATGCAGAGCAAAATGAAATTAATTTCCAAACACGTGTGGTCGCAATTTTATCATTATCTCAGACAGTTAAAAGCCACCGCCAATGACAGGGACCTCAGAATGTGGGCCATTGTCAAATCATTGGAGCTTGGAATTTCCCGATTCACAAAAAGCTCACACTTCATCAAGAATTTCAAACTGGCACATAAAATAACAAGTCGAAAGATGACACAAATCGTAACAAAAAGAGATTTGTTTCTGGAAGTGTCTTCGCAATATCAGTCATCATCCGTATACAATAAAATACTTTGGAGATTTTTTAAAAAGTTAGATACTTTAAAAACATTATTATTCACAAAAACTGTTTCCAAATTTTGATTTTATAATGCTGAAACAATTTCTATTTAATATTTGTTAGTTTCTTTTTTTAAAACATATTTCTTTTTTTATTTAGTAAATTAAAATTTAACATTTAAAAAATAATACAACACATCTAAAATCTCACGAAAATGGAGCGTCGATCGACTATGATAAGTTATATGCTCTATTTTTAGTGTGGCTTTAGAAGTTGAACGGAGAGGTTGTTTAGGAACGTTAGCGAAGCATGAACCGCATTAAACATGACAATACTATGTTTTTTCGTTTTTCTGTTTTTACAAGTAAAATATAAGGGACATTTTAACCATTAAAACACTGTTTTGTAATCCGGATTCTGAGGAAAGAAATATAATTTTTAGTGGCAGGGAATGTGTTAATAGACCATAAAACCACTCAGAAACGTTTCCTAAAAATCAGTGGCAGCAAAAGAAAATTTGTTTTTATAAATGCTTTTTTAATCTCGAAAATATATTGGCATGTGAGGCTTGTAAATATAAAGAACTGTCAGGCTAGCTCAGATTAAAACCACACAGAAATTTCACATAATTTCAAGATAACACTTTCTCGGGGTATAACTTTAAATATTTTTTTATTTAATCTTGATAAGACGGCACATCACAAATAGCACGGCACATAACACATATATAATAACACGGATATAACTTTTTACATGTTACCACAGCTCAAAAACAGAACAGAATTCTCACAAACTCACAGCATTTCTCATTCGGCAAAACTCACGGAAAACGGTCACGTGACTGCCGGTAGAGTCTATTTGTTTTAAAACGGGTGGCGTGCGTTACATCCTCCCCCTCTGTTTCCGATTTACGTCTCGGAGAGGAAACAGGATGCTTTCTGGGTCTTCCTCTTTTCCTTAAGGGTGCAACTGGAATAGTTTCAGTTTCTTGAAATGGTGACAAAGCGGAAACATGGTAAGACCCAATTCGCTCAGTAGGATTTTCCAGGCTAGCAATGTCATATGTCACTAGTGACTTTTGAGTCAAAACTATGTATGGACCATCTCTCTTAGGCATAAATTTGGCTGTTTTATTTTTACTTGCTTTGCTCACAGGATGTAGGTTAACCCATACTTTATCACCAGGTACGAAATACACTCGCCTACAATTTTTATCGTAATATTTCTTCCGCTGATCTTGTTTCATTTCAACACGCTTTTTCACACTTTTTGAAATATTTGCAAGACGTTTAAGATATGGGGTTATTTCCGGAACAAAATTGTCATTTTCCACAACAGCTCTAAAATCGTTTACCACATCATCGATTGTTCTTAATTCTCGACCAAATTTTCAGATAGGCGGCAGTTTGGCCAGTTGTATCAGATTTGGCAGAGTTCATAGCAAATCTAATAAAAGGAAGTTTATCAATCCAGGAACTGTGTTCATCTCCAACAAGGATTGCTATTCGAGGTTTCAAGTCTCGATTTTTACGTTCGACTGGCTTGGCCTGAGGATGGTACAAAGGTGTCAATGATTGGTCTATTCCAAGAATGAAACAAACTTGTTGTAGAACAGCGCTCACAAACTGAGGGCCGTTATCACTTATGAGTCTTCTTGAGATACCATAACGAAGGAAGATCTCTTCAATCAGAGTAGTCGCACATTCTTGTGCAGTAGCAGTTGTTAAGACAAATAGTTCGACCCATTTAGTGGCACAATCTTCTACTATAAAAATCCATCGATGCCCATCTTTACTTGGAGGCAATGGTCCAAAGAGATCAATGCTGAGGGTCTCAAATCGCTGAGCATAAGCAGGTGTTCGTAATAAACCGGCTGGTTTCTGATTTGTTGCTTTATAACGAGCGCACTCTGGGCACTTCTTCACATATTCAGAAATGTATGCTCTCATGCCTGTCCAATAATATCTTTTAGCAATTCTCTGATAAGTTCCTGCTTCACCATAATGTCCGGCTGAGGGGTCGTCATGATGAAGTTTCGAAATATTTTGTCTTTCTTGTACTGGAACGACCAGTTGCGCTTCTTCGGCATCTGATTCGGGAGCATACCTATAAAGCACACCTTGATTTATCAGGAATCCTCTATCAGTCCAATTGGCGAAATCTTCGCTTTTCTGTTCGTCTTCAAAAGAATCTATGATCTTTTTAAGGTTTTCATCTTGCAACTGTGCTTCTCTGATATCTTTTGGACTTCTTGTTGGCATGTCTATGCTGACAAAATTGCATGTCTCACAGAAAGCAGATTGATGATTACAGACAGGGCGTGACAGCATGTCAGCCACAACACTAGGTTTTCCACGTTCATATTCCATTCTCTTCTTATGAATATTTTTCTTAGCAGGGGTCATCCTATTAGGTGGTGCAGCAACAGGGGCACTATCACCTGTATTGATACTATGCTCCACAAACGGGGTTGTCTCTCCCCCTGGTTGAAAACAGTTTTCATACCTTTTCAGATCATTAAGTTTGTCCCTTTCATCGGAATTTAGATTTTTGCCTTCATCTTCACGTACAGCGTACGGGCTGACTTCGACCGCACTAGCTGACGTTTTATTTTCTTCTTCGTATTTGTCTACAAAATAAAACTTTTCCTTAGGTTTATCATTGAAATACCATGTTTTGTAGGCAGTATCTAACACTATGTTAGCATTATGTAAGAAATCCATACCTAAAAGAGTTCTATTACCCTTGGCATCTGGTAATACGATGAACTCCGTTTCGAAGACTCGGCCTTCAATCTCTACGGGTACAGTGACAGACAAAGTGTCTCTAACCACTGTAATTCCGTCAGCTAACGTTACTTCATGAGTATGAGGGTTCAATGCAACACCAGTTTTTAAAAATAATTCATACATACGTTCTCCCGCAATAGAACGATTCGCTCCCGTATCTGCACAGACTAGCACCTTCTTACGGCAGATCGTTATAGGCACATTTGGAGCTGAAACTGCTGATGTATTTAAACTATATAGCTGAAGACGATGTGCTTGCACAGTTTGTTTGTTAACCGTAGGGGAACAATCTGGACATTTCTTCTTTATAAATCCCAATTTACCACAACCATAGCAAACAATATCGGATTCTATGCGTCGATTAGCAAACTTAGGGGAAGATCTGTCTTCTTTTGGAGGCTTACTCTGCTTCCAATTATTTTCTCGACGAGAAAACTCTTTTTTATCTTGGAGTACAACCGGATCTCTTTTAGGAAACGTAGATCTGATAATGTCATAAGCATCTACTTTTTCGGCAAGGTCGACTGGCGAATTTAAATTTTCCCAATCGTCTAACATATGTTGTTTGCATTCAACAGGCACGCGTCTTTTCATTTGATCAGCTATGATAAGATCCTGAAGAGCTTCAAAAGACGTTACAGTTAATTCTTTAAGCCAGTTTTCAAAATAAGCTCGAAGTTCGAAATAATAATCTCGCCAAGTTATTTCCTTGGTCTTGCGATGAGTAAAGAACAGCTGTCTAAACTTTTCGGCACTAATTTTAAACCTTTTTAGAAGTAAATCTTTAACATGTGAAAACTTTGAAGCGTTTTCTTCTGATTCACGAGCAATAAGCGTAGAGATAGAAGATGGTTCAACACTGAGTAAATGCGAAACCCACAGATGCTCTGGTACCTTAAAGAGCTTTAGCTGACGTTCCAGGAGCACCAAAAACAAGGTTACATCATCAGTTTCTGGCCTGAATGTAGGCAACAGCTTTTGGATATCTATCTTACTCTCCGGGTGAGACATTACCCCTGCTGCACTACCACCTACCGCTCCACTGGAAGCACTTTGGCTCTGAGCCTGTAACTTGAGCTTCTCAAGCTCAAAATTCATCTCAAGCTTTTTTAACTCTAACTCTTCCGCTCTATGCTTTTCTTCTAATTCTAATTTTCGCTGTTCTAACTCAGCTGCTTTTTGTTTTTCCTCTAAGTCCCGTCTGCGTTGTTCTTCCTCGCGAGTCGAAATTTGGTTTCTGACTAATGAATTTACAAAATCAACTTCGTACGAGGGGGAGGATTTAATTTTTTCACGCAATGTGACAACTGTCATAGAGGGTTGCACATCTAAATTCATTTCTAACGCAACCTGATGTAAATCCTCTTTGCGAGCTTTATTAAGTTCAGACATTTTAAACTTTAGCAAAACAACAAAACAAGTACCGCACAAATTACGAAAATTCTTTTAAATTATTCCCCAACGTGAGCTTTGCCGTTACAACTCATATAAATAAGACTTTAATAAAGCAAAACAGTAAGGTATAACCTTAGCAAAACTCTGACTACAAAACAAAACAAACTTTAAATCCCTGCAGGTATAAATAAACTGTATGGCCATAACGCGACATTTAATCAAAACAATATTGTAACCAATATAAAACCATTTACTGAATAGTTAACACTTTCAAACATTATTCTAAATAATTTCAAATACATAATGAATAATTAAATTTGCAACCAATATTATCATTATATTACTAAGATTACTTATCAGTTTCATGAAATATAACTTTAAAAGAAAAGAAACTTTCATTTATAAACAAACAATAAATGCAAAAACTTACTCATTCTATTTTTGAAAATCACATTCAAGGCTTTTTCATCAGTAAATCAGCAACTCAAAATTAAATACTTACGTTTAGCATTTAAATAATAACAAACACTTAAATAAAAATAGTAATCAATTCTCTTACGAAACCAATAAAAAAAGAAATAAATAAACAAACACGTATCTTTATGAGAATTGCGATAGAATTATAAATAACATTTTAACAACCTATATTTGACTGAAAACAGTTTATTTTTCCTCTTTTAAAAAGAAAAGAAAAAAAAAAGATCAACGAAAACGTAAATGAATATTTCTTTCGCTTTCTCTCGCACTCACTCTTTCTTTCTCTTTTATTTATGAATCAAAATATTTTACTTAAAGTAAAGTAAAAATTAAATATACATGAACAGAATCAAAGTAAAATTTTCAGAATAATGGGTGAGGGAGGGGGGAAGGGGAAATATGCAATACAAACATGACAGGAAAACAATAGAATGAATTAAAATTTAATAATATCAAAAATATTTAGAATTTTTAGAATATCAATAATGTTAGGTATATGAAGAGGATCAAGAATGCATTCTTTTTATTAAACAAACAATGGATCCATTCAATTTAAAATGCTTACTTGTTGAAAACATCTTGCAGAATAAATCTTGTAGAATAAACACACATATCCTAGAATTTTCTTAGGACATTAACGAAGTAATTTGTAGAACTTTACAACTTGAAAAAAATAAGAACACATATCACATGGTGTAAAGGCGACGTATTATTCTGTAGAATTATAGGAACATATTTTACTCACTGACAACGACGATCGAATCTGTAGAATATTAGGAACATATTTCACTTGCACACGACCGGTCGTGCCATTTTTTTTTTTTTTTGCTAGTTGAAAACCGCACTTCTTGAATAAAAATATAATACTATATCACTTGACTTGGAGAATGATGAAATAATATTGCGAACACTTTTGAAAAATTTGGATGTGAACATTTTTCTTCGAATTCGTGGCCCGAGGTTGGGTAGCCAATTGTCAGTCTAGCTCAGATTAAAACCACACAGAAAATTCACATAATTTCAAGATAACACTTTCTCGGGGTATAACTTTAAATATTTTTTTATTTAATCTTGGTAAGACGGCACATCACAAATAGCACGGCACATAACACATATATAATAACACGGATATAACTTTTTACATGTTACCACAGCTCAAAAACAGAACAGAATTCTCACAAACTCACAGCATTTCTCATTCGGCAAAACTCATGGAAAACGGTCACGTGACTGCCGGTAGAGTCTATTTGTTTTAAAACGGGTGGCGCGCGTTACAGAACGCATTTTAGAAACGTAGAAAACTCAGAAGAAGTTCTTGTATATTTTCGATCGAGATCATATTATATTTTCCAAGATTAAGAGATTTTTTTTTTTTTTTTTTTTTTACACTGCATAGTATTTGCGGAATCACGTCAATACTCTAACATAGTGGATCCATGAATAATTTGTATTTTTTTTAGTGTTTTGGTTCCAAGTAGCACCTTAGGGTCCAAGTAATCGCTTTACGAGATGTTCAAGTTGTTTAATATAACATTAATCATATATTGTAATTTTTTAGTAAGGATATTTAACCTTAAATCACTGGATATTTAAATCACTGTTTTTTGGTATTAATATTCAACTTGTAAGGAAACTTCAAATGTATTTAAAATAAATAGGAATTTATTTTATTTTATTCAAAATTTGGCAGAAAAGGTGTTCTTTCACAGGCAGAAAGTTATTACACTTCATCATATGCATATGCTTTCCCAGATTTATAGACATTAGTAAGAGAAACTTAAAATAAAAATATTATATTGACTGAGGAAAGACGAAAATGGAATATGTTAAATGTATCAGGGAAATCAATCGAATAATGTAGCTACTACTTACTATACGTGTAAGGAACAGTAAAAATATTGAAAACTAAAACAGAAATGTAGCATTTTTGTTTAGACATAGACAGCTTACATAAATATAGAATAAATTTCACAGATTAATTACAATTACTTTTGTTTAGATTATCGTTGCATTTTTTTTGTCTAAAAAATAATTATTATAGAAATGACCAGTATGACTTATATATCCCCTTTCAAATTAATCTACATACTATTTTTCGAGTTAATTACAAAATCGATATATTTTTCCTAGTTCTTTTTCATGACATGTTCTCTAACTTACTCTTGTCAGCTTTCTTACGCAAAGAAAAGAAAGCTTCTAGCTTCTTATAACGCTTTACTCACTCTATCTAGGAAATTATTTTTCCTGAAACCTTCGAGATTTTCTTAAAGTAAGGATAATGACAGTTTTCTCTGTGTAAAACATATAATATATATTTTATTACATACAAAGTCAATATATTTCATACTATTTACAATACAATAAAACATATAATATATATTTTATTATATATAAAGTAAATATATTTCTTACTATTTACAATACAATATATTTCGTATTAATTACAAAATCGATATATTTTTCCAATTCTTTTTTTCAGAATGATATGTTGTCTAACTTGCTCTTACAATTTTTCGTATAGAATCCAAAAAAAGCTTCTAGTTTCTCAGAACGCTTTTCTTTCTTTATGTGGGAAATGATTTTTCCTGAAAGCTTCGAGTATTTATGAAAGAAAGGATAGGGAAATTTACCTGTATCTGTTAGGTAGTTAATTATTGATGATAGTTAAAATGTAACTCAATAGCACTCATCATCTTTATACGATAAAAATGCATTCGAATTATTTTTTTAAATTCTGATACTTTTCTAAAACTATTATTTTCAAAAAACAATTTGAAACTTCCATTAATTTTTCAATGCAGAAAAGTTTTCTGTTTACTATTATTTTCGTATTATTTTAACATATATTGCTTGTTTTTATTCAATACATTAAGATTTCACATTTTAATTGTAATAGGGGAGACTAGGGAGGGTTGACCCACGTTTACAAAATTATTTTTTATTTTTTTTAATTTTGAACGTAGAATAAAGTTTTATATATCGTTTTATTCGTTATACAATCAGTTATCAAAATAAAATTACTACGTAAGTGTAATATATAAGAGATTTGAAAAATGATTAATTTTAATCATGAGAAAATAATGGGTTAAGGCTCCCCACATATGGGAGGGTTGACCCACTATATGGGAGGCTTGACCCACTTTGAAATATTTGTGAAGAGAAATAAAATCAGTTTTAAAAAAGCAAAATAACTTTATGCTACATGCTTTAATTATTCTAATAAAATATTTTTGAAAATATGAATCATAAACAAACCTGTTTAGATACAATTGCAAGCCAGAGGAGATTTTTTTTAAACAGTATTTTTTCTGAGAAGGTATAATTGTACAGCAGGGGCATGAAATTTTAACATTTAAGAGACTATTCCGTTAGAGACAGTTCTGTTTTCATAGGGCTTTATGTATTATTATGTTCGGATTTAGGAGACACTGTCCCGCTTTATTTTGTCTCCTTGTCCTACTCTTTGGAACTCTCGACCTGACAACTCTAGTTGTCACATAGTTTGGCTTCATCTCACTGCATTCATCCTGGTGAAATTTGTCTACATGCCTTCTTAAAGTTTTTCGATCAATGCTATGTTCTTTTGCAGCCGCATGAACACTTAACTTATCATTAACATCATTTAACACTTTCAGGGGCAAAGTACTTTCGGTACTAAAATATTGAAATATATGACTGGCACAGGAATTTACGAACAAAATTATTTGGAAATTAGAAAAGGCTATACTTCAGATACATATTAAATGGAAAAGGTTTTAGCAAAATTCTGGTGTTGCTCTGGCATTTGGGAATTAAAATTAAGTAGTTTCATAAACATGCCACTGCTTCTGAAAGGGTTAAGGCTGCTGCTTTCATACTTTCTAGTTTTTTCCACTGTTTCTATTTACTTATTGTAAGTAATATTTAAATGGAAAAAAGTTCATATCAACTTTCCCATTTATATTTCATTAAATTTTTGCTTGCAATGGATATTATAGCAATTTTTCATACCTTTCTTCAATCAGTTTTGAGCATTTGCTTATTTTCCATCACCCCATTTTACTGTAGCTTTACAGAATAAATTTACATTCTTTTTTATATATAACAATTAACCTTTCATTATGCGCAGTGCATAATAAAAATATTTCCAAAACCACTTAATTAAGGGAGCTTTGAGCATCTGGTCAATCCTCCCTCAAATTTTGAATGCCTTTTGACTGCCTAAGGGGAACTGCTCAGACGTGTGGACCATGTCTGTAGAGCATAGATGTTCCCCCGGACACTAAAAAAAAAAAAAGAAAAAAAAAAGGTTACATCAATGAGTTTGTAGACTCAAGTCGCCGGAAAATAAAACGCGAGCAATGGGCGACTTATAGAAGGGTAACAAAAAGTAGAATATTACAGATTATGGTCGTGGACTAGATCGCCAAAAACGCGACAAGGGGCGATAGTATGTCCAACGCGACAACTGTTTAACCCTTTGAGCTCCGGGTTATTAAAATTTTAAAAATATGCTAGAAAAACACTTAAAATGTGATTAGGGGACTGTCTGAAATTGAACCATGTGATTGAAAAAATTTTTAAATACCCCCTTTAGGCTGGGGGACGTGGGAAGTTTTTCCACCATCAGAGCTCTAGAGCATTTATTTCAACACGCAAATACAAGAAATGACACCGCAAAGTTATTCTAAAATTACTATAATTGTTGAAATTTCAACTTATTTTAAGCAGTTACATTGTTTAAACAAATTCTAAGACTATTAAAATATTTTAAAAATTTATTAAATGAGAAAATTCAAAATTAAAATTTTTTTAAATCATAATATAAAAATACAAACTAATCAAATTTATAGATGAAACAGATTTGAAAAATATTTAATTTTTGTTTAGAAATATTTAAAACATAATAAACTCGTCAATCTGCTGAATTAAATACAAATTTAAATTCCTTGGAATTTAATTATAAGCATCTAAATTTTGGTTCTGAAGCACTGTCTGGTATGTAATTTTAGTGCTGCCATCTAGTGACAAAGCACATTTTTGTAGTCCTTAGAGCTCTGCTGGTAGAAAATTCTACCATTACTTATTTCTATCCCCTGTAATTATTTAAATTTTCAGTTTAGTGATTTGCATGTAATTATTATTAAATGTTTGATGTGTCCAAGCGAAAAAAATGTTATCTCCTTTGAAAAATATTTCTTTATAATGCTTGAAAAATACAAAAGTTCTAAACCTTCAAAATTGGAGTGTTTTTAAGGTCGCATTAAAAACCTACTAGATATTTGCAGAGAATAGTGCTGCCATCTAGATTTTAAGAAGACAAGTGAAATCTACAAAAAACAGTTTTTGCAATTAAAATGGAGACTTTTTGAAGGAAATTAAACGATTTTGATTTTATGTGGGTGAAAATTCACCCGGCAGAGCTCAAAGGGTTAAGGTAAGAGAAAATAGAATTAATTGTTTGATAGATCCATTAAAAAGCTAAATATTTGTTTTAATTTTAAACATAGTTCTGGACGGGATAAAATATTACTTAGCCAATTTTTAGGTATGGATAAGGAGCGCCGAATATGCCAGCGTGAGGTAAGTGGACAAGTGTAGTAGTAGTGTGAGGCACTTGCTAAATCGCCACATTCGCATACAGAAGAGCTTGAGCAATGGAATTTATACAGGTACTCTCTAAATGGGCCATGTCCTGTAAGGAATGCGGTAACGGCAGGAGAGAGAGGAGGAAGCTCTAAGGAGACCTTTGGAACCAGGTCATGTGTGAATCTACCCTTCTCCGAATAGCCCCAGTGATCCTGCCACTGCTCCAACAGATTTGCGTGCAAAATTCTCTTAACATACGAGTGCGGAGCTGGTAGAGAGTAGTCTACTACGGGGAAGTTGGTTGCGTTTTTAGCAAGTGTATCTGCATATTCGTTACCAAAGATCCCCTTGTGTGCTGAGACGTGACCAAGTGAGGATTTATATAAAAGTTGTTTCAGCTGGATTTTAATTTCCAAAACTTGCGGGTTTGTTGACTTAGACGCGCTAATGGCCTGTAAACTGGAAAGGCTATCACTATAAATTTTAATCAGATTTTTGAAAGAAACATTAGAGGTCCATTCCAAAGCTTTGTGAATGGCAAATAGTTCTGCTTGAAAAACTGAGTTGTTGTCATCCAGTCTACAGGACCATTCATGGGTCACGACTTCTACTTCTGTTGCGCAGAAAGCAGCACCAACACCAGTTTCAGTACGCGAACTATCAGTGAACACCGTAAGTAAATTAGAAGGTTTGAAAGAATTGAGGGAGAGATTTACTTGTATATGGGTAGTGTCTTCAGAAGGATGGAGTTGCCAGCTTGGAGTCTTTTGTTGATTGACTGCACATGGGAAATGTAAAGCAGTTATTTCATTGCTATTAAGGTGTAAAATTTGACTAATGTAATATTCATATTCTAAAGTGAGAGTGATGGGAGGAATACCAGTAATGACGTGCAGGGCGTCACTGGAAATGGTCCTGTACCCCTTGACAATTGCAATAAAAACATTCTTTGGATTGAGATTAATTTTTCTTTTGCGGCTTTTGTTAAATTACCACCCCCCCGCCCCCCCAAATGTCCGCGCCATAAGTGATAATTTTTTCTGTGATAGTTAGGTACCAAATTTTTAACTTTTTATTGTTAATGCCCCATGATTTAGTAGTTAGCTTAGTAGAGTTATGATAATATTTGATAAGTTTTAATTTTAAAAAGTTAATATGCGAAAACCAATTGAGGTGCTTATCTATAACAATTCCAAGAAGCTGCAGACTGGGCACATGATGTACACTGGTTCCGTTTATTCTTATTGTTGGTTTCCTTTTTAAATTTTGGGGTTTAGCGAATGTTAGAGCATTTGATTTTGAAGACGACAACTGTAGGTGAAAAGATTCCAAGATCTGTGCAAAGATCGCAAGGGCTGAAGCTGCCTCCCGTTCCAGGTCTAGACGCCGACGACCAGAGAAGATAAATTAATACATGGAAATTATTCCAGAGAGAAATATTCGCCTTGCATACAATATTTCAAATGAAAATCAAATTTCAAACTTCAAAGTAATTGCTTAAAAGGCGCAAAGGCCAACATAGTGAAAAAGATTCCAAGCCGGGACTCGAACCCGGGCCATCAGTATAGCGCACTGACGTTCTACCGACTAAACCACTTGGAACGATACCTAGCTCGGAAAATTTCTCACTATTATATGTTGGCAAGGCTACAAACGCAGCACAAGATGGAATATTTATCGTGAGTCACCGACCTGGGACAAACACGAAACATAATTAAATCGAGCATCGATAGAAATTATATTAATACATGGAAATTATTCCAGAGAGAAATATTCGCCTTGCATACAATATTTCAAATGAAAATCAAATTTCAAACTTCAAAGTAATTGCTTAAAAGGCGCAAAGGCCGACATAGTGAAAAAGATTCCAAGCCGGGACTCGAACCCGGGCCATCAGTATAGCGCACTGACGTTCTACCGCCGTTCTACCGCCCTTCACTGCCGTTCTATTCCATCTTGTTCTGCGTTTGTAGCCTTGCCAACATATAATAGTGAGAAATTTTCCGAGCTAGGTATCGTTCCAAGTGGTTTAGTCAGTAGAACGTCAGTGCGCTATACTGATGGCCCGGGTTCGAGTCCCGGCTTGGAATCTTTTTCACTATGTTGGCCTTTGCGCCTTTTAAGCAATTACTTTGGAGTTTGAAATTTGATTTTCATTTGAAATATTGTATGCAAGGCGAATATTTCTCTCTGGAATAATTTCCATGTATTAATATAATTTCTATCGATGCTGGATTTAATTATGTTTCGTGTTTGTTCCAGGTCGGTGACTCACGATAAATATTCCATCTTGTGCTGCGTTTGTAGCCTTGCCAACATACAGGGTGTCCGGTCTCAACGGTGTCCAATGGCTAATTCCTAAACCGTTAATCATAGACATATAGTTCCAATTACAAAAATGTTTTAAATCATGTAAAGAAATATTTTAAAAGCGATTTGGGTCAATAAAAACATTTCTTAAAAAATTACGAAATTTAAATTTTTATACGGTCCCCCGGTCCTATAAGTTACATTTAGTAAAATTTTCCTTTTACGCTGACAAGTAGTACAAAAAAAGTCCCGTTGTTCTACGATTAAAATTGACCGAGTAATACCTGTTTAAATTTGGAGCATATTTTTTGCTGCAAATTGGGGGTCATTCACAAATTTAGTCGAAATATGATTTCGTCAGATATATTAAAAAATGGTTGAGAGTAAAATTAACATTGCAATATAAATTTGAAATTTTTAGTCATTCTGACATATTAATGCAAAATATACAATTTGTAACAAACATTTAAGAAGAAAGAAAAAAAAACAGAATTTTTGTTAAATAAAATGATGCTAAATTAACACCCTCAATTCCTTAAAAATGATACGTATTTTAAAATATTATTAGATTACACTAGCCAGCAAAAGTTGGGTTATGTCATGTTATTTAGCTTTTGATAATTGATTCTTATGTATTCTGTATCGCTGAATCCGAAATAAACCTTCATTTTTAGCCCTCACATCAGGATTTTTCGCAAATTGCAAATTTTAAACTTAAAAAGTTCAAAGTTAAAATTTAATCTCCTCCCCCATCTCATCACACCACCCAGCTATAAAAATCCCAAGATAAGGAAAAATATCGAATAAATTATTGAATAAAAGAAAATAAAATAAGTGTTACATATGTTTTTTAGTATGAGATTTTCGCTATATTTTAACTTACACATTTGCAAAAAAATTCTAACGGGATGGTTAAAAATGAAAGTCATTTTCAGATTTAGTGCTAAAAAGTACGTAAAAATCAATTATCATAAGTTAAAAAATACAACCATCTCCTCTACTTTATAGTGTCCGATTTTTGTTATTCTTTAAATACGACAATTTATGATTTGCGAAATATCCTGACATGATGGTTAAAAATTAAGGCAATTTTCGGATTCAGTGCTAAAAAATACATAAAAGTTAAAAAACCCCAACAATCTCGGTCTTGTATTATCTAATCTAAAACTTTTTCTTAAACTTCTTTTCTTAAACTAATCTATCCGAAATTTTTTGTGTTATCCTGTAATATAAGTATAAATGGTAAGCACCGAAAATTATAATAATATTAGATTGTTATCGGATTTGCGCCAGTATGTAAAATGTAATCTCGATCGGATATTTAAAAGTGGGTTAAAGATCGAATACAAATTTGGAACTGAAAAAACATACATAAGATCGTTGAAGTAATATAAAAACATATAAAAATAACATAATTTTATTAAAAGAAATCATAAAAGAAACAGTCTCAAATACTGACAAAATAAAACATATGTTATTTCAACCAATCTGAAACTTAATAAATGTTAACTTAATCATAACACTTGTACGATTTTTTTCAAAGCGCAGATTCACATGAAATGAGATCTTCGAATACTTTAAGCATTTGGAATGTGACCCCTCAGAGCCAAGCCGATCTCATTTGTTTTCAGAGCAGAAAAGTGGCATAAGTCATGCATATTTAAAGTTTCATAACTGGCACAATTTTAGTGTTATATGAATGGGACTTTTTGTGTCTTACTTGTCAGTGTAATAGGAAAATTTTACTAAATATAAATTATAGGACCGGGGGACCGTATAAAAATTTAAATTTCGTAATTTTTTAAGAAATGTTTTTATTGACCCAAATCGCTTTTTAAATATTTCTTTACCTGATTTAAAGCATTTTTCTAATTGGAACTATATGTCTATGACTAACGGTTTAGGAATTAGCCATTGGACACCGTTGAGACCGGACACCCTGTATAATAGTGAGAAATTTTCCGAGCTAGGTATCGTTCCAAGTGGTTTAGTCGGTAGAACGTCAGTGCGCTATACTGATGGCCCTGGTTCGAGTCCCGGCTTGGAATCTTTTTCACTATGTTGGCCTTTGCGCCTTTTAAGCAATTACTTTGAAGTTTGAAATTTGATTTTCATTTGAAAGAGAAGATAAAGTGGAAGTCATCCGTGAAGGCATAGAGTAAGTAACCTAAATTTTCTAGTTCCGTCAGTATAAAATTTGCAATAAGGAGCCATAAAATAGGTCCCAGACAGGATCCCTGTGGGCATCCTTTTTTTGTTGGTGGCTAGAGAGACCAGCTCCCCAGTTAACTAAAATAGTTCTAATCGAAAGATAGGTGCGGATGACTCCAGCAATGTTACCAGGGCAATTAATAGATATAAGTTGTAGAAGGATATCCCGCCATTCGACATTATCAAAGGCTCCTTTAATGTCGAGTGAGACCAGGGAAGTGTGTAGACCTTCAGAAATTTTAAGCGCGCAGGAAGACAAAATTTCAGACAAAGCTTTGACACATGATCTGCCCTCTCTGAACCCAAATTACCTATGATGTAGAAGATTGTTAGATTCCAGGAAGACAGTTAGACGATTAGCAATTAATTTCTCTAATAATTTACCTAATGTTGGAAGCAGGCAGATCGGGCGATATGAACTGGGTTCAGAGGGAGTCTTCCCTTGTTTGAGGAAATACACTACTTTCCCTTGCCTCAGGACGAGAGGAAAATAATGGAATTGGAGACAGAGGTTACCCCATCGGGTAAAGATCTCCGGTAATATAGTATTAAAAGCTCGTTTAAGAATTTTAAAGCCTATACAGTCCGGCACAGGGGCTTTGTTATCTTTAAATTTGGCAAGAGTGGCCCGAAGTTCTGATTTAGTGAAGGGTTTATTATTATTTGTTGAAAAGGTAAGATCTGAGTTATCATGATGATAAACAGACTCACCGAAGAGTTGCTGTGTTAGGAATTCAAGATTTCTTTTTCTAGATGATTGACCGGAAGGCAGTTCAAGTAGAATTTCGTCGGGAGTAAAGAATTTTCAGTAAAAATTTTTTGAGCTACACCAAAGGGATCTTTCTGGTTAGGACAAAAACAGGTCCATGCGGAACGCTTTGCCTCAAGAATGCCACGCTTGTAAAGGGCTGCTGTTTTGTTGTAGATAATTTGTTTCTGACTAATAATTTCAGGAGGGTAGTTATTGTGTTTAAGAAAACGCAATTTACGTCTCAGGGCTGTGAGATGATTCCTCTTGGTCCTAAGTTCTGGGGTCCAAAAAGAAAATGTTGGGGATTTCCTCAAGGTTTTGAGACGGAAGGAGACACGAGCTGCTGAGCGGATAGACTCTATTAAAAAAACTGTAAAGCTCTTAAGATCATTCGTATTAGAAATCTCCTTTAGTAAATTTTGAAGAAAAGGTCTTTTGATTTTAATGGTCTTAGAAAATTTCTTAAAGTTTCCATATTTAGTATTAAAGCGACGATGGGTAGAAAATAGAGGAGAAATTAGGAAATTGTAAACAATGTATTTGTGATCTGAAAAGTTGTGGTGATCAAGAACCCGCCAATCGCGAATGAAGGGAATGGCTAACGAATTTACTAGTGTGTGATCTGGGAAGCCTTTCGCGATAGTGCGACCAAGGCGATCCTTTTTAACAAATGTATGTCTCCTATTGTCTGCATTAAATATTCATAATAGGTTGATGACTAGGAATTCAATGAAATCCCCTCCCCCTCTGGGGTCCTCGCGTGGACTTCTTCAGAGCGGAGAGTTTGCATTGAAGTCCCCACCACAGACAAATGGCCTTTTATTAGTTATGAGCTGTTGCCATTCCTCAAGGGTAGAGTCAAAATCTTTCACTGATGGGGCTATATAATTAGAGCCAAAAATAAATTCTCCTTCCGCCGCGGTAATTGTAATAAAAATACAGTGATCCCCTGTGAAGAGGTGGTTAATAATAAGGCTGGCATTACCGACAATCAGGTGAGCCGAACAATGTTTAGATGAGAAGATGCTACAGCCGGAGAATCCTGTTGGTTTTCCTTCACTACTGGAATGCACATCCTGGAGCAGTGCTAAGTCTATGGAGTTTTCATCCATAAAGCGTTTCGCTTCAGGACTAGCCGCCTTGCAATGGTTAAGATTGCTCTGCAGGATTTTCAGAGTCCCTATAGGAGGAGGCTTCACAGGAGCCTGAGATGATTCTGAGGATTTACATTGATAATTGTTGATGAATCAACCTTTCAAGTTTAAGCAGCTTTATTTTAATTTTAATGTTTGTTTGGTCAATGCATATTCATTTTATTAATGTTCTGCAATATAATTACAATTAATTTTTCTGAATTTAAATTTGGATAATTCGTAACACTGAATCATTCCATCTTAAATTTATTCGCGTAGAAAGCTGTTTTAAAAAAAGTTTAAAATATTATATAATTTGAATTTCAAACTGCTTACTTGAATAATTTGAAGACCTAGAATGGAGATGTGTCATACATTTACTGATAGAGGAGATTTGCTTTTTGATTTGTCAAAGCTTTTATTACTTACAGTTAATAACGGGATAATAATCAGGATATCTTAGTTATCTTTATTAAATATTAAAAATATTTTGAAAATATTTCGACAAATTCAGATACTCTTCTAAAATTATGATTTTTGAAAATTGCTTAAAAATTTTACTGATTTTTGATCACTGAAACACTTTCTTTTAATTGCTCATAATTTCATATGTGTTATTTTCATTAAGTTTTAACTTACATTTCTTGATTTCGGTTAAGGAGATAAACATTTGATATTAAAAATGCAATAGAAAGAGAATATATGATTACAAATATGCAGAAATTTTAACCACTGAGCTCCATATATAACAGGAGTTCTGAATCGGCGGTCAGAAGCTTGCAAGGCAAATGAACAATGCAAGGCAAAGGTAAAAATAGTTCGCGTTGTCAGTGTTAGATGTTACTCAATTACCCATTTCCGTTTTTAATCGTTTATGGCACATGCTCTCAACTGCAAATTGGATTATTTTATCTCTCGTGATTTAGTTATTCTTTACACTACTGAAGAGGGACTTTGAAAAAGTTCGAAACGTTAATTTTTTTTAAAAATGATTTTTATGTGTTTTTAAACTAGTATTTAATTGTCTGTATTTTTGTAATTGTTTTTATTATATATTAGTGTTCTCATTTACCACTATCCTAATTTATGCTTCTCTAATTAAGTTATACTTATCAAATTAATAGTTGATTCTCTAATCATGTAAGGGAATGCGATAAACAGCCTTTTTGCTATGAATGCGAACTAAAATTATCGTCACTGTATCCTTCCGATCTGACCGCTTGAAATCATGTTGGGAAATAGGAAGGCAGATCTCCTGCTACATATGGAACTCAGTGTCTTCAACAATACTGAGATTATGTAACTGCAGACTTATGTGTACGTTGGACAAGAAATAACATCAGATCAGAACATCATAAATGAAATCAATAGAAAATTAATGAATGGATGGAGTGTTTTGCAAAGAACAATTTTATTATGAAGAGTAACATGCATCTTTCTTTGAAAAGAAAAGTGTGTAGTCTGCACTAACATATGCAGCGGAAACATGGAGGTTAACAAAAAGTACGGTACAAAGAACAGAGAGAAGCTGGGAAAGATGTATGCTTGACATAACTGCAAGAGTCAGAAAAAGAATAACCTGGATAAGAAGTCTGGCGAATGTTTTTGACATCATCGAGAGAATTAAGCGGTTGATATGGGCTGAGAACATCGAAAGACAACAAGACAATTTGATGGAGAACAAACACCCTAAAGTGGTATCCCAGAGATGTAAAACGGTCGAGAAGACGATCTCTTTCGACACGGGGCGATGAAATCAGAAAAGCTGCAGGATATAATTAGATGATCAAAGCACTAGACAGGAAACAGTGAACAAATCTAGAGGAGTCCTACATCCAGCAGTGAATGGAAAACGGTTGGGAATGATGATGATGATATTTATATAATATTTTTAATTTATATATATTTTTTCTCTTTATTTTCCACATTTTTACCTTAAATTAGTGATCAGAGTATTCGAATGTAAAATGTCTGAATTCTTGATTCAGCCAAGTTCTTGAGTGGTCTCGATTAGATGTAGACAAGTTTATTTAAATAGAAACCATCTGACATTCCTGTTCGTGATAGAAGCAACAGTTTTCGACTGTTTTCAGTTTTTATACCTCGAATATACGGTGATATCATAACATGCACTAGTGAACTCTAGTATTCAAATAGTAGATTATTCGGCGCTGTTCGAGATATTTTTCTCCGTAACAGCTTGCGGTTAGTAGGATCATTGGCGCTATTTAATTTTGAAATTCAGTGATATATTTTTAAGTGTGTTATCAAGTTCAGCTAAGCTGCACATATTTTTTTAATAGCATATGAATTTAAATTTGAGCAACCAATTAAAATGTGTAAATTCTGTAAATTTTCATTTAAGCAACTTCAATATACAGTGCTGTTATTTTTTAGAGTTCCGTACTTAAAAAGTAAAAACAAAACCATTATAAGCACACTCCTGTGTCTGTCGGTCTGTCTGTCACAGCCATTTACTCGTAAACTGCGGAACGTTTAAAGTTGAAATTGGGGGAAGTAATAAAGACTATTGACCCACATATTTACAGATTATTAAACATTAACAAATATATTTAGGAAAAACGTAAAGGAGCTAATTCAGTTGCTTAAAAAAAACATATTTTCTTTGTATATCGTGTGGGGTATCGTGTGAAAGGTTTCGTAACGCTGAACCCAAAAATACATTTCTTTTAATTTTAGGTATTATATTTTCAGAGATATCGTCGAAAATGTAGTGCAAAAATATGTTCCCCCATTCTATTTCCGAATCTACTGAAATTAAAGTTATGAAAAAATTAGAGATTGTAGACGTTAATTTAAACCTTCCAGGAAAATTAAAGCGATTACCCTAGGTCACATAGTTTTTGAGAAAATCGTGTTTTCCCGTTACACACAAATTTTGATTTGCAGCTATTCAGCAAAGGTGTTGAGGAGCGCAGACGTACGTATCATAGCAGAAATATAAAAGCATTGTTGATAATGATTTTCGAAAAAAATCGTCGGTAATTAGCCGAGATATTAACCCTTAAAGACACAGACGTTTTGGGCATACATAATCACAGGGGCGGCGTACTCTATATATCATCGGCTTTTAAAGGCTAGATAACAACTTTTAATGATATATTTGTGTAACTCAATGTCCAGCAGCAGTATAAAAGCAATAAACGTCAAATTGTTAAAAACAGACTAATTTAATTAGAATTAATCACCTAATTATTACGGGATTTATGACTAGTTTGCATTGAGTGGCTCTCTCAATTCGCCAACCGTGTCTTAAAGGTTAATTAAAACCCTATCTGGAAAAACGCGGCACGGACCAAGGCGACGTTGTAAATTTGCGACCTCGTTTCGAGGCGCTCTCAGCGCAATGCCAAGTTTAAACTTTGAACAAGGGTTTTGTTTTAGCTACACTGTAAAAAGAAAAGGTTATTACTCCGCTGAATTTAGTTTTATGAAATGTCAAATGAAGTTCAAATATGCACTACTTTTACTGTCAGTACCGAATTAAGTTCATCATAAAGAGATTGGTAAAAAAAAAAAAAAAAAAAGAGTTATACAGAATAGCCATATTTGATATTATTTAGGCTTCATATATCTTTGAACTTTTATGCTATACCAAGTCATACTTTTCTATACAGCTATACCCAACCCTATGTTGTATAGTTTTTTGCAAAGTCTTATTATTCTTTTAGCAACGATTTTTTTAATAATAAAGTTAATAATTCATACAGTTAATAATTCATACAGTAATTTACAGTACGGAACCCTCTGAGCGCGAGTATTACTCGGACTAGATCGCTTATTTTTATAAATATGACAAAAGAATAATTACTCATGGTGAAAAATTAATTGATACAGTTTGAAGAAGAAAAATTTTCTTGATTACTGTAATTAATCAACAACTGCTTAATTTCATGGGCCTATGCAAGGAAAGGCATCTTCCTCCCCCCCCCCTTTTTTTTAAATCAAGAAAAATAACAAGATATAACTTCAAATACTTAGAGATGTGGCCACCAGTAGGAAAACATCTTAGGAGGGGCTAGATTTTGGAACACATGTGCCACACAGCTTAGTCTGTTTTTAAAAATGCAAACCATAAACATGAAATAATCTAAACTAGGAATTTTTTTTTCAGAACTCCTTTCGTAATAAAATTTTAAAACATATCAACATAAAAAGCAACAGATTTAACTTTACAATTAAGAAATATTAAATAATCAACAATAAAGTTTTACAATCATTTTTCAAAGTGGAGTATTTAAAAGTTATTTTTTTCCATCCGGAGGGGTCTGCCGCCCTGAAACCCCATGTAATATCAGTTTGAAATGCATGAACGTTAAAAAAAAGCAAAATTAACTCTTTGTGGCTTAATAACTCCGATTTGAAAAATATTTACTCAGATGATAGAATACCCTATTTTATGCATGTAAAAAATAATTAGAAAAATTTGAACATAAAAATATAAAATATATATTGCCTAAAAGGTTCATTTTTCACACATAGAATAAAGAAATAATGACATACTTCTCATGACTATTGTCTATTTTCTAATACAAAATTGTAAAGTGTATGAAATTACCTTTATAAAAAATCTATTTTTGGATGTCTCCAGCTTTTATACTCTGAATTTTTTTTTAAAAAAAGCTAATTTTAGCAATAACTATGTGAAACAATTCAAATTAAATAAAAACATATATACCAGGAATACGAATTTTGCTTTTTCAGAATTTAGTGTCGCCCCTGATGAAAAAAATATGTATATAGATAGTACAAAACATATTTCAGTTTTAAGACTTAAAGCACGCACTTTTATTTTATATAAAATGATGTCATTCGCATCCACTGAAGAATTCCACATTTCAATCCAGTTTTAAACAACATCTACAGTAAAGTATGCATAGGACGTCACTATCGCTGAAATAATACACAAATCCAAAAAAAGAGATGTCGTCATTCAAGAAACTCGACAAAAAAGAATCGACTATCTAATGATTCATATGACTTCATTTGTTTGTAACGTTAATTTAGATACTTAAAATTAAATATAGTTTATAATGGCTCCATGTTTTATCAGAAATCATTCATTTATATTTTTTCAAAATAGCACGTATTTTAATTATATTTTTTTCTGATATTATCGGAAAATGTCAACAAAAAGATATAACAGTCTACTATTTTCAAACTATTTTTCCTTTACTTTCTACAGAAATGGAGTACTTCAGCTGCCAACATTAAAAAGATGCGTTAAAAACTACAAAAAAATTAATATCTCAAAAATAAACTGAGATGCAGTTTTCAAACAAATAATTTCATTTAAAAGTATTTTTTTTTTCTATACGGCGCTATAAAAATTGAAAATGTGCGATGCTTAGAAGTTTAAAAAATTGCACTAGAGAAGTAGAGATTATTCCGTACAATGATAAATCTACTTTGTTTTACGGCTGGCTTATATAACGGAACGTTAATTTTTAGAGACGACACTTTAATTGCTGGCCGAAAGAAATTGCATATCGGGGGCTTAAAAAAAAAAAAAGACATGAAAAATTAACCCAATATCGCCGTTTGTTGAGAATTCTAAGAACAGTTTATATTAACTGCTGTGTTGGAAGATAGTAGCTATAAATATAATCATTTTTAAAAGCCCACTGTATAAGTGACATTGACTTTTCGATATGTTGCAGATTTGCAACGCAGTGATACAAAGGGTTAAAAATTGTCTTGCACGGGAGTTGGAGGTATTCAAAAGATACCGTACCACTCTGATGAAAAAAATGTCTCCTCTCTATTTTTCTTCTTGGTGTTTAGTTATTCTAAAGTCACTTGAGAAGAATAAGAAGTTTTTAAAATAATTAGTTAAAGAAAATTTATTTAATTAAATTTCAAAGTACAGAGAAAGGCAATAGCCCATCTCTGGACCCTTTCCTTCATTTCAGATAAGATAATGTACAAAATAGGCACAGTACTCCCTTCCCCTCCACGCACACACAAATTAAAAAAAAAAATCTTGCGTACACTCATGTTTATTTTTCTAGAAAATTCATACTTAAGGGTATCAAGTATTAAATATAAAGGTTCATAACAAGGTCCCCATGAGTCCCTAAATTTCAGTACAATTATTTTCATATAGTAACAACCGCCTTATTTAATAGAAGAATTTCTGTCATTAAATAAGGCTAATATTACTATTTGGTATTAGTGATGCTCAAATTCAGGATTATAAAGTCAGAAAAGAAATCAGTTGTAATTATAAGTCTCCAGAAACATAAAGAAGAATTTCATTTGTAACTTAAAACCATTTCGGAGTACTGCAATCAATTTTGGAGGAAGAGCAAGATGTTACAGTACTAAGCACGAAACTAACCAATAGTATGGGACAAATCGCAAAGTATATAGGAAGTGCAGCACAAGTAAAGCAGACAAAGAAAAATAACAGAAAAAACAAGAAGGTTGTTGAAGAAATGCAGATAATTTAAAACGATGGAAAAACGATCCCAAATCAAGAGTTGGATAAGCAGAATTATCTAAAACGTTAAGAAATAGCGTTGCATAAGATTTCAGAAAATTTAACTGTGATCGTGACAAGATAGTTTTAGAAGTTAACAAAAGTTTAAAATCAGCTAAGCGCTAACTGTGTGTTGGTAGAAAAGATGTTTTTGCACTGAAGTGGATAGATGGAAAATTTACCAAAAATCAATAATGAAATCTTAAGAATTGTCTAAAAATTCTAAAATGATCTATATAAGTGTAAAGATTAAAGAGATAGTAACCTATTTGATGAGAGAACAAAATAGCAGAAACTAAAGAGATACTCCCTATGATGACAGATGAAGTTTTACTAAACATTAGATGTATGAAAAAAGGTAAATGCCCTGGTGAAGATGGAGCTACAATTGACCTTATTAAAGAAGCAGGAGAAGAATTTGCAAAAATTCTTGCCATATTCTTTTCCAAATCTCTATAAAAGTCAAGTGTATCAGAAGTCTGGAATAATGCTGTGATGGTGCTACTTTACAAGAAAGGGGAGAAGGAAAACATTAAAAACCACCAACCGATCAGCTTACTATAAGTGATTTATAAAATTTTCTCCAGTTTTAACGACAAGACTTGAATCAGCACTAGATTCAGCTCAACATAGAGAACAAACCGGATTCCAAAGTGGATTTAGCACAGTAGATCATATTAAAAAAGTAAGGGAATTCACGGAGGAAAATAAGAAGTATAATTAAACTCTTCTCCTTTCTTTTATTAATTATGATAAAGCAGCTGATTTTGCCTACTCATCTGGAACTGTAAAATTTCCAGAAGGCATAGATATAGACAAATCTTTCATCAATATTATATAGAAGACTTACAAGAAAGCAATAGCAACCATCTTTTTCACCAGAGGAAAAGAAAAGATCGAGCTTGAAAGATGCGCTAGACAAGAAAACGCCATTTCCTCTAAGCTTTTTACTACTGTCTGTGAACATATTTTGAAGAAGCAGCATTGGGAAAACAAAGGAATTATTCTGGTTTTCTGACGACATTTTAATTTTCCGTAACTCCCCTTAAGTTCTGGAAGAAAGATGTTAAAAGATTTGACAGACGCTAGAATTCACGCGGGATTAAAAATAAATTTGGAAAAGACTAAGGTGAATTCATTTGCACAAAAAAATTAAGATCGTCTACAACAATACTCAGCTTAAGGAAATGCACAGTTATGGGTACTTTGTACATGAAATAACATTGGGCAATATCATTATGATTTAAATAACTAGAAGAATAAGAAATGGATGGAGTGTTTTTTGAAGAACAGTATTATTCTCAACAGTAACATGCCTCTTTAATTGAAAAGAAAAACGTCCAACCAAAGCTTTTTGCCTGAACTAACATATGGAGCGGAAACTACAGCGGATTATAACAAAGATTACAAACAAAGCAGCAAAGTATGGAAATATGTGTGATACAAATAACTAGAAGAGACAGAAAGAGAATAACATAGATAAGAAATCAGACAAAAGTTTTTGACGTCATTGAGATAATTAAACGGTTAAAATGGAATGGGATGGGTACTTTACAAAAAGTCCAGACAATAGATGGAATACAAACACCGTACAGTGGTATCCCAGCGATGTCAAAAGATCGAGTAGACGACCTCAGGTAAGATGGACGAAATAAGAAAAGCTCCAGACAAGAAACAATGAAAAATCTGGGGGAGGCCTGCATGTAGCAGTGGATTATAAACGGTTGCTGTTGATAATGATGATGTGTATTTATATAGGAATGAAAGAATAAAAAAAAAATGCATACTGGAAAGTAAATTTCTGATCTTAAAAAAATGATGATTTTATGAACAATGAATAAAAAATTTCTTACTTTTCTGGGTTATGTATACTTAAGAGTAAGATTACACCATTAAAAACATGAAATGTTGCTTTAGTTACAAATATTATGAGCAAATATTAAAATTGAATAGCTCGAAAACTGAAATTTCTTGAAATAAAATACCAATGTTTAACAATGTAAAGTTTAACATTTCAAATTAAAGCATGCTGTTTAAGAAAAACTGTTAAAAAGTATAATTTTATCCTAGTTTTTATAGGATAATCAGTTTTTCTTAAATCCGTTAACTAGTCCAGCTTTAGAAAATACACGTTTTACTAGCACCGATGTTATTTGAGATGAAAGTTATTTGGGGTGTAAATTATAAAGTTAAAGAAAGATTAATCAGTAAAGGTTTACCAGTTAAATTCCTAAGGAAAATATCAACATTAAAAAATTATGCGAAAAAAGAAAACATTATTGTAATCAAAATCTTAATCAGAGCTCAAAAGGACGTGAAAACAAAAAGAGATTGTTCTCAGAGCCGCAAATTGTAACGCGTTATCGTTAACAAAAGTGAAGCGATTGTACGGAGTATAAATATTTGATAAACTGAAAAAAAGAAATGTCGTTTCTCATCCGAATCGGATACCCTGTATCTGAATATTACACGCAATCATCAAAAACGCGCTCAATTTAACATACATTAAACATGTGAAGAGTGAAACAGACTTGAACTAGTTCGAACGAAGGTGCTATTTTGATTCTTAAAAGATCTCGAATTATCCCATCACTACTGAAAATCAGGGCTGCGGAGTCGGTGTGAAAAATGGACGACTCCGACACATTCGCTCAAAAATGGGCCTGACTCCGACTCCGACTCCGACAACGCAGCCTTGCTTGTAAAATGGACGACTCCGACTCCGGGAATTTTAACAGATCCGACTGCAACTTTCGCTCAAAAATAGGCCTGACTCCGACTCCGACTCCGCAGCCCTGCTTAAAATGCCTTTTCTTTACTTTCGTCATCTCAGAATTACAAATTCATGCCATTACAGAATATTCTTTCTGTTTCATAAGCCTATTTTTGTTTTTCAGGGGAAATGTTTTAAGAATTTTAGCGCCGTTTCTAGTATCTTTTCACACATTTTCTTTTCATACGAGATTAACCCTTTGCACTCGAGAGGTGAATCTCACCGACCACTAGTGTTGACAGGTGTCACGCGTAAATCAGGACTCCAAATCCTCTGGACACCGCTTATTTTTTATAGTTTATTTCGCCATCTTTAATGGCAAAGAATTCTGCTATTAGATAAGACTAAGAAAATTTCTTTAAATTATTGGTGTCCAGAGCATTTGGAGCTCGAATTTACGAAAAACACCTGGCAGCACTAGTGATGAGTGATAGTCACCTCTCGGGTGCAAAGGGTTAAATAGTGCCGTCACTTTAGCCTATTGCCTGGCAGTGTCATTACGTTCGCCTATTGGTAGCACCTTGTTCAGCAATGCTGTTATATCTTGTCTTAGTGTTCCTACGCTTCCACCAATAAAAAAATATGCAAAAAAGATAAAAGTTTTCTCTGGTTCCTTTGCTCTGTGGAATGTACACTATAGATGCGCTCTATGTAATATGTGTATTAACGTGGAGTTTGATTTAACTTAACATAATTTAATGGAATTAACTTTAACTTTACAATGTCTTGGAATTTGCTTGACAACTTTAGATGCTTTAAACTCGTATATATATTTAAGATTCTGGAATCTTTCTTAGAACTGTAAGATATCTCTACCGCAATAAAAATATTGAACTTAACTCATTGCTAATCTTTGAACTAAGGGAAAACACTTTTCGGATGAAAATTCTAGCCTACACTGCTCAAATCATTCGACTGCTAATCTAGTTTAGATTCTGTATTTTACTAAGAGCCGAATCACGGCAGTTTAGTTGGATGGCCACTGAGTTCTCACAATCATCTATTCAATTCCAACTCTGAACAAAAAATCTTGGACTGTTGAATGAAATTCCTCTGAAAAATAATGGCTGATATTTACATTTATTAACTGGCTGATATTTACAATTATTATAAATTTGCTTCATGAAAAGTAAATGTATAATATGAAATAATTACAAATGACTACGTTTAAATAGCCAATTTTGAGAATACGTTTATTTGAATGACTGCATAAATAGTTACTCAAAACAGAATTTTCTTTTCTACTTACGGTCATGGGAAGTGTAGTTGTGACTGCATTTGTTTAAGCTCGGAAACCGGAAATGTATATTAAAGTAAAAGGAATTGCAATTTAGGGGATTTAAGTAAGAAAATAACTTCTTATATTGAGATTAAGGAAGGTATAACGAAAATCAATGCAAAAACCTTTGACGGGTTAAAAGTTTCTGACGCAGCAATTTATCTTATGCTCTAAGAATTTTAAATATGGAACTTAAAAATACTGATATCAAATTTTGAGTGACGTTATGCTATTTCTTAAAAAATATATTTGTATTTATTTCATCATTTTATTTTTGTTTTATTTATAATCGCATGTGCAAAAGTTATGTTCAACATGAAAAGCTGCATAAAATTTTATTCGCTGTTGCTTTATCATTTACATCTCTCATAAATTCAAAATATGAGTTTTAAAAGATATGATATAAAATTTAAGTGACGCCTTGATGTGACTTTAAAAGGTTTGTTTTAAAATTCAATTTAAATTATTTTTGACTTGGTTAAAATATTTTTTTACATCTACACAATACTTTTAATTTTCCAATTCACTGTTAAATATATCACTTTCATTGAATCTATACTATGCATTGAAATGTATTTATTTCAATAAATTGATTTATCTTTTGTGTCACGCTATTCAAAATTGTGAGTAAGATTTATGTAAATGGTTTCTTTGCGTCATTGTGTCCAAACTACATGAAATGTATGAAAAAGGATAGTTTGACGCAAAGAAACCATTTACATAAATCTTACTCACAATTTTGAATAGCGTGACACAAAAGATAAATAAATTTATTGAAATAAATACATTTCAATGCATAGTATAGATTCAATGAAAGTGATATATTTAACAGTGAATTGGAAAATTAAAAGTATTGTGTAGATGTAAAAAAATATTTTAACCAAGTCAAAAATAATTTAAATTGAATTTTAAAACAAACCTTTTAAAGTCACATCAAGGCGTCACTTAAATTTTATATCATATCTTTTAAAACTCATATTTTGAATTTCTGAGAGATGTAAATGATAAAGCAACAGCGAATAAAATTTTATGCAGCTTTTCATGTTGAACATAACTTTTGCACATGCGATTATAAATAAAACAAAAATAAAATGATGAAATAAATACAAATATATTTTTTAAGAAATAGCATAACGTCACTCAAAATTTGATATCAGTATTTTTAAGTTCCATATTTAAAATTCTTAGAGCATAAGATAAATTGCTGCGTCAGAAACTTTTAACCCGTCAAGGGTTTTTGCATTGATATCATTACTTTTTTGAGGTTAGGGATAAAATGATTAAAAAAAAGATACTTATGGAATTTAATGCAGATTTAATTTTTACTATTTTATTACAATTTTAACTTATAGCAGTTTGTATATAAAAACAAGTGGGTAAGTATAATCGCTGATCGCACAGAGGGTTTCATTTGATATTCCTTTAAAAACACTTTGTCCTTAAATTAATAAATCCAAAATGTTAATTTATAATTATTAAATCCTTACATAGATGGTGCACCAATAGTTCCAATTTTCATGGGGCAGGGAACGCATTCTTTTAAACAAACCACCTTCCAATTGAAGTCACCAAAAAACAAGTTGAATAAGCCAGACCCCGTTGTGTTGTTTCACAAACTGCAGTCTGATGTCCCCTCCTTCCCCCCTTTTTCAAAAATTTTCAGACCAGTACCTAAGAATGGAACCGAAATAATTTTTTCTCTTCAGAAATTAGGATAAAAAAATAGTATGCAGTACTCATAAATTTACTTTAATGCTATATAGGGTGATTATTAAGTTAATTATAACGTTTGGAATCTGTTGCATTGATGTCCGAAAGGTGGTTTCTGAGTTATGGAAGCTGGACCCATAAGGCGCCATAGAGGGGCGAAGCCCACTAGTGTCTATCATAATTATATCTGCCATGTGGACTAATTGCGATATTTAATCAAAATAGTCCCCCCCCTCCTCATCCCCGGAAATATAACAAATACAAAATGTGTCTTTATAAACCTATCGTCAAATAGGTTTTTATTTCTTTTCCCTAAAAAAAAAAACATGATTTTTATATCCGTAACGTAAATAGCGGACGAAGCCCGCTAGTTCCTATCATAATATATATTTTTAATAATTTTATATAGTCTATAATAAAAATCAGACTTAAAATAGTCTAGTTCCATGAGTACTTGTAGTGTCAGTTACATGCTACGATTTTTGGATACCAGTATTTTAGAACGGGAAAATGTGACTTATTTTATCGGAGATATCTCATTAATTGAATAAGGTGAAGCAAACTTTTTGAAAAAAAGGTGGCCAACAAGCATGGCAGTTATCAGCTATGTGACTTTGTGCTAAAGTCCATTAATTTGATCTGCTTTAAAAAGATTACGGAAGATTGAATTATAGTAGAACCTGGATTAACCGAGCTTCGATTAATCGAGGTTTCTGTTAACCGAGCCGATAACAAAGTCTGATTTTTTTTTTCCTTTTGAATGAGCCTTAAAAATAACCACACTCTTTAGCTCACTGTCCGTGCTATACAGGCCTTCTGCCCCCAAAAGCACTCAACTCCAAAGAAACACTGGACCCTGAGAAGTCAATAGCGAACAATGCTTTGTTTCCAGTGGCTGTGTGAACTTTCGTAAATTTTTCAATTTGCATTTTAAAATTTACTACTGGTAGTTGATTTTCTTTTTAAATTTGTTAAGCTGTGAAACAGAACTTTACATATATTTATTTTTATTATATAAAAAACGTTCTATATATTTTTTTAAAAGAGATGTTAAATTCGCAAGCACGGCGAGTTTTTACACACAGTTTCTATAAACCGAGATTTCCGATTCCGATTTAGTAACAGTCCCAATTAGCTCGGATAATCGAGGCTGCTCTGTATAATTAAAAAATCAATGGCGATCTTACTGTAAACGGGTTTCCCTTTTACTGAGGGATTTCAAGACCGAATCAGCTGATGTTAGTTGCTGTTTCCGTGCTTGATTAAATAAGATTAGTTAAACATTTGAAAATTACCAAATATAAAAGGAACTAAGTCAACAGAGTGTTTGCTTTATGGTATTTTTTAACAACGCTATAAGAAAATGATTTTAAATAAGAGATTTTAAATGTAACGTTTTAAATCTGACGTAATTTACACCAAAGTTTTATTTCTCTTATTAATATTCAGGTGAAAATACTTTAGTTGTTAGAAGGAAATATTTGCGCTGTCTTTGAATTCACGATAATAGTTGAAAAGATTATCTCAAAATATCTCGCGCAAATATATTTTTTAATTTAAATGTTTTTACCATATTTTTTGGCCATTTTAAATAATGTAATTTCTCCCCTTTACAAGTTTTAGCGCATAATTTTTTTTATTTAACATTTTGTTTCTCTTTTAAAATTCAAGTGTGAATATGGTTCTTAGGACGTAATTTTCCTGCTTTTAACATGTGATCATTTAATTCTAATTTTAAAGTTTTTATTTCTGTTTACAATAGTCACGTGTAAATAAATTTTTAATTTGGAGTAAACATTATTGTTTCGCTGTTTATACAATTGGCAACAGTTTAAATTAATAACATTTTCTAAAATATATAAAAAATATCTCTCGAAAAGCTGAAAATTTGAATTTAAAATAGAAATAAAACCTCAAAAAATGAGTCAAATAAAAAAAATAAATTCAATCTGCACACCGGGAACTTATAACGTATAAAATGATCTAAAAATGATTAAATTCTCATGTAGTTTTTGCTCCAATAAAACTTTTTTAATGGAACGATTTTTTCCAACTTTGGCATTAAATATCTCTTAAAATAATTCTTTGATTTGAAAACTGTCTGCATCAGCGTGTTTATCAAACATTTCTCTGTAATACCACTGATTTTCATATTTTTGTTTGCAACAGTTTTTTTTTAATATTAACGAAGAAAGGCCATGCTTAAGCATTCAAATTGGATGCCGATCTACCGGGAATATCTAGGCAGATTTTCATTGGTCCATTTCCAATGCGAAACTTTTTTTTATATATAGAAGGAAAAAGGCTGACAAAATTAGAAGTGAAAAACAATTCAGTATTATTAAAGTAATCGTGCCGTGGTCATCTATTAAAAAATGCAATTTTGAGAAAAAAAACTAGTTTCAATTTTATGTTATAATTATAATAGAATGCTTATTGTATTTTTTTATTTTTTTTTACTTACATAGAATTGTCTATTCCATATTCTGACCACATAAAGAAGTCTCAATTCCGTTGATAAAGCCGCTAAAATAAAAACTCGATTTTCCGAAATTTATAAGTTATGATTATAAATGTATATGTAAATCCTTAAAGCGGTTCTCAAAAAAAAATTTTTTTAACGTTCAATAATGCGAAAATTTCTGCTGATTTACAAACATAAAAATAGTGTTCGTAAGAAACTGAATTTCGGTTACATTCCTAGTATCGACTGAAAACGTAAGCGAAATTGTTTTAAAAATAAATTCAAAGTAAGTAACATAAACATACATATACGCATGTTATCTGAATAATGTTTTGCGTAGAAACGGCAGTACATAATTAACAAAATAATTTGATTGAAATAAAATTAATTAAATATAAGGTGCTATAAACATAAAAAATATATTAAAAAATAATTTAATTTAAAAATAACGAATTTAATCAATATTAATAATACCTTCTAGATTTATCTCCTTGTATGTGAATATATAGTATGTACGGCTCTTTGGATGGGAGTGCCGTTTGGGGGAGGCTAGGGAGGGGCAGTTATAGTAATACCGAATATACGGCAGTATTTTCGCCGAAACTAGGATTTTGGGTTGAAAACGAAAATGAAACCGAATATTCGGCGAAACTCCACATAAAAGAATGAGACTTGCAGGCTTGGTTATTGAAGTGATTTGCAATACAATAGATTCTGTTCTTTAAATTAATTACATCTTGAGTTAAAATTGATTGTTGTCTCATGACAACAGTTTTCTTTCTCTTCCTCCACTGTCGCGTCCGGAAATTCGGTTCAAAACGCCACATTCGGCAGCCTTTTCTGAAAGATCTTTTGTTTTTCTCAAAAAATATAAAAGACAGTTCGATTAAAAAGTTTCTGGTGGGCAATAAAAAATAATTGGTATTTTCAGCCAGCAGCCAGCAGTTACAATGAAATTTAATGAAAACCTTTAAAACAAAACTATCATGCAATAAAATTCAAGTAATACTACTTTTCAAAATAATTACATTCAGCGTAATACTTTTAAAGAATGTATTACTTTTCCAAAGATTTTCTGCCCCCCCCCCCCCACCCTGCGTACACACATGAATCGCGGTAAAAAAGAACAAGATCTTTGAAAAATAGAAGCAACTCCATTATTGGGCACAGCCTTTGTAAGTTTGCTGATTTGAAAGCAGGGCCGAAATTAAGGGGGGCAGAGGGGGCATGTGCCCCGGGCGCCAAATGAAGATTTTGTTTGTCGATTTTTCTCGCATCTGTGTTTTGCACGGTATTGTTAAAATCATTCTGTCTGGCGTATGACAAAACATAGAAGAATCTAAAGATGATATGGCATAAGGATCCTGTATAAAGCGGATTTTTTTTCGATTCCGTTTCCGAGATTTTAATCAATCAATATTCGACAAAGCCAAGGATGGATTCAGCTCATCATTTAGAGGGGGTCATGGATTTCCTTTTTTGGGGTGGGGGGCGATCACATCCTCGTTATGAGAATTTTTTATATTGAAAGCTATTCCCAAATCCAAACTAACTACTTTTCTGATACTTTCGCGAAGTCATTTTCATTCGTAAATACAAAAAATTTGCATTAATATTCGTAAAAATATAAAATTTGCCCATTTTGTTCAGATACCAGGAAATTAGTTTCCCATTTTCTTATAAAGGCAATGATTCATTCAGAAAATGTTGTCAAAGATAGCACTTTTAGCCAAGTTTTACGAGTTGAAGCCAGAGGAATGTCGTCGCAAGGGAACAATCGGCTGTCACTTCCGGAATTTCAGTTTAAAAAGTCTAACAATTGTCAACGATTAAATATGGCAAAAATTTGTGTTAAATTTTAGAGGTAACTAAACCGTACACATTGGCAGCTATGGGATTCTATTAGTGTCATAAAAATTGCAGGTGTAGCCTCTAGGGATGCACCGGATATTGATTTTGCCGGATATCGGATACCGGATATCCGAAGCTCCTTTGCCTGCCGGATTCGGATATCCGGCCGGATATCCGATCGGATATCCGGCACTAGATATGTTTTTAGTTATATGGTGAATTATTTCTTTATATAACGCCATCTCAGAACAATAAATTACAAGCATGTTTCACACATCATTAACCCTAGATCTACCGGGAATTTTATTCAAGTTTTAATAAAACGTTCTACACCAGAATTTTTATTTAAAACTATTTAACTTATTTATTTACCTTATTTTTGTCTGGTTTATATACTTAGTTTATTTTAAAGAAATTTCTGGTTTGAATGAATATTTTGTATGTACCTGTCGGGTCCAATGGACCCGTCTGGTAGACGGAGGGTTAAAACATTTTAAATGTATTGAAATATAATTTACAAAAACTATATCTCTTTGAATATCAGGGCTTGAAATTCAAGTTTTCCCCAGGAGGGGAGTTTCCCATCCAACATTTAAAAATGCAGGGGAGTTGAACTGTTAGAAAGGGAAAAAAAAATCTTTTAACCCCGTTTTTTATTTATGTGCCACTTAAAGAATTAAATTTATACAGACATGACAAAATACCATTAAAATAATTTAAATCAAAAACTCAAGATAATTATCCAAAATGTTTATTTTTATTAAAACAAAGGAACAGAATCAAGTTTTATATATACCATGTCTATCTTTCAACTTTCACCTAATGTTATGGGCAATTAACAATTGGGTTCCTAAATGAATTTCTTAATTTAGATTTTATTCCATTTTGCGTGATTTAGCTTCTTTCACAAGTTACACTTGTGACAAACAGCACAGACCAACTTTTATAACTTTAGAAATTATCGGAAACGCATGGTTATGCGCTGTTAAAAAATTTTAGAAAACTTTGCAAAATCTGATGTGCATTAATTTTTAACAGTAAGTTAAAAATGCATGAATAGTGCATATCGGTGATTCTATTGTCAATATCCCACGGTGATTGTATGTCACTTCTGAACAAACTTGTTTTATTATATCCTTAATGGAATTATAGTCAAAACTGTAGTCCCTGGTATTTTCGTTAATTGAACTATGTTCTATGCATTGGAATTTTAAATCCATATCCAAAGTTTGAAAAGGAAATAGTCATTGATTTTTTCCATTACACGATAAAAGATTGATTTCAAAAAGCTATGTCCTAATCTGTGAATTGAAAGAATCAACTAGTTTGTTATTTCTAAACATGTTTTTTTAAGTTCAACCAATTTTTTTTTTCTTCATGTGCACCACAAGTGTAATCTCATTTTGTTGAGCGCTTACTATTGGCCAATTTGGTAGGGCTAAGTCTTCGGTGGCCATTACTGTCCTTTTAGTTATTTCCTATTTTGGGCATAGGGAGAAAACATTGCAAAGTACACTATGACGCAAAAGTTTAGACAATGACGTCATTCAGCTTTAAAATGTAGAATTATGACGTCAGAATTACAAAAACCTGTAAATATATTCAAAAACTGATTTAAAATGCTATGTACAAAAGACAGTCGTTTTATTTGCTATAATACTAATTTTTTTCATAAAAATTCAAATGTGCTTGTCGCAAAAGTTTAGACACTATTCTAAATTTCTTTGAATATTCGCTGGCATATGCAAATTTAGAATCGATGATGTCACAAATTTGGAGTACTTAAGTTCTGCAAACGATTGCGCTTCATAGTCGACATGCCGAGAGCTAAAGAAATTCAAGTGAATGAGGTTTCAAGGATTTGGCAGTTGAAAGGTGAAGGGAAGAGCGTTTCTGAAATTTCTGCTATTATTAATAGGTCAAAAAAATCTATTTATCGAGTTTTATCGAGTGGTTCCGAATATAAAGCAAAATGTCGGTCTGGGAGGCCACGTGTGACAAATGTACGAGAGGATCGCCTGATACAAAGACTAGCGAGTACTCAACAAATGAGCGTACGTGGAGTTCAAAGCTCATCGGGACTCTCTGTATCAAAGGATACGATTCGTAGACGAATTTTGGAAAAAGGAACAATCGTTTATAGCAAATTGCAGAAGAAACCAGCTCTGAAACCACATCATAAGTTACAAAGACTTATGTGCGCTCGAAAGCATATGTCATATGGAGAGAAATGGCAGTCAGTCATATTTAGCGATGAAAAAAAGTGGAATCTGGATGGTCCAGATGGTTGTTTATCGTATTGGCATGACTTGCGGAAGGAACCTCGACGTTATTTTAGTCGCAGACAAGGAGGGGGGTCGGTGATGGTTTGGGCAGCCTTTTGCTATAATGGACAAGTATCTCTGACCTTCACCAGTGGTCGTCAAACTTCACAGCATTATACACAGACATTAGAAGAAAACCTACTGCCATTTGCTGAGCTTCTAGGGGGTCCTCAGTGGGAATTTCAGCAAGACAATGCTTCAATTCACACTGCAAAACATTCAAAATCTTGGTTTAATTCCCATAATATAAGAGTTCTCGACTGGCCAGCATGTAGCCCAGATCTTAACCCTATAGAAAACCTTTGGAAAATCATGTGTCGCAAAGTTTATAGCAACGCTAGACAATACTCTTCTGAAAAGGAACTTAAGACATCTATTGAGAATGCATGGTACGATATCGATCCACAAACTATGCAAGATTTAGTTTCTTCCATGCAATCTCGTGTATATGACGTAATACATAAGCATGGATGCGCAACCAGGTTTTAAAAATTGTTTATTTCGATTTTATTTAATTTGTGTCTAAACTTTTGAGACAGCAGTTTATTTTTGTTACCATTTAATTTATTGCAATATGCAAAATTCCACTTTTCTTTGTTATAAATATTGTTTATATGTACAGCACATTAATTTCAAGCAGTGATTTGAAAATTGAATAAATATTTTTCAAAGTATGAAAGAATTTCTTCATTGTCTAAACTTTTGCATCATAGTGTACATAAATCGGTCATTAAAAAAAATATCGCCAATTTCGTCAATCATGGTGACAATAAATTTTAAAAAATGTCGACCGGTTGCAAGAAGAAAACTGAAGTGCAGGGGAAATCGGCAGCGGGAAAATATCAGACAATTCGTCAATCGATCTGTCACGAGCAAATATCGTGAAATTCCTCAGCCGGTCGCAGAGAAAAAACGCGAAAATTTTCAATCGGATACAGAAAAACAATCGTTACTTTCATCAGTATGTCACAAGAACAAACACGGAAATTTGCTAATCGGTCACAGAATAAAATTGCTTTATTTATCAATTGGTCTCGAGAAAAAAAAAATTATGAAATTCACCGATCAGTCTCTAGAAAAAAATTGTGAAATTCATCAGTCGGTCGTGGAGAAAAAGCGCAAAATTTTTCAGTCAGATGCAAAAAAATAACCATGAATTTTGTCAATCTGTCGTAAGAAGAAACTGTGAAATCTGCCCATCGATAGAAAATATCACGAAATTTGTCAGTCGGTCCTAAGACTTTCTCGTCGTTTTACAAAGAAACATTTTCGGAAAATAGATTTTTGGAAACAGGAGCCGCCCGCTCACAATAGGGCACGAATCCTGCCATCCCGCTTCGAAATTCAAGCCCTGTAATGTATATTAATAATATTGCATAAAAAATGTAATTTAAACATTAAAATATTCTGTTTATTTGTACAATGAAATGCTGATAATTGCTACTGGATTTGAATATGGGATTCACTATATCGATAATTGCTAATAATTAATTTGTCCGATGAAATGTTGATAATTTGTACAACAAATTTTAACCAATTAATATGTGTATAATTGTAGAGTATTTTCACAAAGAAATACTACATACTTTCTTTTTATAATTTAAACATAAAATATCTACTAATATAACCATGATTAAAGAGTTATTTTCTCCAAACATAGGTTTAGTTGATGCCCTTTTTCTGTTTTAATTATTTAATATTGTTTTTGCTCTAAGTCACGTTTAGTTTTATTTTAAGTTAAATTATTTTTATATTTAAAAGTAAAAAGAAAATTACTTTTAATTTTAAATATTTATAATGAAGTTACAAAAACAACTAGTTGGATTTGCCAATGCCAAAACTTTCTTCTATCTCATACATCTTAATATTTCAAAAAGTAGTTCCAAATGTTAATACTTCAATATTATTAGTTCAATATTATACCAACTTTGATTTTGGTCTAAAATTTCTGCTTCAGTCAATTAATCAGAATAAGAATAAGTTAATCTCGATCATGATATTTATTTAAAAAAAAAAAAAAAAAAATTCGTTATTCTGTTGCACATCAGCTGTTTTTGAATAGCCAGCTTAGCAGGATGCGAAGTTACCTATGCTTCATGAGCCGCCAATATACAGTACCAAAAAAAAAAAAAAAAAAAAAAAAAACTGCGAAAAATCGAGAAAATTTTACAAAAATTTCTGTTACAGTGCCACCTTCTGGCAGAATATTTCCAAATTCAAGGAGAAACTGCTGGCCATAGTAAAAAATATACACCACAAAATTGGTTCAATTCTATGCTTAACTTCATACACTTTTCAATGGTAAAATAATGAAAATAACACAAAAATCTGTATTATAGCGCCCCCTTCCAGCAAAATATTTTCAAATTGAAGGAGGACCTGCTGGCCATAGCCAAAAACGTACCCCCGAAAAATTGGTTCAATTCTATACATAACTTCATACACTTTTCGATTGTACAAGAATGAAAGTGGCAGAAAAATCGCTATTAGAGTGCCCCCCCCCCCACCCTTCCAGTGGAATGTTTCCATATTGAAGAAGGGCCGCCTGGCTATAGCCAAAAACATTCACAAAAAAATTGGTTCAATTCTATGCATAACTTCATTACGATGGCAAAAATCGCTATTATTGGAATTATCCCCATCCTGGCGGAATATTTCCAAATTAAGGAGAACCTGCTGGACATAGCCAAAAACAAATACAAAAAATTTTGTTCAATTATATGGATAACTTCATACACTTTTCGATGGTGCAATAACAAAAATGGCACAAAAATCGTGATTACCGTGCCCCCCCCCCCCCCCTTCCAGTGAAATGTTTCCGTATTGAAGGAGGGCCGCCTGACTATAGCCAAAAACATTCACAGAAAAAAAAAAATGGTTCAATTCTATGCATAACTTCATTCATTTTTCGATGGTACGATGGCGACACACGGACAGGCAGACATTTTGTATAAACATGTTTTGGGATATCTGACCCCTAAAACATCTAAATCCGTCGAAAACCAGAAATCGAAAAGAAATTCTATTACAATACTTTCTTCTAAAAATAGGCCTGTTTAATTGTTAAACTTAAAAGAAAGAAAGAAAATTAATAAAGTCATACTTTAATAAACAACTTCAAATTTTGTTTTACACTCTGAAAGTAAAGGTACAATTTTCTAAAAGAAGTAAACGTAAATTCTTAAATTTATTATAAAGAGTTCAAATATCAATGTTAGGAAAGCTGGCAATTCTTTAAACTTTTGAGAATTACCTTTTACTCATGAATAGTGAACTTACTTTCACATTTTACATTATAAACAAAATTGTTCGGCATTGTTTGGGGTCAAACGATTTCTGTTATCCTTATATATTCGCTTTGCTGCACTCTGTCGGATATCCGGCAGAGAAGTCGGATATCCGGTGATTATGATTCGGATATCCGACGATATTTCGGATATTGAAAAATCTGCCGGATATGCCGGATATCGGATATTTGCCGGATATCGGATATTCGCCGGATATCCGTTGCATCCCTAGTAGCCTCTTCTTTCTGCTCAAAGTATTAAATAGTTTTTTTCAATCGAACTTATACCTTTGGAATGGATCATTTTCTTCTGAACTGATGGACTGGTGCCATCCATTATTTTGAAACAACTGTTATAAATGAAGTGTTAGGTGAAGATGAAAGAGCTGTCGTAAAAAGTTAGAACTCTGATTTTCTGGTCAGAAAAGGAAAAAAAAAAATGGTCATATTTTTTTTTTTTTTTTTTTTCTGGTTAGGATGAAAAAAAAATGGCCATAATTTTGTTTCTGATCAGAATGGAAAAAAAAATGGCCATAATTTAAAAAAAAAATCTATGATATCTTTTGAATGTTGAAAAAATAAAGAAATAAAACATATTTTAAAAATAATTCACGTAAAATAGACGTCACTCTTGAACTAAACAAAAATAACTTTCCTGAAATTTTATACACCATAATTAGTATTTGTATTCTAGAGCTTGTATTATATAAAATATTATTGAATTGTATTAAATAATGTTTTGCACTTTTGAGTTTTGACCCAACGAAATTGTTTTTGTTTGTTTTATTTTAATATTTTATTTTCCATTTGGAGATAATCGTATGGAGATTTTTATTCAAATATTCGGAGTAAAGTTTGAATTAACTCATTAGATAAGGTGAGCGAAATTCGAAAACAGATATAGCTTTCTTAGAAAAGTGTGGAGGAAAAAAATACCTCTAAATTGGCAACACTGGTCTAACATCAGATTTTTTTTTTTAACTGCAATGCCTTGCGGGGAACTATTTTTGTGCATATTACATTTCTATAGTGTAAAATACTAATTTGGGTGACATAATTATTTTAGGAATAAAGTTTTCGCTATAGCAATATACTCGTATATATTTTTAAAGTGATTTTTTATACATAATTTATATAGTATGTGTATGTATGTATATATAAGCATTTGCGCCCTTTTGTAAGGCAATCGGCGCCCTTTTTATCCATTTTGCCACCGCCCTCTCAGTTATGCCAGTACGACCCTGAAATGTGGTACGCAATTGCGTCAAAAGATGGCGACACCAGAATTCTGATATGCTTATTATGTAAAACTTCATTGTTATTTATAAATAAAACATTTCAACTAAATTATTTATTATAAAATAATTATTACATCACAATAGTTTTTATGCAAGGAAAATAATAATTATAATAATAATAATATTATGGATGTCAGTGATTATATATTGATTGACCGTCATAATAATAAAAAATGATATTATAAAAAGAAGAGCTGAAATGAATTATTTTTTTACGTTTCTGATCGTGTGATTTATATTCAAATAATAATTACAGTAAACTCTCTGTAAGGCGGACTCTGTGTAAGACGGAAATCTGTCTAACTCGGAAAGAATTTCAAGTCCCTACGAATCCATAGACATAGAGTAAAATTTGTCTAAGGCGGAATATTGTCTATTGCGGAAAATTTTCTTGGTCCCGATCGATTCCGCCTTACACAGAGTTTACTGTATTAATGTATATTTTTTGTAAAGTGATTGAAATTAAATATATTTATAAAATTTATGGTAATATTTTTATTGTTGAAAAATTGCCAAGAAATAATCATCATCAAATTGGCGTCATTATAATTGTAATTTTATTTAACTTAATAGCAATTAAAAAATTACAAAGGAACTGAGAATAATGGTCAACTAACAGACTTTTTAAAAAAAAAAAACTTCACACGCACCAGAGAGTATCGAACTGCCTATGTTAAGATCAGTAGACGATGGCCCTCAACCACTCAGCCGTGGGAAGACAAAATTTTTCTCCCCAAAAGTGGTTAAAAAGAAAGCATGTGTATGAATACAGTGTCATGCATTTTCGGTGAAATTTCCATAGAATGGCGAAGAAATATAGTCCGATTTTTCATGCGCATTATAAAACGAACAAGAGTCTTGCTGGAAACAAGTAAATTGTTATTTGGTTCATCTGAAACATATTTATTTGATTTTTAAAAAATCGCTCGTGTCATTTTCGAGAGAAAAAAAAATCGAATTATTTAACGAACGAGAGTTTTCCCAGAAAAAAGAAAAGTGTTATTCACCTCGCCTTAATCACATTTATATTATGTATCAATTTAAAAATAATCGTTAGAACCGTTTTCGAGATTTTCAAATTAGGAACTTCCTCGATATTATACCAACGTTTTCACTTTAAAAATGACTATTTAGATCTCAAAATATACTGCACGTAGAAATGTAAAAATTTCAGTATACGATTAGACTGCAGATATAAGACTGTTCTAGAAGATTCAGAACAATAAGACGTATATCTGCTGAGTTATAAAAAGGCGGCTTTTCGCATTTTCTTTGATGTCGAGTTAGCTGTATATATGAGTTCCGCCATCTACGAATTCTATGATACGATACGATACGATTTTAACGATACGATACGATACGATACGATTTTAGGCTTAAGGCTGCGTCACTCGAAATACTACCGTCTTCCATGATGATCTGGATGGTTCTAAGTAGTTGAGGTGAATATTTCTAACAGATTTTTAGAGATAATAAACGGTCAAGTGCGAGTATTACTCGGGTACAGAGGGTTCCGTAGAATAAATATATGAATTTGTAATTATATTATTTAAAAAAAACCGTTGCCAAAAGAATACTGAGACTTTGTAAAAAACTATACAACGTAGGGTTGGGTATAACTGTATATATTAGAAAAGTGCAAATATTATACCATGAAAGTTCAAAGAGATATGGAACCTAAATAATATCAAATATAGTTATTCGTATAACTCTTTTTTTAATATTATCCTAATCTGTTTATGATGAATTTAATTCGGTATTCACAATAAAAGCAGTGCATAGTTAAACTTCATTTGGCATTTCGTAAAACTAAATTCAGCGTAGTAATAACCTTTATTTCTACAGTGTAGCTAAAACAAAACCTTTGTTCAAAGTTTAAATTTAGCATTGTGCTAAGCGCAATCGAAAGCGTGCTTCGAAAGGAGGTCACAAAGTTGCAACACCCCCTTGGTCAGTGCCGCGTTTTTCCAGAAAGGTTTTTAATTAACTTTTAAAGTCACTCGAGGCGTATTGAGAGATACACTCAATGCAAACTATCGCGAATCCCACAGTATTTATCCGATTCATTGTAATTAAACCTTCCGAGGTCAGTGCCCTTAAAAAAAGGACACCTAATTTTTATTCCAAAACAGACAAAAGGCACCAAGAATTTTTAATTAAAATTTTCCTTTTATCATGTACGTGAAAATAAGCAAGTTCGCATTTTCTAATAAATTCTTTTATAAATTCTGGTATCAGTTCATTATTTCATAAGTTTATAAATAGAATTACTCCGTGCCGGAAAAGATTAAGTGGTCGCAGGGCTCTTAAAGCTTCAAAATTTAAGAAATTTACAAAATTTATCTATATTTACATAATTTAAGAAATTTTATTTTTTTAGATGTTAAACTCCTATCTTTTCTGCATATTTTGATATAATTGTTTCCTTGAAATTCCCATTAGAACAGAAGTTTTGGCTTTTAGAATTATACCCGCTCAATAACAGAAGCGGCTTTTCCGAAGCTTTAAAGTCATTATTTTCCAAATGGCGTTTCTTGGGCATAACGCGCAGGATACTGCAAAATATTCTGAATATTTTTTCATGAAATTTTCAAAACATATATTTCATGTTAGTCTGTATAAACTGAACCTAAAATTTCCTTTTTATTGTTCAAAAAAATATTTTTTTAGGTGTTTTTATTGTTGAAATTTTCAAAATTTTGTGTTAGCTAAATGCAACATTGCATTAAAAATATAAAAATGCTTTAAATACAAATTTATTTAAGTTCAGGGAAATTATTACAATCTGAAGCATAAGGAAGCACGAAAATTTTCATTCTAGTTGCAATATTTATTTTGTAATCCTGCGCGTAAACTGTTATGCTAATTTTTTGTTCGACAAATGTCTAACAGTTTCGAGCCCTCTATAAATACTAATTCTGTATCTTGCAATTTTTTAAATACATGAAATGAAAGAACATACTTATAGCTTTCATCCCAATTAAAATTGTGTTTTAAAATCATATACATTTTAAGACATTAAATGTTGAAAATGGTCTTTTTTTCATTTTTTCCATTTTTTATTTTCCCAAGATCCCTTAAATTAGTATGTTTTTAGAAATTTGACGTTTATTGCTTTTATACTGTTACTGGACATTACATTACACATATATATCATTAAAAGTTGTTAACTAGGCATAGATTACGCCGCCCCTAGCCATTTGTATGTCCAAATTGGCCGTATCTTTAAAGGTTAATATCTCGGCTAATTACCCATGATTTTTCTCGAAAATCATTATGAACAATGCTTTTATACCTCTGCAATGATAGGTATATCCACCGATGCTCAACAATGTTTCTGAATGCCCGTAAATCGAAATTTGTGTATAACAGAAAAATGCTAATTTCTCAAAAACTATGTGACCTAGGTTAATCGCTATAATTTTCCGGCAAGTTTTATATTAACGTCTACTACCTTTAATTTTTTCATAATTTTAGTTTCAGTAGATTCGGAATTAGATGAGGGGGAACATATTTTTGCGCTACATTTTCGACAATATCTTTGAAAATGTAATACCTAAAATTAAAAGGAATGTATTTTTGAGTTCAGCGTTACGAAAGCTTTCACAGGATACCCCACATGATATACAAAGAAAAGATTTTTTTTTCAAGTAGCATAATTAGCCCTCTACATTTTTACTAAATATATTTATGAATGTTTATTAATCTGAAAATATGTGGGTCAATGGTCTTTATTACTTCCCCGAATCTGAACTTTCTACGTTCCATATTTTACGAGTAAAATGGCTGTAACAGACAGACAGACAGACAGACGGACAGACACAGAAGTGATCTTATAATGGTTCCGTTTTTACTTTTCAAGTACGGAACCCTAAAAACTTTAAATCAGTTTTCTAAAAACATGATTTTCATAAACAAAGTTATAAAAAACCACTTATCTCCAAAAATTACGGTCTTTAAAGCACATTTTTAATCAATGCTTATAAACAATACAAAATAAAATCTTTTACTATTACTTCGAATAAAATGGTTTAAAATGTGTCAATAATCTACACTTCGAACGTAACATTTGCTAATTTAAAAAATAAGGCTTGTCCTGTGAACGTTAGTTTAGATTTATAAAAAATTTAAAATAATTACAAGGATTGTGTTATGTTTCATTCAAAAAAGAATAATAGTTATCGTGAAAATAATTCTCTTGCACTTATTGTCTTACTATGCGTTTTTTATTAACTTTATTATAGATGTAATAACAATCTAATTAAACAATCTATTTAAAACAAAGTTTATTTCCACATTTATGTATTATTTATATCTTTCTGTCATTAGTGATTATGTTAAAACATTTCATAAATTTCACAGACAATTCATTCGAAATGCTCAGACTAATTGAATGTATGCGATAGTGAATACGTACATCGGCACGGCATAATTTAAATTGGAAATCAGTTAACTTTTACGGCTAACATTGTTAATGAGATATTCATTATAATTGTAATATTCTGCCATAGGGTATCAATAATTCAATTACCAGAGAATTAAAGTGTAATTTATTAAGATTGCTTAAAGATTTATAGTGAAATGTAAACGAGGGTGTTGGTTTTAGAGCTTGAGGTTCAATGGAATATGTTATTAGTCATTACGCAAATATGACACCACAGAATAATAATATATTGAGACGAAACATTGTCTAACAATTACACCTTCCATATAAAGCTCAAGAAGATTTAACGACAGTTCAAGTATGATTCATATCACTGAATTTACACATCGAATAAATTTAAAATCTATGTATAGAGTAGCAGCATAGGAAAATGAAGAAACTTACCAGATTTTGACAAAGAATGCATATGATCGACCGACAGTAGAGACATCGTCGTTACCATGTCAAATTATCCAACGTAAAAACAGTAGGCTACTTTTCCAAAATTTAGATTTCTAGATTGGCACTACTTTTTTGAAATAGTAAAATGTGCCTTATTTAACATTATTTAAAGAGATATTAATTAAGGTGAAAACAAGGGGAATTTTACCATTTCAGAAAAGTGGTGCCAATCAAGAATTCTGAATTTAAAAAAAGTAGCCCACTTTTTTCACATTGGAGAGTTTGACATGGTACCGACGACATCTGATCTCGGAAATAGTGTGCTTGGGCTTTTTATATGTTGTAGTTGTAAGCAGTGATGTAAAATACCCGAGTATTTATTTTTAAGGTTATATACCGAGGATATATGCACGGGTAAATACCCATTTTAGGTATATACCTGGGTATTTATTCTTCAATGAAATATAGCTGTGAAAAAAACTTATATCGCTATTAGTAACGGTGTATTACTGAGAAAAAAAGGAAAATTTAAAATTTTTGGTTTTTTGCAATTCTTAAATTTTAAAGAAACTCAACATTTTACATTTATGCTTAAATAAACTATATGCATTGCCATCTGATTTGGAAAAATTACAAATAAATTTAACATTAGGAGTTCAAAATTTTAAACCTTCATAATTCGTCAGCTACTTGACCGAATGATTTCCCATTTAGTATTTTAAGATAAAGCTTACAGAAATATCCACATAGGATGTCAAAATTAGTTGTTCATAAGGAAATTTCAAAGTTTGGAACAATTTCTGTATGAACATGACCCTTAAGCTTATTTTTATGTAAAAATAAATTGAAAAAGGCATAATTTCCAGTTAAATGTGGCTATTTCTGTTTTTGTTGTTGTTGTTTGTTTGTTTTGACAATTTGGACATTAAAATGTCTCTTTGTTTTTTTGACGAGCTGTACCTCCTTGCATCACTAAATTTAAAATATCTGTTGCAAGATAGAAAGGACTAATGGCATTTTCTTTTTGTAAATTTGTCTCAAATAAATTTTTCTTTCTGTTTTTTTTTTTTTTTTTTTTTTTTTTTTTTTTAGTAAATATACAGGAAGTACTTATATGAGGCATTCTCACAAAATTTTAACTTTCAGGAATAAAAATCCGGTGAAATTAAATTCAATAAAATAACATTTTAAACTTATAGTTACATTATAAACTTATTAATGTCTTAATGATTCAAAATAAAGAAAAAATTTTCAGCAGCGACGATTTTTTTTATTATACTGAGGTTTAAGTTAATCTTGCGTGTTTAATTTTCCTTACCGTCTCCTTGACATTTTACTTCTCTAACTTTATTATGTAGTAGTTTTAGAACAAAATTTTGGTATAACATTGTCTTAAAGGGATGTTAAGGAAGGGACGGTAAGGAAAAAAGGGACGGACCGCCTATTTTTAGGTAAATCATGTTAAGACTAAGTGATGGCCACAATGTTAATTGATTTTTAGAAACAGTTATTTACATTGGAATAAATAATAATAAAAAAAATATTTACCTCAGTGCAGGAATAAACCTTAGGGACGGTAAGACTACCAATAAAGCCACAATGCTTGAAATTGATATTTAAATGCTGATTTAAATTCTGCAGTAAATTTCCTGTCAAAGAATTTTTGCCATTTTTTCTCTAGCATACTTTTGCATGAGAAAAAAGTTTAAAACCATTCTGTAGCTGCATCTGAAGTTATTTTCTGTATAATTGTAGCGAGAGGGACGGTAAGGAATGTAAAATCCAGGGACAGAGTTCAAGAAATAATAACAACCGTAAAAATGTGTGCAGGTCAATTTTTTGCTGCATATTTATATAAAACAATAGTCCCAGTTTCGCAAAAAAATGACATCGCATCGAATTACTTTTATTGAAACATTTTTATACAGACAGCTCCAAACTTAAAAATCAGCATCAGGGACACGGGCCGGTAAGGAATTTCGTGGTATATTTGGACCCCCAACATCGTCCAAAAGTTATTTATCTCATTAATATTGTTATACAGCCATGCAATGGAATGTTTTCCAATATAAAAAGAAAAACCCAAGAATATGCACTAAAATAAAAATTATTATTCAGGGACTTAAAAGTCAAAACTATGTGAGAATGCCTCATATAGACAAAGTATTATGGTGTTAAGTTTTTCCTATACTAAATAAATCTGATATTCATTTTATTGAAAGGATACAATTAGTTATACAACTGGTTCAAAAATAGAGACCTTTTTTTTAAATACAAATTCAAAGCATGCCATCTAAAAAATTTTCTTTAACTGATATGCTTTTGCACTAACTGCCACAATTTGTAATAAATATTTATTAACTTTTATGCTTTTAACACGTTATAGTTCTTTTGGATAATATTTCCTCACATTAAGTTACTTTTCTCATTATTGCTTTGGAAAGGGTTAAAGAGTTTTATTGGTTCCATTCTACACCGTTAATGTATCCCAGCACTCTCCTACTAATTTCTTAATGCTGCTGGGTACTGGCACTTTCATTTTACAGTGTATTTATGAAGTGTCTTTTTATTTTGTATTATCAGACTTTGGTATTATAAGTGCTTATTTTTTATGTTCAAAAAATATTCAAGAAAAAATTTGGATTAAAAACAATCTTTAAACTAGCTGGAGAATCAAAGGTTTAAGACAATGCAAATAACTTTCTCATTTATTTTTCCTGGCAATTTAAAGGAAGCAATTTTTTTTTCAATCTAGAGTTTTATTGACAATTGCATGAAAATCGTTATTTCGTTTGATAGTCCTCACTATATCAATTACATTTGTTAAAAAAATGCTTAATTGACTGTCATCTTGAAATATCAGAACATAGTAAACGGAAAAGTTCTGCAAGGTCACTCAATCGGACAACATGCAGGAATTTTTCTTCAACCCTTTCAGGGGCAAAGTACTTCAGTTGCTAAAATGTTAAAATGATTGAGTGACACCGTAATTTATGACGAGATTTATATGAAAGTAACTAAAAGCTTTTCTTCACGTACATTATACAAAGCAAATTTTAATTCCTAAAAACTGGTGCCAATATGGCATTTGGGAATTAAATTTAAGTGGTATATAGAATATACCGGTGTCCTTCAAGGGGTTAAACGGAAAGCTGCTAGGTGCGGTTGGAGAACGAACACCACCATGTTTCTGTTTTTGGATTAAATCGCTGTTTCTTCTTACAAAGGGCTACAAATGAGATGTATACATCCTGCTTTTATTATGTACTACCATAATGAGAACGGAAAGAAAACTTTCTTGAGATCTCGTAATGGTTCATTGGACGGTCTTTTTGCGACTGATGAAATAAGATTTTTGAAACGTGTTGTATTAGCTCCTTTTTATACTCTATTTAAGAAGTGTCTATTTTTGTTATTAGAAGTCCTTATTTTTTATGTTAAAAAAATATTCCGAAAAAAGAATCTCGATTAAAAAAGAACTTTATAATATATTGAGCCAGGATTCTGGCTGCCGTTCGCCATTGTGCCAAATTGCGACGAAATGCTTCATTTGGCGAGTAAATGAACGAATAAATTCGCCAAATTGAGAGTGCTTAATTTTTTTTTTTGTGTGTGTATGTGTGCGTCAGTACAAGCGACACTCTTATTCGCATTACTTGAGTTATCTTTGCAGAACCAAGAATTTGGTCGATACCAAAAAAATTCATTCGAAGAAACGACCTGCAGCAGCTTTATACTATAGCCTACAACATAGCAACACTTTAGCATAATGAACATTAAACACAACGAAAATTAAATTGAGAAACCAAATGTATATAAGAAATCCCAATAATGCTTTTCTGTATGTGTTAATGGGAGCAATAAGCAATAGTACAATTTTGAAATGTGGGCAATAAAAAGTCAGAGAATTCTAGGAAAATAAAGTTTTTTTGGATGTGACATACATTTAGTTATTGATATTTTGGGTTTTTCAGAATTCATTAAATGCAATATCGTAATCCTGAGTTACCTTTGGTTAGAAATTTTTATTTCATAATATTTTAATGACTTAAAAATTGGATTTTGTATTTTTTCTCTCGATTGCGCAAGACATTTAGAATTTACTTATTTTTAATAGTTTCCGTAGCGCATAGCTTAATTTAGATGAATAACTTATCTATAAGCAGGTTCGTTATTTCAGAACACATTAGAAAAAAAGATACATTAAGCAGGTTAAGATAGATTTTCAGTTTCACGACGAATCTATTTTGTTGACATTTTTCTCATTTGGCTACAGTTTTTCAATTATGATTAGCCAAATTGCTAATGTTGGCTAAAAATAAGCGAGAACCCTGCCTTGAGCATTAAAGTTTTAAGGCAATGCAAATAAATTTCCCATTTAGTTTTTTCTAGGAAATTCAAGGAATCATTTTCTTAACATTTTTCATCTAGAATTTGACTGAACATTGCATTAAATTATTTCTTTTGATGGCTCTCACTATATCAAGCACATTTGTAAGAAAAATTGCCTAATTGACTGGCACTTTAAAATATCAGAACACCGTAAATGGAAAAGATTTGCAGGGTCACTCAATCGAACAACATGCAGAATTTTTTAAAAACTAAACTGGGACTGCTATCATATTTGAAATATTCTACTCTATGATTTCAAGAAAAAAATCAACAAATTTTTCAAAATTCTAATATATTACAGCGAAATAAAAAAGATACTCAATTTTTGGTATTTAACCTAGGCTTCGGTAAATGCCTAGGTATATACCCAAAGTAGTTGAATGTGCCAATCCCAAAACTTTCTACTATCTCCTACATCTTAATATTTCAAAAAGGAGTTACACATGTTAATACTTCAATATTATTAGGTCAATACTATACTAACTTTGATTTTCATCTTAAATTTCTGCTTCCGTCAATTAATCGGAGTAAAAACGAGTTAATCTAGATCATGATATTTAATAAAATCAATTGATTTTTCCTTATTAGGTTGTCATCAGCTGTTTGCGAATAGCCGGCTTAGAAGAACGCGAGTTCCCGTCGCTGCACAAGCCGCCGATGAACAATAGAACTAAGAAAAATCGAGAAAATTATACAAAAATCGCTATCACAGCGCCCCTTTTCCACGGAATATTTTCAAGGAGGACCTTCTGGCAATAGCAAAAAACATGCACAAAAAATTTGGTTCAATTCTATGCATAACTTTATACACTTTCGATGGTACAATAAAGAAAATGGCACAAAAATCACAATTTCAGCGCTCCCTTCCGGCGGAATATTTTCAAATTCAAGGAGAAATTACTGTCCATAGCTAAAAAAATTGCTTCAATCCTATGCATAACTTTATACAGTTTTCGATGGTACAATAATGAAAATGGCACAGAGATCGCTATTAAGGTGCCCCCTTCGGGCACATTTATTTCAAATTCAGGGAGGACATGCTTGCAATAGTCAAAAGCATACACGGTTCAATTTGGTTCAATTCTATGCTTAAGTTCATACACTTTTCGATGGTAAAATAATAAAAATGGCAGATACATCGCTATTAATAGCGCCCCCTTCAGGCGAAATATTTCCAAATTGAAGAAGGACCTGCTGGAAATAGCCAAAAACATACACAAAAAATTTGTTTCAATTCTATGCATACATTTATACACTTTTTGATGGTAAAATAATGAAAATAGCACAAAAATTACAGCACCCCCTTCCGGCAGATTCTTATCAATTTCAAAGAGGACCTGCTTGCCATAGCCAGAAACATACACAAATAATTTGGTTCAATTCTATGCATAACTTCATACACTTTTCGATGGTACAGTAATGGAAATGGTACAGACATCAAAATTATAGCGCCCCCTTCCGGAGGAAATATTTCAAATTCAGGGAGGACCTGCTGTCCATATCCAAAAACACACACAAAAAAATTGGTACAATTCTATGCATAACTTCATACACTTTTCGATGGTACAATAAAGAAAATGGACACACATCGCTATTACAATTCCCCCTTCAGTCGGAATATTTCCAAATTATTAAATATTGCCAAAAACATACATAAAAAGATTGGTTCAATTCTATGCATAACGTTATACACTTTTCGACGTACAATAATGAAAATAGCAGAAAAAAATAGCTATTACAGCATCCCCTTCAGGCAGATTTTTTTCAAATTCAAAGAGAACCTCCTTGTCATAAGATACACATACAAAAAAGAAAAAAAAAAGGTTTCATTCTTTGCATACATTTTTCGATGGTACAATATTGAAAATGGCACAAAAATTGCTATTACAGCGCCCCCTTCCGACGGAATATTCCTAAACTAAAGGAGGCCCTGCTTGCTACAGCCAAAAACATACACAAAAATATTGGTTAAATTCTATGCGTAACTTCATACACTTTTTGATGGTACAATGACGACACACGGACAGACAGACAGACATTTTGTATAAGCATGTTTTTGGGGATCTCTGACCCCTAAAACGTGTAAATCAGTCAAAAACTGGAAGTCGAAAAAATGTTGATTACAATACTTTCTTCTATTGAATATAGAAGAAAGTAAAAATAAATACGGTGGGTATTTATCCTTCTCACATCACTGATTGTAAGTGTCTTACAAAATAATATGTGCCGTTATAGAAATGAACATTCAGCTATTCTGATGGATTTCTCTTCGTTATTAATTGAAACACTGTTTGCCAGAAATGCATGGCAGCCTTCCCCTTAATTAAATGTGCAAGTAAGAGAAATAAGACGATTCATTACATTATACTGAACAGAGAAGCTTCTCAGTATTAGCTTGCGTAGCTACGACTCTAGAATAGTTTTCAAGTCACATTACACTAAGAAGACCGTTTTGCAAAACACACCAGACACAGCAAAATGGAAACAGTTACGTGGAATTGTTATAGAACTATGCCTTTTAGCTCACAGGCTATCAAAGCCTGAGAGCTAATGTGACCGCAGGTTCTGTATGTACGCACAGTCGTGGAAAAAAAAGTAAACACCCCCTACTAACTCCTCAACAAATTATAGTAGAAGAAAGTTATTGGTACCGAAAGATTGGAAATAAAGTCTACTTTTAAATGATGTATATAAAATTTGCTTAAGAGGACCTCTACACATTAAAACGAACCATAACTTTGTTTTTTTCAATAGCAGTACACAATTCTGAAATCATGAATGAACTCTACACCCTTCAATTAGCCTAAAAACAAATTTTTATGCAATCCACGCGATAAGTTTCCAAGAAATTAATTATTTTAAAACGAGAGCATTTTAGGGGCTGTATCCAAATTCAAGTTCGGTACTCAATTCTTGACCGAGAGAGCCTCCTTCTTGATCAAGGCATCTTAAGCTCTTCTCAAGCAGTCTATGAAAACTGCTAGATTAATGGATAGCAGAAGAAATTTCAAAGTATCTAGTCACGTCTATCATAGTCGGCCCCTTAAACCATCATTTTTCCGTTTTTTAAGCATAATTTGAAAACTACTTGGAAGAAAAATGGGAAAATTTGTATTTCCATAAAGTAGGACGTAATAAATCTAAATCCGTCAAAAAAATTGTAGGTTGCAATTCATAACTTTTTCGCATATTAATTTCATAATTCATAAATGATATCATAAAATTATAAAAATTTCAAATTCAACGTATTTATGTTTGGGTATATTAGTATTATTGCTACGCAAAAAATTAGCACATTAGGAGTATAATTTCTAGAGATAGAAATAAAAACATGAAAATATAACTTAACATTAGAAGTACTGAATTTTGAATGTTTATAATTCAAAAACTTATCATTCAAATGACTTGAAATTTGGTGTCTAGACATAGTTTGAACCGCAGATTTCAAATATCTTGTTAAAATTGGGTATTGCTATTGAAAAAAATAAATTTTGGGTTCGTTTTAATATGTAGATGGCCTCCTAAACAAATTTTATATACATCATTTAAAAGTAGACTTTATTTCCAAACGTTCGGTACCAGTTACTTTCTTCTACGATAATTTGTTGCGGAGTTAGTAGGGGTGTTTACATTTTTTTTTCTACGACTGTACGATGTACCCGTGTATGTATGTATGTATGTATATAACGCGATAACTCTTGACAGAAATATCCGATTCGCTTCAAATTTTGTAAATAGATTCATTTTGATAAGTCGCTTCCCTGATTGGTTTTGGGGGGTTCATGGGTTAAGTAAAAATGGGAGGGGGACGGGGGCTGATCCTCCCTTAATTTATATAAATGGGTTTTTCATGCAAAATTATGAGATTTGCTTCAAATTTTGGATATAGGTTCATTCTGATAAGGCTCTTCCCTGATTAGTTTTGGGAGTTCATTGTTTAAGTATTAAGGTGGGAACGGGGGGCTAATCCACCCCCTTAATTTACAAGGAGAGGGCCAACCTTGTTAATCACAGATTTTGAATATTTTAATATATGTTGTAGGGTAGACACTCCTTAGTGTCAGGTTCAACGGATTTTATCCAATGCCCCTTAGTTCTTGAAAAACCAGGGGTCTAATATTAGTAGACAACTTAAATACTTACTTCGCAGCAAAAATGATAGGTTAGTCGTAGCTCAGTTGGCATGGCATTTGCCGGGTGATCCGAGGGCCCGGGTTCGATACCTGAATCCGCTACATTTGTTTTTCTCATTTTTTGTTTTATAAATATAGTTGTAATTATAATTTAATAATTTCAATTAAAAATTTAAACACCAAACATTAATTATAATGTTAACAAACTTAAATGTATCATTTCTTATTTGCAAACTATTATTTCTCATCCATTAAAGAGGTTTAAAAAGAAATTGGATCTATTATTGAATGACAAAAATTCCAAAATCGTGACAAATTCTGTTGTGGTGCCATCTAGTTATGATAAAAAAAAGGAATATTCAAATAAAATAAAAGCAGAAAAAAGATAAAGGGGAAAGCAAAATAATTGAAAGTGCAAGCATACTTATTACAAATTTAAAAATCTTTAATATGCAAAAAGTCGGTTGTAATTTAATTCTGATGCTAATTTTTAATATGATTATGCTTGTTACTTTAAAAACAGAATAATAGTATTATCTCATTGACTTCCTTTGTTAAAGCAATGCGTAAATGATGTTTCTTTAAAATCACGAATTGACACAATTGCTCAATATCATTGCATCGATAAAGAATATATGAAATACATTTTAAAAGTGATTTTTTATAAAAAAAAATAACAGTTTTATGATGTTTTATTACAACTATTCAGTTAAAAGTAAAAAATTAAATAGGTTAAAATTATAATTGATATACAATATTAAAAATTTTAATTGACAGTGAGATTATTAAGTTACACTTACAAGTAAATTTATAAAACAAAAAATGAGAAAAACAAATGTAGCGCACTCAGGTATCGAACCCGGGCCCGCCAATCAGCCGGTTAACACCATACCAACTGAGCTACGACTGACCTATCACTGTTGTAGCAAAGTAAGTATTTAAGTTGTGTACTAATATTAGACCCCCCGGTTTCTCAAGAACTAAGGTGCATTGGATAAAATCCGTTGAACCTGACACTAAGGGGCCTCTACCCTACAACATATATTAAAATAATCAAAATCTGTGATTAACAAGGTTGGCCCTCTCCTTGTTAGATAAATGAGTTTATCTATCCTAATTTGCTTCAAATTTGATACATCGGTTTATACTGATAAGTCGCTTCCCTGATTAGATCTGGAGGTTCATTGGTTAAGTATAAAGGTAGGAACGGGAGGCTACCATCCCCCCCTTGATTTTGATAAACGGTTTTTTCATGCAGAATTATTTTAATTCGTTTTTATATATGATTATCAAAACTTATCAATCCTTAACCACTATTTAGGATATTATACCTTTGGCAAAAATTTAATCTGCAGTTATGACGGAAATTCTATTCACTAATAAATCAGAAATTCTAGAGGTAGAAAGCTAGTACATGTATTATTCTGCATAATACTATAAAGTTCAAATCATTCTATAATAATAAAGATAAGTAAGTGTTACGATGGGTGAGTGGACAGATGGTGAACGTAGGTGTTTGTCCAAGATGGCTTGGGAAATCTATTGCGGAATATTTTCAAGGACAATAGAACTGTGAAAAATCGAGAAAATTATACAAAAATCTCTATCACAGCGCCCTTTTTCCAAGGAATCAAGGAGGACCTTCTGGCCATAGCCAAAAACATGCACAAAAAATTTGGTTCAATTCTATGCATAACTTTATACACTTTCGATGATACAATAAAGAAAATGGCACAAAAATCACCATTACAGCGATCAATCCGGCGGAATATTTTCAAATTCAAGGAGAAATTACTGGCCATAGCAAAAAAAATTGCTTCAGTTCTATGCATAACTTTATACAGTTTTCGATGGTACAGTAAGGAAAATGGCACAGACATCGCTATTAAGGTGCCCCCTTCGGGCACATTTATTTCAAATTCAGGGAGGACATGCTTGCAATAGTCAAAAGCATACACGGTTCAATTTGGTTCAATTCTATGTTTAAATTCATACACTTTTCGATGGTATAATAATGAAAATGGCACAGACATCGCTATTAACAGCGCCCCCTTCAGGCGAAAAATTTCAAAATTGAAGGAGGACCTGCTGGAAATAGCCAAAAACATACACATACAATTTGTTTCAATTCTATGCGTAAATTTATACACTTGTTAATGGTACAATAATGAAAATAGCACAAACATTGCTATTACAGCGCCCCTTCCGGCAGATTCTTTTCAAATTAAAGAAGACCTGCTTGCCATAGCCAGAAACATATACAAATAATTTGGTTCAATTCTATGCATAACTTCATACACTTTTCAATGGTACAGTAATGAAAAGGGTACAGACATCGCAATTATAGCGCCCCCTTCGGGCGGAAATATTTCAAATTCAGGGAGGACCTGCTGGCCATATCCAAAAACACACACAAAAAAATTTCGTACAATTCTATGCATAACGTTATACACTTTTCGATGGTACAATAAAGAAAATGGACACACATCGCTATTACAGTTCCCCCTTCAGGCGGAGTATTTCCAAATTATTAAATATTGCCAAAAACATACATAAAAAGTTTGGTTCAATACTATGCATAACGTTATGCACTTTTCGACGGTACAATAATGAAAATAGCAGAAAAATAGCTATTACAGCGCCCCCTTCAGGCAGATTATTTTCAAATTCAAAGAGAACCTCCTTGTTATAAGATACACATACAAAAAAATGGCTCAATTCTTTGCCTAACTTCATACATTTTTCGATGGTACAATATTGAAAATGGCAGAAAAATTTCTATTACAGCGCTCCCCTTCAGGCGGAATTGAAGGAGGCCCTGCTTGCTACAGCCAAAAACATACACAAAAATATTGGTTCAATTCTATGCGTAACTTCATACACATTTTGATGGTAGAATGGCGACACACGGACAGGCAGGCAGACATTTTGTATAAACATGCTTTTGGGATCTCTGACCCCTAAAACGTTTAAAACAGTCAAAAACCAGAAGTCGAACAATTTTTTGATTTCAATACTTTCTTCTATTGAAGATAGAAAGAAGTAAAAATAAATATCTATCCTCTGATTATTTACCCTCTCACATCACTGATTGTAAGTGTCTTACAAAATAATATGTGCCGTTATAGAAATGAACATTCAGCTATTCTGATGGATTTCTCTTCGTTATTAATTGAAACACTGTTTGCCAGAAATGCATGGCAGTCTTCCTCTTAATTAAATGTGCAAGTAAGAGAACTAAGACGATGCATTACATAATACTGAACAGAGAAGCTTCTTAGTATTGGCTTGCGTAGCTACGGCTCTAGAATAGTTTTCAAGTCACATTACACTAAGAAGACTATATTACAAAACACACCAGACACAGCAGAATGGAAACAGTTACGTGGAATTTTTATAGAACCATGCCTTTTAGCTCGCAGACTTTCAAAGCCTGAGAGCTAATGTGCCCGCAGGTTCTGTATGTACGTACTATATGTACCTTTGTATGTATGTATGCACGTAACGCGATAACTCTTGATAGAAATATCCGATTCGCTTCAAATTTTGTAGATAGGTTCATTCTGATAAGTCGCTTTTCTGATTAGTTTTGGGGGGTTCATTGGTTAAGTATAAAATGGGGGACGGGGGCTAATCCTCCCTTAATTTAGATAAATGGGTTTTTCATGCAGAATTATTTGATTTGCTTCAAATTTTGGATATAGGTTCATTCTGATAAGTCTCTTAACTGATTAGTTTTGGGAGTTCATTGGTTAAGTATTAAGGTGGGGAGCGACGGGCTAATCCACCCCCTTAATTTAGATAAATGGCTTTTTCTATGCGATTTGCTTCAAATTTGGTACATCGGTTTATTCTGATAAGGCGCTTCCCTGATTAGATTTGGAGGTTCATTGGTTAAGTATAAAGGTAGAAACTGGAGGCTACCCCCCTTAATTTTGATAAATGGTTTTTTCATGCAGAGTTATCTTAATTCGTTGTTATATATGATTATCATAACTTATCAATCCTTAACCACTGTTTAGGATATTATACCTTTGGTAACAATTTAATCTGCAGTTATGACGGAAATTCTATTTCACTAATAAATCAGAAATTCTAGAAGTAGAAAGCTAATACATGTATTATTCTGCATAATGCTATAAAGTTCAAATCATTCTATAATAATAAAGATATGTAAGGGTTACGATGAGTGAGTGGGCGGATGGTGAGCGTAGGTGTTTGTCCAAGATAGCTTGGGAAATCTATTGCAAGTAGATATCTGCAAATTTGGTTTCAGATCGAAGACAGCATGAAGGTGAAGTCAGGTCCCAGTGCCACTTTACACACCTTTTGCATTTTTTGACTATATTTCTGTTATTGAAATTTTTATACGATTTTTATACTTTTTGTCACGTTTCGTGGCGATTTTTCGACTTTCGTAAAAGTAATCTGTTTTCAATCGTTTAGCCCAATACAGTAAATTTTAAACATTTTACAATAAAGTTTGTTCGGAATTCGTACAGCAATTATTGAATTTTTCGGGAATTTAAAAAAGAATTCCCTTTCCGCAAAAATAAGGACTTGGTGTTTAACCAATTTCTAGTAGTAATCTTAGTCATCCAATCTTACATTATCACCCTGTATAGAGGAAACCTTCGGGAATCGTTTAAAAAATTTAAAAAATATGAAATAGATTTTTTGGACAAATTTTTAAAGAATGTGTGGAATATTTCAAAAACAGAATAACAATTTATAAGCAGATTTTTTAATTACTGTGAATTGAATACATGCCAAATCGGTTTCTGTAGTGACGAAGCAAGGTTACTATTTCGCGACGAAGAAGTGGTCTTTATTAATTTGTTCCTTCATTCGGCTACCGTTGTTGTAAAACTTTGTTTCACTTATTAAAGAAAGTCTTGCGTTATTGCGATCACTCTTTTTACGATCACTGAATACGATAGCGAAGGCATGAAGATTAAAAATATTAGTTCATATAAAACATTTACTCCATGTAAGTTTTTTCTGTGATTTTTGCGAATTTATTTTAAAGTGTTTATTTTAAAATGTTATTTAAAGATTGCGTATTTTGATGAAGTATAAGTTATTTATACGATGTTGCATATTAACGAAAAATACTCGTTATATTGATTGTTGTTTTAACGATTTGAAGGGTTCGTTTAAAATTTTAAGGTTAGTTCTTTTTTCCTTTTTTTGCGAAGATATTTTTCATTATTTATTTTTATAAGGATATTTTTCGATTTTGTGTATTCACGAATTGCCCCCGTTACAGAAATTGCCGTGTTAACGATCGCTCAGTATGTAAAAAGGAGGCAGTGAATCTTACACCCCTAAGTACCCCCTTTTAGGTTCGTTTCTATGTATTAGATTTAATGTAATTTTAGGCATGTTTAATGCAATACGGGCAACGCCGGGTGGGTTTGCTGATCATATAATAAAACCAGGGACACACTAATAACTTTCAAGCCATGCTGTTGCCACAGTGTTTTCTTATGGTAACAGTCCAATACAATATTTTTTAGTAATTATATATCCAGAAGACATAGTTTGTCCTGCCACTCTTCAATTGACTCCCTACGTAGTGTTTGATTTACAAAAATTTGACTAGGGGACATATAAACAACATCCATTACATGTACTTAACATCAGATAAAAATCTGTTAGAAAATTATTGAAAGTTCACATTAATCCTATAAATTTTTGATATTTTTAAAAACATTTTTATCTTATTAATTTGATGTAATGGGTGTCGTTCACATATGCCCCGTTTTCCCTACCGGTACTACAAAAGAACATGTAATAAACATTTTTTTCCATTAAATAGTTGCAATGTAAGAAGCAAAACACGCCAAAGCTTACCTATGTTTCTTTAAATGTATAATAAATACTACTTTTGATAAACTATTAACAATATTTTAAAAGATATAACACATGATTATAAAGCTGTTAGTCAGTGCTATTCATCTGCAATCGTCATTTTGGTTTAGTGATAAATAATTTATCATAAGCCTAACTGTAGTTTAAAATTAAATGGGGGCTAAGGGGTCATTTTAGGTTAAGGGGAACCCCAAAGTGATTATATAAAAGTTGTCATTTAATTGGAACTAATATTATTGCAATCTACATTCCAGAACTTGGCAATACTTGCCTGGACAAATTCTACTAAACTATTGAGACAAGGCAATAATGGCATGTTTGCCAAGTTTTTGTACAAAATCTCCTTGACCAGTCAAATTTTATTGATCTTATGTCTCCACTATCATATAAATAAATGTTCATCTCGTATTCCACCACTCTAATATTTATACTCGTATGTCATATTTATTATTTCTATTGTCCATTGCTCAGTTTGAAACGCAGTAGACAACTATAAATTAAAATATGTAACGCGTCCCTGTTAAAAAAAAAAAAAAAAAAAAAAAAAAAAAAAAAAAAAACAGATACGACTAATAAATTTAGCTTAAAAATTACCCTGCCGTACTAGATTTATAGTGTAAAAATTACATTTAAATACGTTCAGTGGTTGTTGAAAAAATTAAGGACATACATACATGTACACACATGCATAACAACCAAAAACAGAAGCTTCTTTTTTTTTTTAAGTCGCTTACTAAAATAGATAAAACTAAATAAAAAGGGAATCCCACATACGATTGTGTCATACTTTATCGCAGAGATATGTGAGAAGTGCCATTTGACTGAAATATTTTAAAGATTTTTAAGTTAAACTGTTTTGTAGACTAATAAAAAAAGGTATTAGAGGTTTATAGAAAAATTTCGGAAAATAAAATTAAGATTTAACAAGAAAAAGTACTGAAAAAATTACAGAAAGTCGAACTGTAACATAAACTCACTTTTTATGAAAGAAAATTCTACAAAATTTTCCAATAATTTGAAGGATTTCCGCTGCTGTGTATCCTTTGATAACAGAAAACGATCTTCTTAGACTAGGACCGCACAATCTTTTTGTTGGAAAGTCGTTTACGACCATAATTTCCGTAAGGTAATCTTTGCTTTTCTTAAAGCTTCTGTCAATTAGGGCTGGACGATATCAGAAATTTAATATCACAATATATCAACGAGTTAATATCGATACTGGTGATATATCGCGATAATTACCTTAAACTGCGTAAGAATAGAAATATTGCTAATTTCGAAAAAAAAAATGGTACAGTAGCAGCAATTTAAGTACCAACAATTGTAAAAAGTAATGAATCAATGTTTTAATTATACCTATATATGTCCACACAGCATCATTAAAATGTGTATATATATCTATGCAAAATAGAAATGTTTTAGAAAAAGAAACCAATATTTGATATCTGTTTGTACTTATACCATTTGTCGCATAGTATTTTTCTTTAAAAATAGTATTTCTTTTCTTCCTACTTTATGAATTATTTATTAATAACATTTTAACTATTTAATTACTTCGCGTGTAACTAAGAGTATTATAAAAAGACAAAATAAAATATTCTTAAATTTAGGACAGTGACGATTTTAATATAATTAAAATAAGTAAAAGCAGCGGAAAAACTAAAATTAATTTAATGCCGCATGTCATTCTAATATACTTGTAATTAAGTAGGTTTCAGTGGATGATGCAGCAGACACGTTCTTTATTAATCTTTCTCTAAGGAATGAATGGATTCTTAATCGAAAAAAATTCACTGTATTTATATCTTCTTACTTATTTACTACAATAAAACAACATCGAAACATTAAAAAATATATATAAATATTCAAATAACATTTCGGAATAGTTTTATACTAATTTAAATTTATTTTTGATAAATATTCCTTTTAAGCTAAAATATCAAGACAGGATATGTTAAATTCATGCGAAAAAACTTTGCTCTAATGAAAATACAACAAACGACATAGAAGAAAGAATATCAATACACAATATGAATAAGCATTGTATTCAGTTGCATAGCAGACGTTACAGTCTTGGAAGCTCTTTTAGGTAGCTTTCTTTACAAAAAAGCTACATATTGCAGCCGTTCGGAGGAAAGCGATTTCAAAAAATTTTGGTATATTTTCATCGATCATGACCCCCCCCCAGACCCCGAAACCACCCTCCGTTCAAAATTGATATATATATATATATATATCTGACTTATGTCACACTGTAACTCCCGTAATTATGAACCGATTTCGATGTAATTCGGTGTGTACATAGTACATACCAATGTCTAGACCGAGTTCGTTGGCCAGATTCATCCGCCGTTTTGTTTCAAAATGGCGGCCATTTAAAATTTTTAAAAAAATTTAAAACTTGAAATGTGGTACCAAAAAATTAAAAATGGAAAAATATTTTTTTCTTATGTATTTGACCTTTATACAAAGATTCCGGAGCAGTTTTTGTTTCGTCTATATCTTAAAAAATGGCTGAGTTATAGCATTTTGAATTTCTAGCGTGGCTGACATTTTGACACGTCCTGAATTTTGTCACGCGATAAAAGGCGTATTTATGAACCGATTTGGATGTAATTCGGTGTGCACATAGTACATATCAATCTCTCGACCGAGTTCGTTGGCCAGCTTCATCCGCCATTTTGTTTCAAAATGGCGGCCATTTAAAAATTTTTTTTAATTTAAAATTTGAAATGTGGTACCAAAAAAGTGAAAATGGAAAAATATTTTTTTCTTATGTATTTGACCTTTATACAAAGATTTCGGAGCAGTTTTTGTTTCGTCTATATCTTAAAAAATGGCTGAGTTATAGCATTTTGAATTTCTAGCGTGGCTGACATTTTGAAACGTCCTGAATTTTGTCACGCGATAAAAGGCGTATTTATGAACCGATTTGGATGTAACTTCGTTTATACATAGTACATACCAATGTCTCGAGCGGGTTCGTTGGCCAGCTTCACCCACCATCTTGTTTAAAAAGGGCGGCCATTTAAATTTTTAAGAAAAATTTAAATTTGAAATGTGGTACCAAAAATTGAAAATTGAAAAAATATTTTCTTCTTATGTGTTTGACCTTGATAAAAAGATTCGGGAGCAGTTTTTGTTTCGTCTATATCTTAAGAAATGGCTGAGTTATAGCATTTTGAATTTCTAGCGTGGCTGACATTTTGAAACGTCCTGATTTTTCTCACGTAATAACAGGCGTATTTATGAACCGACTTGGATGTACCTTGGTGTGTACATAGTACATACAAATATCTCGACCGAGTTCTTTGGCCAGCTTCATCCGCCATCTTGTTTCAAAATGGCGGCCATTTAAAAAAATTAAAAAATAAAAAAATTTAAATGAGGTACCAAAAAATTGGAAAATGAAAAAGATTTTTTTTTGTATGTGTTTGACCTTAATACAAAGATTCCGGAACAGTTTTTCTTTCGTCTATATCTAAAAAAAATGGCTGAGTAATAGCATTTTGAATTTCTCTTGTGACTGACATTTTAAAACGACCTGATTTTTGTCACGCAATAACAGGCGTATTTATGAACCTATTTGGATGTAACTTGGTCTGTACGTAGTACATACCAATGTCTCGACCGAGTTCGTTGGCCAGCTTCATTCGCCATCTTGTTTCAAAAGGGTTGCCATTTAAAAAAAATTAAATTTAAAATTCAAAATGAGGTATTAAAAAATTGGAAAATGAAAAAGATTTTTTTTATGTGTTTGGCCTTAATACAAAGATTCCGGAGCAGTTTTTGTTTCTGAAAATTTGTTCTTTTGTTGATATCTTAAAAAATGGTTGATTTATAGCACTTTGAATTTCTAGCATGGCTAACATTTTGAAACGATCTTGTATTTGTCACGCGATAACACACGTATTCGCCTATTTCGATGTAAGAAGGCATGTGGATAGTATACATCAACACCTCGACCAAGTTCGCTGGCCAGATTCATCAGCCATCTTGTTTCAAAATGGCGGTCATTAAATTAAAAAATATATATATATTTAAAGTGAGGTGCAAAAAAATTAGAAATTGAAAAAGGTTTCTTTCTTAAGTATTTGACCTTGATATAAGGATTCAGGAGCATTTTTTTTGTTTGTCTTTACCTTAAAAAATGGCTCAGATATAGCAGTTTCAATTTCTATTGTGGGTGACATTTTGAAAAATCTGATTTTTTGCCTGCGACAGCACTCCTATATATTAACCGATTCCGATGTGAGTGAGCATGTGCACAGCAATTACTAAGGTCTCGACCAAGTTCACTGCTTAGCCTCATCCACCATGTTGTCTTAAAATGACAGGCACTTTAAGAAATTGCCGAATTTGGCAGCCAAATATAAGTTACTTTAAAGAAAAGCAGCTTGGATAAAGCTGACTAATTTCGCGAAATTCTCATTCATTATATTGATAAAAATTAGTATTGAATCTCCTCTACTCGGTTTCCACTAAATTGAGCTCCGTGTGTTTGCATGATATAAGTTGGCTTTTTTAAAATAAGGATTATGAAAGCTACCTCTTCCTCCCGGCACTGGTCGGAAGGACTTTTTAAAATACGAATCATCACAGTGAACGAGTGCTTTGTCCTTGACTTTTCCCCAACTTAACGAGAAACAAAAAAGCAAAGTTTACCATTAGCGGACTCTGATTGGTTGCTCCCAAGCAGAGCACCCCATGGGCTAAGGACTCAGTGATAACCAGTTATATCTGTATCAACTGGAGCTCAGCAATAATCGGAGTTCGTTTGATTATTCATGACATACCAATAGCTGTAGTTATATCAATATGTGTGGGCCAATAACAACGACGAGAGAAAGATGTACGATAAGTGTTACTCAGTATTATGCAGACAGGCAGTGGAATAAACTCAGAAGTTTTCAGCGAAGGAATATTGCAATGATTGGGAATTGGGATATTTCTAGAGATAATCAGTGGAAAGAAAGATAATCGAGGTAGATTTTCTGTTTTGCAGAGGATGGAGGGTGAAAACATTGTAATGGAATATTGGGCTATATTTTTTGGGGCTGTGGCGGCGTGCGCAAAACATTATTATTTTATTTGGTTTTGAGATATTCTACGCTCTTTTTTCGAGGCTCATGTTCAAAATTCTAGTGAGCTCAAAACACTGTTATTTTATAGATGTAAATTTCCAACTGGGCGAAAAATGTCCGGACCAGGATTCGAACCAGGGATCTCCTGGCTGAAGCCGCCAGTGCTCTGCCATCTGAGCTATTCCGGACGAATTTGGTGGAACTTTTTCACCCAGCTAACCTTAATGATTATAGCAGTATGATACCTTAATGATTATAGATTTTCGCCCAGTTGGAAATTTACATCTATTATGATTTATTTACCAATTAGAATAATTGTGTTAAAATTAATCTATTGTTATTTTATTGGGTATATCAATAGAGTCAAGGTTTAGATTTTGTTATTACGATATTTAAAAAAATATCAACATTTGTGGATATATTCATAAATAATCCAGCCCTACTGTCAATAAATAAAGCAAATTATTCTGTTTTAAAATAATGACAGATTGCAGGCCTACAGACAACAGGTTGTACATCCTGACCTTAGAACGAAGAAAAATAAAATTTCTTTGTATCGCGAAAACTGATGATATAGGGATTTAGGGCTTGATGATATGAGTAGCTGCCAACTTAAAGATAATATCCGTAAAATTGTTTCAGCGTGACCTAGGTCAAATAAGCGATTTTTACACCGGAAAAAATATGTAATAAATAAATTTATATAAAGAACACAATGAAACAAGACACATTTTAGTAAATATTTTTTCTGGTTCGAAACGTGTTTATTTACTACAGGAGATATCGGTACAGTTTTACGGAAATTATCGGTAAGTTGGTAAGTATGTGAGTTGTAAAAGCAAAGGAAATGTTTTGAACTGATGTATGCTTTTTATGCAACAATTAACGTATGTCACAATTCATAAATTTTTTAAGCGGGAATTTATGAATAATTTTCTTAAAATAAATTTTTTGAATCCAAAAAGAAAAAAAAAACCTGGAATATGTTTGGTGTTATTCATATCTTATTAAAAAGGAACATTTCAAGCAAATTATTTTTTGTGAAAACGTAAATTAATGTTTGTCACATGCATTTAATATTGGTATTTTCAAATTTTGACATATTGTAACTCTATGAAGATTTAAGAAAAAGTATGTAAAATTTATCTTTTTCCCGGAATTTTCGAATCCAGAAACTCAAAAAAGTGTCAAATGTGGGTGTTATCACTTAAAAAATAAAATTTTTAATATAGCGACGACCCCTGTTTCAAAAGTTGCATTCATATTCGAAAAGTAGACATAACAACCTGTCGAGTAGTACCTCTTACATCTCTCTGCGAAAATTTGGTGATAAAATAGTATGGGTTTCCTTTTATTTATTTATTTTTTTACTCAACTGTAATTCTCTTATCTTGCATTTCCTTCTATTGGGGTGTGAAGGGATGAAACTCTTTTTAGATGTGTAATATTAAAAAATCAGTGGACCTGTGTTAAAGTTTCGTACTGCAATCCAATATTTTCTTAGAAATAGCTAATATATTTTAGAAGCAGGTTAACGCTTTTAAAGAGAAATTACGGATATAAATATCTGCAAACAACATTAGTCAAGCCAAAATATTCTCTCATTTATTCCATCAAAGTTACAGTCAAAACAGATCAAATATATCAAAAGTCACGCGAAAGGAAAAAAAAAAAACATTTTAATTTTACCTTCATTAGAGAATGACGTCATCCACCCCGGGAAAAACATGGGACAAAGAAAAATATACTGAAATAACATTTAAATTACAATTTAGTCTATTATAACAAATCATACATTTTATCGATGGTATCTTTATTTTCTAAACGTTTCAATTAAAGTGTTTCTTTTTAATTATAATATTAAATAAACCCATGCCGAGATGTCACATTTTAAGTCTTATGCACTATTTATTATTTTTGTGCAATTGCTGTTGAGCATGATATTATACGGTATTTCATTGTTATGGAAATATTGATTTGAGAAAAGCCTTTCATTTCATTTTATATAAACAATACTGATGCGTTTTTTCATTAATTTTTCCTTAACTGCAATTTTTATTCAAACACCATGTTTTACCGAAATGTGAGTGTACTATACCATAAGTCGGTTCAAAAATATTTTGACCCCATTTATCGTTGTGCATTTTGCATAAGCGCAGAAAAAAAAAAAAAAAAAAAAAAAAAAAAAAAAAAAAAAAAAAAAAAAAAAAAAAAACGTTGAAAACAGAAATAATACAGAGGCTGTTTGTTCACAGATTTTTGTAATGATTTTTTAAAGAGAAACATATAAACAAAGATAAAAATTTTATTTTCTAACATGTTCTGATAGCCCTTTTGTTGAAATATTATAATCATATCTTGATTTCCAAGTTAAAAATCCTTTCTTAAGATATCAAGGTTGATTTTGTTCCTCTCCTCGACCACAATCTTCTACAGCCCGTCCAATGTTTTGGGATGTAAAAGTGCAAGTGCACTGTAAACCATAGGATACAATTCGGGAGACTTGGGTGGGATGTATTTAATTGGAATAGCCTATATTCCGGTTTCATTTTTCATTTTTTTAAAAAATGTAACAGTAGATTTAGAGGTACGGCTGGAGCTTTAACCTGATGGAACTTAACTGAACGAAGATTGTTTGGGTAAATTGATGGAATGTTTTCACTGAAAACAGGTGTTAAAACATATTTCTGGTAGTAATACCAGTTGATGTTGACATTTTTTCTACTTATTTTAAAATTTTTTATAAGAGAATATAAACCACAAAACCTTTAGCAAACTTTTCTTGTTTTATCTGAACCAACATTTTAGGTATTTTGCATCTCTATTTTCGGTAGTAAATCGACCTTTTTTTATTGTAATTAGATAAACATATCCAAGCGCTATCAATTGTAACTACACGTTTCCATTTTACAAGTGTCCACAAATTTTCGTAAAACAATCTGCACATAGTTTTTCGCTGAGAAACATGTGTCCTCAGTAGGCGATGAACATCATGTATTTTTGTCTTGATTAGATTCATGTCAGATTTCATAATTTTGTTTACAGTTCTTAAAGAGATGTTTAAGGATTTTAACACAGTTTTTTGGAGGTTGGATTTTCTTATTAAACATGAGATGTGACTTTCGATTTAATAAGTAGAGAACGTACCTTTGTTGGGTATGATTTTTTTAAATCTTTTCCTTAGTCAAATGTAAACTTTGACCTACCTTTCTTTTTTACTCTCTTCTTATATTTACAAGAAGAAAGTACTAGATTCGTGAAAATTTTCAAATTCCGGTTTTGGACGGATTTACACGTTTTAGGGGCCAGAGATACTGAAAAACATGTTTTTACAAAATGTCTGTCTGCGTGTCTCTATGTGACAAAAATTTTGTGGGCACTCTATCTCAAAAACTAATGCACGTAATTTACAAAAAAATTTATATTCAGTTAGTCCCTGATATAAATTGGTGCTGATTACTTTTTGGTGCAAATCGCACAAAAGATAGTTTTTATAAAATGGCCTCATTTGCATCCGCTAAAGAAATCCACTTTTACAATCCAGTCTTAAACTTCGTCTATAGAAAAGTATGCATATGACGTCATTGTCACGGAATAACAGACAATATTCTTGACATAGCCCATATTTTAATTTCAACTTTTTTTTCAGGTTTTATGAGAAAATGACAACAAAAAGACACAATATCTCCTATTTTCGACTATTTGCCATTTACTTTCAATAGAAATGGGGTATTTTTGTTGCTACGATAAGAAAAATGGTATTTAAAACTACAAAAAAATTAATATCTCATAAATAATTTGAGATACAGCTTTCAAACAAATTGCATTTAAAAGAGCATTTTTTTCCTTATACGACGGTGTAAAAATTTAAAATGTACGATGTTTAGAAGTTTAAAAATTTCCACTAGAGAAAATTGCAAAACTAAAATTTTATTTCAAATTTCAAAGTGTTGCCATTCGCAAAATAACGTATGCGTTACGCACAGATATGTTTGTCCTTTATAATATAGATTGCATTTGAAAGTAATTTTTTTCCCTATGCGACGAAAATTGAAAATGTACGATGGTCAGAAGATTAAATAATTGCAGTAGCGAAAATTTCAAGACCGAAATTTGATCGTGAAGTGTTGCTATTCGCAAAATGACGTCAGCGTTACGCATATGCACTTTTGTTTTTTATATTATAGATACTTAATCAGTAAAATGTAATAAAGATCAGTTATTAGGATGTGGTTATCAACTGAGGCTCTTATGCTTGGTATTCCGGAACGAAAAACAGCAATTTTAACCTTCTCAAAATTTGCATTCCCACATCTCATATCCATATTCATCAGTTAAAAAAAAATTGTATTTTGTTTGATCATTTAAATATTATTTTAACTCAAAACTTGAAGTCACGATTGTCAGCAACATCTTTTATGATGTTGGACATCTATGCTCCAGTTTTTACGATTTCCGAAATGGCTCTATCTCAAGATCTAATTCGTGGATATTCATCAAAGTTCAGATTCAGTTAGTCCTTGATATGAGTTGGTGCTGACTACGTTTTGGTGTAAATCTCCCAACAGGGGGCGCTGCTATGCTGCATTTTTCCTAATTCCCACAATAATTTTATCTCAAGAATTAATGCACGGATCTTATTCAAAGTTCAGATTCAGTTACCAAGTTGACTTAAGTTGATGCTTATTAGGTTTTGATATATATCGCCCAACAGGTGCCGCTGCTATGTAGAATTTTTTACGATTTCCGCTATAGCTCTACTCAAAAACTAATGCAAGGATTTTTACGAAACTTCAGATTCAGTTAGAAGTTGACATAAGTTGTTATTGATTAGATTTTGGTGTAAATCCTCTAACTGATGGCGCTGCTAAGCTGCATTTTTCAGGAAGTATCAACATGTATGAGATAGAAGAAAATTTTGCGATTGCCACATCCGACTAGTTTATTAATTATGTCACTTATTTTGCATGTAGCAATAGTAAAGGCATGCTTTTGATACTTTTTTAGTGTTCCGTACTTAAAAAGTAAAAATGAGACCATTATAAAATGACTCCTATGTCTGTCTGTCCGTTTGTTAGAGCTATTTTATTCGTAAACTATGAAACGTGGAAAGTTCAAATTGCGGGTAGTAATAAAGATTATTGACCCACATATTTACAGATTATTAAATATTTACAAATATACTTAGGAAAATGTAGAGGGGCTAATTAAGTTACTTAAAGAAAAATCTTTCCTTTGTATATCGTGTGAAAGGTTTCGTAACGCTGAAATCAAAAATACATTTCTTTTAATTTTAGGTATTATATTTTCAGAGATATCGTCGAAAATGTAGTGCAAAAATATGTTCCCCCCATCTATTTCCGAATCTACTGAAACTAAAATTATGAAAAAATTAGAGGTAGTAGACGTTAATTTAAACCTCCCAGGAAAATTATAGCGATTACCCTAGGTCACATAGTTTTGAGAAAATCGCATTTTTCCGTTACACACAAATTTCGATGTGCAGCTATTCAGTAAAGTTGTTGGGCAGCGCAGAGGTACATATGATAGCAGAAATATAAAAGCATTGTTGATAATGATTTTCGAAAAAAATCGTCGGTAATTAGTCAAGATATTAACCCTTAAAGACACGGACGTTTTTGACATTCATAATCACAAGGGCGACGCACTCTATATATCATCGGCTTTTAAAGGCTACACTGTTAAAAATTGCAGCATTCTGTCCAGTCATTCGACCGTTTTCTGATAAAACGGTTTCATAACCGTAATTTAACTATATTCTGACCATAAAATGGCCAATAATATGGTCAGAATAGTGTTAAATTACGGTTATGTAACCGTTTTCGGAAAAAAACGGCCAAATGACTGGGCAGAATGCTGCAAATTTTTAACAGTGTAGATAACAACTTTTAATGATATATTTGTGTAATGTAATGCCCAGTAGCAGTATAAAAGCAATAATCGTCACATTGTTAAAAACAGACTAATTTAATTAGAATTAATCACATAAATACTTTAGAATTCGCGACTAGTTTGCATTGAGCGGATCTCTCAATATGCCTCTCGTGTCCTTAAAAGTTAATTAAAAAACGCGACACGGACCAAGGCGGCGTTGCAACTTTGCGACCTCCTTTTGAAGAGCGCTTAGCACAATGCCAAGTTAAAACTTTGAACAAGGGTTTTGTTTTAGCTTCATTGTAAAACGAAAAGATTATTACTACGCTGAATTTAGTTTTATGAAATGCCAAATGAAGTTTAACTGTGCACTTCTTTCATTGTCAGTACCGAATTAAGTTCATCATAAACAGATTAGGATAAGATTAAAAAAGTGTTATACAGAATAACAATATTTAATATTACTTAGGCTTCATATCTCTTTGAACTTTTATTGTATACCCATTCATACTTTTCTAGTACATACCGCTATACACAACCCTACTTTGTATAGTTTTTTACAAAGTCTTATTATTCTTTTAGCAACGATTTTTTTTAATAATACAGTTAATAATGCATATACTTATTGTACGGAACCCCCTGAGCGTGAGTAATACTCGCACTTGACCGTTTATTTAATAAACTAATAAGAGTATTTCTTTTCGTAAAGTGGAAATGCATAGCTTTCGATTTATTGTTTATTTTCCAGCAACATTTTAAGCAAAAAATAATTTTAACGATGCAGATGATAATTAAACTTTATCGCGAATTGATGCCATATAGTTTTTTTTCACTTACATTTCAATCTTTGAAAAAGTCAAAATCGTTACAAAAATATATGAACACCCTCTGTATATATGATATTCCTTACTCACGACTACTTTTTCAGTTACGCAACTTACCAATAAGCATAAAAAATATTGATTATTTTTTGTCTCTGTTTCGTTATATAAGGAACCATTTACCCCACCCATTAAATATTAGCTTTACTATCAAGACGTTAAAAATCAAAGTGGATCTTTATAGAAATAAACGCTTTTTGCATCACCAAATTCCACAGAAAGCTTCAATGTGAACCTTTTATTTATTTTACTATTCTTCTTTATCTTTTACGTCTCTCCGATTTCTAAGAATAAGTTTTAGGAAAATGAAGTGAATTCCTCTTCCGTTTGGAAATTGAAAATTTCCTCATTTCCATTTTGAATGAGTGGATTTTCAATTTTAAAATCATTTTTTATGGAAATTCTATTAGATTCGAGGATAATTTTTAGTGCCATATAACTGCTTTTGAATCAAGAACGGGTAAATGTGCATTTTTTTTTTTTTTTTCAAATCGAGGAAATTATCATAATAATTCTTAGAGAGTAATATGACAAAATTGCCTATTACTTTATTTATAGGTTTAAAATAGCTTCTTAAAGTGTATTTTACCAGCAAATTGAAGAATATTGATGTAATTAACCCTTTATGTTTTTACAGTACATTAAAGTATCATAGAAAAAACTCGTTATAAAATTCATTTACCATTTCGATTGGCAGAAATATTTAGGATGAGTTCTGGGAACTTTACGAAATGAATTTTCCCAACTGAGGGAAAAAATCCCCAAGCTGGTAGTTGAACCTATTATCTTTGAAATAAATTGCTAACGCTCTACCTATTGAACTAAATGGATCGACAACCGGCGGACATATTTCACTGAGATAACCTTATTGGCAATTGTATCAGGTCTGCCATGCAGACAGCTCTACAAAATAAATATTTACCAGGTAATGGAACTCCATTAAATGATGGATTGTTTCCAAATGGAACTCCATAGTTAAAAAAAAGGGCCCGGATAGGGATCGACCTCAGCTATGCTATCCAGAAAAATATATTTAAAAATATTGAAATGCAAACGAGAAATTTGAGCGAGAGTTTTCGCGTGACTAGTGTAGGCTTAATCTCTGCGATTGAAATTTTGTTTTTCACTGTTAAAAATATTTCTTTGCAAGGGCCGAGTATATACTGGTAATCAAGTATATTCGCAGCAAAACTCGAACGCTAATGTTAATCCTATGTGAGCACTGTTTACAGATTTCTTGCTTGCATTTAAATATTTTTAAATACTTTTTGAACAGGATATCTGAGGTCGATATCTAATATTGTGTCTTTGTACTTTTTCAATTTTGGTTATAGTTTTTTTTTTTTTTTTTTATGCGGACACTTCCACTTTTGGAACCTGTTATAGCTATCTTCATAAAAAAAAAAAAAAAAAAAACAGTAACCAAAATCGACAAACGCACAACATTAGAGATAGACTTCAACTATCGTATACAAACAAAAATCTTTTAAAAATATTAAATGCAAGCGAGAAATTTGAAAAGAATTTACGTTACGTTGCGAACATTACGTTTGCGCATGGGTGCTAGGTGAAGTGTTGAGGCATGATTTTCCATCCTTACTCGAATAACTCAACTTTGATTCCCTGAAAAGATAAACAGCAAAAGTAACTGATATTCTAATATTTGCATGGATGCTAAGTGAAGTGTTGAGGCATGACTTTCCATCATCACTCGAATAACTCAACTTCAACCCCTTCAAAAGCTAATCAGCGAAAGTACCCAGTTTTCTAATATTTGCATAGATCCTATTTCTCCGTCTGTTTCCTGCTTCTCATTTTCATCACTAATGTAGAGATCTGACATGTCACCATTCATTTTATCTCATCCAAAATTGTTTCAGAAATTTTCTATACATCTAAATATCGCCGATTTCCAAACATATCTCTAAAAAAAGACATGCTTCATATAAAAACAGTAATCAAAATCGATAAACTACAAACGCACAGCATTAGAGATCGACTTCAACTATCGTATACAAACAAAAATCTTTTAAAAATATTAAAATGCAAGCGAGAAATTTGACAAGAATTTGCGTTGCGAACATTACGTTTGCGCATGGGTGCTAGATGAAATGTTGAGGCATGATTTTCCATCCTCACTCGAATAACTCAACTCCGATTCCCTCAAAAGCTAATCAGCAAAAAGTACCTAATTTTATAATATTTGCATGGATCCTATTTCTCCTTTCGTTTCCTGCTTCTCATTTTCATCCCTAATGTAATGATCTGACATGTCTCTATTCATGTTATCTCTTCCAAAATTGTTTAATAATATTTTCTATACATCTAAATATCGCCGATTTCCAAACATATCTCTAAAAAAAGGACATGCTTCAAAATTAAGATTTTTTTGCGTCAGTCCTTTATGTTTCTCTGCAATATATGCTGTCGTCAGAAGTGAGTTTTAATCGTTTATCCGTCAAGCCGCACACTGAGACAACTCGAGCAACATGAAGTGCGACTTAGGAGAAGAAATAGGTCGAACTAAAGAAGAAAGCTGCTTCAAACATGTTTTTTCTTCGAAGTTGAGCAACATGTTGGATGAGTCGCCTCAGTGTGCCTAAATATCGCATAATTTCAATTTCTGCATGATCAAATACAGAATGTGTAATTTCATAAGGAAACATGTAAGTCAAGTTAGTAATCTTTTAAATAATTTTCATTCAGAATTTTTTTTTTAAATGTATCTAAACAACAGTCCTTTGTTTTTCAGATTAATGATAATAATTAATGGCGTGGTTACCACAATTGGCAACTGAATGCCAATAGGACATTTAAAAAGAAATAAAAATGAATTATAATCTATATGAGTCATAATGGGTGTATAATCTTATTGTTATCTTTAATTATATTTTCTTTTAAATTTTGTTGCTAATTTAATTTAATTAAGTTAATTAATTTAATTATAAATAACATATGCCTACAGTAAAATATAAAAAGTTTGCAATGAATAAGAAACAAACCTAAAGAAAAGCGTAATTGTAAATCTCTTTATTTACCAAATAAAAAAAAAAATATTTCGCTGAGATAAAAAGTTCAACAATAAATCAAATTTAGAACAAGCATTTTTTCAGTCGAATTATATATTTCTAGGACAATAGGGGAGGGTAGTACACAATGAGACGAAAATTATTATTACTTAACGAATGGCGACGATTTTTATTCTTTTGAAAAAAATTTGCTACATCTTTAAGCTACACAAATAAGCTACACATTAATGTGTAAATGGTTTTAAAAAAGTTATTTATAAAAGCACAGAAGCAGCATAACGGAGTATCGGAAATTGTCTCACTGTGTACCATACGTGTTACACACTGAGGCAATGTATATTTTTTCATAAATCATACATTTTTACACTCTATCAATAATTTTCTGCAGTTTATGATTTCTAATTAATATTTCGAGGTATTCAAAATATTAAAAATATGAGCCTCGGGTGGACAATGGCAGACCTCGGTCTACTTTCATGCAAATTTTCAGCCTCTTACGTTTAGTAGATTTCCCTAGCCATCGCACGCCCACACACACACAGAGAAAGAGAGAGAGAGAAAAAACACCTTCTTTTATTAATAAATAACTTTTTTTTAACATCAGAACCACATAGTAAGTACACAATGAGATACGTCTCACTGTGTACTACAACTGTGTGTCTCACTGTATACTTTCGTTACGTTGTAACAAAATGGATGCCACATCTGTTACATCAATTTCATCGCTTTAAAAAGTTTATGTCGTTTTGTCGAAATAGTTTATTATTAGATATAGCTAGGTTTGGTTAAGTAAATATATGTCATATTGAAGGAAATAAACTCTAAAATAGACGTTTATGTAACTTTAACCACTATAAAATTAAGAATTATTTACCATTTTGTCGGAAGAGTAACTGAAGTGCCGAAACTACATCCACGTGTTGCATAAGATGAGGTCGTTATGTGTGTGTGCCAGCTTTGAGAAAAAGTTACAACTATATGTCAAAGTGGCTGCTGTCTCACTGTGTACCATGCCTCACTGTGTACTACTCTACCCTATTTAAATATTTTTTAAATTACCTATGAAAGTATATTATCTACTTTTGTGTTTATTATTTTTTTCAACAGTGTATGGAGTTTTGAGTAAAAACCAATGTTTCCCTTAAGTATACAAAAAAAGCGTCACGTGAATGTAAACAACTGATGAAGACCCAACGTAAAATACAATGGACATCGATAAAAAATATCTGTTTATTCTCCAAAATACACATTCGGTTACTTAAACTACGATTTCATTTCATTAATACAACATTTAAAATTAAGTATACAAAGGGTACTAGGAAAGTTTTGCAATACGGATTTATTTATCAAATTTTTTCAAAGTAATTTCCGTTACAAGTAATACAGTTCTCCAAATTCCGAAACCAGTCCTTAAACCAGCTCTGCCAATTTTCACTTGGGAGTAAGGAACACTCATTGTCCCAAGCCCTCAGAAGTGTCTCCTCACTGGAAAACCGAATCTTTTTCTGCTTCAGTTTCAGATGCGGAGAAAGTACGAATTCACAGGGGGAAAGATCTGGACTGTAAGGAGGGTGTTCAAGAAGTTTCAGTCCCGTAGTGGCCAAAAATTCAGTGCAGGCTTTGGCCCGGTGAGCTGTAGTTTTGTCATGATGGAGGAACCATTTGTTCATTCTTAACTTTGGTCACAGGTTCTTCTTAGATTCTATGACTTTAGGTAGGCACTGTTCATTGTACCACTTAGCAGTAACTGTCTTCTGTGCGTCCAAAGCGATACACTCAACAATTCCACTCGATTTGAAAAATACAGCTATCATTTTCTTTTTGATAGATCGAGATTTTCTGACAGCTACCGGTGTGTCCTCATCATCAAAGACCCTAACTTTGTTTTGAAACTTTGTCGGCACATTTTAATAGTATAGCCAGGCTTAGTCACCTGTCACGATGCTGTTCACATACAGAGATATTATCCTTTACCAAACATTTTTTAGCATCTCCCAGCACCAAGTCACATTTCGTGTCATCTGCTCCTCAGTCAGTCTATGTGGCACTTAGAGATAACACAGTTTCTTGATGTGCAAATGATCATGCAGAATTGAATGAATTGCAGGTGCATTTAGGCCTAAGGTATCCTCTATATGCTTGTAAGTTATTCGTCTGTCTTCGTCAAGCATTTTCCTCACAGCAGTAATGTGTTACTCCGTAATTGACGTTTGGGGTCTTCCCCCTCTTTCAGCGTCCTCCAGGGAGAATTTTCCCCTTTGGAATTCCCTGTACCATCTGTGTATAGTCATACGATCTGAACAATCATCACCAAGTGCAAGAGTAATTTCTTCTAAGCATTGGTTTAAGTTTAAACCACGCGCGAAGTTATACCACAAAACTGCCCTTATCTCACTTCGTGACCAGGACTCCACTGGAAGAACTTCACACGATCGCAGCTAATGAATAACTGAGCCTACAGACTTGTGGTTACGTGCAGGTGTATAAGTATGAACCTATGTCAACACGCAGCCACAAGCAGCCACCTGCGACTTTTTGTTTCATCATATTGCAAAACTTTCCTAGTACCCTTTGTATGTTGCATTAATATGAGAATGCTTTTGAAAAATACATGAAATTTGAGTTCACACTGTCTGCTTACCTTAAACAGTCTTTCTCTTGTTCGCCGCCGTTTTCAAATGATTAAAATACACATTTTGCTGCGATTTTTTTTTTATTATTTCGGTGTACAGATAGCAGCACTAGACGATCCAATATAAAGGACAGAAATGTTTTACAAATTCCAGCTTAAATTAAGTATTTTATATGAAAATTAGAAATGTCCAATAGGATGGGCGCGCGGTCTTAAGAAGATAAGAGTCACACGATGACTTTCGCATATTTTGTCAGTAGCACTCAAAGGGTAAATTCTCCATAAATAATAATAATAATAATAATAAAACTTTCTTCTGAGTTTTAGCCTGAATAATTTCATCGTAATCGACTATCTTAAAATTTAATTTATGAGCTTTACGTTATATTCATGTAAACAGAAAGTTTTAAGTTTAATTTAAAACAAAGTTTTACTATACAATGCCAAATAATTCTCTTTTCAATTAGCGCGGTGATATTTTAATATCCTCAGACTTTTTTCCCCCTGTTTGAAAATAGCAATATAAATGACGATTTCCCGCAATAAATGATAAATAAACACCTAATAAATTCTTGGTATAAAGGCAGCTCTTTTAAGGAACGTAATTACGTCTGTTACATAAGCCGAGAATAACAACTGTCAAGCGTTAATTTGGGGAAAACAGTTTTGGAGTTACTTAAGATGTTCAGCGTGTTATTCTATCGTTCTAACAAATATTCTGTATTTCTTAACTTTTAGCGTAAGTGTAGCATAACAAAGAAAAATAATATAAATAGTTGTCAGACATTTTTTCAATGAAACAACGTCTAATTTGGTTTCAAAGATGTTGCTCAAAACAAAAATTAATATTTACAACTTATTAAATATGATTAAAAGTTAATTATTAACATAATATTCAATACCTGATATAATTATGATTAATAATACTTAACATTTAAAATCATGTTCATGATATCTAAAAAAGTTTTAGTATGCATGCAATTTTTACAAGGAAAGCTTTACTGAATACGATACGAAAAATTTTGATAGTAAAAGGTAAATTGTCTTTGATATAAGTTATACCAGCACATGTGTACATACGGGGTAACTGTATACAAAAGACCTAGATCACACCCCCTAGATAAGGTAGAAAGCCTTTACACGCGTCACGAAAATGACACACAAAGCTTGCAAAACAAGGAAAACAATTCGAAGAGCTTGCTTGTTTCAATTTCAGTAGCTCCTAGAATTATTAATTCTCATTTTATAATAATAATTAATAATTCCACGAGCCACAGTAAACGAAATATGCAAGTTGTTCGAACTTTTTTCTTTGTTTTACCTGCTTTGTGTGACGTTTTCGTGACGCGTATCAAGGATTTCTATCTTATCTAGGGGGCCTTGCTCTAATCGGAAGATAGTTTGATTAGCAAGACTTCGCAACTGTCAACTAACAATAATTATCCCACCATATGATTTGCTGTGGGCCCCCATGTTCGAACGGTCAGTCTTTGTTCGACTATCGAGTTGGACATGTCAGCGACTGACAAGCTCATCTGACAAGAGTTTTCCGGAGAATTTTTTTTTCAGTGTGATAAATAAACTTAATAGTTCAATAATTTAACCTACCTATAGTATAGTGATTAAGCTCAATACAGTTTAAAGTGACGCCACATTTTTACACTTGGTTCGGAATTTAATAAGCTAGAACAAGTGTACAGATCTAGATTGAATAGGGCTAAATAATTTTTCAAGTTCTATATCACTCCGTCTGTTTATTAATCATCGTTGTATGAGTCTCAACATTTAAGTTAATAAAATATTGACACGTTTTACTGTGTTTATATAAATAATTAAACAAATTTGATAGCTATAGATGTATTTATACGCAATTTACTGTGAAAATATTATGTTAGCGAGGAAAAGTAGACTTTTTATAGTAAAGAACCGTATATTTAACTAAATATATAGTCCGAACCGAATGTGAATCGAAAGGAAATTCTGTAACAACTTCAAGGTACAGTGACAACAAAGTAGAAGTTGGCACTTCTTCATTGGGGAAGTCATTTGAAGAAATAATGTTCACCCAAGTAATTACTATTTCTTCGTCACAATCTACAAAAAGTATAAGAATTTGTTCGGATGCAAAAATGATTTCTCTTCAAAATACCAAAATTTTGAGCAAAAGGCAGAATTTGGAAGAAGCCAAGAAGCCAAGACGACACCTAAGCAAGCTGCGTAAAGTAAAGCAAAGGTTGCTACAAGTAAGAACTGAAATGCGAAGTGTCCAGAAAGTTAAATTATTAATAATAAGATTCAATTTATTTCCAAATTATTTAACCACGTTAAGTTTCTGTGTTTTAAAGATGAGTAAGTTTACTGATTACATTTTTAGCAGTGTTTATACTTTTCATTTGTATATTTGCCTACAAACAACTTGAAATGTTTATTAAGTTGAACAATAGTTAATTTATGTTTGTGATCAATCCAGATAAATGTTGCATCAACAGGCTGCGAAATCTTATAATTGAGTATATTTAATTTTTCCTTTTGAAATGGCTGAAATATTCCTTAATTTTGAAGAGTTTAGTAATAAAAAAGTGTGTTTTCTCTTACGAAGTTTGTTTTCATTAAAACTGCAATTATTTTATTTTTCGAATGGCTTTTTAGCTACAAAGATGCTGATAAAATCTCGTAGAAACTGCATTAGAAGACTTACAGCGTGAAATGTAAAATCAAGGGTTAAGCGTACACACGCTCATTGCAATTTAATTTTTCACGGTCGAAGCAGCTTTTTTAAGAACTGTTGGAAGAATACTTAAATACATTCACTTTCGTTTTGGAGTAAGAATGCGCTTATTAGATAAAGTTAAAATTGTACTAAGACTTTACCGTGTACACTTGCCCCGGTGTACCTTATTACACTTCATTTTGGAATCTGAAATTACATATGCGACGTACATGGGAGTATTTAAGAGGAAAACTGAACGAAAGGTAGAAAACAAATATCCCGTATTACAGATTGTTTTTTAATAGCTAAAAAATATTTTACCAGATGGCCACTACGAATTTTTGTTCTCATACTTTTTGTAGCTATACAGTGTTTGTACAGGTCAGAGAATTTTAATGGCCACAGATCAGAAACATATTAGTAATTTCTTATAACAAAAATTCGCCTTATGTATTCACGCGATAAGGCGAGCTTTTCTGGAAAAAAATACTGGCGTAATCCCTGAAACTGTAGGAACCCTGTTGTAATGTAGTCAATGAGTAGATATTTTGACTCTGTTTTCAAAATTTACTGTAACGAATTATAGCTGTTGTGTTAGCAACATTTACCTTTATTACGGTAATTAAGGAAGAATAATGTAATGAATTTTTTTCTATAAAAACATATTTACGATTTGCTGAACAACTGAATATTGTAGATGTAGATCAAAATTATAACGAAATGTTCTATTTTTTCCATGAGTACTTTATTTTTGAGTATTTTATGGTAAATCGGTATAGAGTTTTTTATGGTAAATCTCTCTTGAAATAAGGCAAAATTTCGACCGCTTAAATTAGATTTATTTTTCTATAAAAAAATTCTTGTATTTGGCCTTGAAAATAACGGTACCCGTACGAACCCTGTAGGCTCTGAACTAGTGCCGCATGTCCTCGTGGCATAATTTGGCCCATTTTGTTTTCATAAATGCTTCTTTAAATCTCGAGAAGATATTGGTTTATGAGGTTTATAAATGTAAAAAATGCTTTTCGTATTCTTGGGGAACTAGGATGAGGGTGTTGTATATTTTTGTTCGTAGTTATATATATATATATTTCATGAAGAAATATTTATCTTTTTTTACCTTGCAGAAATACCAAAGGCTTTTTGATCTGAAGAGAAGGGATTTTTTTCAACTAAATAAATCATCTACAAGGTTTGATTAGCATAGTTAAGGTTTTTTCCAAAAGAGCGAAAAATATCCAGGCCAGGACTCGAAACTGGTTACCTTGGCTTACCGTGCCAATGCTCTTCCTACTGAGCCACTAGAACGAAATCTGGCCTCGAGGTTTTTCGTTCTGCTTGAAAAAAACCTTAACTATGTTACTATAACCTTGAAGACGATTTATGATATTTAAAGAAGCATTTCCGAAACAAAATTTTCTTTTGTTATACTTACTTTACGGAGAAGTTTCTGAGTAGTTTTTACATTGCATTAATTAGTTTTCACAACACAAAATAGAGACATTTCGGATGCTATTAATTATTAAGTAAACATTTTCATGTGCAACAAACATGTTCAACATAGAAACATGCTACATAAACAGGATGAACATTAACGTTAGAATTTTTTCTGACCCTTTCGTAAAGATTCCCGTACGCAGCTATAAAATGCCACATTGATAACATCAAATGAACTGTTATTTCGTTTTGAGAAAATTGATTAATACACAGTAAATAAAAAGAAAAGTGCCCAGTTAAACTCACAGGCTATTTAAATTAATTGTATATTATACTAGTATTTCAAAAAATGTCTCTCGAAAATAAAGAAATCGACAAAAAAACTATTTAGCTAAACTAAAGCGGGGGAGGATTAGCTCCCCCATTCCCCCCTTTATACTTAACCAATGAACCGCCAACTATAATCAGGGAAGCGCCTTATCAGAATAAACCGGTATTCCAAATTTGAAGCAAATCGGATGATTCTGCATGAAAGAACCATTTATCTAAAATAAGGTGGAATTACCACTCGTTCCCTCTTTACATTTTACCAATGAACCTCCAAATCTAATCAGGGGAGCGCCTTATAAGAATAAACCGGTATTCCAAATTTGAAGCAAATGCGATAATTCTGTATGAAAGATCTGCTTATTTAAAATAAAGAGGAGTTATCCACTCGTCCCCCATCCTTTAGATTTTACCAATGAACCTCCAAATCTAATCAAGGAAGCGCTTTATCAGAATAAACCGGTATACCGAACTTGAAGCAATTCGGATATTTCTGCATGAAAAACCTATTTATCTAAATTAAGAGGGATGATTAGTTCCCCATTGTCCCCTTTCTACTTAACCAATGAACCTACAAATCTAATCAGGGAAGCACCTTATCAGAATAAACCGGTATACCAAATTTGAAGAAAATCGGATAATTCTGCATGAAAAAACCATTTATCTAAAATAAGGGGGGAGTTAGCCCCTCGTCCCCCCCCCTTACATTTTACCAATGAACCTCCAAATCTAATCAGAGAAGCGCCTTATCAGAATAAACCGGTATACCGAACTTGAAGCAATTTGGATATTTCTGCATGAAAACCCCATTTATCTAAATTAAGGGGGGGGGGGATTATCCCCTCATTCTCCCCTTTCTACTTAACCAACGAACCTCCCAATCTAATCAGGGAAGCGCCTTATCAGAATAAACCGGTATTCCAAATTTGAAGCAAATCGGACAATTCTGCAAGAAAAACTCATCGATCTAAATTAAAGGGGTGATTAGCACCCAATTTCTCCCATTATACTTAACCAATGAACCCCCAAAATGAATCAGGGGAGCTCCTTAACAGAATGAACCTATATCCGAAATTTGAAGCACATCGGATAATTCGGGTACACGACATTTCGGTCCCGACACTTCAGTCCCGCCATTTCGGTCCCGAGACATTTCGGTCCTTGGCCATTTCGGTCCCTGGTCATTTCAGTCCCGAGACATTTCGGTCCCTGGCCATTTCGGTCCCCAGCCATTTCGGTCCCTGGCCATTTCGGTCCTTAGCTATTTCGGTCCCTTGTCATTTCGGTGCCCACCACCTTATAACTCGAATTCTAATTGTCGCTTAATTTAAACATTATTTAGGCCCTTTTTTAATTTTTTATCACCCCCTCCCCAAATTAAAAAAAAAAAGCTGAATATAACAGTCCGATAAATTTAAACTTTTATAACTCGTGATAATGAAATCATAGCGAGCTGAAAATTTGTTTGATTGAACAATGTAATATAATTTTACAGGGGACATTGTCTTTTTTTTATTATTATTATTTAACAAAAATGGATTTTTTAAGCTTTGTTATTTGTTATTAATATTAGGCATTTTATATATATTATAAACTGCCATAGATGATTTTTTGGTTGTTTTCATACATTTCTTAGAACCTTTAAATTATCATCATTAATTAAATAATTTAAAAACTGTTCTTATTTTTTCTCTTTCTTCCAATTAGATTAATAATAAATGTCTTCAATAATTCAATTGGACACTTATAAGCTATTATAGGTAAATATTTCCTCAGATCATCTTTCTACATCCTCCCCTTTAATAATTCAGAAATGATATATATTTATTGAAGCACAAATATTTAATTTTTCTTATTATTTTTATAGTACTAAGTTATAATTTTGTTTTCATAAGTTACTTTACCATTATAAACATTGGGAAAACAATAGTGATTTGGTAATTAGGTGTGCTAGGAAAAATATATTGTTGTCAGAAAACTCCACCCACCGCTTCATTAAAAAAAAAAATAATTATTGGTTGTATTTTTTTAACTGTCTTCTCACCCATTGGAGACGTTTTTTGTGAGCTAATTTTATTGAAACTGGGCCTATTTCTTTGTAATAAGATGATTATTTTTAATTTTATGTAATAGTGTAAGTATTATTTTAATTAATTTTATTTTCAATTTTTAACTGACAAAACTAAGCTATTTTGTATTGTATTTGTCGTTTAATTATTGATTTTTAATACTACCCTTTTCCTCCCACTTTCCCAGAAAAAAATTTCATAATTTTTTATTTTAGTTTTATTATTAATTATATTAATAGTTTTAAATTTCGGTGACTTTAAATATAAAATAAATAAACATGTAAAAGATAAATTTCAGTTTATAACTACTATATGATAAATTGAATATAAAATATATTATGTATTAAGTTTATTTTAAAGTAAAAAAATGTAATGTATATTAATAATATTATTAATTTAATAAATTAAGGATACATTAAATAAAAAATATATTTAATACAATATTAATTTAATTTTTATACTAAAATTCCCAACTTTTTTGAGAATTAATTAATAGCAATTATTAGTAGCAATTATTAATAGCACTTAAAGTTTTTATTCAAAATTTTTAATTTATTATTTCCAAAAAATAAAATAGAAAGTTTTTGAAAAATCAGTCAAAAACATAAAGTCTAAGTAATAATTAATTAATTAATTAAACTTAATAATAATAATAATAATAATAATAATAATAATGCAACATTGTACAAATACGTAAAAATAACTTTTAACAGTGTTAAGTGACATTATGCAGATTTTAATTTTTTAAGTACAGTTATAATTTACAATTCGCAAAAAGCAAGATATTATTAATTAATTATAATTAAAGAGCCAAAATAATATTTTAAGCTAACTAATAAATAAATAAACAAAATGTTTATCTCCAGAACCCTTATCATTTTTATACATCCTAATGAAGTTAGTAACGTTATACTAACCGAAAATTAAAAAAAAATATATTTGCATTTACCCTATAAAAACTATTATATAGTTCATGTAATAGTTTTTAAACAAGCAATTGATAAATTAGTTATCTGAACAATTAATAATTAAAATAATTTTGAATTGATAAATACGTTTAATAAAAACAATTTAATTTTTGAGAATTTTTTTACTTAACAATATAACTATGAATGTTTTCCATTTTTCTAAGATGATATTAATCAATTAATACAATACAGTATGATATTAAACAAATAACAAATCAAAACCCGGGACGGGATTTTTTAAAACTTTTTTGATGTTGGTGTAACATAATTTGAAAGCAGCTAAATACTATTATCCCCCTTCTTAGTGAAAATTCTGCATGCCAATCAATTGTCAACGCCCATCTTTACGGCAAGGACACCCATTCTTTTTAACCCTTTCACCGTTTATTCACAATAGGACTGGGAGATCAAGGGCGAGTCCAGCCTTCCAGTTAGGAGGTGGGGGTCGTGGCTCTTTTTTTTTTTTTTTTTTTTTTTTGTAGGAGGGAGGTCTACATCACTTCAGGATCAGTTTGTATATGGAAGGCTACTCCCAAATTAAAAGTGACGATTTTTCTGTTACTTTCGCGAATTCATTTCCACTTGTAAATACAAAAAAATTGCATTAGTATTCGCAAAAATATATAAATTATAGATTTCATTCAGATACCAAGAAATTAAAACGTTTTCCGTTTTCGTATAAAGGCAAAGAATGATTCAGAAATGTTGTCAAAGTTAGCATTTTAAGCCAATTTTTAGGACTTGATAGCCGCAGAAATGTCGTCATGGGGGAGCAATTAGTAGCCGCGTCCGTAAATTCAGTTTAAAATGCCAAGTTTTATGGAAATTTTCGAAAGATTCTTTGTTTTTATTGAAAAATGGAAAACACTTGTTGAATAAGTGCACTTGCAAATTTCTTGAGATTAAAAATAATTTCACGGATGTGTTAGAAATTACCTAATTTCGATTTGAGACTATAAAGAGTTAGAAAGATTCATATTGTTGAGCGGGAGAAAAATTGAAAGAGTTTAATATATATTTCATTTTAAAAATGATTTTTAGCATTGTTTTGTTCAAGACAGGGGACGAGAGGGAGGGTCATGACCTCCGTGACCACCTCCCTCTTGGATCAGCCTTTGGGGGAGATAGAACAATGCTATGAGGTAAGAAAATTTGATCTCAACTTGAAGGAAAGATCGTCCTCTTGCATGTTGTCCCGTGTTTTATTAAGCCATTAAAGATGAAAAATGCCGCATGGCCACAAAAAAGCACCGGCTGACTAGAACAAAGAGAGCGCGAGTAGAATAATTCTTCTATCTGGAGCTTTATTTAGCATAATCAAATGGGGGAAGTCAGGACATCTAGACTTGACATATATATATATAATTATTATTATTATTATTATTATTATTATTATATATATATATTATACATATTATATATTCTTTTGAATGAATAACATATAGATATCAAGAAAAGCCAAATATGTTTTCTAAATTTCCAAATTTCTTCATTGTGATATAGTTATAAAATTTCTTAATTTAAAATGAAATTTTACGTAAAAGGGATTCACTATACATTACTATTTTGAGATTCTATGTTATTTTTTTATATTTTAATTTTAATTTTTTATTTGCCATATTAAAACATGTAGGCTGCTTTAATTCTAAGTATATAAGTCCAACAAATAACAAAGAAATATTTGAAATACAGAATTAATTTAAATACGAAAAGAATATTTTATGACATTAGAAATTTTAACCTTTGTATCCAACTTTACAGAAAAGTAATTTCTTTAACACTATTTATAGTGGTGTCAAATGACATCTTTTTAAAATTTTGATTTATGTTTATTGTGCTCGTAGTTTTTGAATGTAATAAGCATATAAAAGTCTTAAATGCATTAAAAAGGATTTGTAATTGTTGCAATTTAAAAATTAAAAATATTTTTAAACTTGTCATTCGACACCGGTAGAAATAGCGGTAATATTATTTTAGGTAGCTTTCTTTACAAAAAAGCTACCTATTGCAGCCGTTCGGAGGAAAGCGATTTCAAAAAATTTTGGTATATTTTCATCGATCATGACCCCCAGACCCCGAAACCACCCTCCGTTCAAAATTGATATATATATATATACATATATATATATATATATCTGACCTATGTCACACTGTAACTCCCGTAATTATGAACCGATTTCGATGTAATTCGGTGTGCACATAGTACATACCAATGTCTCGACCGAGTTCGTTGGCCAGCTTCATCCGCCGTTTTGTTTCAAAATGGCGGCCATTTAAAATTTAAAAAAAAATTTAAAACTTGAAATGTGGTACCAAAAAATTAAAAATGGAAAAATATTTTTTTCTTATGTATTTGACCTTTATACAAAGATTCCGGAGCAGTTTTTTTTTCGTCTATATCTTAAAAAATGGCTGAGTTATAGCATTTTGAATTTCTAGCGTGGCTGACATTTTGAAACGTCCTGAATTTTGTCACGCGATAAAAGGCGTATTTATGAACCGATTTGGATGTAACTTCGTTTATACATAGTACATACCAATGTCTCGACCGGGTTCGTTGGCCAGCTTCACCCGCCATCTTGTTTAAAAATGGCGGCCATTTAAATTTTTAAGAAAAATTTAAATTTGAAATGTGGTACTAAAAATTGAAAATTGAAAAAATATTTTCTTCTTATGTGTTTGACCTGGATAAAAAGATTCGGGAGCAGTTTTTGTTTCGTCTATATCTTAAGAAATGGCTAAGTTATAGCATTTTGAATTTCTAGCGTGGCTGACATTTTGAAACGTCCTGATTTTTCTCACGTAATAACAGGCGTATTTATGAACCGACATGGATGTACCTTGGTGTGTACATAGTACATACAAATATCTCGACCGAGTTCGTTGGCCAGCTTCATCCGCCATCTTGTTTCAAAATGGCGGCCATTTAAAAAAATTAAAAAATAAAAAAAATTAAATGAGATACCAAAAAATTGGAAAATGAAAAAGATTTTTTTTGTATGTGTTTGACCTTAATACAAAGATTCCGGAACAGTTTTTCTTTCGTCTATATCTAAAAAAAAAAAATGGCTGAGTAATAGCATTTTGAATTTCTCTTGTGGCTGACATTTTAAAACGACCTGATTTTTGTCACGCGATAACAGGCGTATTTATGAACCTATTTGGATGTAACTTGGTCTGTACATAGTACATACCAATGTCTCGACCGAGTTCGTTGGCCAGCTTCATCCGCCGTTTTGTTTCAAAATGGCGGCCATTTAAAATTTTAAAAAAAATTTAAAACTTGAAATGTGGTACCAAAAAATTAAAAATGGAAAAATATTTTTTTCTTATGTATTTGACCTTTATACAAAGATTCCGGAGCAGTTTTTGTTTCGTCTATATCTTAAAAAATGGCTGAGTTATAGCATTTTGAATTTCTAGCGTGGCTGACAATTTGAAACGTCCTGAATTTTGTCACGCGATAAAAGGCGTATTTATGAACCGATTTGGATGTAATTCGGTGTGTACATAGTACATACCAATCTCTCGACCGAGTTCGTTGGCCAGCTTCATCCGCCATTTTGTTTCCAAATGGCGGCCATTTAAATTTTTTTTTTAATTTAAAATTTGAAATGTGGTGCCAAAAAATTGAAAATGGAAAAATTTATTTTTTTCTTATGTATTTGACCTTTATACAAAGATTTCGGAGCAGTTTTTGTTTCGTCTATATCTTAAAAAATGGCTGAGTTATAGTATTTTGAATTTCTAGCGTGGCTGACATTTTGAAACGTCCTGAATTTTGTCACGCGATGAAAGGCGTATTTATGAACCGATTTGGATGTAACTTCGTTTATACATAGTACATACCAATGTCTCGACCCGGTTCGTTGGCCAGCTTCACCCGCCATCTTGTTTAAAAATGGCGGCCATTTAAATTTTTAAGAAAAATTTAAATTTGAAATGTGGTACCAAAAATTGAAAATTGAAAAAATATTTTCTTCTCATGTGTTTGACCTGGATAAAAAGATTCGGGAGCAGTTTTTGTTTCGTCTATATCTTAAGAAATGGCTGAGTTATAGCATTTTGAATTTCTAGCGTGGCTGACATTTTGAAACGTCCTGACATTTCTCACGTAATAACAGGCGTATTTATGAACCGACATGGATGTACCTTGGTGTGTACATAGTACATACAAATATCTCAAACGAGTTCGTTGGCCAGCTTCATCCGCCATCTTGTTTCAAAATGGCGGCCATTTAAAAAAATTAAAAAATAAAAAAAATTAAATGAGATACCAAAAAATTGGAAAATGAAAAAGATTTTTTTTTGTATGTGTTTGACCTTAATACAAAGATTCCGGAACAGTTTTTCTTTCGTCTATATCTAAAAAAAAAATGGCTGAGTAATAGCATTTTGAATTTCTCTTGTGGCTGACATTTTAAAACGACCTGATTTTTGTCACGCGATAACAGGCGTATTTATGAACCTATTTGGATGTAACTTGGTCTGTACATAGTACATACCAATGTCTCGACCGAGTTCGTTGGCCAGCTTCATCCGCCGTTTTGTTTCAAAATGGCGGCCATTTAAAATTTAAAAAAAAATTTAAAACTTGAAATGTGGTACCAAAAAATTAAAAATGGAAAAATATTTTTTTCTTATGTATTTGACCTTTATACAAAGATTTCGGAGCAGTTTTTGTTTCGTCTATATCTTAAAAAATGGCTGAGTTATAGCATTTTGAATTTCTAGCGTGGCTGACATTTTGAAACGTCCTGAATTTTGTCACGCGATAAAAGGCGTATTTATGAACCGATTTGGATGTAACTTCGTTTATACATAGTACATACCAATGTCTCGACCCGGTTCGTTGGCCAGCTTCACCCGCCATCTTGTTTAAAAATGGCGGCCATTTAAATTTTTAAGAAAAATTTAAATTTGAAATGTGGTACCAAAAATTGAAAATTGAAAAAATATTTTCTTCTTATGTGTTTGACCTGGATAAAAAGATTCGGGAGCAGTTTTTGTTTCGTCTATATCTTAAGAAATGGCTGAGTTATAGCATTTTGAATTTCTAGCGTGGCTGACATTTTGAAACGTCCTGATTTTTCTCACGTAATAACAGGCGTATTTATGAACCGACATGGATGTACCTTGGTGTGTACATAGTACATACAAATATCTCGACCGAGTTCGTTGGCCAGCTTCATCCGCCATCTTGTTTCAAAATGGCGGCCATTTAAAAAAATTAAAAAATAAAAAAAATTAAATGAGATACCAAAAAATTGGAAAATGAAAAAGATTTTTTTTGTATGTGTTTGACCTTAATACAAAGATTCCGGAACAGTTTTTCTTTCGTCTATATCTAAAAAAAAAATGGCTGAGTAATAGCATTTTGAATTTCTCTTGTGGCTGACATTTTAAAACGACCTGATTTTTGTCACGCGATAACAGGCGTATTTATGAACCTATTTGGATGTAACTTGGTCTGTACATAGTACATACCAATGTCTCGACCGAGTTCGTTGGCCAGCTTCATTCGCCATCTTGTTTCAAAAGTGTTGCCATTTTAAAAAAATTAAATTTAAAATTCAAAATGAGGTATTAAAAAATTGGAAAATGAAAAAGATTTTTTTTATGTGTTTGGCCTTGATACAAAGATTCCGGAGCAGTTTTTGTTTCTGAAAATTTGCTCTTTTGTTGATATCTTAAAAAATGGTTGATTTATAGCACTTTGAATTTCTAGCATGGCTAACATTTTGAAACGATCTTGTATTTGTCACGCGATAACACACGTATTCGCCTATTTCGATGTAAGAAGGCATGTGGATAGTATACATCAACACCTCGACCAAGTTCGCTGGCCAGATTCATCAGCCATCTTGTTTCAAAATGGCGGCCATTAAATTAAAAAATATATATATATTTAAAGTGAGGTGCAAAAAAATTAGAAATTGAAAAAGGTTTCTTTCTTAAGTATTTGATCTTGATATAAGGATTCAGGAGCATTTTTTGTTTGTCTTTACCTTAAAAAATGGCTCAGATATAGCAGTTTCACTTTCTATTTTGGGTGACATTTTGAAAAATCTGATTTTTTGCATGCGACAGCACTCCTATATATTAACCGATTCCGATGTGAGTGAGCATGTGCACAGCAATTACTAAGGTCTCGACCAAGTTCACTGCTTAGCCTCATCCACCATGTTGTCTTAAAATGACAGGCACTTTAAGAAATTGCCGAATTTGGCAGCCAAATATAAGTTACTTTAAAGAAAAGCAGCTTGGATAAAGCTGACTAATTTCGCGAAATTCTCATTCATTATATTGATAAAAATTAGTATTGAATCTCCTATATTCGGTTTCCACTAAATTGAGCTTCGTGTGTTTGCATGATATAAGTTGGCTTTTTTAAAATAAGGATTATGAAAGCTACCTCTTCCTCCCGGCACTGGCCGGAAGGACTTTTTACACGTAAAAAGATTAATGCAAGCTTTTAAATAGTTTAAAAAAAAAATAGTAAATTAAAATAATTATTAAAATACAATGAAAAGTTCTAGTCTGTTCCGGTGCAAAAGTTAAAAAATAATGTGTCTTTATCACAATTCCATGTTAAGAACCGCCTTTTTAAAAAATATGTAAAATGCAATACATCTAAAATTGATGAGCCGTTAAATAATAGGATAAAATAAAGATTTGTAAAAATATTTGCAATTTTTTTTCATTATTAATCACATAGTGTGCAAATTATATACAATTGAATATGTGCATTTTGGCAGGGGCATCTGCATATGAAAATAAAAGCTCGACTTATAAATGTTTTTAAATTGTCTGAACTTTATATTTATGATAGACTAAAATATGAGGAGCTTCTATAAAAAATCCACGAAATCTCCCTTCCCCCACTCCTGAAAACGATTACTTCTACCATATAAAATTTGCATGGAGTGCTACAATTTGATTGCGAGTTATAAGTGTTTGTGGTTTTCGGGCCGTTATATTCGGGTTTTACTAAAATTTCAAGGATTCAGTTAAAAAATCCTATAATGTCCATCCTTTTATAAAGATTACGTTTACCGTACAAAATATGAGTGTTTTGCGATAATTATAGAGAGAGTTATAAATGTTTTAATTTATCAGGACATTATACTTATGATAGACTAAAATATAGAAAAAGTCAACAGAGCACCTCCCCTCTGCATTTTAAAACGATTACGATTATCATGCGAAATTTGTGTGGGCTGCGACAAGATTGATCTGTGTTATAAGCGTTTGCATTTTCGAGCCCTTATATTCGGGTTATACTAAAATTTAGGGTGTTCAGTTAAAAATTCCGATAACATCCCTCCTTTTATAAAGATTGCGTTTACCGTACAAAATATGAGTGTTTTGAGATAATTATAGATCGAGTTATAAATGTTTAATTTATCAGGGCCTTATACTTAAGATACACTAAAATATAGAAAAAGTCAACAGAGCCCTCCCCCCCCCCCCCTGCTTTATAAAACGATTATGATTATCATAGGAAGTTTATGTGGGCTGCGACAATTTTGATCTGTGTTATAAGTGTTTGCGTTTTCGAACCCTTATATTCGGGTTATACTAAAATTTAGGGGGTTCAGTTAAAAAATCCGAATAATGTCCCTCCTTTTATAAAGATTACGTTTACCATACAAAATATGAGTGTTTTGCGATAATTATTGAACCAGTTATAAATGCTTTAATTTATCAGGACCTTATACTTATGATACACTAAAATATAGAAAATGATAATCCCTCCCCCCTTGTTTTTTAAAATGATTACCATACGAAATTTGTGTGAGCTATTACTAAAATTTTAAGGCCTTTATTAATAAAACTCTACAATGTCCCCTATAAAATTGTCACCTATTTCTAGTGCACAAAATTTCAGCTTGCTGGAGAAGGGACCGAGATGGCAAGGGACCGAAATGTCTCGGGACCGAAACGGCGGAACCGAAATGGCGGGACCGAAGTGTAGAGGTCTGCACGGGCCGGAATTTCCAGGCCCGGGTCCGGCCCGGCCCGAACGAAAGCTATCTCGGCCCGGCCCGGTGTAAAAATTGGAAGTTCGGCCCGAGCCCGGCCCGGCCCGTTTACATTTTTACAGTTCTCGGCCCGGCCCGGCCCCTACAAAAATCAGTGAAAACAGGCCCGGCCCGGCCCCTACAAAAATCAGTGAAAACAGGCCCGGCCCGGCCCGGCCCGACACAATTCCTACAAAAAAAAAAAAAAAAGAAAATCCTTTTTTTCTCAACATGCAATTAAGATTCTTTTAATGAATACTACATACATATTTATAGGAACATTTTACAGTATATTTTACATTACTATGATGTTCGCAAAACAGAGAGCACACAATAATAAACATTAACGATTACTTACAGTGTTTTAGTCATCGTGTCTACAGACATTTCAAAATGGAAATAAGGATTCATTAAAAGATTATTGTAGTTCAGAATAAAGGATTAAAAACATGATAATTTTTGAAGCTGTATAATAAAAAGTATATTTGTGAAAATATTCTCTCACTTTTAAGGCTTTTCTCAAATCCAAAGGAGCTACATTTCGACACATTTATGAATTCTTCTCTTTTCGGAAACGCGTAAGATCGGCAGTTATTCTTATTCAGAAGCTATGTAAATGTCGTTTTTTTTTCATAGATAAAAGCAATATATCCTTCTGAAAATACTGTCAAAGTTAGCGTTTTGAATTGAATTTCCGGAAGCGATAGCACAGGAAAGGGGAAAAACGTACAGTCACATGACAGGAATCTCTGTTATCTCTAAGTAATTTATCAAATATGGAAAAAGCTATTCGTTTCCAAATGCCTTCAATAGGCAGGCCTGTCAATTTTATGCCTTTATAGTTAAAAATTTTGTCAGAAAATGTGTCTGAAAGCTTCGCATTGTTGAGCAGTGAATATGAGAACCACCTTAAGGTATATTTCAAAAGATACTGTTAAGAGAAGTTCATTATCATTATTAATACTACAAAACACAATGACTGTTCTACACATCCTGAGATCGATTAAGACCAGTTCCGTCCCGGCACGAGTCTTCTGAAAAAAAATTAAACTCGGAATCAGACATCTTGTAACTGTACGATGTCGATCTCTACGATGGACATGTTACATTTCTGTAATGATGTTGTTAAACTCGCATCGCCTCGTGACGCACATTTATACTTCTCGAGAAAATCATATTAATTGAAAATGGCTCGTATTTTATCTGCTTCGCTTAAATTCTTATATCGGACCGACAGGCCCGATTAATTTTTTTGCCGGCCCGGCCCGGCCCGTTTGAAAATTCGCCTTCATTCCGCCGGGCCGGGTACGGGCCTCGGGCCAAGCCCGGCCCCGTGCAGACCTCTACCGAAGTGTCGGGACCGAAACGTCCTGCTTCCAATAATTCTGCATGAAAAACTCATTTATGTAAATTAATTGGGGATTAGCCCCATTCCCCACCTTTATACTTAACAATTGAACCCTCAAAACTAATCAGGGAAGCGCCTTATCAGAATGAACCTTATATCCAAAATTTGAAGCAAATCGGATATTTCTATCAAGAGTTATCGCGTAACGTACATACGTACGTGCATACGTACATGCAAAACCTGCAGACACATTAGCTCTCAGGTTTTAATAGCCTGTGAGCTAAAAAGACATAAATGAAAGGCGACCTTGTCTTTAATTGCATGGCTGCCAGCTTTTAAACCTTTCTAATACTACTAAAATTTAATTGAAAATTTTCTCTTATTTTATCGCAGATATCGACGATTAAATAAAGAAAAATTTAGATCATTACTATCACATTTTAGTAGCAAGAAAAAAAGAATAGAACTCGGCAGTTATGTAATTATTCATTGTGCAGCTATTGTGCCTTGGTTTTTATTTTTTCCATGAACAATATAAATTCTGTAAAAATATACACTTTCTCAAATTCGCAGTGCTTGAAACGGGCCGTTTAGCGTTTTGGAGAGTTTTACAGATTTTGAATGACTTTCATGATCAAAAAATAAATTTTATTAAACGTTAAAAAATGTTTCATGCGAAATGTAAAGAACGTTATCCTTTTATGTAAGAGGAAAGAAATATTTTAGTCAAGAAGATAAAATATACTATGAATTATTCATTGAAATAATAGCTTTATTTTAATTCCCCCCGTTTCGCTTGCCCCGATCTTTGGTTACAGTTAATTCAATTTAATAAAAAACACTTAAAAATATCTGCTATTTCAGCTAATTTAGTTTAAGTTGGTTAAGTTTAACTTAGGTTTTTAATTTTGTTATAGAATATAAGCTGGAAAGAAATTGAGCTAGTTATATTAATCTAAGTGCAAACGGATTTATACATGACCTGTCTGAAAAGTATCCAACCTTTGGCCGAAAAAAATTATAAGTTACCTGACAGGAATGGGACCGTAATGCCCTTCAAAGTAGGGCCTTTGCGCCTCCACACACTTAGCCCACCGTTCCTTTCACTGCCGAAAATACTTCTGGAAGGCTTCTTTTGGATTGGTGTTCATCTCCGCCGTCGCGTTCTGTGTATCTCATCTATTCTGTCAAATACATTCAATGACGCCATCAATTTCGGAAGCCACCAGAAGTCTCAAAGAGCCATGTCTGGAGAGTACGGAGACTGCCGAATGACTGGAATTCCATGTTTCGCCAAGAAAGTCTGAATCAGGTGCGATGAATGAGCTGGAGTATTCATGGATCTTGCGACACCTGATGAATCGTACGAATTGTTTCGCTGTGAAAATGTGCTATGCTTAGAAGTGTAAAATTTTTTAAAAATTGCAGTAAAACCAACTGTGAAATTTGATCGTCTGCTGTTGCTATTCGCAAACTGATGTCAGCGTTAAGCATAGACACGTTTGTCCTATATTTTTTAACACTTTCCAACATAGTGAAAATGAGCTTATGGTTTTATTTAGTCAGATTTCGGTTTGTCTGGCCGCCTGTCTCTCCGTGCTCTAACTCTCGTACATATACTCAGATTAAGATGTAATTGATATATGTTATTGGGTTTACTATGGAATCTTGGTAATTGAAAATAAAGCATTGTAGCATTTATAGTTCATTTACAAGGACACTCAAAATAACTCCGTTACATTATGGTCATTAAAAAAAAATCGTTACCAATGTATATTTAATGATGTTACACTATTTCAAAAATATTGAAATTGATATACCTGGCTGATATTGAAATTGATATACCTGACTGAAGTGCAGTACAAGATTATTACTGTAGCGTATGGTATGTATAGCATTTATCGTACAGTTGCAGGGACATACCAAAAATTCGGTTAAAATTCGGTCGGTCCATGAACAAAAATTGTTAGAAGTACGTTTTCAACTGTAGTATACTTTTTTAAATTAAACCAATTTATTGCTCTTCATTTGATGTGCATAAATTCCATAGAAAAAAAAAACATTCGCGTACATTACCGCTTTTTGACAGAAATGGACGGGAATTGTCAACTGTGTTATGCGTTTTTTAACTGAACTAAACTTCAGCAGATTATGTAGTCCTATATATCATAAACAAGCAGAACTTTGCAGAATAATTCGTATACTTTTTTTACTATTGATGGTATTTCCTGAAATTTGGTTTTCAAATGTGCTGTGCGTATTTCCAACTGTTGAATATAATATTCCGCCTTATTAAAGGGGGAAGTTTTGTTACAGTTTTCTGAATGTGTTGTATAGCCTTTTATAATCGATGCTTGACGCATGTTTTTTCATTCTTGTTTTTATTGAAACAAGTGTTATTTATGTTAATACAGAGCATACTGTTTTTACAAAACATTTTTTGAATTGAACCCATTTATTTCGCTTGGCAAGATATCCTGCTAACATATATTTTCAGGGTTTGCACCACGTTTTTCGAAAAAAGCAATAACAATTAATTTTGTTTTTTATTTGAAACTATCTACTATTACATCAGTTTTTGGTTTCTGTGTAAAGTCAAATAACTGTTTTATTTGTTGTCCCGTGAACTTTCACTTCATTTGACTGCGCTGTTTTCCGCTGGCAAGTTTTCTTGGCAGGCAAAAATACGACCAATAATTTAATAATAATTACCACATATGTCCTCAGGTATTAACCCTTTCAGGGGCAAGTAATTGTGTTTCTGTAATGTCGAATTCACACCGGAATCTTCCAAAAATTTTATTGCAAAATATGGAAAATCAATTTTACGACTTTTTTCCACCAAAGTTAGAAAAGTAAAATTTAATAATTTTTTTCTGGTAGAAATCTTCATTAATCGTAGGTGAGGTATAATATATCCCACTGCCCCTGAAGAGGGTTAATAATAGATGAAAAATTAATATTGTTATATATTTAAAGTTCAAAGAATCTCTTTAAAAAATCTATATTGTTGGTATATCGTAAAAAGGTATTATTTTCAACTTGCAACGCATGTTTTAAAATGTCTGTGAATTTTTAACAAGAAGGACTTTAACCTTTAACTCATGTGACTGAAATTGTCACGTAACTACTATGCAGCGGTCTGTGAGATCGCTTTATCAAAAGATAATAAAATGCACGATTAAATCATAAGATGGTGTTTTTGTACTAAACTTTTGTGCAGGAGTATTAAAATTAAAATTCACCTATTCAAAAGTCTATGGTGATAGTACTAAAGTTCCAAACGAAACGAAATTTCGGTAGTGTTTGCAGTTAAAGTGAAAGTTACAAGTTAAGCTATAAAAACTTTAAAAAAGCAGCGGACTGTGAGACCGGTAACATCAGTTAAACGTTAAATATTTTTGTCATTAAAAAATAATATTTAAACGTTTCATGAAAAAAACTTACGCTGCCACGTCACTTTATACATGTCCAATCTTGAGTGTAACAAGTACGATAGATAAAGAAATAAATTGAAAGAGCACAATGCCATGAGATATAGCTTTTAATATGGCAGGAAAATATTACATTACAAAATATAGGTATGCTAATTATATCAATTTAATTTCCAGCTTTCGGATTATAATGCTTGGAGATGCCATCTTTCTTAATTAAAGATATTTTTGATTCCCATGAAATAGCGCGCATCTCGTGACAAACATGCGCATTTTCGGGAGCGCTGAAAACTATCCCCGTGAAAAGTTCCCCCCATACGTCATTTTGACGTCACAGCAGATGGGTCAGATTTCCAGTCCTAGAGAATTTTACTTTCGTCGAAAATTGGAAAAGTTCCCCCAAACCAGACGGGGGAAGTTTTCCAAGGCCAAGAAATTTCCTCTACACTGAGATTTTGAAAAGTTCCCCCATGAAAAGTGTCCCCATGCGTCATTTTGATGTCACTACAGATGGAGCAGATTTCCAGTCCTAGAGAGTTTTACTTTTGTCGAAAATTGGAAAAGTTCCCCCAAAGCAGATGGGGGAAGTTTTCCAGTGCCGGGGAATCTTCTTTTCACTGAGATCTTGAAAAATTTTCCCATGAAAAGTGTCCCCATACGTTTGGGGGAACTTTTCATGGGGGAAGTTATCCAATTTTCGACGAAAATAAAATTCTCTAGGCTGGACATCTGCCCCCATCTGCTGTGACGTCAAAATGACGTATGGGGAAACTTTTCATGGGGACATAAATCAACGGCCTCTCATTTTCAGAGAATCGTAACTTGGGATCTTTTGGATCCTGGGTGCTGCTTCGTTCGAAACTACAAAAGTATTAAATCGGTCTTGGGTCTATTGTATTGAGAGTATTGTCGTCATTCAGCAATATTCTAAAAGGTAAAATCTCTAGTTAGTAACACTTAAGCTAACACACAGGATCGATTTAAAACGTGTTTTTTTTTTCATGTTTGGGTACAAATGGATTTCATCTGGGTCCAGATGCTAAGTTCGAGTACTTTACCTTAACCATCCTCCTAAGCCTTTAGTTTTACTACTTTAGCAATTATCAATTAATTTTCTTCCCTTTGAAGATGAACAGAAAAAACCCACATGAAAATCACCAATTACTGGAGAGATATCACCTGCCTCACACTGTGTTATTCTATCGCTAATTTCTCCATTTTTATGTAGACTTGTCATTATTACATCTGAATTTTTTACTTTAATTAATAAGGTATTGCGATTGCTATGAATCATATATCTACTTTTTGGGGATTGGGCGTGTATCACATTTCTACATACATACCTATATACAGGGTGATTCAAAACTTATCGTTCAAATTTCGTGGGGAGGTAGGCAATACGTCAGGAAACCGATTTTACATTGGAAAGTATGTAAGAAGCAAATGCACGCATGGCTATGTAGAGAGCGCTGTGTGTACCCAACCTTCGATTGCGTCCCAATCATTGTTTTGGCCTTCTTAAAACTAGTATTATTTCTTCTCCTATTTCCACTTCTCATTTGGATTTCGACGAAGCCTTTTACATCTTTAAAAACTCCAAAAATTTCGTTAATGACGTTTAAGAATCCTGGTGTGAAACCAAAATTTAAAAATTCATGAACGAAGAAAGTTAAATATAGAGAATAAAATAAACTAACAATAAGTAAATAAAATAAAAATGAAAACAAAAGGTAAAAAACAAACCGATTAAAAAAAATAAATAACGGTTAAAGGAACCGGAAAGAACAAAATAAAATGAGAGGTTTCCAGGCGTCAGATATTGAAGGCGTTGAATAAAGGTCATTAACGAGATTTTTGCAGTTTTTAAAGATGTAAAAGGCTTCGTGGAAGTCCAAATGAGAAGTGGAAATAGGAGAGGAAATAATATTAGCTTTAGTAAAGTCAAAACAATGATTGGGACGCGATAGAAGGTTGGGTACACACAGCGCCTTCTACATACGCAGGCGTACATTTGTGGACACACTTTACTATGTAAAATCGGTTTCCTGACGTATCCCAGCAAAGAAAGAAACAGTGGGCCATCAGCTGGGAAAAAGATGGCAGCCAGCAGTGCTATCAGCGGTAAAGTGCAAGGGTGCCATTACTTAAAACTGTCGAAAAGTGTCCAAGCCGAATGCAGCTGGCCCATCAGTGATGGCCAACAGCTGGCCAGCATTGGTATGCCATCACATTACTTCAATCCGGCACTTTTCCTGCAGTGCTAGCACCTACGCTACTGCTATTCCTTTGCTGGCCCAGCACTTTCCCTCACAAAAATTTCTTATAGAATTCTATAAAAAAACAAAGTATTATATAATTATGGCTCTTTTTTTATAAGCTAGTTTCACCAAGAGCCATAGAAACATCTGTAGAAGTGTCTATAATAGAAATGGCTACAGAAATATTTGAACTGCATGTAGTCACCCTCACAAGTACTGACAGCGCTCGATGCTGCTTGGTTTTCGTAATCGGACATGAACAAGTGCTTTCAGCGTACGCTACGATTGCTCGTAGTTTTCAATTACACTATTTCAAGTTTTTTTCTTTTGTGATTTACGATCCCAATCATTAAACTGGTATAGAAATTATTCTATTGTATAGAAATCCTATGTATTTTATACGCTTTTTTTATTATTGATTCTGAACTGCGTAAATTATGAAAACCGAAATCCTTTGTAACCTAGTAAAACCAGATTTAAGGAGAAAAAAAGTGTGTTGAAATAAAGAATTTATTTATTTATTCTTTTACTTATTTATTTTGTTGGTGGCAGTGGTGCTATTTTTTTTACAGTTTCAAAAAAAAAAAAAAAAAAAAAATTAGCTTCACAGCTTAAATTGTGTTAAGATATTCATTTCAGTTCAAATACTCAATGTCTTCGATATTCGCAGTGCCACCTAGCGTAAGGGTTCCCAACAATAATACTGCAAAAGTTCGTGCACTTCCATGTAGTGGTGGGCCAGCGCATGAGATAAAATGGATGCCCACCAGAATTTTATCTGATGATTTCCAACAGCAAAGTTGACTGAAGCTGTCCAGTAGTTGCCATGCAGTGGTAGACCATCAGCCAGCACTTCTCCATCATTGCCAGCACCTATCTTGCTGCTGGCCAGCAATTTCCTCTTTGCTGGGATTCCCCACCTCCCCATGAAATTTGAACGATAAGTTTTGAATCACCCTGTGTACACATGCATACCGGGTGTTTCAAAAGCTCGGTGCGAAAGTAAAACGCGATAAAAAAAAAAAAAAAAAAAAAAAAAAAAAAGATTATGTGTCGGAGAGACATTCGGTTTGCAGACAAATATTCATCGTGGAACGGAATTTTGTATGATACCAACAAAAAAAATTAGTTCAAAATCTCGACAATAGAGATACTTCAGATAATTCCATGGAATAATTCCATATTGCTCACAAAATGCAAGATTTGGATACAAAAACACAAGAGAATACTCATGTACACTTTTTTGTATCCAAATCTTGCGCTGTGTGCCAATATGGAATTATTTCGTGGAATTATCTGCAGTAGCGCTCTCTATTATCGAGATTTTGAACAAATTTTTTGTTGGTGACATATAAAATCCCGTACCTGACTGAATATTTATCTGTAAATCGTATGTCTCTCCGACTTACAGATCTTTTTTTTATCGCGTTTTACTTTCGCACCGAACTTTCGAAACACCCGGTATCTGCGAAAAATGAGTAAAATATAAATGTGAAACATCTCAACTTGGTTTTGGCAAAAAGATTCACGAGATGAGATGATGATGATGTAATCGGTAAAACAGTATCGGTTAAACTTTTATGCAAGGCTTAGCGGAGTTTGATGAGAAAAAGCGAACGTGCTTCTCTTTAATTTTATTATTGTAAAGTTCACATGCGGTTATATTTAGTTGTATTTTACTCACTTTAGAAATATCTATTCTTTGTTCCGTTATGTACTGTGTGTTTAATTAAATGTTTGAATGAATCCAGTGCGGTCAATTGGAATATATTTTGGTTATTTCACTATTTACCATTCCCACATATATATATTATTAAATTTAGTTCACTACGCCTAAAATTAATTTCCGCTTTATCAAGTTACTTGAAAATGGGAAATCAAAATGGGGATGGTTAAAATCATCCCATTAACATCACATGGATAGGTGGATTATTGCTAGTTTCCACACACATTGGAAGTATATTAAAGCTTTAATCTCCGTTGCTTGTAGTGATATCCGTTTGTTTTATTGAAATCTCCAAATGTCATACACAACGCATTAAAAGAAAATAATGGTAATTTAATTCTTGCGGAAGTTGTAAAAGGTATATTGTATGTATAAAACACTTTTTATTTTTTTGCAATGTTTTGAAGATGCTTAAAATAAAAAATTCCATAATTAAAAAATGTAAATTAAAGATAAAACGATACGTCGTGATCCTTATTTTTGAGTAACACTATTTCCGAACAGTGATGTTCGGCTTATTTAATCTCAGAATTTTGAGATTAAATAATGGTACTTAAAAATAAGGATTGCTACATACCCTGGATGGAATTAATTTATAGAAAATGGTGCTGCAAAAATGCATAAATTTAAGTAAGGTAATTATTGATGTCTTTCATACGGGGTATTGTAGCCTGAAATATTAATACCTTAACAATAAATTGTCATTAACTTAGTATTTTACTATTATTATTATTATTATCATTATTATTATTATTATTATTATTATTATTATTATTATTATCGGAGATTATGCTCGGTTATGAGGATTTAGCTACACTCGGTGAGTGGCTTTACACCTCTATTACTCTTCTCCTACCCAGCAAAGAGGAAATTGCTGGCCGGCAGCCAGATAGGTGCTGGCAATGATGGAGAAGTGCTGGCTAATGGTCTACCACTGCATGACCACTAATGGACAGCTTCAGTCAACCTTCCTGTTGGAAATCACCAGATAAAATTCTGGTTGGCTTCCGTTTTATCTCATGCGCTAGCCCACCACTACATGGAAGTGCACGAACTTTTGCAGTATTATTGCTGGGAACCCTTACGCTAGGTGTCGTTGCGAATGTCGAATACATTGAGTATTTGAACACAAATCTCAAATGAATATCTTAACACAATTTAAGCTGTGAAGCTTTTTTTTTTTTTTTTGAAAATGTAAATAATATAGCACCATTGCCACCACCAAAATGAATAATCAAATAAATTCTTTATTTCAACGCACTTTTTCTTCTCCTTAAATCTGGTCTTACTAAGTTACAAAGGATTTCTATTTTCATAATTTACACAGTTCAGAATCAATAATACAAAAAAGCGTATAAAATATATAGGATTTCTATACAATACAATAATTTCTATACCAGTTTAATGATTGGGAACGTAATACACAAAAGAACAAACCTAAAATAGTGTAATGAGAGCTTGAAAACTACGACCGGTCATAGCATACGCTGAAAGTAATTGTTCATGTCCTATCACAAAAACGAAACAACATCGAGCGCGATTAGTACTTGGGAGAGTGACCACATAGAAACCGCTGCAAGTTAAAATATTTCTCTAGACATTTCTACAGATATTTCTGTAGCTCTTGGGAAGCTAGCTTATAGAAAAAAGAGCCATAATTCTATAATACTTTGTTTTTTATAGAATTCTATAAGAAATTTTTGTAAGGGAACGTGCTGGGCCAGCAAAGGAATAGCTGTGGGATAGGTGCTAGCACTGCAGGAAAAGTGCCGGATTGAAGTAATGTGATGACATGCCAATGCTGGCCTGCTGTTGGCCATCACTGATGGGCCAGCTGTATTCCGCTCGGACACTTTTGTACAGGTTTAAGTAATGGCGCCATTGCACTTTATCGCTGATGGCAGTGCTGGCTGCCATCTTTTTTCCAGCTGATGGCCCAATGTTTCTTTCTTTGCTGGGTAGGTTAAAATTCAATCATTTCTCCATGGTACCGTGTGTATCCAGAAACACCAAAACGCAGATGTAGTGATCACTAGAGCTACAGTATTTTACTATTTCCGCAGAAAGAATTTACGTTAATTCTGTCTAAAAATCTACATATCATCCTTTGGAACAACAATAAAATAAGTAACAAATACACAACGCTATATTCCTTGTGAAACCTTGATCAAACTTAATGTTATTTATATCTGAAAATTCCACACTTCGAGTGGAACAATTATTGCTGACGGTGTACTTGTGGGAGATATATTTATATATATATAAAGTGGGTTTATGGCGTCAGATGCCGCCATCCGAAGAGTCTACAATAGTCTTTTTTCCATTATTTCTGGTCAACGATCCATTACTCCTCCAGACCTCTATCCCTCATTGCCCTTATAATATCGTCCATCCAGTTCTTTCGTGACTTTCCTCGTTTCCCTTTTTTATTTGTTTTATAATTAAATGTAACTTTTGGTAGTTTTCCATCATTCATTCTTTTAACATGACCATACCAGATTAATTGATTTTTTTTAAATATCTAATATGGTTCCCTTTATTTTCACCATTTCTTTGATTCTTTCATTTCTTATTCTTTCTATTCTTGATATCCAGCATGAACTTCTTAGGGCATCCATTTCTACTGCCGCTAATTTCTTTCTTTCTGTCTCCATAATTCTTCACCCTTCTGCTCCATATAACCTAATGTTCTTTACAATAGAGTTGTATATACTATTATACTTACTTTTCCCAGAGATCTCCTTACTCCATCAAACAGAATTTAATAGTTTTACAGGTTTTCTCCCCTGATAAATTCTGTAGTTAATTTCCTGTGAGTCTCTTTTTTCTTTATTAATGTCTACACCTAGATATCTATAATGCTCACAGCTTTCTATTTTTATGATATTATTTCGATTCAAGTCTGTCTCATTCCTTCCTATACACAGGTATTTGGTCTTGCTAACGTTCATGTAAAGCCCTCTTCTTTCATATTTTACCTTAATTTTTATCGTCATTTTTGCTAAATCATTTTTACTCTTTGCAATTATAACTTGGTCATCTGCAAATTGTAGAGTAAAAATTGACGTTTCATTCGCATTAAATCTCATTCCTCTGCAGTTCTCCTTCCAAACTTTCAATGCTTCTTCCGCATAAATTTTAAAAAGTGTCGGGAGTTACAACATCTCTCTCTGAGTTCTTTATCTGTTATAAAGCCTTTCGATAATATTTGCCCTATTTTAATCTTTGTTTTTGATTGATTGTAAAGTTCTTGAATTACTCTAATAATAGTTGGATTTATGTTCATTTCATTTAATACGTTCCATAATTTTTTGATTGGAACGTTATCATATCTTTCGTATGATCAATTAATAGAAGATGAATTGATTTCCCACTGCCATTTCCTTTTCAACAATTGTTTAAAACAAAATATATTATGTATATTATCTCCCTGCTCTAAATCTTCACTCTCCTTCAATCTAATTTCTTCTTCAATGAAATCTTTTAAAATTCGTCTATGGAATCTACTAAGCATACAGTAATGTCACGGTAATTCTCCCATTTTTGTCGGTCTCCTTTCTTACATATTGATGTTAAATATCCAATTCTCCATTCTTCTGGAGTTTCCTCTCCGTTTAAGCATTTTTCAAATAACTGTGTAATTAATCTGAACAATTTATCAGTTCCTTTTTTGATCAGCTCTGCTGATATTCCACCGGGATTACTTGCTCTTTGATTTTTAAATTTTTAATTGCTCTTTTAACTCTCTCAAGTTCTAACAGTGTAGGTTGTCCCACAAAGTCAACACCTATATCATTTACTTGAAATTCACCTTTAGTTTCCGTAAGCAAAGTCTTATAATATTATTCCCATTTCGTAACAGATATTCCTTGACATGAATTATCACTTTCTTTTCTAATATTCTTTAAAAACTTCCTTGCCTCTGTCCATCGTCTTCCTCCTATATATGTCTCAATTTCTCTAAATTTTTTGTTCCACGATGTTCTTTTTTTCTCTAGTACTAATTTCCCAGTGTCTTTTCTAATAGTTCTATAAAGCTGTCTATCCTCTTCCCTTTTTGACCTCATCGACCTAATATATGCTTCTTTTTCCCGTTTTACAGTCTTTTCAATGTCTTCGTCCCACCAAAAATGTTTTTTGAAGTTCTTTCCTTTTTTGTCCTAGTGCTTCATTTTCAGCTTGTTGTAAAGATAATTTAATATTTTGATATAGTTAAGTTGCATTAGTATAATTCCTTTCCTCTAATTTTTCATCTAATCTTACTTGAAAATGCAATTTTGTACTTTCCTCCGCCAATCCTTCCAACATTTATTCTGTGACATCGATATCTTCCATCTCTGTGGGATCCCCAGTAGCAAGAGATATCGGCTAAATTTCGACCTAATACCAGAATTGTCGGCAAATGATGAGTAGTCGAATGGAGAGCTTCACATAATATCGTCTGAACAAAATCTAGCGATTTATCTAGACAATGTCGTGAGAAAACGTCGGCAGGAAATCGTATTATTACTACAAGTCAATTAATCGAGCTTTATTCTTAAGCATGTAATCGGCCGGCAATCGGAATGTAATGAAAAACGAATCTTTTTACTGAGGTGATATTGTTTTCCGCTGTACAGATACCCCCTGCAGTGATGATAGGGGATGTGTGTCACGTGAATAAACTGTCCAATGCCCTACAATATCTTATCTCCCTCCTGCTCAAAATACGTTTTCACGTTTCAAGGACATCATTTCTAAATGGACAATCGGAGGAATATATAAGGGAAAAAATACTTTCCAAGAAATGTTCTTTGGTGAGAATACATTATTATTTACAAATCAGTAAACTTAAATCTCTCAAAAACTAACAGATAGCAGGGCCAGGGCCGAAACTAGGGGGGGGGGGCAGAGGGGGCACGTGCCCCGGGCTCCGCTTTAACAGAAGGTGAAGGGGGCGCCAGAATGAAGATTTTGTTTGACGTTTGATACAAGAATGTATATATATATATACGAAATTTGTACAAAAATGTCTCGCAGCCGGAAAATTTAAAGGAAAACTTAATCAAATGCATTACACTTTACAAATAGATAAAAAGATTCATCTACAATACAAAATTGCAAATGAATAAGAAAAAAGGCTTTTTTCATTCTCCCATTCCAAAAGTATCATGACTATGCCTTTCATCTTGACCTTTGCCTTCTATCTTTCACTTCCTGTGTAGGAAAATCACTACCATTTTTCAAGGTCAATCTCTATTGTCGGACACTGTCCACTACTGATAACTAACAAGTGCGAAGCGACCCCTCACAGTCTGAGTTTTCTATTAGATAAAAAAATTCCATGAAAGCTGTTTGTTGTTTTTCCGCTAAGCAGCGTTGAGTTTCTTTTCTTTTCTTTTTTTTTTTTTTTTTCCGTCTTGCTATGGGCGATGGCTGCCCGGACAATAAAAACGAACAGGAGGGGAAATGCACAAAGTAAAATTCTTAGTAATACCGTTTTTTGTTTAAGAGTACAGCATTTGTAGTGAAACGGTAAAAAATCTTGCACACTACGTCACGTCATATCTAGAAAAGCAAAGCCCGCCGCCTTTACCGCCCAAAATGATTTTTTTTCTCGTCTTTCTGGCATTTCTAGGCGTTTTGCCACCCTGCAGTGGCGTATCTAGACTCATCATTTGTGAGGGGGCTGAGGTGTAGTAAAAGTTTCTAAGAGGGAATCACAAGAATCGGGAAAAATTCCGCTTTAAACATTTTTTATCATAGCAGGTAACACATCTATTACACAATAAACCTACTATGATGAAAAAATACAAACGTACAGCAAGATGTTGACCTCATTTAGGCCTATACAAGAAAAAAAAATCCTTTTGATTCCGTTTTCAAGGTTTTAATGAATCAATGTTTGGCAAAGCTGATTACGTAGTTCAGTTTTATATATTTTAAATTTAATAATAAGTTGTCTATTAGATACTTAGTAAAATTGTTTTTGTAAATTTACTTTGTAGTGGAGGGGGGGGGGGGGCGCCAAAATCCATGCTTGCCCCGGGCGCCATAAACGCTAGTTTCGGCCCTGGCAGGGCAATTAGTGTAAGAGTAAACTAACAATTTAAAAGCATTTGTTTGTTCCTTATTTCTTTTTTTCAATAATAACGTATAGACATTCATACTTAAAATTATACTTAATAAAATGATTAGAGATATTTTTAAAAGCGTTTGTTTGTTCTTTATTTCTTTTTTTCAATAATAACGTATAGACATTCATACTTAAAATTATACTTAATAAAATGATTAGAGATATTTGCTGTTTTGTTGATTTAGATAACTAAATTAAAAATTATAAGATCTGAAATTTAGATTATATCAGATAATATCTGAAATTTAGACTATTACAACAACAAACTATTTGCTCTAAATATATTTTCTTAGATTAGAAAGTTTTGATTTAAAAATTAATTTATTTAGAAATACTTCAGGTAAAGTTATTGTATAAATTACAATGAAGTTGATCATCTTTTTTTCCCCAAAAAAGTAAAAAAATTAATTTTATACCTTTTAAAAGTTTTTAAAAATGTCTGAACATTTTTTTTTTTATTAAAATTATTATTAGATAAATAAATTGAAAATTATAAGATCTAAAATGTAGATTATATCAGAAACTTAGACTATTAAAACAACAAACTATTTCTTCTGAATGTATTTTCTTAATTATGAATTAGAAATTTCTGATTTAAAAATTAATTTATTTAGAAATAGTTCAGATAATGTTATTGTATAAATTATAAAAAAGTTGATCATCCTTCCCCCCCCTAGATAGTTTGAAAGTTAAAAAAAGATGACTGAACATTTTTTTTTTAAATTAAAATAATTATTAGATGGATAAATTGAAAATTATAAGATCTGAAATTTAGATTATATCAGGATAATGTCAGAAATTGACTGATAATGTCTGATAATGTCTGAAACTATTACAACAACAAACTATTTACTCTAAATGATTGTTTCGTAGTTGTGAATTAGAAATTTCTGATTAAAAAATTAATTTATTTAAAAATAATTCAGATAATGTATTGTATAAATAAGTTTATTATTTTTTTTTTTCAAATTGTGATAAATTTAATTTTATACCTTTTTAAAAGTTAAAAAAATGACTGAACATTTTTTTAAATTAAAATAATTATTGGATAAATAAATTGAAAATTATAAGATCTGAAATTTAAATTATATCAGGATAATGTCTGAAATTTAGATTATTACAACAACAAAATATTTGCTCTAAATGTATTTTCTTAGTTACGAATTAGAAATTTCTGATTGAAAATTTAATTTATTTGGGGAAAAAAAAAGAACAGATAATGTTATTGTATAAATTATAAAGAAGTTGATCTTTTTTTTTTCTCCATATAGTGATAAATTTCATTTTATAGCTTTTAAAAGTTAAAAAAAAAATGACTGAAATTTTCTTTAAATTAAAATAATTATTTAGATATTGAAAAAAAAGAAAAAAGAAATTTTTTCCATACATAACCAAAATTTAATGAGACGCTTTAAATGATGGAATTTTCACAGCTAGGACGCAATGTTAAATGAGAATATTTTACATTGTAAGATGCAAAAATTATCAAATTAAAATGTATCAAAGTTCGTTTTAATTCAAACAATAAATATTGTTAGACGGAAATATTTTCCTCTATGAAATACAAAAATGTTTTCATATCGAGGGAGTAATTAATTAAAAGGTAAGACATTTTGTTTAATTTAAATTCTAAATATTGCTGATCTTGGGATGAATATTACAGTTAATTATTCTTTGTAAGAAACAATAATATTTGTTTATCAACAGTGTGAGTCACTTATAAGCAAGAACATAATTTTAAAATTAAATGTAATTTTATTTGTATCTTACAATAGAAAATTAATTGTAATTTTAATTGTAAAATTATTTAACAGCAATATTTTGACTTTAAACAAAACAAGATTTATTACATTTCAATTAGTTACATCATCGATATGGAAATATTTTTGCATCTTATAGGGGCAAATGTTCCCAATTAACAATATTTATTTTTTGAATTAAAACGAATTGTTTTACGTTGTAAATACTATTTTTGCGTCGTACAAATTCTTCCAATAGATATGATTAACTAATCGGCAATAGATCATATGATATTGAAATGTACTCGGTAAAAGATTACCAAGTTACCAAATTATCGAAAACTAATACGAAAAGGCTTCAAAACCGATACAATTATAGTCGGGAGGCGATGCTCGAAGGGTGATTTGCCTTGCGGACAAGAAGTCATATCTGCCGACCCCAGAAAATGAGATCACCAGGACGAAATATAGTCAAGTTAGGACTTTCGGCGGAAGTTCGGCCAAGGATTATTTGCTGTTTGGGATTCCTTTCCTCACTAATTAGATTAGTCGACTAAGGAAATTCAAGTCTTGCTCGCACCATAAAATTTTCTGAGCCACATTCCGCTCCTCTTTTTACTCTAACATCTAATAATTTTAATTGGGTTCTTTGCTTAGTAATTATATAGTCAATAATCGTTTTTAGTTGTTTAATATGCTGATACCACGTATATTTATGAATATCCTTTTATTTACAGAAAGTCATTTGTAATCTTTAAGACGGTAGTGTTGCAAAATTCTATAGTTTTTCTCCATTATCGCTGATTAAATATTCTCCGAACTCACCTACAATATCATCTCTCTTCCTGCATCCAGTTCTTCCATTGAAATCCCCCATCATTATAATTTCTCTTGTTCCTCCAATGTCATCAGTGATTTTTTGCAGTTTTTGATAAAACATATTCTTAACTTCATTAATTTCATCATTATTCGAGCTTTCCCAAAATAGTAAATCTTCTCCTAATAATATCCATATCAATCTTTAAAATTCTTTCATCACCATCGTCAAAATTCTTAAGATGTCTCTCAAATTTCTTTTTCATTAAAACTGATATTCCTCGTTTTGCTCTTTTTTCCTTTGGAACTTCTGAATATATATGAATAAGTCCTCCAGTTTTTTTCAATTCCTGATCCCTTTTTCTTAGTCCCTTTTAAAACAATCACATCGATTTTCATCGCATCAATCTCCCTCATTACATGAATCCATTTTGATCTAATACCCTATATATTCCATGCAGCCATAATCATAGTCCTTTTCCGCAGCCTTAATCGTTGTCTTTTAGAAGCATCCCGTTTATTATTCTTGTAGATTCTTTTTGCAGGAGAAGATTTTACATTAAGCAGGCCTATTGTCATAACCCCCAACCTGGAGGACCAGGGTGCCCAGTTTGGTCTGTCATCAACCCTTCGACCAATCCGCAAAAAAATAATATTTTGAAACACTAACAATCAAATGTGTTATGCGTTTTTCAAATTGTTTATTTAGACATTATGTTTCGCTTTATTAAACGCTGAAGTTTGATTGTGTTTGAAAGCGTTTGATTATCTATGCTTGACGTGTGACTTTTCGCTCTTGTTTATTGTGTTCGACCTAGTTCCAACTATAAAGCCTTCAAACTAAATTCCCATGGGATAGTTCTGAGAACGGAGAAACTCCCGTTTACAAGAAGATTTCTTTTCTCAAATAAAGATGTTCGCATGATAATCTCACTATTCATTTTGTGGTGAAACTTCCTGCATTTTGATCAGGTATCCTTTTACAACGACTGTCCGCCACCTAATATGAATGTATATGACAAGGAGACGGCCAACCTTGTTAATCACAGATTTTGATTATTTTAATATATGTTGTAGGGCAGAGACCCCTTAGTGTCAGGTTCAACGGATTTTATTCAACGCTCCTTAGTTCTTGAGAAACCGGGGGTCTAATAATAGTACACAACTTAAATACTTACTTTGCAACCGCAATGATAGGTTGGTCGTAGCTCAGTTGGTATGGCGTTTGCCGGTTGATCCGCGGGCCCGGGTTCGATACCTGAATGCGCTACATTTGCTTTTCTCATTTTTTGTTTTATAAATATACTTGCAAGTATAATTAATAATCTCATTGTCAATTAAAATTTATAATATTGCATATCAATTATAATTTTAACCTATTTAATTTTGGACTTTTAACTAAATAGTAGTATAAAACATCATAAAACTGTTAATTTTTTAAAAACCACTTTTAAAATGTATTTCATATATTCTTTATCGATGCAATGATATTGTGCAATTGTGTCAATTCGTGATTTTAAAGAAACATCATTTACGCATTGCTTTAACAAAGGAAGTCAATGCGATAATACTATTATTCTGTTTTTAAAGTAACAAGTATAATTATATTAAAAATTAGCATCAGAATTAAATTACAACCGATTTTTTGCATATTTAAGATTTTTAAATATGTAATACGTATGCTTGCGCTTTCAATTATTTTGCTTTCACCTTTATCTTCTTTCTGCTTTTATTTTTATTTCATTTGAATATTCTTTTATTTTATCATAACTAGATGGCACCACAACAGATTTTCTCACGATTTTCGAATTTTTATCATTCAATAATAGATCCAATTTCTTTTTAAACCTCTTTAATGGATGAGAGATAATAGTTTAAGGGGACAAGGGACCTTAAAATCCTTAAAAATATTTTTTTTTTATTTTTTTTTTAAATTTCACCTAATTATAATTCAAGGGTACATTATATGCATTATGGCATGCATTTATCACAAAAAAAATTATTTTTATGAAAAAAATGAAATTTTACGCGTTGTCTAAGAAATCTTCGAAATGCCCATTGCGTTCTCCATATCAATGAAAACCCCAATATTTTTTATATAAGTTTGGTTTATACATATAACCTGAATTATTAGGCTCCTGGCCTCAGTTGAAGAGGAAGCTTCTTTGTGAAAAGACGTGGATTTTTGTTGTTTTTTGGCAATTTTGTTATGTTTAAATATAATTTTTTTGTGGCTCAATGAATTGTTGAATTGAAACTAAACAGAGCTTACGTGTTTAACAAAGGTCAGAGCTTAGCATTAAACTATGTGTTAATTCAAATAGTTTAGTTTTTGTAATAAAAAACATTAAGTTTGTAAAAGGGTTATTTTAAAAGCGTTTTGGCTATAATTTAAACATATCGAAAGCTTTTTAAATATGTGCCGCGCTTTTCCGGACCATTTTTGAATTATAATCGTGTTGGTTATAGTCTTGAGTGCTAATTTCTGCAAAAAAAATCTTCCGCATATTGTTGCCATTTTTATATATAATTTGTTTTCGGGATGACTATTTAAATGCTCCGTTTTGCGGCCACCGAATTGAAGGGATAAGAACAATATATTTACTATCGTATTGCACGTTTTTAGCTCACAGGATATTACCGGAGAGCTTTTGCACTACAAATAATGTCTGTATGTATCTACGTACGTATGTAGGTACATACCGGGTGTCCCAAAAAGGACTGACTGATTTTAAAATTCAATAACTTGCAAACGGTGACAGATATTAAAAAAATTCTTGCAGGAGGGTTATGCATAAGGTCAAAAGTTTTATTACAGTGATTTTCAATTTTAGTTCGATTTACAAACAATAGATGGCGCTGTAAGCAATAGTTGCTAAATACAGGCTCGATTTCTAGTCCTTTCTCTTGTTCCATGCTGAAAAAGGAGATGGAAATGTATTATCCGGGCCACGAAGAACCAAAAATCGAGCCTGAATTCAGCGTCTATTGATCGCAACGCCATCTATTGTTTGTAATTCGAACTAAAATTGAAAATCACTGTAAAAAAACTTTTGACCTTATGCATAACCCTGCTGCAAGAATTTTTTAAATATCTGTCACCGTTTGCAAGTTATTGAATTTTAAAATCAGTCAGTCCTTTTTGGGACACCCGGTACATACTCCCGTAACTCGATATCTCTTGATAGAAATATCCGATCGCCTTCAAATTCTATTGATTGAGTTATTTATTGAAAAAGGGTTCCCTAATTAATTTCGGGGCTTACAGGTGGAAAATAAGGGAAGAAAGGAGGGAATTAAAGATATCTGGAGTAAACGCAGAAATGATTAAAAGGATGCAAGTAATATTGGAAGTCATAACAAGTGGGAATCACATTGACGAAAAAAAGTTCCAAATGTGCTGATGAAACAGCAAGCCTGTATGTGAACCTGTATGTGAACCTTTACAATTGGCACCCTATGATTCCAACAATGCACAAGGTTTTGATTCATGGTACCACTGTAATTAAGAAAGCCGTCGTACCTTTGGCCAATGCAACGATCAGAGGAAGCTGCCGATACCAGAAACAAACACTTTAGACAGTACCGTACAAAGTACTCAAGAAAGTGCAATACAGACGTTTGCAACAGAGAAGTACCAAATTGGGTTCTTTTAAGCAGTTATCCTTTTATAAGCTGCTCTAGATAAAGAGCAAGGAAAAAGAGTAAGCCATACAGTAGCGAGACCCTACCACTTCTTTTTCCAGCTGTGTCTGATGGCAGTCCTGATAAAGGCCAACTCAGTTCTGAAGAACCAGATTGAAGCTGGTAATCTATTAAATACACTGTAAAACTAGCATCTATATACTGCAGAAATTCCACTTTACTAAATGTAGTATTAAATGTAACTTTATCAAATGTGAATAATCTTTATTAAATGTAATATAAATATAATAAATATTATTAAAGAAAATTAAATGTAAATAATAAATTTTATATATGGTAAAATTAAATACATTTAATTAAACATTACTAGTAAATAAAACAATCTATCAACAGTTACTTTTCTCTCATAAACAGTAAAAATTTAAGGCTGCTAGTCACTCAACTTCCAAATTCACTTCGGAAATGTTAAGTCTATGAGCATGTGACGTATTCGTATTTTTAAAATATCTGCTTAGTAAATTAATATTTTAACTTCTTTTTTCTTTGTGCTCTTCTTAAATGATGTCTCTTTTTTTTTTCTTAGTTGTCAAAATATTTACAAAATGTATACTTATTATTTTTATATATTAAGGGAATTCTTTTGAGTGCTATAGACTTCATTTGCAATAACAAGCATGCCATAGTGATACCAAATAACATCCAAGAATTACTGGGAAATCGGACTATATTTACATAGAAGCGTATTTTTGGCCAGAATTTCGGGTCAAATACTCCACTGTGTGGCGTGCTTTCAAACTTAGAGGAAGGTAGTGCAACTTTTGAAACTTTCTGAAACCAACTGCTCAAATGGCTACTTTACGGTCACAATTAATAGACACTTCTGAATTTTTACGCCAAAACTAGTACGGATCTCGAAAATACAGACATTCAACTACCAGTACACGTGGGGTTTTTTCAGATTCCGAGATAATCGGAAAAATGGATTTTGCCCACCTAGATCATCAAAACGTCCCACTGTGGGGCGATGGAATTCTTCCACCGGTATTCGCGACCGGAATTTTGCAGATTCCTTTTCCCCGTCTTTTAATTCGTCACACACACGGATACTATATATGCGTGTGTGTGTAATATTGAAATTAGGTCACTATGTCTAAAACTAATTTCCGTTTTATCAAGTTACTTTAAAATGGGAAATCCAAATTAAGTAGATTAAAAGCATTCCAATAACACCACTCGGATAGCTGTATTATTTCTAGTTTCAAAACGAATTGGAAATATATTAAAATGTAATATATATTAGTTGCTGTGATATTCGTTTGTTTTATTTAAATTTTGAAATGACATACAGAAAACTTTGATGTGTACAAAAATGGGTACAAAACAGTAATATAAGTCTTGTGGAGGTTGTGAATAAATATTTGTATAAAAAGCTTTTTTCTTTACATGCAATGTATTGAAAATGCTCACATTTAAAAATCCTATAAGTATAAAAAAAATGGTTAAGGATAAAAAGGTATGTAGTGGTACTTATTTTGAAAAAGTTTTCTTATGTTTAAGCATTAAAACAAGAACAAAAACCATGCGATTAAGATATATAAATCATAGATTCTGAAACACTTCCCAATGTATTCAGAATACACTTACAAAACTTCACAGTTTATTGAGGTGAAGGATGATGTCTAAATAAACAACAGATAACAAGGGATAACGACGCGGAAACTCAACATTAACGTTAGAGTGTAAGTACAATACCGAGGGGAAGTGTCTAAATAAACAATTTGGAAAAGTCATAACGCATTTGAAAAAACAGTCTCTGCAGTTACTATCAGTAGTTGGAAAAATATCTGAATTTGTTTGTTGAACCCTGTATATGATCTATAGTAGGGATGCACAACCTGTGGCCAAAAGTGGCCGCCATGGGTTAACATGTGGCCCGCGATTACAATTTATATAATTTCTTCGTTTTTTTGACACAATTTCGTCAATTTATAACTGGAAAAATTTCAATTTTTTGTCCATATGTCGCAGGAAAGAATCGCGAATTTCGCCAATTTGCCCCGGGAAGAAATTGCAAATTTCATCAGAGCCAATTAAGAATCGCAAATTTCGTTGATCGAGTTCGGAAAAATCGCGAAATGTATCGATGAATTGCAGAAGAATCTCAAATTTCGTTGATCAACTGGTGAAAAATCTCGAGTTTTGTCAGTTTATCGCGAGAAAAAATCGCAAATTTCGACAATTTGCCGCTGAAAAAATTGTAAATTTCGTCAGAGTCAGTTATAAATCGTGAATTTCGTTGATCGGACGCTTTAAAATTCGCAAATTCTGTCGATTATGTAATGCTTGATCGGTTGCTGAAAAATTGCGAGTTTTGTTAGTTGATTGTGAGAAAAAAATCGGAATTTTGTCAATTTGCCGCTGGAAAAATTAAAAATTTCTTCAGAGTCAGTTAAAAATCCCAAATTTCGTTTATCGGGCGCGGAAAATTTTCGAATTTTTTTGATCGCGAGAGGAAAAATCGTGAATTTTGTCGACGCGGCGCGGAAAAGTCTCAAATTTCCTTAATCGGGCACAGAAAAATCGAAAATTTTGCCGATGAGGTACGGAAAAATTGCAAATTTTGTTGACCAGCTGCGGAAAAATCGTGAGTTTAGTCCGTTTATCGCGGAAAAAAATGTCGAATTTCATCAATTTGTCGCGCAAAAATTACAAATTTCTTCAGAGTCAGTTAAAAATCGCGAATGTCGTTGATCGGACGCGAAAAAATCGCGCATTTTGTCGAGGAACTGCGGAAAAATTGCAAACTTTCGTGATCGGCTACGGAAAAATCGCGAGTTTCGTCAGCTTATTGCGAGAAAAAGTCGCAAATTTTGTCAATTCGCCGCGGGAAAATTACAAATTTCATCAGAGTCAGTTAACAATCACGAAATTTGTTAATCGGGCACAATAAAAACGCGAATTTTGTCGATGAGGTAAAAAAATTGCAAATTTCGTTGATCGACTGGGGAAAAATCGCGATTTTTTCAATCTGCCGCGGACAAAAATCACGAATTTTGACAATTGATAGAAAAAATTACAAATGTATTAATTGTGAATTCGTCGCAAAAATATTACGAAATTTGTCAATCGCTCGTGAAAAAGAAATCGTGACTTTTCCCAAAATATTCGCGAATTTCGTGAATAGCTCATGGAAAAAAATTACAGAATTTGTGTGTCGGTCCCAAAAAATATCATGAAATAGAAATCCATTGGTCGCAGGAAAAAATCACAAATTTCATCGATTGTGCGCGTAAAAGAAATCGCGATTTTTGCCAATTTATTGAGCGAAAAAACCACAAACTACATTAATGTATATCAGGAAAAAACCACGTTTCGTCGATTGGTCATTGGAAAAAATTGCAAATATTGTCAATCTGTCACGTAAAATATCACAAAATTCACCAATCACTCATGAAAAAAAATCGCGAATTTTGTCAATCGTTCATGGAAAAAACTTGAAAATTTCGAAGATCGATTGTAGAACAAAAAAGTCGCAAAATAATTCGATCGGGGGCAGAAAAAATCGCAATTTTCGTTGATCCATTCTCGAAAAAAAATCGCAAAAATTGAAAATTTATGGCTGAAAAAAAATCACGAATTGCGTCAATTTATCGCAGGTATCGCAGATTGGTTGTTTGAAAAAATTGCAAATTTTGCCAATCGGCAGTGGAAAATTACCGTGAAATCATTCAATAGGTCGTTGTTAAAAAATCGCGCATTTCGTCAATCAGTCGCACTTGATTGACAAAAGAAAAAAAAAACGAGTTTTGTTAATACACTGCTCAAAACAATTAAAGGATATTGCAGTTTTAGGTGGATTTTGTATCTGGTAAACTGTTTAGCTGATTGATACATGGTCGACATACATAGTAGGTTATATGAGAATAAATTACACATGTTTTGCAGAAAAAAATGCATTTTATTGCGCTTTTGTGTACTAAAGGAAAAAAACACAATTTGTGCATATGAGAAAAAAAGAATAAAAAAAGGTGTTTTCTTCAAAGAAAATCATTTTCAGTAGGGGGTATGGTTTCCACGGGCGGCCAGCAACGTTGAACACCTTTGAGGCATGGACTCAATGAGGCTATTAATGACGAGTTCGGGTATTCTGCCCCACTCTTCCAGAAGAGCTCTTTCCAGTTCTTGGAGAGTTTGTGGGGGTTGTTGGCGGCCAGACACTCGTCTTCCTAGAGCGTCCCAAACGTGCTCGAATGGATTCATGTCTGGAGAACACGCTGGCCATTCCATTCGAATGATTCCTTCCTCGAAAAGGAAATCCTCCACCAGGTTTCCACGATGTGGCCTGCAGTTATCGTCCATTAAAATGAAGTTATCTCCGATTGCTGCAGCGTAAGGGACTACAATAGGTCTGAGGATCTCATCCCTATATCGGCGACCAGTCAGAGCTCCATCTCGAATGATGTAGAGGTCAGTGCGCCCGTCAATGGAGATGCCACCATACACCAACACTCCTCCACCGCCAAATCTGACAGTTTCGTGCACGAACGCAGGATTATTCCTACTGCCACCGTCCCTCCAGATGAAAATACGCCTATTATCCGGATGCACAGAAAAACGGGACTCGTCAGAAAACAGAATACTGCTCCATTCATTTCTCCTCCAGTTGACATGCTCGGTTGCCCCCTCCCTGCGGTCGCGACGATGCCTTGATATTAATCTAACACATACCATTGGTCGGCGAGCATAGAGACCTACAGCATGGAGCCGGTTTCGGACAGTCTGAGTTGAAATCGTGGTGCCTGTAGCCGAGCGAAGGTGTTGTTGGAGAAGAGTAGCGTTCATGGTTCGGTGTCTCCGAGCTGTTAACGCTAAATACCGATCTTCATTGGGCGTTGTTGCCTGTCTACGACTTTGCCCTGGTCTTCGGCCTGCACACCCACTCTCCAAAAAACAGTTCCAGATCCTGGAAATGACACTTTGTGACACTCCAATGGCTTGCGTTACTTCGGCTTGCGTTTGGCCCCCTTCTAACCTACCAACAATTCTCAAAGCTTCTGAATCTGTCAAATGACTTCGCTGAGACATCGTACTCATCGAAACAAAGCAATAACTGAATGCCGATCATCCTTGTCTTTATTCTCTTTTATCCAGTTGAAAGTCGCTGCCGCTGAAGCGACGTTTTTGACGTCGAACTCAAAATTTGCATACTCCACAGTTTGAAAACCAGAAAAATTTGCATTTGTGATTCTCTTCTTCTATTTTCGGCAAAAAAAATTTCATTTATACCTTTATTTTATATAAAACTTCAAATATCCTTTAATTGTTTTGAGCAGTGTAGCCCGCAGAAAAAATAGCATAATTAGTCCATCATGCCTTGTTATTTCAAAAATAAGTTTCCTTTTATTTTAAATGAAGTTATTCTTCAATATATATATATATATTTACATTTATAATTTTCAATAACGTTCAATTATTTAGAAATTTTGTGTAATTTTTATTCTTCAAGTTACCATTTGTCAAGAAGGAATCGTTAGTCTTCATAAAGTGTTGAATGGTTATTCATACAGATGCGAAGAAGCCCTGCATTCCTTCATACAATTATTTATTTCCGTTTGTTTATTTTTATTATAGACAAAAAATAATTATTCATCAAGAATAAAGACTCATTACCCCCCCCCCCCCCTACCTCCCCGATATGGACTTTTCTCTGTGTTACTGATGTGGCCCTCGACAACCGAAACATTTTTGTAAGTGGCCCTTCTCTTTAAAAGGTTGTGCACCCCTAATCTATAGTATATACTACATAGTATGATAAAAGTTAATTTAGTTAAACGCATAGCACAGTTGAAAATTCCTATTCCGCAATTTGTCAATAAACGGAAATGTACACTCTAAATTAAAATGTCTGAAATTCAGACACTTAAGTGTCTGAAATGGAGTGTTCAATTTTCAGACATTTTAAAATGTCTGAATTTTTTCAGACACTTTTTGCGTCTGAATTTCAGACACTTCAAACGTCTGAATCGCATCCATTTTTTTGTAAGCATCATACGTAGCCATGTTTGACCACGTTGAATCCTGGAAAAATATTTGGCTGTGGTCCTGCCCCTCCCCCCCCCCAATACAGCCTGATTTTTTTGGTGCTCTCAGTTTTGGTATACAATATTCGTTACGTTGATAATTTAAATCTTTTACGACATTGTACTGATTATAATCAATATCTTGAACTTCAGGAGTAGAACAAGATTAAAAAACAAAAAATATTTATCTAAATATTAGATTTTTTTAAATTTATTTTGTTTTTAACCTTATTTTACTTTAAAAGTTCAAAATATTGATTATAATCAGTACAATTTCGAAACAGATTTAAAATATAAGCTTTACAAATATTGCACATCAAATTTGGGGGCACTACAGTCGTAGGGGGACGGGGCACTTCCCAGTTTGCCCTTCCTTTAATCAAGAAGTACTTTTGCAAAAAACGCAACCCTGCATTATAGTCGTCTAAATTGAGATGTCCGGTATTCGGGAGTATCCGTTGTGGAGGTTAATGGACATTCTCGAATAGCGAACACCTCTATTTAACGAATACTTTTTTAATCAGCAGACATACATATTTGTATATTTTTACCTCAAAAAAGTAGACATCTCCAATTATCGGACAAATTCCGCGGTCCCGAAGTGTTCGCTATTAAGGGCTTTTAAGGTACATAGATAAATATATATATATATTTTATAATCTTGTCCTACTCTAAAAGTTCAAAATATTTATTATACTCGGTTGAATGTGGAAAAAGATTTAAAATATCAGATGTACGAAAATTGCAAAAATCCCCCCCCCCCCCAGAAAAAAAAATGAAAATATAAAAAAATATATTGCCACATAGGCAATTTTACATATACATCACTTGATAATCACAACAGCCATTTAACTATGAATAATGAAAATAAATAAATAAATATTCTACTTTAATAACATTGGGGAAAAAATGACTTTGGTATTTTGTTAAATAGGGTAGATGCTCCAGTTGTGGTCACCTTTAGAGAAAATTTGAAATTGAAATTTTGTAGTTATTGACCGATTGAAGCATATTAAATCATAATAACATCATTATTTAGCAAATTTAATTGTCTTTCTGTGAATTATAATAACTTTCAACAAAATATTTTAGATTGTGAGTAATAACTCATTAAATAATTTATTTCAATTTGTACCAGTTGTGGCCACCTCTACACCAGTTTTGGCCACCTCTATGCACCAGTTGTGGCCACTCCAATATCATGTAGTTTAACAAACATTTTAATTGATAATAAGTAAAAATAAAGCATTTTTATCCAACATCTATCTTACCACACATATATTTCTTGCTGTATTAAAAAAATTTTGCAAGTTTTTTTTTTATGAATTGATAAAAACATCAAGTAAAATATACTTATGTTGATTTTAACTGAAAATTTCAATTAAAAAAACAAAAAATATATTTAATTTGATTCATAAAAGGGACAACAGTGCCTGTAGGACATCAAGATTAACTATTTAAATCAGTTTTATAATTATCCAATGGATTGTGGATTGATTAAAACACTTGAACCGTCACCAAAGAGTTTTATTTCTGGTGCTCCAAAACTTTGCTAGCTTGTAGTGCTGGCATTATACATTTTGAATGGCCTTAATTTTACTTCTTATCCTAGAACAGTGTTTCCTCTAGTCTATTTTTTAAGAGCACAGAATTCTGTGTTTTTTAAACTTAGTAAAATGAATGCTGTTCTTTTTAAATAATGGGAAATACATTCTTGCTTGTATTTAGATATCTCTAGTTAAGATTTTCACAATATTTAGTATCTCTAAATCAGTTTGCCCGAAATCTGGCAAAAATTATGGAACTTTTTCACTTCTTTAGGAAAAATACAAGAAATCATGCTGTAATTTTACTAAACTTTTTAATTTATAACTTGTAAAATCTTTCAAAATTTATGTTTTAATTTATTTATCGTGTAGGACATATCACCCCTCCCCTTTGGTTTTATCAATACTAAACACAATATACTATATTTTCTTTAGAAATATCATTTTTAGTTACTAGCACAGTGTCCTTTCTAAAGTGAATTATCTATTGGACAGAGAAAACAAAATCTCTTTGATAGAACTGCTATTAGCCTTGCTTTTTATTATTATTATTGAAGCCATTACTATATAAAACAAAACTAAATAGAGTTTTTTTTATCCAGATGTTCTTAAAATTATTTAATGGGTAAAATTCTCACTATAATGAATCATGTGGCCAAAAGTGGAACATATGCTGTGCCCTTTTTGCCACTTCCAACTTCCATGGCCATAACTGGTACATATAGCAAATTTAAAGCACCAGTTGTGGCCACCCCCCATTAAACTGTTAAAATAATTAATTTAAATGTGAAATTGCAACAGAGAGGAAGCTTACCTCATAAAATCTAATAGCAATTTGTTTCAGAACAAATAGAACCCAATAAGTGCCTAATATTGAAAGATTTGGAAAACTTGTCAGCTAAGCAAAAATCTTAATACATGTGAGCACACACTACAGATTCACAAATTTATTTTTTTTGTAAGTCACATTTTATCAAAAAATAAACAAATGAGATTGTAAATGATAAAAGGGTGTTTGCTTAAGGTGTTAGAATGCATATTATTTGTCTGCATCAATTCACAGCGTAAATATTGGACAAACTGATCCAATGTGGCCACAACTGGAGCATCTACCCTATATTTGCGTTTTTAAACTTGTCCTACTCTAAAAGTTCAAAACTTTCATTATAATCAGTGCAAGATTTAAGATATCAGCTTTACAAAAATTCATGCAAAATCCCCCCCCCCCCCCCCCCAAAAAAAAAAAAGAAATGAAAATACTTATTTAAAAATTATGTTTTAAAAAAATTTATATTTCCACATGGGCAAGTTTTTATGTAGATCAGAGGGTACTCACAAAAGCTATTCAACTATCAATAAAAACAAATAAGTACATATTCTATATTAAAAACATGAGGAAAAAATAACTTATGATTTCCAAACTTCTTTCGTCTTAAATATATACAGTAACATATGTCATTTTTGTATTTTTCGTATAAGTGCATATAAATAAAGTTACCACAATTTTAAATACGAAATCTAGTTAGAGGTTTTTACTTTTTCCCATTATAAATTTCAAATTACTTTTTTATTAAAAATAATAAAAAAATCAGTATTAGAGTTGATTGCAAATCAAATACATATGTATATTTTTACAGGCAGCTTCATATAATAGACCAGTCTCATTTACTTTATTTATCTTTTTTTAATCTGCGGTTTTATGCCAGGAAGTAAGAAAGCATTAGGTCATCTTTCAAAGTTTTTTTTTTTTCTTTACTTCCTTGTGGCCGTCATTTACTGCGAGATAAAAATTATCCATTGAAACTAAGAACTGACATTGAATATATAATTCGTAATAAAAAAGAACGTCATAAGTTTAAAAATATATACTTCTAGAATTAGTGGGGTTTTTTGCGAACAGATTCAAAACTAATTAAATTTCATGCAGGATTTTGTTTAGTACAATAAATAAAATCATAAAATACACTAATTTTACTACTATAAAGAAACTTACTTGAGTTGCTGCAAGAGGTAAGAAATATTCCTCGATTTGAAATTTTAAAAACTACCACAACCACAGTGAGGGAGAAAGACTTTCATCAGTTTAAAAGGTAATCCCATAATACATCCGACTAGCCATATTTAAAGAATGAGATGTTTCATCCTAAAAACAGGACCCGCCAGACAAAAGTTTCTTTTTTTTTGCCAGCTTCGACAGGACGAAGATGAATAACACAATATTATTGATATAAATTGATACGAGTTAACACTAAGCCCATTGCACACGCTTTGTAGAATTTCCGGGTGTAATCTTCAACCGTCGTCTACTTCTGTTCTGTGTCTATCTCGCCCTTGTACCGACGACAGCTTCTAGGAGACATTTGATGTCGAGCACACACGTCAGATGTATGTATTCAATAAATAAATACTCCAAGTTAATACGAATTAAAATCACAGTACTTCACATTTCGCAAAAAACGAATTAAAATACACGCGTACATAAAAACAAACTTTGTTTGAATTACAACGTATACCACTTCGAACGAAGACATCTAAAACGCATGCGCAACTGGGAGTGCTAGTGCCCCCTGGTGGTTATTGCGTCGGAAGAATCAAAACGTCTTAAATTAAGACACGTTTAAAGCAATGAAGTGTCTTAAAATAAGACGTTTGCGGATATTTTAGACATTATTCTCAGTTCGTTTACACCATGGTCATAGTAAGACGCTTATGTATCTTAAATTAAGACATCTATAGTGTCTTAATTTTCAGATTAAGACACTTAAGTGTCTAAAATTCTTTTTCAGTCACATATGTGTCTAAATTTAAGACGCTTCTATTTGCAGTGTACTTGAGAAATTCCGTGCAGCCCTGCCTCACCAGTGGCCGGAAGGTTCTGCTCTCGAAGCTGGTAGACGGGAGGTGCTGGGTTCGATTCCAATCCCGCCCGACGGCCTAATCGTTCGGAGTTTTCGTGGTTTTCTTCGAACCTTGGTTTTCCAAGCGTAAATAAGGGTTAGGTTCCCTTAGAAAGACCCCACGGAGGGCACTCTCCCCCCCTTAGGGCCTATATCCATCGTGCTGATAATTGGCCGTCATAAACACAATCAACCAACCAACCGTGCAGCCCTATGTACGATCTATAGAATTTATACACACCAAGTAATATGTAAAATATATAGTTAAATTTAAAAACGCGTACCACAAATAAAATGGCATTGCCAGAAATTATTGTTCATAGCAGTACTGTAGCCAAATTCTTCTGTGTTTTCCTGTAAATGAACGATAAATTCTATGCATACCATAATCTACAGTAAGCGCCTTCTAGTAGATCTGAGTGATATCTATATTTTTCAACATTTTTTAAATAGCGTAATATGATTAAAATACACCGCAATCGATTTTTTCCTCAAAGACCGTAATGTAACGGAATTCTTTCGAGTGTCCCTCTTAACGAACCTTAAATGTTACACACTTAATTTTCTATAATGAACATATCATAGCAAATCCCTATAACCTTATAACACATATCAATTTCTTCACATTCTAACTAAATTTGCAAGTTACAGATCGGGAAGACGGCAGACAGACGGGCAGACAAATTGAATTCATAAACACTTTTCAACTATGTTTGAAAGTGTTAAAATGTTCCCGAACTCGCTCCAAAAATGTGTAAATACCGTCTGTATAATTGAAGCGCTCGGGTGTAAAAGAAGGAAGCTAACAAAATGAAGTTTCTCGATAATCAAGATTTGTAAAATAAAAATCAAACAAACCTAATGTGATTGCTTCTTATAAAAGCGCTGATTTGTTAAGACTGAACATTAAATTACGAGGTGTGTTTATTAAATAACCGGACTGATGCCAGAATATTTTTTAATAGTCACCAATTACTTTATCATCTTATATATACTCCCCTTGGCGATCCCTGCACCGCACCATGCGAATTTTCCACTGTGCAAAGCAGTGCTGGAACTCCTCTTTTGTCATCTTGTTGAGTGTCTCCGCCGATTTTGCTTTGACTGATTCCATACTCTGAAAACTTACCCCTTTCAGCTCCGATTTAACTTTTTGAATTAAATAGAAGTCTTAGGAGTCTACATGGTGAGAGTACGGTGGATGATCCAACACGGAGATTCTGTTCTTTGCCGAGAACGCCTACAAAGACAAAGAGAAATGGGCTGGCACATTGTCCCGGTGAAGGATCCAGGATTCTTTGAATGGAATGTTGCATGCATAATCTGACGAACACTTTTAGGTAGCTTTCTTTACAAAAAGCTACCTATTGCAGCCGTTCGGAGGAAAGCGATTTCAAAAAATTTTGGTATATTTTCATCGATCATGACCCCCAGACCCCGAAACCACCCTCCGTTCAAAATTGATATATATATATATATATATATATATATATATCAATATATATATATATATATATATCTGAGCTATGTCACACTGTAACTCTCGTATTTATGAACCGATTTGGATGTAATTCGGTGTGTACATAGTACATACCAATGTCTCGACCGAGTTCGTTGGCCAGCTTCATCCGCCATTTTGTTTCAAAATGGCGGCCATTTAAAATTTTTAAAAAAATTTAAAATTTGAAATGTGGTACCAAAAAATTGAAAATGGAAAAATATTTTTTTCTTATGTATTTGACCTTTATACAAAGACTCCGTAGCAGTTTTTGTTTTGTCTATATCTTAAAAAATGGCTGAGTTATAGCATTTTGAATTTCTAGCGAAGCTGACATTTTGAAACGTCCTGAATTTTGTCACGCGATAAAAGGCGTGTTTATGAACCGATTTGTATGTAACTTCGTTTATACATAGTACAGACAAATGTCTCGAACGAGTTCGTTGGCCAGCTTCATCCGCCATCTTGTTTAAAAATGGCGGCCATTTAAAATTTTAAGAAAAATTTAAATTTGAAATGTGGTAGCAAAAAATTGAAAATTGAAAACATATTTTTTCCTTATGTGTTTGACCTTGATAAAAAGATTCGGGAGCAGTTTTTGTTTCGTCTATATCTTAAAAAATGGCTGAGGTATAGCATTTTGAATTTCTAGCGTGTCTGACATTTTGAAACGTCCTGATTTTTGCCACGTGATAACAGACGTATTTATGAACCGATTTGGATGTACCTTGGTGTGTACATAGTACATACAAATAACTCAACCGAGTTCGTTGACCAGCTTCATTCGCCATCTTCTTTCAAAATGGTGGCCATTTAAAAAAATTAAAAAAAAAATAAATTTAAAATGAGATACCAAAAAATTGGAAAATGAAAAAGATTTTTTTTGTATGTGTTTGACCTTAATACAAAGATTCCGGAACAGGTTTTGTTTCTGAAAATTTGTTCTTTTGTTTATATCTTAAAAAGTGGTTGAATTATAGCACTTTGAATTTCTATCATGGCTAACACTTTGAAACGATCTTGTATTTGTCACGCGATACCACACTTATTCGCCTATTTCGATGGAAGAAGGCATGTGGATAGTATACATCAATATCTCGACCGAGTTCGCTGGCCAGCTTCATCAGCCATCTTGTTTCAAAATGGCGGCCATTAAATTAAAAATAATATATATATTTAAAGTGAGGTGCAAAAAAATTAGAAATTGAAAAAGGTTTCTTCCTTAAGTATTTGACCTTGATATAAGGATTCAGGAGCATTTTTTGTTTGTCTTTATCTTAAAAAATGGCTCAGATATAGCAGTTTCAATTTCTAAAGTGGTTGACATTTTGAAAAATCTGATTTTTTTCCTGCGACAGCACTCGTATATATCAACCGATTCCGATATGAGTGAGCATGTGCACAGCAATTACTAAGGTCTCGACCAAGTTCACTGGTTAGCCTCATCTACCATGTTGTCTTAAAATGGCAGGCACTTTAAGAAATCGCCGAATTTGGCAGCCAAATATAAGTGACTTTAAATAAAAGCAGCTTGGATAAAGCTGACTAATTTCGCGAAATTCTCATTCATAATGATTTAGTATTGATAAAAATTAGTATTGAATCTCCTACATTCGGTTTCCACTTAATTGAGCTTCGTGTGTTTGAATAATATAAGTTGGCTTTTTAAAAATAAGGAATATGAAAGCTACCTCTTCCTCCCGGCACTGGCCGGAAGGACTTTCTTTGTTGATTCCTCTAATCTCAGTAACAGCTCGGCTACTCAGACGACTATTTTCACGGATCAGCTGACGTTTGTGTCCGTTTATGACGTGCAGTTTCGTCCACAGCGCACATCGTCTTCGGTCGTTTCTCGTCCATCTTTGAACTTTTTAAACCACACAAAGCTTGAGTGCCCAATACACCTTCATCTCCACAAACTTCTTTTAACATAGCATAATTTTCTGCGCCAGTTTCGCTCAGAAACTTGACAATAAACATGAGGTTAACCCGTTGCTCTATCTGACATCTTATCGTTTTTCCGGCGAGCCACTTGCGCCCGGTTCACTCCGAGCAAATTCTACAGCCAAACAAAGTGACATGTAATCTTGAAGATCGAGCAGGGGATGGGGAGATGATACCATGTAATAGCGTCAAGGAAGGTTTGTGTGCACGACGGTCGTTGTTTACCAGTGGCAGTACCAGTTCGTTTTTGTCCGATAGATTTTATTTATGTGCAGTGAGTTTTTGTTATTGAAATTCATATCTAAAATTTATCTTTAATTATTATGTCATATAATATGTAAAAAATAAACACCGTACTTTTAAAAGGATCTTAGAGTGCAGTTAAATAATGTAAGTGAAAAGCAGAGGAAAATACAAAATGTCAGTTACCGGGTTTTACGCCCGAGGCCTTGAATTATTTAATACGCCATTACGCCATGTCTATCGTGGCAATAGACATAACAATAAAAAGTAGTTTTCTAATGACACTTATTTCTCTTTTAACTGCTAATCACTGACGTCTCCAAAAATTAAATCACCAATGTCTGATTAAATGAAATGTGTAGAGATAGAAAAAAAATACATCTGAATGAAATGAAGGACTAACGTAAAGACAGTGATAGTCACCGTTTTATGAGATTAGAGGTGAATGTGACATCTGCTAGCTTAGAACCTTATTCATATCGTTTGGCCGCTTTGGATTGAGGTAAAAATGAATGTAATCTTTTTCCAAGTAGAATAAAATGGTTAGGACAACTTTGACTAATTTTTGGCTACTTGTTGTTCAACGTTTGCCCACAGTAATAAATGTCCGCCTTTATATACTATTGGCCAACAGACTATTTGTCGACAAAGGTCTAATAATGGCTGAACTGTTAGCTGCTTAGAACCCTGCTCAGAAACGCCCCGAATTCGAGGAATTTATGTATCATACCACTTTCCACTTCGATTGAAAACTAGTTGGTACTTAGTTTGCTACTTGGGTTGAAAAACATAACTGAATATAGGTATAAAAGAGAAAGAAAGACGAATGCCCTTTGAAAAATATAGTTGAATTTGAGTATAAGGGGGACACACCGCCGAAACTCCATGTACATAAAGGAGAAAGGTATGAATAACTATCATCTAAATACCTGTGACTGTCATCGTTTTTCCTCCTGACCCCTAAAATATTATTGCTGAACCGTATAAAATGACAAGAAAAAGGAAGTTGAAGGTTTGAATGGTTGATGATTGGTTCATTGGCCGATTATCTGTGCGAGAGATATAGACCGAATGGGGGAGATTTCCCTCCGTGGGGGTTATTTTTAAAAGAACGTAACTCATATTTGAAAGAACGTAACTCAGCGCGTATATTGAATGCGTTGCGAAGAAAACCACTGAAAACTCTGTGAAGAAAACCACTGAATGGTTAAGACAACAAGTGTGACTGATTCGAACCCAGCACTTCCCATGTACCAGCTTTGCCAGAAAAAACCTTTCTGCCACTGGTGGGCGCATCGAAGTTTTGATTTAAAAAGAAGATCCAGCGTGGAAGTGAAAAATTTTATCCAAACTTTTATATATCTGCATAGTAAATAATTTGTACTAGCTGTATTACATACTGTAAGAAAATAAAGACAAAAGGCAGTCTTCAGTAAAATAATTTGATGCATTATAGTTTAGTGAAGTGTTGGGGTAAAGGATAATAGAAAGTTGGGTGGAGGATTATAGAATTCGGAATCATTTCAAGAAAGTTTTAATATTTCAGATATTAATCAATATACATCTAGCTTTTCAAATTGAAAACTTTCCACTTCAGATACAAATCATATATAGTTTGTTTTCATTGAGAGCTTTACAAAAACATCTAAATAAAATATGTTTGTTTTATGGAATGAAAGGACAGAAACAGGAAGCCAAGTTTTTAACTTAAAAAAAGTTGCATCCATTAAAACTTCTTCAAAAGCTTTTCAAATTGAAAACTTTCCACTTCAGATACAAATCATATATAGTTTGTTTTCATTGAGAGCTTTACAAAACATCTAAATAAAATATGTTTGTTTTATGGAATGAAAGGACAGAAACAGGAAGCCAAGTTTTTAACTTAAAAAAAGTTGCATCCATTAAAACTTCTTCAAAAGTCATCAATAAAATTTTATTTATCTCTGTTAGAAAACAATTTATTGAAAATTGTGTTTTATAAACTTAGAAAATAAAAAGTGTTCGTTGAAGTTCTGCAGCTAAAGTTAGAGATTAATTTTACCAAATTAGCTTGAAGAAGTTTCTAGTAGTTTACAGGGAAGAAATACCCCAACAACAAAGACTGTACTTAAGCAAAGTTAGTGAGTTTTGGAACTTTCATTCTTATTTTTCTTCTGTCAAGTACTTAACTTTTGTAGAATAAAGTTCAAAATTTATTTTCAAACATAAAGATTTACATTTAATCTGTTATATTATTGTACTGCAAATTTTTAACCTACTCAGCTTGTTTTTTAACTATTACGCTCAGAGCGTCCTGTGCACCAGTATTTCCTGATATAAATCTTTGCCAAATTTAATCACAGATATTCTCTGATTAAATAAGAAAAAAATACTATTTCAAAATATTCGTAGGAAAAATTAAGGTTTGTATGTACCCTATACGTCCTTTATATGCGACACACATAGGAAAAGGGTTAATTTTAAAATTGTGTTTAAAAAATCGTTCTCAACATTGTCGCATTCCTGCGAAATATTCGCGCAGCTAATCCAAATTACGAACAAAATTATAGATTTTTATTTATTTATTTTTATTTATTTATTTATTTTTATCGTAGTTTATGTGCGTTTTAGTAGCTGCTCGTGATAATTTCTGAAATGATAACTAGGTGTTTTGGTAAATCTAAAATATTTGATGGCATCCAATATTAGATACATAACGCAACTTAGCGCAAATTCTAATTTTTAAAAAACGCTAAAAATATCATAATTGAGTATAGAAATTTTTTCTTTTAGTAAATAATTTTGATTACACTTTGATCGATATTTATTTTCTATTTTCAATTGATTAATTAAGTTTTTACAGTCTTAAAAAGACATTTCTGATATTTAAGTATATTTTTTCTGAGAGTAGATTTTCCATGATATAAAAGCTTAAATAAAAACTCACAATATAAGTCATAAAGTTATGACCACTTAGTTGTTTTAGAGTACAATAGAGGGGAGATGGTGTTCATTGACACGCGGGGCATATAGATACGGTCGCCGTTAAAGAAAAACAAAATGTAGTGATCGGTCGTTCAAGCACCATAAGTATAGGCCGGGAGGCGGCAACACAGACAATCACCTCATCGAGTTCAGGGCTGAAAATCCAGAATTACTTAAAACTCAATTCGCATATTAAAACGCAATCGATCTAAGTCATATCTTGGTGGAAAACACCTGAAAACCCGATTTTAGTGGTTGACTCGTAGGTTTACTTTTGTATTTGCCTGTTCCCAGTGCTCCATGTTTTCATACCTCTGGGTGCAGGAAAACCCAATGCTAAACCTACGAGTCAACCGCTAAAATCGGGTTTTAAGGTGTTTTCCATCAAGATAGGACTTAGCAGACCGATTGCGCTTTAATATGCGAATCGAGTCTTAACTAATTCTGGAATTTCAGCCGTGATTGTCTGGGCTGCCGCCTCCCGTTCTAGTAGGTGTCATCGGATTTAATCATACTGGTAAAATCGCGGCTACGGTCAGTCACTGCTCCGCGCTCGAACTCACTTCGAACGCTCAAAACAATAACATTATCTTCCCTTTGGATGTAATTTACTATAAAAAATTTCGTGTCGAAAATTATAAAGAATATAGAATGATAATTACGTATTATTCATAATTTAGTGACAGCTGCAATTGTAATTTGGTTTTTCGATACTGAAATATGCAGTTGTATTATTTTTAAAAAGTTGTCTTGTTGCACATTGATACAGCAGTCAAGCGGGCACGCTGATGCAGTTTGATACAAAATGTAGTTTTCAAAAAACAGCTCATTCCAATTTTTTGTAATTATTCCGAGGCAAAAATTGATTTAAATATGCTACTTAACAGGACGTTACATTTCTTTGGTTGAAAAATTTCATTTTTTTTCATTTTGTTTTTTTAATCCCTAAAGTGCATGTATATTGTTGCTCTAAAGCGATTTCATAATATTCCGATTCCTTAGAACCTTTTTTGCTCATTCAATATAACGTTATTGTAAGATTTTAAACTTGTTTTTCTCGAAACCATGTTTTTTAAACTGGGCGATTCTTCAGACCGATTTCTTTCATTTTTTATTTAAAAGAAAGGTAATCGTAATCCAGGTACCTGTTGACGCGGAATTATCCAAGGATTGTTAATAGTGTTTTTCGAAGAAAATTGTCCGTAATTATCCGAAATATTAATTAAAAACCTATCTAGAAAAACGCGGCAAATTTCATCTCAAAAATAGGTTAATCGACTTTGCTCTAGCTATGAATGTAGAGTCTTAGTATAGTAAAACCACAGATACAAACATCTCTTAATTATTCCGGAGTCTTATTCAAGAAAAACATGTTTTCAACCGGAAATATTATTTAATCAAAAATTTCAAAATGAAATGTAAAATGTACCTTACTAAAAGAATACACATTTCTTTATATATATTTTCCAATTTAAAACATGCTTGTCTTAGATCAGACTCCGGAATAATTAAGAGATGTTGTCATCTCTGGTAAAATGTGTATGATATAGATAAAGAGGTATCTCGCAGTTTCCCCTAGCGGTAAATTCCGGAGTTATCATACCTCAAAACTATAGGAGGAAGGAACTATGGGAGATAGGAAGAAACTTCAACTTTGTCATTGAACTTTTGTTGCATCTCCTAAAGTTTCCAAAATACGATATTTTATTCCCGAAGTTTACACTAGAAGCTCTCCCAGATACCTCATCGTGTACGGCATAGTCATTATAATATTTCTAAACACAGCATTAATGGCTACTGTTAAAACGGCTCGTTAGTTATTTGTGCCGAATGAGACTTCAGGAATCACTCTGTATACAACGAGCGGAAAAAGTTTTCGTGCATGAAGATAATTTTCTTAATTTACATATTTAAATATTGACAATATACTTATGCTATAGAGTGTTTCTCCCCAAAAAACTAGTGGGAATTTAAATAATCTATACGCTATAAAGACAACCGCAAGGTACTTTTGAATCCTTCAAAACCATTAACAGTTCAATGACAAAGTTGTAGAGTATAATTTATTGAATAAGAAAATGCATAATGTGCACTCAGATACGACAAATAATTGCCTGTATAAATAAAAATATCTGACATTAATGTAAGAGATTTTGTTTATGAAAGGCACGAATTTTCTCAAAATGCGAAAAGAGATTTTTCGTTAAAGGTATAAAGATGCAATTTTATTGAATCAGAATGCAGCCGTATATGTAGAAACAATTGTGACGTAATACAAGCCAGAAAAAAAAGTAAACGCCTATTACTTTTGTTTTAAAGTATTTTTTTCGAGCTGAGGCGTTTTGATCTGCAGACGTCAGTGTTTGAAATTATAAAGCAAATTATCACCTGTAATTATTGATGTTTCTGAAACAAACTATCTTTCGTTAGTTTGGGATATTTTAATCTGTTGAGGCAATTATTTATCGTATATTTGTATACAATATGTCTTTTCTTGCTAAATCGATGACGCTCTTCAACTTTGTCATTGAACTTGTATCTCCTAAAGTTATCAAATAAGATATCTAATTCCCGAATTTTGCACTAGAAGGTCTGCGAGATACCTCATCGTGTGCGTATGTACATGTATCATAGCCATTTTGCTATTCCTAGACACGCAATTAATGGCTACATTTAAAACGGTTCATTAGTTATTTGTGCCGAATGAGACTTCAGGAGTCACTCTGTATACAGTGAGTGGAAAAAGCTTTGGTGCATGAAAATAATTTTTTTATTTAGATATTTAAATATTGGCAATATAATTATGTTATACAGTGTTTCGCTCCAAAAAGGTAGTGGAAATTTAAGTAATCCATACTCTATTAAAAGAAGCGCAAGATACTATTGAAATCTTCCGTTGCAACAATGGATTCCTGTTGAACAATGCTATGTTAGCGGCTAAAGCGGTGCAGTGATCAGAGTTTAGAATAATATCGAGAAAGGTGCACGCGTGTGGTATGTTAACATGGTGTTTTACCTGAAAGAAATTATCATATTTCTAAAAAGAAATCGTTCAAAGAAGTGAGAAGACTGTTTCACGGGATGTCGGGTGGATAGTATGGGTTATGTAACTCAATAATAACTAGAAAAACGAATGCAGCGATTTAGTAATGACCATGAAATAACTTGATATATTGAAAGGAACAACACTCTTGAACATGATTAAGCATCTACATATGTGTCAAGAAATTGGAGAAAATTCCTTTTGAACATCTCTTGTACTTTAAAATAAATAAATACGTATTTGGATATTTTTGTAATCTTTTTCGAAATTTCAGCGTTTTTATAGGCACCCTATATATTGATGCAGCTCTTTAATTATGTGTTACAATTGTTCCAACTGTAAACAGATCTTCATATGTTCAAAAAACATTTAGGTGCGTGCATGAAACAATTTTGTCTATTCAGTTTTTCGATTCATGCTTTTACCTAACAAAAAACAAACAAACAAACAACAACAACAAATCTTTAAGCATATAAAAACGTAATAATCGGCACTGAGGACGACTACGCTAAAGGCTACCGAAACTAGTCTGCTCAAAGTTTGCATATTCTGCCGTTTTTAAAGTTGCTTTTAAATTTATATTATATGTAAAGACGTACCCCATCATATAACACAGTATATTGTCGATATTTAAAGATCGAAATTTAAAAAAATGATATGTTTTGATGCGTCAAAACATTTTTTACACCATGTACTTATATAACTTTGAACCGCATATCACACGTGACTCAAAACTGGATAATGGGCAACTGAGATCAAGAAAATGAAAGTTAATCAATTAAATCAAGTGCATGAAATAAAACTCCATTTCTTTTATGAATGCATAGATAAAAACTCGAAGTTACCTCTTTCATAAATCTTTTTTCCATTGTATGTCTTCTGAAGTAATTCTTTCATGAAAGTGTAAACAGTATTGATAGGAAATGAACAGAAAATAATCCAGAACCTGCGGAGGGATTATAACATCTTCTACTCCTCTTGACGAGATTTTTTTTTCACATACCCAATAATAGCCATTATGTGATCAAGTAAGAAACAGACTGGAATAAAAGAGCTTCAATGCGTATTTTATTAAGTTAAAAAATGCACAAATATTTCCTAGAAACTCAAAATTGCTTTTTTCAAATTCTAAACCATTACAAAAAGGGAAAACGTTAAATTCTTTTGAAAAAAAAATGTTTTAATGTCACTTTGTAACAATTCAAAACTTAAAAATAATTTAATTAATAGCATTTGTGCATGTAAGGAAAATAACAATAAAAAACGAAGAAATAAAGAGGTAGTGACCAAAGTAAAACCCAAACTATGTAATAAACGTATGAAAGAAAATAAATATTACGGAATTCATATATAGATATGTATAATTCTATAACCTATGTGAAATAACTATTTCTGGATGCTACCAATTTTGTTACACAGCTAAACATAAAGTTATAATTTCAGTAATATTTATATTCACTGAAGAGTCGTTTGAAACTTTAAGAAAAAAAACTAAACATAGTAAAACCATCTCTTAAAAAATTCTAACAATAATTTGGACAATTATATGTTGTAAAAACAAAACAATGAACAGAATTCTTTAAAAAACTCGATTTTAAAATTTACAGATCGAGTGTCCATGTTGCATGTCTGAAACACTGTAATACAGGGTGATTCAAAAAAGATGGGAAAAATTTTAAGAGGTGATAGTACACACCCAAAGAAAGATTTTGTATCAAAGAATGCATGGTCAAAAACTAAACGTAAAAAAGTTAGAGGGCGCCAAAAGTTATGTTCTTATAAGAGGCAAAAACACACAATGAACGATTAAGTTAAGTTACGAAAACAAATTTAATGGCATTTGATTACAATAAGTGCTCAAAACATTGACCGGCAGCTGTTATGCACGCAGTACAACGGCGAAGAACAGATTGGCGAATTTTCTGAAACACACCAGGCATATCGCGAACTTCCCCTACAGCAGCCGAAAGCTTGGCGACAAGTTCTTCTGCGGATTCAATGGGAGTCTCATACACAAGAGCCTTTAGCTGTACCCACAAAAAAAAAAATCGAGACATGAAAGATCTGGCGAGCGCGGATTGTGTTCATTGTGTGTTTTTGCCTCGTGTAAGAACATAACTTTTGGCGCCCCATCTAACTTTTTTACGTTTAGTTTTCGACCATGCATTCTTTGATACAAAATCTTTGTTTGGGTGTATACTATCACCTCTTAAAATTTTTCCCATCTTTTTTGAATCACCCTGTATAAAGTATTAAATCTAATAAACATATTTCAGAACTAAAACTGTCGAAGAGGAGTTTTTCTCCCAGAAAATTTGCAAAACCACAGTTGTAGTCTCAGGAGCAATTAACTGGCGGCCTCTTCAAGTGCAGTAAATAGACATTATCCCTGTAAAGGACAAATTCAGAGCTGCCAAGTAACCGGTTTTTTGGATACCAGTATTTTTGTACAGATAATGTTGTTTTATTTAATCGGATTTTTCCCTGATTTAAAAGAACAACATTTTCCCGAAAAAAATACTGGTATGCAAAAAGCCGTAGACTTGGCAACTCAGGCCAAAGTCAATCTGCTATTTACTATTTTCACCTCTACTATAGTAACTGCTATTTGCTACAACTGAAGGAGGGGGATGGTTATTTATTGCTCCCGAAACAAAAGAGTTATTTTTAGTAATTTTCTGGGACAAAACGAAGATCCTCTCCGATATCCTATTTATCGCCAGTGTGTTTAACCTTTAACTGATGTGACAAAAAATGTTACATAACAACTGTGAAGCGGTCTATGAGGCCGCTTCATCGAAAGATGAATGAAAGGCGCGGATTAACTCATAGGGTGGTGTTTTTGTACTAAACTTTTTGTACAGGACTGTTATATTTAAAATCCACTTAGTCAAAAGTCTCTGGTTATAGTACTACACTGTAAAAAAATTTCGTTAAAATACGGAAACTGTGCTGTATTTACTATTTCCGTAAATTCCAGAAAAATTTCCGTTTTTCTGGAATTTACTGGGAAAAATTTCCATTTAAAAACGGAAATACTACCAGCATCTCGATTGCCAGTACAATTTCCGTATTTTAACGGACTTTTTTTTTACAGTGTAAAGTTCCAAACGGAACGAAATTTCGGTAGTGTTTGTAGTTAAACTGAAAGTTACAAGTTAAACTATAAAAATTGAAAAAAAAAACAGCGGTCTGTGAGACCGGTATCATCAGTTAAACGTTAATCTTCCGACTATCAATGCCGCGCCAGTCCGTTGGACACGAAAGCAATCTTTGTTTATTTTTACGTCATTTATATCAGTTAATTGAATATGTAAAAGTTACTGTATAATTATTACAATATATTTTTTACAATAATTATTACAATATATTTTTTACAATAATCATTGCAATATACTTTTAAAAAATTAACACGATATATTTTTACAATAATTATTACAATATATTTTTTATAATAATTGTTACAATATACTTTCCGAACATATAGTGTAATGAAATTATTGCAATCCTGATTTGTGTGCGTGAACACAATAACTCAAAAGCGGTACTTCTGATTGAGCTCCCATTGGGTGAATATGTTATAGACTACTGTCGAAAGAGCTCCTCCAACAGATTACGACAATTAGGAATTTAATCAAATTTTTAACCATTTTAAAACCATTTTGTGACAGATTCTGTAGGGAAAATCATAAAGAAAATGTGACAGTATAAGTGATAATTATTGTGGCGATGTAATAAAGTATTATTGGTGAGGAGGTTTCGTCTTCAGCTTGAAAGCGTTATGTCCAGTGTGCGAATATAACCGATTCCACCGCGTGGAAAATTTATAAATAATACCCCTTTTTTAATATTTTTTTATACTTTCTGGAAACCAGTTTATAAAAAAAATATAAAAAAGGAGTATTATTTATAAATTTTCCACACAATCACAATTTAGGGGTTCATGCTTTTGCCATTCTTTTGGTTGGCTCTCTGATAGAATGATTGTGATTGTGTGGAAAATTTATAAATAATACCCCGTTTTTAGTGTTTCGTTCATCTGACGAAACCCTATTCGTCTCACTGCTCTGTCTGTCTGTACGTCACAGAGCCCGTTCTCAGAAACTATATATGATGGAGACTTGAAATTTTGCATACTTACAGCTGGACACCTGACATCAAACGACAAATCATAAAATTTTGAAAAAGTCATAATTAACGGACGTTATTAATTAAAAACTTCCAATTTTACTTCTCATTAACGAAGAAACGGTATAAAATGAATGCAGCTATGAACGGACTCTTGAAATATTTTAATTTCTCCTCCGGGTCGCCACACATCTGCGCTTCGAAATTGCAGGCTTGCCAGAGCGCGCTTTAAGCAAAAAAGTGTACTGGACATTTTTAAATCGACTTGTATCTCAGAAAGTTTTTGGGCGAGGCATTTTAAACTTACACAGACATACGCAGAAAAAATCTACTTTCATTTGACATACAGATCGTTTCTCTGCGTTGTGTATAACACGAAAAATCCACTAAAAATCGATCGATAAAAATTTAATTTCTTTAATTGCAAAGACAAGGAAAACAGATCATTTTCGCGGAAAGAAGGTGTCAGACATGATGGAGCTTGCGGTTTTCCGTAGTAGAATATTTTAATACGAAATTTAAACTTTTTAAATATTAAATTTTTAGATTAAATTTTCAGGCATCCCGGCGTGAAATTTTTCGCTGATTTCATTGATGCCCATTTCTAACTCCTATCTTAATTACAAGCTGCGATATTAATTATTATTTAATTAATTGGTTTTATTTCTATCAAATGCGTATTGTATTAAAAAAAACCCAATGAAGGCACGTGATTTCAAGAACCGCGATATCATTTAAATTAGGAAATCTAACAAGGCAATCTGTTTGAAACTTGAAGATAGTTAGTTCATAACACATAAGAAAAGTTTAAATAAATATTGGCGCGTGAAATTTCTGATAAAGGAAAGGAGGGGCGCTAATTTCACTAACTGGTTTATTTCTATTATGTGCTTATTTTAAAAGGCAATCACGTGAAGTTTCATTGCAGTATTCTTCTGAACGGTGTCCGATTTTTAAAAATACAGCATAAATGTTACTTATGCCAAATAAAAATTTCAGAAGTATTGATACCACTATTTTCGAATAGTATTTTCAGCAAAAATATTAAATTCTTGGTTAAGACCTCCACCCCCACCCCCTACCCATGTATATACCGATAGGTTGTGTAAAGGAGTTTCGTTCAGATACACTTTTGTTAAGAATAGAGTGCACTCCCTGGTGATGGAATGTGGAACTAACAGACCGCGATTTCATTTTAAGTAGGAATTCCAACAAAGCGACCTGTTTGAAACTTTAAGATAATTTATGACAAATACTAAAAGATTATAAAAAAGAATGGTGCGTCACATTCCGGTTGGGGGGAGGAAAGGGTAAGGGACGCGAACAAAATTAGGCAGTATAGCAGGGTTTTTTGTACTGTCTTGCGTGCGATTTTTTGATGGCGTGATGAGATAACTATTAATAATTCAATATCAAAAATTTTATACGTGTTCACACCACTATTTTCGGATACTAATTTAAGCAAATATCTTAAATTCTTGGTTAAAACCGCCAACCCCTGGACTAGCATATCTCCTAATAGGTTGTTTAACGGAGTTACGTTCAGATACATTTTTATTAAGAATAACGTGCGCTCCCTCGTGGTGGAATGTGAAACTAACAGACCGCGATTTCATTTAAAGTAGGAAATATAACAAGGCGATATGTTTGAAACTTTAAGATAGTTTATAACACATAAGAAAAAGTTTATAAAAAATGGCGCGTGAAATTTCTGGCTACTGGCGGGAGAAGAGGGGCGAAATATTTCTTTTTTTTACCTTTGCGTTTCATAACGTTTCAGATGCGGTTTTTTGACGGAGTCCTCAGATACATGCTAATTGTTAAATATAAATATGTCAAAAGTTAAGTTACCACTATTTCCGAATAGTAATTTCAACAAATATCTGAAAACCGCCACCCCCTCGAGTAACATATCTACTGTTAGGTTGTGTAAAGGAGTTTCGTTCAGATACGCTTTTCTTAAAAATAGAGTGCGCTCCCTGGTAGTGGAATCTGGAACTAACAGACCGCGATTTCATTTAAAGTAGAAATCTAACAATGCGATCTATTTTAAACTTTAAGATACTTTATACCACATGATAAAAAATTATAAAGAAGAATGGCGCGTCGCATTTCGAGGGGTTTTTGAGGGAAGTGCGCGAACAAAATTAGGAAATGTAACTGGACGATCTGTTTGAAACTTTAATATAGCTTATAAAACATAACATAAAATTTAAAAATCAGGCCGCGTCAAAAATCATGGTGATCATCTGCCCACTCCCCCCCCCGCCCCCAAGGGGGCACTTTTCTAAATTTGGCAGATACCCGTCATGTGATACATCGTAGCATTTCGGGGGGGGGGGCGAACAAAATTAGGACAAGGCGAATATGTTTGAAACTTTAAGATAGTTTAGGATGTGCTTGCCAAAAATTAGAAAGTATTCCATGGCGATAAGTGTACTGGACGTTTTGAAAGAAAGTGTTTTGAAAGGAATATTAAATGAAACCCTCTGTGCGATCTATGATCACACTTACCCACTTGTTTTATATTTTTTATACTTTCTGGAAACCAGTGTTTGGTAAATCGAGTGCAGACACTTCAGGTTTTTCAATTTGTATAGATTATGTTGTATTATTTATTAGTATATTTATTTTGTACATCAGTAGTTCTTTTATAATTTGGTAATCCTATAAAGGATATTCTGTCAAGACCTCATAAACTGTACACAGCGAATCCTCATTCAGATCCAAGAAAGCATGTCTCTAGACGCATCGTTTTCCAGGGTCATTTCATGTTACATGTGGGACAGCTTTTCTACATATTTCTGCTGTTTTAACAATGTTTTTAGGGTGGTTTCCAAAATTGTGGACATTTTTTGAAAGTTTCATGTTTTATAACTTTGTGTGCTTGAAGAATATAATAAATTTCGCTTACAAAAATACAAATTTTTATATATAAAATTCAAGAAAATTTAATGTAGAATTTAATAAAAAAACATAATTAAAATATCTACATTACAAAAAACGTTACGCTTACAAAAACTAAGATCTATCTTAGATTTCATTGTATTTCAATGTTACACTTACATATTATATATTTAGTAGGATAACCCTTGTTTTTTATTACAGCTTCACAGCGTCGTTTCATTGACAGAACTAGTGATTGGAGTTCATCATTTTTAATTCTGCTTCTTTTTGTAGGTGTTCAATCAGTTCTTGGTGTTGATGACATTGTTTTAAATTACTTTCATTAGGAAAAATATAGAAATATTAAAAAAAAAAAAACATTATTCTGTTTAGTTACAATAGTGTTCACCCTTCTGCAAAATTCATTCCAGCAAAATACCGCTTTTACAAATCAAAACATACTACAGCTTAGTTACTGATATTTGACTGGTTTTCAGAACAGTCATTGTGATTGGCTAGGAAGCTTTTATTACAATACACTTCAGCATTCACGACTAATTGTGTTTGTATTTTAGACTAAAGTAAGTATAACGTCTTTTGAAATGCATTTGGTTTAATTCTGTTCTTTTTTTTTATATTCCACATTAAATTTTCTTGAATTTGATATGTAAACATTTGTATTTAAGTGAAAATTAATATATTTTAAAAGCACACACAGTTATAAAACATGAAAATTTCAAAATATGTCCACAATTTTGGCCACCACTGTATTTTCTCAAATAAAAACAACCGTGCTAAGTTTTTTGTTATTTTTAATGTATAGTTTATGTTTTAACAACATATTAGTCAATAGGTATAGGTATTTATGTAAGTACCGCGCGCAGGACATTTTGTCAGTTTTTCATGGAATGTCCCTGAAACGGGCAGATTACTTAGGTCTAGGATTTAAAATGTGGAGTTTTTTATAACCTATTATTTTTATTATTTATTCATTATTACAAGCGTCCAGCTCACTAAGGTCTAGAGTTAAAAATGTGGAGATTTTTAAACCTATTAAAGGGATAATTCATATCACGTGTGCAACAGCTTTTCTACATATTACTGCTGTTTTAACAATGCTATTGTATCCTCAAATTAAAACAACTATGCACGAAAATACAGTTTTTTTTGTTAATTTTAACGTATAGTGTATCAATTAAAAAAACCCTTAACGGGTTAAAAGTTTGTGACGCAGCACTTTATCTTATTGCTATAAGAATTTTAAATATGGAACTTAAAAATACACTGTAAAAAAATTCAGAAACGTTTCTGAATATATGGGGCAGCTACGGTGCATGTAATTTTCAAAAACGTTTCTGAGTATTTCGGAAACCTCTTTCCGACATACTCAGGAACGTTGTTGACTATCTCAGAAATCACAGAAACGTTGTTGACTATTTCAGAAATCAAAAGATTTTCTGAAATAGTCAACAACGTGTCTGAGTATGTCGGAAAGAGGTTTCCGAAATACTCAGAAACGTTTTTGAAAATTACATGCACCGTAGCTGCCCCATATATTCAGAAACGTTTCTGAATTTTTTTTACAGTGTAATGATATCAAATTTTAAGTGACGCTATATTATTTTATTTATCATTTTATTTTTGTTTTATTTATAATTGCATGCGTAAGAATTACGTTAAATTTAAAAGGATGTATAAAAATTTATTCATTGATGTGTTATCATTCACATTTTTCATAAATTCAAACTATGAGTTTTAAAAGATATGATATCAAAATTTAAGTGACTCCTTGATGTAGCCTTAAACAATGTTTTAAAATTCAATTTTAATTATTTTATATTTGGCTAAATATATTTACACATCTAACCAAAACTTTTAATTTTCCAATACACTGTTAAAAATACCACTTTCACTGAACCTGTACAATGCACTGTAATGTATTTATATGAATAAATTGATTTATCTTTTGTACCACGCTATCCAAAATCAAAAGTAAAATTTATGAAAGTGATTTCTTTACGTCTATAATATCCATTTGCATATATTTCGCTTAGTTTGGATACAATGACGCAAAGAAATCACTTACATAAATTTTACTTTTGATTTTGGATAGCGTGGTACAAAAGATAAATCAATTTATTCATATAAATACATTTACAGTGCATTGTACAGGTTCAGTGAAAGTGGTATTTTTAACAGTGTATTGGAAAATTAAAAGTTTTGGTTAGATGTGTAAATATATTTAGCCAAATCGAAAATAATTAAAATTGAATTTTAAAACATTGTTTAAGGCTACATCAAGGCGTCACTTAAATTTTGATATCATATCTTTTAAAACTCATAGTTTGAATTTATGAAAAATGTGAATTTTAACACATCAATGAATAAATTTTTATACATCCTTTTAAATTTAACGTAATTCTTACGCATGCAATTATAAATAAAACAAAAATAAAATGATAAATTAAATAATATAGCGTCACTTAAAATTTGATATCATTATTTTTAAGTTCCATATTTAAAATTCTTATAGCAATAAGATAAAGTGCTGCGTCACAAACTTTTAACCCGTTAAGGGTTTTTTTAATTGATATCATTACTTTTTTTAAGTTAATAATAAAAAGATAAAAAAAATTTAGAGGCTAATGATAGGAACTCATAATCGTGATTTCCATTCACCTTTAATTCCCCCCCCCCCTTTCAAAAAAGCATACCTGATACTTATATTGTAAAGAGTGCTGTGCTATTTGATTTTTTAAGAACTTTTTAGTAAGATATGGAAGTAATATACAAAATGTGTGTGTGTGTGTGTGTGTGTGTGTGTGGGGGGTTATGGCTTGTTTCACAGATATAGAAAGCTTTGTTAAAACTTACTATGTAAAAGGTTTACTTTCATAAGAAAAATATAAAGAAATATTACTCTTTAAACCTTTTTATTAAAAATACAATAAAATTGTAAGCAAAAAAATACTTTCAAATAAAATTTATTTGGAAATTACTGATTTTTTATTTTTTAAGAAATAACTTCCCATCATGTAAGTTTTTAATCTATAGTTGTATTGGGGTGGTAGGATATTAGATTTACTGGATACAACTGTATAAAATACATTATTATTGCTCCCATTATTGAAAAGAAAGTTTTATTGTGATACCCCCCCATTTATTGTTAATGCTGAATTTAGGCAATAGATGGCGATACCATGCAGAGAAGCATTTTATTATTGATGCATTTAACTAATCCTGCAACAAGCAACGTAAAATACTTCAAAAACAGATTTTAATTATATTTTGTACCTTGAAATTTTTAATGCTAGGCAACGGTTTAATAATTTAGTTAGCCAAGTGAATTATTTAATTTGAGGTTTTATTTCACTTAATTTTTTCTGTGAATAGATTTCCCATGTATTGTTAATGCTGAATTTAGCCAGTAGATGGCGATACCATGCAGAAAATCATTTAATTATCGATGTATGTAGCCCGACGATTTTAATTCCGAGCCCGATACCGAAAAAAAGTTTAAAAAAATTGTATATTTAAATATTGTTCTAAATGTAATATCTCATTTTTTAACTTCTTACATCAAGATAACTGCTAATCCCTAGCCCATGATTAATTTTATGAAAATTACATTAATCTTATCATACGAGGAGTTACTTCCCTAAAAATATTCTCGCATTTTTCTCCCGCAACAAGTAAGATGAATACATTAACGAAATCCGTTTTATGAATCAATGAATGAGATTTGGAGAAGTTACGATTTATGTGACGAAGAATCGAACAATGTTTTTCTTTTCCTATAAAAGGTGTACATCTTTCGTAAATTCTCGTGTCCTTGAAAATCAGCTTAAATTAAAAATTTGACACACTTACATTAAAGATCCGATGCTTTCAAATAGGAAAAGGGGAAACACTATTCGGTTGCTTTCGATCGGGAATAACAATGCATGACAATTTTATTTACTTACATATGAAAGTGATTTCGTCAATGGACCAGAGAATGCGCAGAGTTCAAGAAGAAAATGGATATAATCACTAACGTTATTTTTATATAAAAGATCAATTAACACTCGCAGGCAATAGAAGACTAAATATTTGCAAACCTTAAGCTAATGCTGATTGACTTAAAAGAAAATATTTATTTCGCATTATATCTCGAAAAAAAAAGTAATAATAAATAAACATTCCAATTAAAAAATATCCTAATGGCGCCCTGATTGACGCCACATCAACAGGTCGTTGGTCGCCGTCAATGAAAGACATAAATCAGCAAATATCACAAGTTTTCTTTTAAAATAGCGTTTCTACTACTACTTCAAAAGAAAAAAATATCTGTTTACTTTCATTCTGATCAAAATAGAATTAAAATGGCTTGCGATGGAATAAGTAATTTTTAAGAGGGAAACAAGTTATTTTTTGTTTCTATATGAGAACAAGAAAAATAAAATTGTTAATTTCAGAAAGAATGAGCCCGAGATCGTCCGAGCCCGAAGGCTGGTATAAAAATCGAGCCCGAGCCCGTGTCGGGCTCGGGCTCGGGCTTTCGGGCTCGGGCTGAGCCCGTCTCATCTCTAGTATGTAACTATCAGACACAGGAAAGAAGACTAGACTCAGTAACACCAATTCAGCCTATGTTAACGAATGAAGTAACGGAGAGCGTGATCTAGGGCTCAGACACAGGAAAAAAGACTAGACTCGGCAACACCAATTCAGCCTATGTTAACGAATGAAGTAACTGAGAGCGTGATCTAGGGACGTTTTCTGATCCTTCCAATATGGCAGCCAGTGCGAGAGCAGTGAAACTCAAATTAGTGATTATTAAAAATAAATTAACATGTATGCAATCCAAAGAGTTCTCGATTATTCCTGTTTTCCTTTATGAGTAATACTATTAATTTCAAGAGATTTCTCAACTTTTATTTAATATTTATTGAGGAAATCCTTACTTGAAAATCTGAAAGAATAAAAATATTAACTGTCTAGATTGCTGCTGCTGCCATCTGTTGAACCAAATTTGATGAAGTTGAATAAAAAAATCTTTAACAGTAAAAAGGTTTAAAAAATATGCTATATTAAATGTTATTAAATGATACTGAAATACTCGAGAAAAATGTGTACACTGACTCTGAAGTACTAAAATACTTCAGTTTTACTCAGTAATAGGCACAATATTTCTCCATCATTTATTTACTTTAGAGTTAAATTCTTGAGCTAGGTAATTTTTTTTTTCGTTTTTTTTGGCATTAATTTCATTAGTGTTAAGTATTCTTATCTATAAAAAAAATTAAGAATAATAAAATTTAATGACAAAATTAATTATTATCCCCCCCCCCCCTCAAAATACCTTTTATTATTATTAATTTTATATCACATTAAATCAAAATTGACGTTTCTAAATTCATTAGATTTTGCCTATCAGAAAATTTATTAAAATAAACGTCAAAAGCCTGTGTTCTTAGATTTTAAACAGTTTTTATTGCATTAATTTCGTTACCTTAAAAAATATTTTTTAGAATTCTCATCATTTTTTTAAAGTAAAATTATGAATAAGAAAATGCAAAGACAAAATTAATTACTATCCATCCCCACCCGAATATCTCATTTTTTATAATATTATTCATAATTTTAGTTCACGTTAAATCGGAATTGACGTTCCAAAATTTACTAGATTTTGTCTACCAGATGTTTTTTTTAAATAAACGTTTCAAGCTCTTAAGCGGTAGTCTTCAAATGACTAATTATTGAATTAACAACAAATTTCTGCCTGATAAGTGATTTTTAATTATTTAAAAATTAATTATTTCGCAAAAAGTGTATATATATATATATTATTTGTTATGATTCGCAAATTATTAAAATGCAATAAAAGTTCAGCGATAATGAAAAATTCTTCTATATTTTTGGTTAATAAAGACTTAAAATAATTTTTTATACTTCATTATCCCTTGATTAGTTTTCAGCTTTACAAATATCACTGAAGTATGAAATGATTTTTATAAAAGTAATGCAATTCGTTTAAAACACTAGTAATAATTTTAATCTAGGTTCTATATTTTATTATTTTTTGTTAATAAAATTTTAGATTTAAACTTCAGCATTGAAAAGCTTACAAAATCAAATGAATGATTTTTATAAAAGTAATGCAATTAATGCAACTCATTTAAAATATTTCATATAAATAATGCACTGAGGTGCAATATATTGCATTTACAAAATAAATCTATATATATATGAAGCAATTAAAATAATAAAACTTTGTAAAAAATCACCATAAAGTTAAAACAAAACACAGGACGCGTTTCGAGCTAAAAACATAACAGCGCGTCATAGCTACAGCATACACGTGTCCGTAAACGAACAAGTTCAAAAATGAACTGAAGATAAAGAATGTTGCGAAGAATGCGACAGATGGCGCTACCTGATAGAGGGATATGCAAAAGGGAAATATGATGAAAAAAGATAGAAGAGAAAATGAAATGGAAAAAATGGAAATAAAAGAAAAAATAAAAATAAAAGAAGTAAATTAAAAATATAAATAAAAATAATAAATAAAGAACTATAAAAGAACAAGAAGAAAAAAAATCCAAATTATTATTATTATTATTACTATTTTATTTATTTATTTATTTATTTATTTATTTTATAAAAATAAAAAGAAAAGAAACAAGAGAAAAGGGAAAAGAATTACAAAATTAATTTCCACGCTGGAGATAGGAAAGGAGATGATGGGAGATCATTGACAAGATTAGCAGAATTTTTAGAAATAACCGAATTTAGAGAACCGATCTGGGAGTTTTGAAACCAAGACCGTCTTGGTTTCAAAACTCCCAGATCGGTTCTCTACCTCCGTTTATAGAAAACCTTTCGCTGTCTCCCTTCCTCCTCATGCCCTTTCAAATCATCCTCCTCAACAAAAAGTGGCGTCCTTTTATACTTTTGTTTTTAGGGCGTTACGCATTTGTTCTGACTCTTCTGCTCTGAATAATGAAATTAATTATCTGAAATCTCTTGCCCTTGCTCGTAGTTACAATCCCTCTTTGATTGATAAAGCTTTGTATAAATTTAATAAGCCTAAACGTCCTTTTTCTGATTCAAATAATCCTCCTAATTTTAATTCTATAATAGTTCTGCCCTTTTATTTTCTTCTGTGTTTCAAAATTGCTAAAATACTTTCTCGTTTTAACTTTAAAGTTATCTTCAAACCTATGAATAAAATTAAATTCTCTTCTCTAAAAGATCCTGTTCCTACTGAGAACCGGTGGGGTGTTTATTTCATTCCTTGCTCTTGCAATTTAGGTTATATTGGTCAAACAAAGAGAGCTTTAAAATTCAGATTAGGCGAGCATCAGAGATATATTGCAAATCAAGAAATCTCTAAATCTTCGATTCCTTCTCACTGTTGGTCTTCCAGTCATTGTTTCAATTTCTCCATGGCCAAAATTATTTCTTCCCCTGCCTCTCCCTCTCACTTGGATTTTCATGAAGCATATTTTATTTCTAAAAATTCTGCTAATCTTGTCAATGATCTCCCATCATCTCCTTTCCTATCTCCAGCGTGGAAATTAATTTTGTAATTCTTTTCCCTTTTCTCTTGTTTCTTTTCTTTTTATTTTTATAAAAAAAAAAAAAATAAATAAATAAATAAAATAGTAATAATAATAATAATAATTTGGATTTTTTTTCTTCTTGTTCTTTTATAGTTCTTTATTTATTATTTTTATTTATATTTTTAATTTACTTCTTTTATTTTTATTTTTTCTTTTATTTCCATTTTTTCCATTTCATTTTCTCTTCTATCTTTTTTCATCATATTTCCCTTTTGCATATCCCTCTATCAGGTAGCGCCATCTGTCGCATTCTTCGCAACATTCTTTATCTTCAGTTCATTTTTGAACTTGTTCGTTTACGGACACGTGTATGCTGTAGCTGATGACGAGCTGTTATGTTTTTAGCTCGAAACGCGTCCTGTGTTTTGTTTTAACTTTATGGTGATTTTTTACAAAGTTTTATTATTTTAATTGCTTCATATCGCCAGTTTTCGGTGCTGTTTCGCTATATATATATGCTTAAAAAAAATTCTTACTGTTTCAAAGAGGACAGACCTCGCGACCTATGTATTGCGAGGCCCGCACTTAACCGACTGAGCTACGGAAGGATCGTAAACTTTGCACTAAACGTTGATCGGAAGAAATTAAGCGCACGAATACAGACACAACTTCGGTGAAATTCCCATAAATGGTGGAAAAATATAGTCCGATTTTTCATGCTTATTATAAAACGAATAAGAGTCTTCCTGGAAACACACATGGTCTTATTCGGTTCACCTAAAATAGATCTATATTATGTATGAATTTTAATAAGATCATTTTCGGAGGAAAAAAAAGTGAATTAAAAATAAAATTAGAGTTTTCCCAGAAAAAAGAAAAGTGTTATTCACATAGTCTTAATCAGATTTATATTATATATCAATTTTAAAATATCGTTAGTACCGTTTTCGAGATTTTGAAATTAGGAACTTCTTACATACCGTACGAACGTTTTCGCTTTAAAAATGGCTATTTAGATCTCAAAATATACTGCACGTAGAAATGTAAAAATTTCAGTATACGATTAGACTGCAGATATAAGACTGTTTTAGAAAAATCAGAACAATAGGACCTATATCTGCGGAGTTATTAAAAGGCGGCTTTTCGCGTTTTCTTTGATGTCGAGTTAGCCGTATATATGAGTTCCGCCATCTACGAATTCTACGATACGATTTTAGGCTTAAGGCTGCGTCACTCGGAATACTACCGTCTTCCATGATATTTTAACAACTTATAAGTTAATAAATATAGATCTTTATGTAAGCGCCACGTGCGGAACATTTTTTCTGTTTCTCATGGAAATACCCCCCCCCCCCCCCCCCCCCCAGAAAAATACTAAAGAAAAAGTGTGATGTAACGTCCGTTGTGCTGAAAATTAGCTTTATTGGAAACATGAACAATTTTCTTTTTCATTATTATAGATGTTTACTTAAGTAGTAGTTTGAAATAACCTCTGCACTTAATAAAAGTCTTCGTAATCGTACTCTGGTTCATTCATTTAATCGTGTTTTCTTTTTGTTCTGATGAATCTCGAAATCTCATTTATTATACTTATATTTCCATAATTTCTATTCTTTCACTTTTATAACTGGCGTATAACGAGAACCTGTAAATTTTAATATATTTTCTTGTTTCAAAACTGCACGTTCAATGCCGGTGTATACGGTATATATCAGAGGCAGTTCCTGCTACTCAGTCTGGACATGGCCGTTCCCATCAGTGTTTGGTAAAAGTTTTCATCGCCTTGTTTAATCGTAAAATCTTCCTAGAAAACTTATTGAAAAAAATACTAGAAATTACTAGAAATTACTGGTGTGAACGAGCATACCTAGTTTGAATGGGAGACTTCGTCTCTGATATATATATATATCTGTATATAATAGAATTTTACCAATTTGTTCATATATTTGTGATTTCATCTTTATTATATATATATATATTTCTCTCTCTCCCCACCTTACTTATTTTTCTTTTAAATTTTCTTATCTTTCTTTATTTTAAATTAAGCACCGGTATAAAACATATACGTTTCACAAACTTTAGTTATCAACAATACATAGTTACTATTGGATTTATTTCAACTCTTTCCATTTTTTCTCTGTAATTTATCTTACTATTATTTATATCATTGAAAAAATTTTGGCTTCGCCTATTTTTTCCTTTGTACTATTTATATGTGTCCCTAAAAAGAAATTTATTTAATCAATCCCCATGAGTCATTCCTTTTATTCTTTTGATCAGTTTTTTGAAATCTATTTTTTATTTATTTTTTTAAACTTCTATCATTTAAAGTTGATTTAAACAAAAGATTCTAAAAAAATGAGATTTCATCTCATTGAAGCAGCCCATCGAGGTTATTTAAAAACGTACAGAGCGCGTTTACATAATTATAGAGATTCCTACTATGTATATAGGGACGCGTTTCGCGATATACACCGAGTATTAAATACGAAATTAATTTTAAGACTCAGATTTTTTTCATGTCTAAGTATTTTATTTGTTAAACATGAAAAAACCGACGAGGAAATTGCAGAATTTTTTTATTTTTGTTCAAATTGCGAACGAATTCTCTCCTCTTACCAAATTCAAATCGCTATTCGAAACGGCTTTAAAATTTTTTTGAATTCCATTGACGTTTTCAAACGAAAAGGAAGCGGGTGGACGATAAAAAAATATCGATTACTTAGATATCTATTTGGGTCGTTATCGCGAGATGAGGGACGGTGTAACAGCGTAACTTTACCGAGAGTTTAAAAACATAAACGTGCTTTGATTACTATACAGTGCGACGATGACTTATGTTTCCTTTTTTGTATTGCGGCTAAATTATTTCCGTGAACTAGAAACGCGTTTCGCAAATCTTTGTATAAGAAGCAAATAAAAATGCTTCAAACTAAAAATATAACTTTTCCGATGACGATAAGCGATATTTCCCTTTTCGAAAATTTGAATAAAATCTGCATTGATCTTTTCGGGTTCGAAGAAAATTAAATTTTCCCAAGCTACCTTTCGGAAAAAAATACGCAAGAAATTAAAATTGATTTGCTACTTTATTAAAATCATTACTTTTTAATAAAAAAAATTTAACCGATTTATTTACCATCCCTTCTGTGTTTTTGGAGATTTTGAATACATCACAGAAAAAATAAAAAATGATTTACTGCCCGATTTTAATAGTTTTACCGTAGCTACGGAGAGTCACATTCCGATCAGTTATGCTCTTTTAGCAACTGATGTAAATAATCGGGCAATCTTCCATGAATACTACTGTGGCGTAGATGCAGTATCACAAGTTTTAAAGACTCTGAGAACTCTGTGCAAAAAATTATTAGACAAAATGAAACAAAGCGTGCCTTTAGACGAAAAAAATCGTTTAGTTACAACAAAAACGCTTGCCACATTTGCGGACAAGCTTTTTTACCAAATCAAACGATCGTCCGGGGTCACTGCTACTGGGGAAATGGTAGTATTCGAGGACTAGCTCATCAATCGTGCAACTTAAATTATCGGTCGACTTATTTTATTCCGATTATCATACAAAATTTTCAAAATTACGATTCCCATTTAATTTTAAAATATCTTCCGCAAAAAATATGCTCGTTACGTTGAAACAATTCCTAGTAACATTGAGAAATTTTCAATGTTTACTTTAAATTATATGAAATTTTTAGATTACTATTTATTTTTGGAACCTAGTTTAGATAAAACTAGCTTTTGCAGCGAAGCTGCAAGCCTTCGTCCGGCGACATAGGCCACTCAGGGCCCAGACTTGCGCGCAACTGACACGGAGCGAGCCCTCCCTTAAGAAGTTTCCTCGCCGTGCACCCGCCACCAGTGCGCGGTCGCCGAAGGACTTCGCGCTGCCCAGCGCCCAAGAGTTAGACATGCGGTCGAAGCGACAGAACCTCCCACCCAGTTAGAAGAGCCAGATGGTTCCTTCTCTTGGCCCCCCGCAGTTCACCCCGACGACCCGCAGAGTACGAAATCCTATAAAGGACCCGAGCCCACGAGCCACTGCCGAGGATCCCTACGGGGGATTACTTTACGGAGGTCCCTCAAGATCAACTACCATTATCCGGCAAAGACATTTATGAGGAACAACCGATAATAGGGTGGAAGATGCCCCTAGCGGAAGACCGTGAAGGGGCGGGGAAAACCCCCTTCGACCGACGGAACCCCTCGTGGATCTCGCCGGGAGTCAGAAGGACCAGACTAGTTATCGTTAGCGACCCTAGGTGGGCACGGAACGTTCCACCTAGAGGGGATAGACCCCACCTCGCTAGGGGGTTGGATGGTCCGGAATCCCGCCCGCCCCCCACGACTCGACTCCACCCGAGGGCGGAAAAGCCGTGGAAGGCCCGGGATGTCCACCCAAGGAAACACAGTAAATGCTTTAGAGTTTTAGTGCAGTCCCTGGGGGAAGCCGCGGAAGGCCGGAAGAAGCCCGGCAAGCCTCTATCTTACCTCACGGTCGCCGAGGGTACCTGAGCAAGAATCCCCTTGACCCCGTGCAATAGCGACCGCTACCATGTTAGTTCGCCAAAACACAGCTTCTGTCGAAGGCTATGAACACGAATAGGCCGACGAAGCTGACTCACGATTCGTGGACATAGCCAACGACTTCCACTGTTTAAAGATTTTGTCCACCCGTTAAAAGATTTTGCCCCCTTATCTTTAGATGACGCATCAAAAACAATTCTTACTTTAGTTGTCGATTTATCTTCCCTTATTACTGGTCTGCGAGGCGGCATGTTATACGTGTTTATTTCATCTTTATTAAACTCACATTCTTCAATTATACCCAAACCAGACTGTTCCTTTAATATTTTCTCATATTCCTTAAGTAACCATTCATTTTTGCACAATTTCGATTTTAATCCTTAAAATCTTTGTGTAGCTACATCAAAATTGGTTTCTAATTCATTTTTATTTACCTTCCACAAAAGTTTATTTTCATATCTTCCATTTACAAAATTTAAATTATCATTAAATAAATCAAGAGCATGTAAATCCTTTTGTGAAAATAATTCACTTTTACTATCACAAATACCCAAAGATTCTAGTTTCCAAAAATGTTGCAAATCAAAATTTTCTGTTTCATTAACAGATACAAGATGATCATTAATTGTTTCGTTACCTTCAGAGTTTATTTCCCCCACAATTGTGTACCCAAAAAGTGTATTAGCTACATATGAATGGTCATTAATTTCTTCAACGACACCTCACTGCACCTTCTAGAAATAATCAGCTCCAAGTAAAATTTGTAGTTTCGATTCCTTGGGGGTAGGGTCGGAAAACCTCCATCTTTTAATTTCAACATATTTTGTAATTACAGGGTCAGAATTGGGAAACTTCAAAGTTGATGATCTAATCAAATCGGTAGCTAACACCTCAACATTTATAAAACGATGATAATTCATTTTACTTCGCAATTTAATTTTAAAAACATCATATTCTTCTTCGCGACCTTGATCAATACCAAAGGCAAATACAATTAAATGTTCTTTTCTTAAAACAGGCAAATTTAATTCACGAGCTAATGTTTTTGTTATGAAGCTTTTTTCGCCTGCAGAATCAAGTAATAACCGAACTACCTTTGATTTAGAATTACCTTGAGCAGTTACACAACATGTTTGCAATAAAACAGCATGCTTAGAATTTCTAAAATTACAATGAGAATTAGATACAACTGTTTGATTTTGATTTTCATTAATTTCTGGTTTCAAACTTTTCTTAAAACAAAATAATTTGTTATGTTCAGTACTTTTACAATTTACACATAGCTTTAATTTTATGCAGCATTGCGAAGATAAATGCGATTTCAGAAAACATTTGTAACATCTACCCTCCTTACGTAACATTAATCTTTTCTTATCATCAGCTAAATTTTTACACTCGAAAGATAAATGCTCATTACTTTTGCAAAATTCATAAAAAACTTTAATATTAGCATTTAAGGTATTAACGTGTTGATATTTATTTAATATTTTCTTTTCACGAAATTCAGTTTAATGTTTATGTACAAAAGAAGTGGTTGCATCATTTTTAGAACTAGTCATTGACATAGCCTTTTCTCTACATTCTATTTCACATTTGAGAAAGGCAGTTACATCAGTTACATCTGACTCTTTGCTAGTATCACGTTTCTTATGATATTCAATCACTAATTCATGGGGCAATAGCTTTAGAAAAATAGGATTTAGCAATTATCCATAAGAACTAGATGTTACACCCAAATTTCTTAAACTTCTAATATTAATTTCGCACATGTCATGCAGTCTTCGTAATGCATTTAAATTTGAACAATTTTTAACTGGTTCCATATTTAATAAATTACTCATGTGTTTATTAATAATAACATCAACCTTACCAAAACGGTCCTTTAATAGATCAATACAAGTATCATAATTTTGTTCTGTCAATGGAAACCCTTCTACCACATTATATGCCCGATTACATAAGAAGGACTTTAGATACGCGAATGTTTCTATCTTAGATAGGGATTTATTCTGGTGTATGGATGTTTCAAAACAGTTAAAAAATTCGACCCATTCTTCGATTTCACGATAAAATTTAGGAACATTTAATTTAGGCAATTTCATGGCAGAACAAGAACTCGTTTCTGTTCCACTGGAAAAACTATTCAATGGATTTACATAACTAGTTGCTATCATAGAAACATTATCTTCCTTACATTTACTTACACTGTTAAAATCTGCAGCATTTGCTGCATAGTCACTCCGCCACTATTATAGAATATCTCTATTCTCACCAATGAGAATGCTCCATAATACAGTCAAGTAACCGTTTTCTATAAAAGCGGTGGAGTGACTATGCAGCAAATGCTGCATATTTTTAACAGTGTAATCTATTTTTAATTTTAAATTTAGCACTTGTCAATTGATCCGTGTACTTTTCACTACTAGCAATGTCTTTTTCATATTCTTTTAAGTCGGATATTTGAGCTTCAATATCACGATCCAAGCTTTGGAAAGTCAATTCTTTTAAGAAGAATATTTTTTGAAGCTTTAATAATTCATTGGCTTTCATATCATCAATATCATCACTTAACAAAATTTCTAATTTTGTAATTAATTTCGTGAAACTCATTCGTTCAACAGAACGTTTTGCTTTGAGTTTCTCAAGACTTTCCATTTCAAATAAAGAATAATTCTTATTTTAAAACATAAACAATTTACATATAATGAAAAATATTTCCTTACCTGTTAATTCCAGGTAATGTAGATGTCATGACAGGGTGTCAAGATGTAACCCAAAAGCCACAATAGTAATTGGTTAAATCACAGATTGAAAGATAATGCACAGTTGAAAATCGTGTTAATCACAAATCACTTACATGACAGTTCACAATTTTTTCCAAAAAAATGTATCCCGGGTTTGTAGAGCACCAAAAAAAAAAAAAAAAAACTGTTGGCGCCGATAGTTCAAAAATCAAGTAAATCACAAATCAAAGTCAGGGTAGGAGAGCCATTAGTAGTTAAATAGTTTATTAATAAAATGAATATTGAATGATATTTAAATCAGGTATCATGAGCAATTAATTATTAAACTTTACAATCATTAAACATTTCTTCATATCACAAAATCTCTGTTTAAAACAGAGCCAAGTGGTTACAAGCTGCATTTCTGGATGCAGAGACAAGACTAACATATGGTGTCATATTTACAATTTCTCTATATTCAACAGAGCCAAGTTACATTATGTTCTCTGCTTGGTTGCAGATTTAAAAAACCTTTTCCTAAAAGATACATATTATACAAAAAATCATCAAAATAAAAATTACAATATGCTGGTTATAAATCTTCTTCAACTACTTTAATAATAATATAATAAACCACATTAAATTAGCTATAAATTATTATAAATAACTATAATATTCAGTTAAATGACATGTAAGTAATTATAACACTAATAAATCTATTTAAATGATACCAAAATAAATATAACTCATAAAGTTATATCAAGAAATCACAAAGTCATTAAATTACTAATAAATCATCATCAAGAATTCAAAATTATTATAAAGCAAATAAATCTACATTAAAGCACCTTGAATCATAATAATACTCATAAATACTGATCAAAAGCTAGGATTATAAACAAATTAGATTTTCTGTCAGAAGAAATCAATCAGTTTTATAATTATGTTTCATAATATAAACGATAAACAGACTTAAATTATAAACAATAAATTTGATTTCTTCTTCAAGGGCATTTACGCCGAAACACTCGGTAAAGTGATAAAAAAAATCTGAAATCGCTTCGTCCATGTTGTTTTGAAATCAAAACGTTTTTTCGAACCAAGACTTTCGAACCCACGAATTGAAACGTTGATCGATGCCCTTCACTTAACGTAATATTCTTTGTTTATACCTCGTCCTCGCGTTCTCAAAATCTGTTCAACTCTCCAAAAATCGTTAGACGTTTTGATAACTTTCTGCAACTCTTCTTCGTAAAATCTACCTTTGATATTCATTCCCTTCAAATCGCGGAGTAAGTATGTGTTAGGGTAGGAAGGATAACGCTTATATATAACGAAAACCTCGTCCGTCCAATTAGGTAAATAACCTTTTCGAAACGTTTGTTTTGCTTTCGAAATTCTTACGCGATCGTTAATCTCAAATTTGTACTTCGACTTAACTGAATAACCATACATTTATTAAAAAATAATCGGCTCTAAATCTTGTGTCACGTTAATTGGTGCAAAACCCGTTGAACGATGAACACTCTCATTGTAAGACCTTAAAACAGATTGCAAGATGTGTACATATTTTTAAGAATTAGTTTGAATCAAAAAACGATATAATTTTGATTTTAACGTCCTTATAAATCTCTCAACGACGCTCGCTTTATATTCACTGTTTGAAGAATAATAGCGAATCTTATGACGTTTAAGGTATGTTTGAACTTTCTTGTTATAAAATTCTTTTCCACACTGTAAAAAAAATTCCGCAACGTTCCTAAGAAAAAAATGGGCAGCTGAGTTGCCCATTATTTCCAAGGAACATTTCTTGAAAATGACTGGAACTTTACTGTATATGTTAAAAACATTCTACAGAAATGCCAGTAAGTTTCCTGCGAAATACCAGGAATATTTCTGTTGACAGCAAAACATTATTGACATTTCACAGCATGCGGGATCCGCAGACGATTTTTACATTTCCAGTTGACAATTTTCGCTTTATTATCATTATTTGTTGGAATGAAAAAATATTTTCAAATTGACATCAAAATTATTATTTATAATTTACACGAAAAAATAAATTTTCAGTTAAAATTCAATAAAGTAAATATATATATATGATATATTGTTTCTGAACTTTGCGTAAAATATAAAAATATATAAATGTAAATAATAATTAGAAAAAAAAATCTAGACATAAAATATTTTGGTTGGTTGGTTGGTTGGTTGATGGTTGATTTTGTGACGGCCGATTATCTACACTAGGGATATAGGCCCGAGGGGGAGTGCCCTTCGTGGGGGTCTTTCTAAGGGAACCTAACCCGTATTAACGCATGGAAATCCATGGTTCGAAGAAAACCACGAAAACTCCGAACGATTAGGCCGACGGGCGCGATTGGGATCGAACCCAGCACTTCCCGTCTACCAGTTTCGAGAGCAGAACCTCTCAGCCACTGGTGGGGCTAAAATATTTTGGATTTTCGTCAGTAATTATGTTAGTTTACAAGTTAGATAAAATACATATAAATTTTCATGAAAAAAAAAAATCCTAAACGTAATTGTATATTTTTTCCGAAAAAAAAAAAAAAATTCAAATTTGCAGCAATTCAAAGTGTCAAATATATATCAAATTTAAATCAAATTGTAAAGTGTTAAAATATAAAATTAATTAAAAAAAAAAAAAAGTCAAGAGGTAGCATCGAACTCGGGCCGTACGGGTGGCGTGCGAGCCTTCTGCGTCCACACCACGAAAGACACACTGAGAGCTGCAAACTAATGGGTATTTGAAACGTATGCTAATCCTCGGCATCTAATTTCTGAAAATCTAAGGCCCATTTGAAGAAATCCTTTCACAAGACTAATTAGAGATAAGAATTCTAAAACATACTTTAAATTAATCAAAATCGGTGAGAATCATGTTTGATGGTCCCCTGGTTAATGGAGATCCAAATAATAGGTGTATTTTTTTTACACGGTCTGCTCGTTAAACATTCCACAGACAAGTACGAGAGATAATCTCTTAGCGATGTCACAGAGGTATTGTATTTTCATCTGAATGGTCTTGACATTAGAGACGTAAAGGATTATGTCGTCTATTGATTTATTTCCATTCCATATTGATTTTTTTACATTCATTTAAGGAATTCGTTTTCGACACTCGCGCGCGAGCAGCGGATTATAGCAAAAAAAAATAATAAATGGCGGCCGCAGCGTTTTGCTGTTTCCAACTTTTGTTCAGGAACGTTTCAGATAAGAAAACCAGAATTTCACAGGAAAGAGCTAAATTATTCTGAAAACCTGAGAAAAGGCGAAACGTTCCTGGATTTTACATGGAACGTTACCATTTTTTTTTTTACAGTGCAGAATCAAATTGCAGATGAACCCGAAACCTTGATTTTCTAAATAGTTTTTTGAAACCTTCTAACACTGAATTTGAGTTTTTACTTTTTAACCGTACGGCATAACCATATTTACTAAACACATCAATTGCTACTAAAATAAATTTTATTCCTTGATTAAATTTTGAAAACTTTGACATATCCATTAAATCGCATTGTACTAATTCTCCAATACCAAAGGCCACGTACTTTACGTCTTTTAAATTTAAAACATACAGGTTTATGCAAATTATAAGTATATTGTGATCGAAGCCCTTGTTTTGCAATTTTTAACGGGTTGAGTTGATTTTTGACGGCCAATTATCTACTCGAGGTTTATAGACCCAGGGGCAGAGTGCCCTTCGTGGGGGTCTTTCTAAGGGAACCTAACACATATTTATGCATGGAAATCCATGGTTCGAAGAAAACCACGAAAACTCCGAACGATTAGGCCGACGGGCACGATTGGGTTCGAACCCAGCTACTCCCGTCTACCAGCATCGAGAGCAGAACCTCTCGGCCACTGGTGGGGCCAATTTTTAGCGGAACACCACTCGATTTTTACAGTCTTTCTACACCGCCAAATGATCCAGGATCTTCTATATTATAATAGTGTTTTTCCAAATTTTTTCACTTCCTCGGATAGTTCAGTCATTTATTGTCCGACTTTATGTTGCTTCCAAAGCTATCGCGTTCGAAGTGAGAAAAGCTTGAAATATCCTCATCTTTTTTTTCAGGAGTGTCGGTCTCTGACCTATGAGAACGATTTTCAAAATGCGACAGGACTTTTGGATTCCCTATCCATCCGCGCGGAATATTTATTTCTCTAAGCGCTTTGATAAAATAGTTGTAAAAGGATGGTTTTTCTAAACATTTTTAATTTCTCAACGTATAGGAAAAAAATCCGCTTTACTAGAACCTTTTAAGGGTACATTGTCTTGAGCCATTTCTCCCTTGTCGTTCCATGCGTATTGTCTCGTTCTTAATTTTTCGCTAATCATAGGTATATATATATGTGGAAATTTTTGGGAGTCGATAACAAAATTGATTGATATATCTTGTCACCTATCTGTTCTATACGCGTATCCGGTTTTTCCGTGGGAATATCCGATAATTGTTCGTTTGTAACTGTTACACGGACAGGTTCTGTGGGTGCATGGACAGTCTTATGATAACGCATAATAAATTGACCTAATAACTCTGCTTTCATATCATTCGGTAAATTAGCCTTTTCTAATAAAGAATCAACATCATCTTACAATCTTATTTCGAGTTTCTGTAAATGGTAAGTTGATACTAATTCTTCCGGAATAAGAGCCACTCTTTTCGCCATGATCTTTTTTTCCTTGCGTACACACATAAAATGACGATGTTTTTACGCATTAAAGTCTTTTACCAATTACACGCCTCAAAATTTCTCAGAGCGGAGATATTATTGCAGGAGCTAAAAGAGGTAAAAATCCACCTGATTGGTTAACCAGCATTCTCTTTTTTGTTGAATATTCGATGTTTATCTTGCGAGGCTTCTCAAAAGGTTTTTATATTTTTTAATCTTGATTACGTTAATAGGTATATTTCCCGCCAATATGTTTAAACAAATTTCATACAAAATTTCTATTTGTTCATTTTTAGCCGTTTTCAACAAAGCTTTTCTTTGTAACGGGTGTGTGTATGCAAGAACTCTAAGAAAATGAGCGTGTCTTTTTAAATTTTTTTTCGTCATCGTAAACGATAACGATATTCCGGTCGATATAGCCAATATAACCCGTGATCGTCTGGAAAAATATTCTCTCGCAAACAGAATTCTTCCAATGTTCGCGGATGTATATCCACTAATAAATAACTAAGCGGTTTACTTGTTGCTTTTATATAAGCGTCCATTAAAAAATGCGGATTCTCCGGATACAATTGGCGTGCTAAATATTTTACCTGAGACTCGTCTCTAGCGTTTTTAAGTATAAAAATGTAATGCGTGTTCTGACTAATATCACGCATTACTTTCGCGCGCGGAAATATATTTTGCAAAACCAGTATCACACTCATATTTTTATAAAGACTGGCGGCTGTAAATATATCAGCAATTTTTTCATTAAGACGATGCATCATATCGTCAATGACTAGCAAGTCTCCTTCTGCATATGTTTCTGGAAGTCCTTGAATAAATTCGATCTTGGGTTCTTCCAGAAACCAAGACGCGGAATAAATGTAAAACCATTTAACACTTTTAACGTTCGGTTGTATCCTCACTTAACTTTGACGACCTCACAACTTTATTCCAATCTACGTTCTTGCGTTCGTCAAACATATTTTCAATTCCTTCTTTTTCTAAAAAAAACAATCTGATTCATTCGCATAACCAAACCAAAAATGAACTCCGCTTACACCTGACTCGTTGTTCAGACATCTTTCAACCTGTCCAGACACACCTGCCAACCTGTAAAACAACAGCAAAACAATAAATTATGATTAATTTATTCAGCACAGTCATTAAGCAACATAATTTGTTCAAATACGCAGCGGAAGCGATCATCAGAGCATTGAAATTCGGAAACAAAAAAAAAAAAAAAAAAACAAAACAAAAAAAAAAAAAATCACTGAAGCGGAAAGGTCAATGACCTCGTCAAGGTCGATGACCGATTTCAAGGTCAAGGGTCAAAGAACCGTGCTAAAGAATCTCAGTATTTTTGTGCCAAGGCAAGTCACTGTATTACTACTCTATTCAGATTTATTTGATGACAAATGTGACGGTAGTTTTAGCGATGTTATGGTATAAAGACAGTGAAGTGGGTTGATGTATATCATCGTGCTTTAAAATATACCATACTGTAAGACATTTTTGAACAAAACAAACTATGTATATTGTGTAAATATATATGTGTATTCTTAAAACTTTCATGTTTCATTTATTTGGTGCTATTTATTTTGATTTAAATAACTTAACTATATTGAATTTGCGTTTTCGAACGTTCCTTCAAACCGGACTTCCACAAAACTCAACGAGGTGGATACTGAAAGGCGAAAACTCAACGACTTAAGAGTTAAAAACATAAAATAGTACTGTGTACCTAAGCACTATATTGAAAATTCCTGACAATTAAGTTGTCTGTTTAGCCCTTGTCTGTAAATGATGACCGTAGCACCCGTAATCAACCAATGAACCAATCCTCGCAAGCTGATAAATTGTTTAAAGAAAGAAAAAAAAGGCATCAAAACAGGCAGAAAACCATATGAAATTTTAAATGCTAATGATATTGACAGCATCTGTATAAACATGCCTTTAAAACAAAAATGCAAATCTGAGGATCTGCTCAAAATTTATTCTTGGACATTGAAATCCGGTAAATCAACGAATAAATCAACGAATGTTAATATGTTGAGTGCCACGGTGACTGACACCGAAGCTGAAAAATTTACGTTATAAGTAATTTTTCAAAAAGTATTATCCTGTAATAAATAAAAAATAAGTAAATTTTAAATAATTTTTCAGTAATTACTTAAAACAATATATATATATTTAGTTTTATATCATATTTTAGACCGTCAGTCATCGGTGAATGACGCGTTCTAAACGGAAAGTCCAGTGTCAGTCACCGGTGACTGACGTGGCTCTTAACGTGTTAAAACCCTCTTCTATGGAAGTCAGTTAAAAAATGTTCAATCGAGAATATAACTATGTTAGTAGTTATTGAAAGTGGTAAAAGTAGTAATGAAAGTGTAATATGTCAGTAGTTATTGAATATTTATTGACTTATATCCTATTTTGAAAGTGAACGAAAAATCTGAAGAATTCTGCTGATATTATCAAATTTCAGTAAAAAAATTATATTTATCCCAAATAAACCCATTGAGAGTTTTGCTAAGTCTTCGCTTCAACAAATATATATATGTATATAGTTATTACATGATTTCTAATAGATAGGAAAAATACACATTTAATGAATACTTGACATGAAAGATGCTCCTTCAAGCACGTAATTGCGTCTGTTACTCAAGGCGAGAATAAAAATTCCTAGTGATGATTCGAGAAGGAAAATGCTGGGAGTGGTATTTCAAGTTAAACGCGTATTTTATCCTTTAACAAATATTTTATATTTGAAATGTGTAGAGTAAAAGGGATTGAAATAACAGGGAATCTGAATGCTTATAGAAATACCACATAATATTGTACAGAATCGAAAGCAATTAGATTGGTTATTAAAGCACTATTTCCTTTGAAAGCTAAATTAAAAATGGATATGCAAGTACTTAAATGCTTTGCATTTCAAACGAGTTTAGAATAAAACTGATAAAAGACACTTTTAATGATTTTCGAATTATTTATCATATACATGGTGTCCTTTTTTATTTTAACCAATAGCTAAATTCTAAACCGTTAGTTTTATGGATATAGATTAAATTGCAAAAAAAGTTGCAAATGTCATCATATAAAAAGCCATTTTCATTGAAGGAGTTAATTTTTTTTAAGTTACGGAAATTTAAACTTTTATACGTATTTAAATTTTTAGTGCCACAAACTGAAAATTCATAACAAGTTTTGGTCGTTGAAAAATGGCATTTTTACTTATTTACTTATAAGAACATTGATAAAATTGTTCTAAATACAAGTTTTCAGACAGAGGGACCATATAAAAATTTAAAATTCGTAACTTTTAAAAAAATAACTATTTTACCCTGAAATTTTGGTTAGTTGGTTTGTGGACTTAATGGTGCAAGTTCCAGAAATGAATATTCTGTTCCAAACACTTGGTGTAATGGTCACTTTAGAACACATTAAAATATTAGATATATACATCGGACAAAAAATTAGAACCCACATAAATGATAATGATTAAGTTTTGCGGCGATAAATTGCATTATACGCAGTAGTCCAAAAAATTATTAGCTGATCGAGAAGAGTGTGTCGTAAATTGCAATGCGATAGTCGAGCTGCTTGAGGATTGTAACTCTTGGATGTTGTAAGATCGGTCAAAAATAAGATGTAACCGCTTTGAAGATAAGACAAATTGTTTTTGAGAGTTAAAAAAAGCATGATGAAGAAGAAATAGCTGATTTTGCTGGTGTACCACACCGTACAGTGAAATGTATTTTTAGATAGTGGAAGATAGTGGTAATAAATACAGTCGATATGGATTCAGCGTGCAAAATACACTCGGAAGAAGTACTCATTGGTCGAGATCGTCAAAGGCTGTCACATCAAGTCTTGGTAAACCGATTTGCAAAAAGGCAACAATTACTGAAGAACATCAATATTGGGCCACACATTCCTACTTCTGAACGAACTTCGCAGAGGGAATCCTTTATTATGGATATATGCGGCACAGTGCTACGGAAATCTCCCATGCTAATCTCTGACGTACAAAGGCATGTCTGCGATAGGCTAAACATCATAAAAACTGGAATGTAGAGGACTGGAAATGAGTCATCTGGTCTGATGTCTAATTTTTGCCTCTACAGTAAGGATTCCAGAAAAATGGTGCGTCTCAGGACGAATGAAGCTTTTCAAGAGGACTGTGTTCAAGATGTGGCGCAAATACAAGCTGAGTTTTTATTGTTCTATGGATGTTTCAAATACTTTCAATTTGATATTCTGGTTGAAGTTAGTAAGATATTAAATGGGAAAGTCTTCATTCAAATTTTTGATGAACAGATATTACCTTTCTATAACCATCTTCGTGAGAATTCACATGGGCAAAATATTTCTCCAGGATGATAACTGTCGACTGCACCGATGCGATCCAAAATTGTTACTGACTGGTTTGGCGAGTATTCCAAAAATCTCTGTCACATTCACTGGCCAGAAAAATCTCCACATTTGAATCATTTGAATCCATTTGAAAATATCTGGGACTGTTTAGAACAACAAGTAAAGCGGAGGATAGACATCTTAGCAATCTCAATTATCTTCCGGAATAGATAACGACAAAGCGGCATCAAGTCATTGTAAACATAATCAACGGGATTAATCTGTTATTTGTGCAAGAGGTGTTCCAATAAAATACTAATTAATACTTATTGCACGAGTCTAATTTTTTATCCACCGTATGCATAAAAATAACTTATCTGTATGGGACTTAACGGAAATTATTTTCATGTAATGGAGAGCAACATTGGAAACATTTTTAGTATTGAAACTATACCTTTAAAATTACTAAAAGTTATTGTTAGGAATTTGCTATTGATCTGCAATAAGAAGGGACATACTGTATATAACTATACCTTGGAAGAATTAAAATAAATGAACCAAAATCGTCATTTATGGACTATGTTCCCCCAATTAATGTACAACAATTGTAGTTATAATAAAAAAGATATGTCAATAATACTTCGTTTAGGATATTCTGTATTACATTAAAAAATGGCAATAATCATTAATCCATAGGTGCCGACCTCAAATTTTAAAGAAATTAAATTAAATAAGTATCACGTAGAAACCTGAAATTAAGTAAATAAAGATTCGTCAAATAAAATTTGTTGTTCGAAACGTGCTTAACCTGTGTCAAATTAATCCCCATATTACGTATGATTAGTGGGAGCTTGGGAGCTATATTATTCTTAACAATTACTTTTCTTTTATGATTTTTAATTCTTTAATAAAACCTCTAAAAGTAAAAAAAAAAAAGTATCTGCTGGATCTCTTTAATATATTCTGCAAGGAAATTGTTTTAAAAAAAATCTTTCATAGTGATTTAAAAAAGGGAAAAAAAATATACTGTTTCCCCAAAAGCCAGAATCGGACGTTGAGCTTTTTCTAACAAAAACGGATATTTCTACCAATAACAAATGGATTTCAGAAAAGAAAACTACAAATTTAAAGCTAGAATAAAAAAAAAGACTAGCCAGAAAAGCCTGACTATAAACATACACATGTATAAATTTTAAAAGCTAAATTTATTCATTATTAGTTACTAATTTTACCAACACATGGAACTGCAGCGCATTACTACAATATTTCATCCTAATTTGTCTATATTGTACAAGTATTTTCATATAAAAATTTAAAACAAGCATAAAAATTACTTAAAAGGTGCTAAAATCTATAAAGATGTTAGTATACCCCGAGATCTTTCGAACGCACACACGTTCATTTTCAAGAGGAAACAGTCACTTTTTTCCCTTGAAAATGAACGCGTGAGCGTTCGAAAGATCTCCAGATATACTAACATCTGTATGGATTTTAACACCTTTTAAGTAATTTTATGCTTGTTTTTAACTTTTTATATTAATAACAAGGTGGAAATTTCTTCACGGCACTAGTTAATACAGCATTTGATTTTATTAAATATTTTCTTTAGAAAATTTTTCGTCTCATGCTACTTAACCCCTTAATTCTCGCTCCCGTGATATTCACGGGCTGTGTTTTTTACTCAGATTGTTTGATTCCCACCAGTTTTATAAAACAGTGTAATTGGCTTTATTATGGGACCATTTTACCTGCCTTTAAATAGGGTGAATGCATCTTTTTCAAAAAGGTGGTGCCAATGAGCAGTTTGAATTTTTAAACCGTAATTTAATACGATCGTTAAGGGGTTAAAGGGTATTCTCAACAGCAGTAATTATTACATACTTCAGTAAACTGTAGAGCAGGTGGGGGTAAAGATACGCACTTTCCATACATTTTTATTTTTAACGCACACATTGGTCTAAACTTATGTAATGAGTGATTAAAATGTTAGATTAGAACCTTAGGCAAGGGCCACCATCAACCAACATTCTGTAAAATTATAATTCTGTAAGAAATTGCAATTTTTAAAAACATTGCTCTGCGTATCTTTGCTCCATCGGTTGGGGTAAAAGTACGCAGTGGTGGAGCAAAGATACGCAGTGCGTATTTTTGCCCATTACTGTGGGTTTTTGTCCCATTTTTAATAAAACGAATGAGTTATGCAAAAGCAGTAGTAAATTTCACTAGTATTTATAGTTAAACTGAAAATTGTAAGTTAAACCATGAAAAAAAAAAAAAAAAAGAAAAAAACAGCGGCCTGTGAGATCGCAAATAGCAGATAACCTCTAACTACTGTGGCAAAAATTGTTGCATAAATACTGTGAGTGGTCTGAAAGACCCCTTGATCGTAGAATGAATAAATAGTTTGACTGACTCATAAAATACTGTTTTTGCGCTAAACTTTATGTAAAGTCCTATTATAATGAAAATTCTCCTCATTTAGAAGTCTTTAGCGATACTAGTAAGTTTCCAAACGAATCAAAATTAAAGTACCATCAATAGTTAAATTTAAAATTTCAAGTTAAGCTATGAAAACTGAATATAACCGCGGTCTGTGAGACCGTTAACAGGAGTTAAGGGTTAAGACTTAAAACAAAATCGTTTTATGAAACAATAATATTGATTTTTAAAAGTAGTTAGGTAGACACCTACGTTCTAAATTTTGAAAAAAACTTAACCAGAAAAAGACAAAGGTAGTTAACTAGCTTATATTAGTTAAGTAGCTATTATATTTTATACAATACTAACTTATAAGAAATACAACTTTCCACAACGTAATTGTGGAAAGCTTTGCATCTAGCTAAAACGATAGAGCAAAGTCTTAAACTTGCGAGTATCTTTGCCCAAGACGGATGCATACTTTTACCCCATTCTGCTGTATTTTACTTAACCCATTAACGCCCAGCGGAATATTTTTAGACGGGTAGGCTTAGAAGCAACAAAGCGCTTTTAAATTACCTTCAATACTCTCTAGAGAATTGTTCAGAAGGCTTTCAGCAGGAATGCTTACCTAAAGATAAAAAACTATCTTCATTTTCAGGACAATTCCAGAGCAGCTGAAAATAAGCATGATAAATCTTTCAAGATAAGACCTCTTTTGGAAAAGGTGAATGAAAATTTCAAGCAGTGGAGAATTTTTAATAAATATCTGTCCATCGATGAGATGATTGTAAGATACTATGGTCATAGATCTTTAAAACAATTTATAAGATCAAAGCTAATACACTTTGATCTCAAACTCTGGGCAATGCGCAGTGATAGTCGGTATTGTTGTAAGTTTTCATTGTATTGTGGAAAAGAACAAAGAAAATCGTGCTTTAGGATCATTGGGAGAAAGAGTTGTAATGAATATGCTATCAATAGTAGAAAGTCCATGTATTCTGTTCCATGTATGACAAATGTAAGTATTCTGTTAAAATTTATTTCTTTTTTCTAAAGATGCAATGCCTTTATGTAAATTTTTGTGAAACTGTATCGTAAATATGCTTATAGATTTATTAGGGTGTATCAAAGGTATATTCGTATTTTGAATTCTTGCATAGCAATTCTTGTATAACAATTCTTCTGGCACTTGTACATCATAATCATTGAACATAAAATGTTCAGAGGATATAGCGCTCCCCCGCATGGAAACTGACACATTTCGACAAAAGTAAATTTCACAGGAGAAGCAAAAATATTCGCATGATTTTACTGTAAATTGAAATTATAACACTTAGCTCTGCATGCAGGAATGAAAACGTGCATAAAACCATAAAACCTTCAAAAATGAAGCCGTGGGTTGAGGTTTGGAGGGTTGGGTAATTTTACCTTCCCACAAAATCCATCCCTCATCTGTGATAACAAATGGACATATAGCGTAATAAAGTGATTTTCCGCATAGCTACACTTACGAAACTGTTTGTGTAGCAAGACGCACCCCTGACAGACCTATTAGTGGAATACAACGCAAAATGAATTTTTGCGAGATGTATCACTTTTCTTGCGAGTTAGCGATATGTCCCTCTATATTCTATAATTATACAGAACACTTTCTTTCATTTTTATGTCGCATAATGGGTGATACGAATATTAAGATTTTACCCATCTTAAGGCATTATTTCAAACTGGGTCCTAGAGCCATCTAATCCATATCAAAATTCGTCAAGTTGAAGATCAGGACAATAGTGTCCGAACATCTCAAAATTGATTCAAAGGTTTTAACACTTTATCTTACTTGACGGTACTTATAAGTATCATTAAAATAACTTGTTATAAAATTCATTTAATACACGTATTAGTAGTAATACAGTTTAGAATGAGTTACAGATGCATTACTTGTTCCAAAAGCATTATTGGTTACACAAAACAAAAATATTTTTAAAAGGATGATTTCTTTTGCTTTTCCATCTTTTCAGCTTTCTTGGCGTTGGGGGAGGGGGGGGGATTTTTCAATTCGAAAATATTTCTATATTTCTATTGTAAGAACATGATATTTGTACATTTCCTAATTCTACAAAATACTAAGAAAAATATTTAAAAAAGAGATTTGAGTAGGGCTATAAATGTTGCACAAAATACCTATCAATTCAAATTTTATAAATCCTTCTAAATCCTTCGATACTCCCAAAATCCTTCTAAAATTTATTAAATGATTACGTAAATCTTCTAATTTAGTTTAAAAAATTCACGAAAAATGCTTTAGAAGATAAAATTTTCATGAATTCATAAAATTCATTTTCAGTACATAAAGGGTTAAGGAAGCAGACGCTAGCCTTGAAATCAAACCCAGAATGCCATGCCATCAGTTCCTGAGGAGATGAAACGAAAAATACACCAATCTTGAGGAGGTGAAAGGGAATATACACCAATCTTAAGCAGGTGAAAGGGTGAAGTACAGGTGAATCCAATGAATAGCATCCGAAACTTTCGAGGGAACTAGGACAAACTAAGCACAGCATATGTTGAGATTCATACAAGCTTAAAAAACTATAGTATATTATAGTAGTAAACTAAAACTATAAAGGGAGCACTAAAAACAAATACACTGGCCTCCAACAGTTAAGGTACAGGGACTGGATGCTCTCGATTGCACACGTTTTGTCGAATATCTACCAAAATTATTGGCGAATTGTTCTTGAACTTCTGGGATGTAAAGAACATGTTTAATTTCATATTTCTCGGTGAAGATTTAGTCAGGAGGACACTTAGGGGGCTAATAATAAATTTAATAATAAAATAATATTTGCGATCACCTATGTAACGGAAAATGTTGGGAATGGTTTGTCACTGTGTTAAATAATTATTTGGGTCCTGTTCAAAGTGTGAGTGCATTTGTGTAAGTATAGCACTCATATTCGTGAAGATGTTATTGTGTCTGTAAAATATTCAAAAGTTTTTAGTTTATAGTATACTGGGTTTTCAATCGAATATAACACAACTTTCCGAAAACCTGACAAAGAACTGTAGCAACAGTATACTGCAATTAAAACATGAATACATTGAATATTTGATTAGATATAGGCATTTGTATGAAATAATTTTTAACTGCGCATGCGTGGAAGTTCCTAAAATTTTTATTATATAATTTGGTAGTCAGCTATTTAGGGCAACTTATATAAAAGTCCAGTCAAATATCGCGAAAATTCACAAAGATAGGGTCGATATAGTGAGTTGCTTCCTAAAAATAGCTTTATTATAAGGGATTTTCCACAACCTTTCAATCAGCTCACTATATCTTTCTAAGTTTTCACAACATTTCACTGGACCTTTTACAGAAGTTGCCCCAAAATACTGACTACCAAATTAAGAAATAAAAAATTTGAAATCTTCCGCGCATGCGCAGTTAAAAATTATCTCATAAAAATGCCCATATCTCATCAAATATTCAATATATTCATGTTTTAATTGCAGTATACTGTTGCTAGTACTCTTTGGCAAGTTTTCGGAAAGTTGTGTTAAATTTGGCTGAAAACTCTGTGTGCTATAAGCAAAAAACTTTTGAATTTTTCACTGACACAATAAGATCTTCACGAATATGAGTGCTATGCTTACACAAATGCACACAAACGTTGAACAGGACCCAAATAGTCATTTAACGCAGTGACAAACCATTTCCAGCATTTTCTGTTACATAGGTGATCGCAAATGTTATTTTATTATTAAAATTATTATTAGCCCCCTAATTGTTATCCCGACTAAATCTTCACCAAGAAATATAAAATCAAACATGTTTTTTTCATTCCAGAAGTTCAAGAACTATTCGCCAATAATTTTTGTAGCTATTCGACTAAACGTGTGCAATCGAAAGCAACCAGTCCCTGTACCTTAACTTTTGGAGGCCAGTGTATGATTTTGATACATCCTAATATTTAATTTTTTTCAATTACTTTCGGATTACTTGGTATAACGTAACACACAGTTATTGAGTAAGTCAAATAATAATATAAAAATGGAATTCAGTTTTTCTGTCTGAAATATCTTACATACAGACACTATTCCTTTCTTTTAGTTGTGGTTTTACACTAGAACGGCCAACCCGGTCATTTTGACCGATACCAAATAAATATATTTCAATTTAAGCTAAAAATTTCTGATTAAAATAAGTTTAATTTGTATACCGCAGATAAATATGCTAAATAAATAATTTAAAAAGTTTTAAATAAAAATTCAGATATAACATATTTTTATAAAAATTGAGTTAAATTTCTGATCGTCATAGTGTTAAAGGATAATGCACATTAAAATTGTTACCGTTCTATATTTTAAAGTGTTAAAAAATTGAAAGCAAACTGTTCAGTCATTCGACCCTTTTATATATAACAGTTTCTTAACCGTAATTTTAATCGATCTTAACCAATGAGAACGCTTCATAATATAGTCAAGTAACCGTTTTTTTTAAAAAAACGGTTAAATGACTGGCCAGATTGCAGTAGATTTTTAAAAAGTGTGTTGTGCTTCACTGTACAGTGAAGCACCGTTTATTCATTTTCCAATTATGCTTTTTTCCATTTATTCACTTTTGAGCTTGGACTCCATGTTTATGTGATGTACTGATAAAATGTTCCGTGTATATGACAGAGTACGTTCTTAATTTTAGTCGTACATTTTTACCTACCAAAAATTTTGAGTTCCGATTTCAATTTTGTGTAAGAAATTTCGTTGTTTGCCTTATTTATATCTATCTCACCCACCCAGCTTTGCCGGGTCCCGTGATAATTACCTTAAATATACCTAAAATCTAAGTTGAATAATTTTATATATTAAACGAAAAACTTACTAAACGATCCTAATGAGTCCCACTGTTTTCAGTAGAGTACACACTCGATTTTGTTTTATTATTATTTTTAAATGAAAATCTATCAAAAGAAGCTTAGAGTTGGGGGAACAGCTTCCTTCGGCAGCATACGCTGGATGTGCTACGCACTATCCTGGCTGTTTTTATTTTCTCCTTTGAATCGAAAGGCTGGCGTAACCCGGGCCTTGCATGTACCTAAAATCAGTGTTGAATGAATGTATATATTTAAACGGAAATTTTTGCAAACAAACCTAATAATGGGTCCCCACTGCCTTCGGTAGCTAAAAGTGTTTCAACTCTTAAAAATTTGAAGCAAGCTCTCTAGCTATTCGACCGTTTTTATAAAAAAGGTTACTATACATAACCGTAATTAAACTATTCTGACCATATCACTGCCCATAATATAATCAGAATATGTTAAGTTACGTTAAGCAACCGTTTTCTATAAAATAGGTCAAATGATTGGACGGTTTGTTTCAAATTTTTAACAGTGTATCTACTTTTTGTTTCCACATCGGGTCATTAAATATTAAAGAAAAAGTTCTTATAGTTCGAACTATTTGAAATTTTTATAAGTTATAAATATAATATTATCAAAGCCTGTGAAAAATTTTAGTGCTAAAATATCGATATTTAGTTCTAAAAAGCAGTGTTTTTCTCCTAAACTTTTTGCACGGGCATAAAATGTTCGGATTTGTGGAAAAAAGTAATGCCTTTTTCGATGATTTTTTAATTAATATATTGGCTAATTATTAAAAAATGAAAAATTGGAGCCTGAGATCCATCAGAGCCTTCCTTTTACTATCCTCACCCAAATTTTTAGACTTCTACCTGCGTTACATTTCGCTAGCCATTGTCAACAGACACACAGGCAGAGCGAAACATTCTTTTATTACAAAGTGATTATTTCTATTATTTTAAAAAATCATTTCACTAGAAGAGGATATAAATGATGCTTGTGAAGAAGGTGAATGACATACAAAACTTAATTTTAACATACTGACTATCCTTATAATACACTGGCCTCCAAAAGTAAAGTTACAGGGACTGGATGCTTTCGATTGTATAAAATATGTTTGTCCAATATCTACCAACATTATTGGCGAATTGTTCTTGAACTTCTGGGATGTAAAGAACATGTTTGATTTCATATTTCTCGGTGAAGATTTATCGGGGTACAATTAGGGGGCTAATAATAAATTTAGTAATAAAATAATACTTGCAATCACCTATGTAACAGAAAAGGCTGGAAATGGTTTGTCACAGTGGTAAATGACTATTTGGTTCCTGTTCAACGTTTGCATGCATTTGTGTAAGCCTAGCACTCATATTCGTGACGATGTTAACGTTTTTGTGGAAAATTCAAAAGTTTTTTGTTTATAGCATGCAGAGTTTTCAACCAAATTTAACACAACTTTCCAAAAACCTGACAAAGAACAGTAGAAACAGTATACTGCAATTAAAACATGAATATATTGAATATTTGATATGGGCACTTGTATAAAATAATTTTTAACAGCGCATGCGTATAAGATTTCAAAAATTTTATTTCATAATTTGATAGCCAGCTATTCTGGGTAACTTCTGTAAAAAGTCCAATCAAATATTGTGAAAACTTAGAAAGATATAGTGAGTTGATTGAAATGTTGTGGAAAAACCATTATAATAAAGCTATTTTTAGAAAGCAACTCACTATATCACCCCTATCTTTGTGAAATTTCTCGATATTTGACTGGACATTTTAGATAGGTTGCCCTAAATAGCTGACTACCAAATTATGAAATAAAAATTTTGAAATCTTCCACGCATGCGCAGTTAAAAAGTATTTCATACAAGTACCCATATCTCATCAAATACTCAATATATTCATGTTTTTATTGAAGTTTACTGTTGCTACTGTTCTTTGTTAGGTTTTCGGAAAGTTGTGTTAAATTTGGTTGAAAACTCTGTATGCTATAAACAAAAAACTTTTGAATTTTTCACAAAAACGTTAACATCTTTACGAATAAGAGTGATATGCTTACACAAATGCACACAAACGTTGAACAGGACCCTAATAGTCATTTAATGCTGTGACAAACCATTTCCAGCCTTTTATGTTGCATAGCTGATCAAAAATATTATTTTATTATTAAATTTATTATTAACCCCCTAATTGTCGGCTCGACTAAATCTTCATCGAGAAATATGAAATCAAACATGTCCTTTGAATCCCAGATGTTCAAGAACAATTCGTCAATAATGTTGGTAGATATTCGACAAACCGTGTGCAATCGAAAGCATCTAGTCCTTGTACGTTAACTTTTGGAGGCCAGTGTATTATATGTGCGAAAGTGAGTGTGAAAGTTTGAATGAAGTCAACGCTTAAAGAGATGAATTAACGCTTTTATATCTTTACATATTGATGGATTATTACCTGTATCTTTGCATATAGTATATCGATTATTAACAGGAACAGATTATAGGCTATGTTTTAATTATTTTATTCAAAAAGTTTTCTTAATAATTCAAAATTTCATTATTTTTCATGCAGAATCAATTGACATTTTTGACAAAATTTAACCATCTTTCTTTCTTGCTGCCAAAAGAAAAAAAAAATTAAAACCCTGAATAATAATTTCTTCTCAATAATTATTTTTCAATTAAAAGATTTTCACGGAAAAAAGGAAAATGAAATAAAAAAAAAAATAATAAAAAAATGAATATGACGTAACATTAGAAATAAAAGGAAATATTTCAAATATTTCTTAATAATATAAGGTGCATTAATATGATGACAATAATAAGTACGGAAAGCAGGCGACTATGGCATCATATATGGAAAATAAAACGGATATCCTTTGATGTTGAAATGAAATGGTCTGGAGCTATGGTATCAATTCTTATTATTTAAAGAAAATTATTATCAATGCTTGACGTTTTATCGTCTGCGCGCGGTTAACATAGAGATTTAATTTTTAATTTAAAATTGAAATAAGTTAAACAAACAGGTTAAAAAGAAATGTTTAGAAAAATTTAATTCGAATAGCTGATTTTTTTTTTTTTTTTTTTTTTTTTTTTTTTTTTTTTTTTTTTTTTTGACGAGTTGTTCTTAAAGCCGTTTATTTCAGAAACTATGAATAAAAATTATTTTATTTTTTCTTAAAAGTTGCATTTTAGTTCATAAATCTTAAAGGTTTAATATGATTGCATCAAAGTAACATCATTTCTCTCTGCCAATATCGAAATCAAGTCTCGGGAGCTTGAAAAATATTAGAGACACGTTTGAAAATCGTGGTTTGGGAACAAGATTTTAATTCCACATTTCTTTTAGTTTCAAAAGAGTAAAAATATGTTGGCATTTTTAATAATAGCTTTTAAATCTTTTTCTTTATATAGAATGATCTACAGTCTTATAGGATGCAACGCATACATATACAAATCTCACACCAAATACCACCTAAACACCGTTGTAGTAAAATTATTCCAGCGTTGTTTTTTCGTTTTATGAAGAGAGATTTATCGATTTCCACGATTTTACTCGTCCCAACTTATTTAATTGGTTACACTTTAATTTCCGAGATTGTTTATTTTATTTGGCACTAAATTTCACCTTTTTATGACTGAGTTATGTCATTACACTTATACATAAGAAATACCGTATTGTCTCCTATAAAATGTGATAAAGAGATGTTTAATTATATATGTTTTTAATTATGGGGTGTGAAATGTTTCTCTCAATTAATCCATTTATATTTCTTTTTATGTTACTTGAACGGCGCCACAGATAACAGCTAGTGTAAGTAATATTAAACATACAAATTTTTACTTAAAAAATCGTTATTACACTGGTTTTAAAAATTATTTTTAAATTCATCAAATGCATGTCTTAAACTTATAAGAAAAAGGTACCGCACATAATTTAATAATGCATTATTGGAGTTTTATTATTATGTGCAGGCTTTAATTAAGCATTAGTGAATCGAAGTGTTCATTTTTTTGTTTTTTCAGTTAATTGTTTCTTCCTAGACAACCACTTAAGATGCTAATGCATGCACTAAATGTAGTTAATATTTTTTATGACTGAGTAAGTTATTACGCTCAAAAGCTGTATGTAATTTTTTGTGAAGGCCGAAACAAAATTATTAAGCATGTTGTTTCTTTCTTTTTTTTTATCAGTATATTTCTTACACTTTCCATTTCGCTAATAATTATATTTAATTAATTTCTTAAGGTTGCTAGGCAGCATAATTTATTTAATGCTACAAGAGATTCTATTCTGATTATTATACTAAAATTTTTCGATTTGCACAATAAAACCACTGCTAATTATTTCAACGGTTTTACGATGACTTGTTAGGACCTCCAGCACGAAAGCTCAAAGTTCATTGGGTAATATTTGAAGCAATAGAATTAACATTACGACAAATTAAATAAGCGAAAGTTATTCGTTTGTCACTTTCTTAGAATAAATGAAATTGAACATTATTCTTGTCGCATTAATGTTATTTGTCTAAGGTACAGTGATGAGTAATCATCAATATCTTTTGGATACTTCAGCTGAGTGATAAAGTGTCCAAGCCGGGATTTTGAAACCAGAATCTTGGCTTAAGTTACCAACGCTCTAACAACTAGGATTTCCTGGACAAATACGGCGGACACAATCCACTCAGACAACGTTTATCTGGAGTTCCGTTACCTGTTTTATTCTGTTCTAGTTCACTCTGTTTAACATAACAGACCAGATGTCATTTGAGAGCTTCAGCCTGGGTCCTGGGTTCGAAATTACGGCTTGGATATTTTTACTCTAAGTTGAAAAATTAAACTCGTATGATTTTATTTACCAATCGTATGCTTGTGTTAAAATACTGAAATTTAAGATATTTAGCCCAATTAACATAAACAAGTTGGAAATTGCACGTCAAACGTGGCAAATGAGGTGCGTTCGTACTATAACTAGTTTAACATATATTTTTTGCACCGCATATTGTACTGAATATATATATTTTAGTGCACTTCATAAGAGCATAGCAATTTCATTCTGTTAGAAAGGCTGTAACATCATTAAAAGGCACTTGAAATAATTTTTTCCCATTGGCCGTAATGTAATGAAAAACTTTTGACGGTCCCTGTAATTAAACTACGCATCCGATTTTCATAAAATTTGAAGTGACTCGATAAAATTGTGCAACAATTGTATATTTAAAATTTCAGATCATTCGGTTGGGTAGTTTTTGCTCTGTTAAATGCGGACGGACGGACGGACAGACAGACAGACGGACGGACCGAACGACGACTATAGGTGCTACGTAATTATATAATTACGAACGCACCTAAAAATGGAACTTAGTTTTTTCGTATGTATAAATGAAAGGGATAAATATCTTTTAAAATAGTATTAAAAGTACCAGCAATTTTTTAAAGAGATAAATACCAAGTTTTTCATGTGGAAAGTTCGTACAGAGAAGCATTTAAGGCATCCCAATAAGTTTAAATAACCAATGTTAAGCAACTATCACAGAATTTTTATTGAGTTTTATTTGAAAGATTCTACAATTAGCTATTGAAAACTACTTTTGTTTTCTTCTTACAATCATTGGAAGAACCGATATGGCTGTTTTTGTTTCAGCCTTCAAACCGGAAGTGTGCATTTATGTAACCGGAAACGTTTATTTAAATACCATAATTAAAGGAAATATCTTCTAACATTAAGATTACGGAAGATGCAGCAAATAAACCGGAAGATTTTTATAAACTTGGAACGATTATGCCTGATACGGATTCAGAAATAAACTCTTATGCGTTGAATGAATGTGTTTTCCGGAAAAACATGCGAACGAAAAACGCGTTATCTCCAAAAATTATGGTTATATTTATATAAGAATGATCGTGTACACTTCATGTATTGTTGTGAGTGTAATGAGCTATCGGTTATCTGATAATTTCTGGAAATTTGTCAGCTATTTTTATAATTAACAAGCAGAATATAAATAAAAAAATTCAGAGTTATAATTTGAATGACTGTCTCTCTGGAAGTTTTTAACACTTTCCAGCATTGGTGAAAATAAAGGGTTTATTACTTCGGTTTGTCTGGCCGCCGCGCCGTCTGTTTGTCCATGCTATATCTCGCGTTTATTTAAATTATACTCGGATTGCCATGTAATTGATATATGCTATTGAGGTTTACCATGGCATGTTCGGAATTGAAAATATAAAGTGTAGCATTTATAGTTCGTTTACAGGGATATTCAAAAGAATTCCAATCCATTTTGCTTTATGAAGAAAAATCGTTTGCAATGTATTTTAATGGTGTTACACTATTTCAAACATATTAAAAGTGATATACAGAACTAAGGTCCACTGCAAGATGTATACTGAAGAATATGGCGTTTGTAGCATTTATAGGGGTCTTATATAGTCTTTCATTTATAGGGGTACACAAAAAACTCGGTTGTTCTACCGTCTATGAGTAAAATTTCTACAAGTGCACTTTTAGTTGTGAGAGGCGCACTTCACAGTGAGCTGTGAATTGCGCCTCTCTGGTTCTCTCCCCTTTTAATCAACATTTTTAAATTTTTAATTTAATTTTTTTTTATTTCCGCACTGATGATGAAGCTTCAGAGGCTTTGAAACAGTTGTATGCCGTTTCTATATACATTTATTTATGTTATGTAACGTTGCTTATTCTTTCTTAATTAGGCTTAATAACTGACAGATAAATATTAAGAATATGAAGATCGTGACATTTATCTGAAGCAATTAGTCCAGTAGTCATTATCTAGAAAAGGCAATTCAATCTGACATTTATTGTATCTAAAATGTGCATAAAATAGCACAAAAAATCTTAAATTTGCATAAACTTAAATACGAGAATTATTTCTCAAAAACTGGACCATGTAGAGGAGAACGAAAATCATACTAGGAATCAGCACAAAAACTGATCTAGAATCAACTAATTTCAGTTCTGTGACAGAACCATTGTTGTCCAGTGTTATCTACAATCATGTGATTAACTCAATTTTTTTCATTTTGTCTCCAACCACCTTTATCATCTAAGGTCTTCATTTATTCGACTTGAAAAATATTACCAGAATTTATGAAAGTTAAAAATAAGATTGGATATCGTACATCTAAGCTGGAGAATACTTATGTACAAATTGCACATAGCCCTGCAACTTCATGATGAAATAAAAGCATTATTACTAATATCGTATCTTTCATCTTTCTTCTCTTTTTGTATCTTGTTTAAATATACTCTATATTGCCCGTGTTTTATTATTAGCCTCCGGTACGGTATGATATTTCTTTCTCCCAGCTTATTTTGTGTCCAAAAAATAACGTTACCTTACAGAAGCTAGCCATAAAACAAAGCATTACGATTAAATAGGGGAGAGTAGCCATATTTGGACCGTCGCTTTAATTGGACCGTTGCCATTCTGCCATTAATTACAGGAAGAGACTCCATCTACCGCTGACATCCTACTCATCAGAATGACGTCACTCATGATTAGAAGAAGCAGCTGCCTAGCACGTGCTGTTTTCAGACAATTAAAAAAAACCTAAAGTGAGCTGTTTTGATCTATTTTTTTCCTTCTAAACGTAAGAGAATATTTTAAAACTAAGGTAAGTTGTTATGTTTTCATGTACATATATGAATTCATCTGTTTATTGCGCATATTTTTCTTGCGGATTTGTTTGATTTCGTTTTTTTTCTTAGTCTTGAAATTAACTGTTTTAAAAAATGACGCAGTTGCCGTAATTGGGACAATTTAAGTTGCTTAAATTGGACCAGATATGCGATCATAAATTTGAAAAGCAAGTAATGAATTTCTGTACGCTTTGTACGCTATTTTTTATATTTTATAATGGATTACTATCTCCATGCAAGTTTTTTTTTGTTTATCTGGATTAATTTTATTATACTGTTTAGGCCTATATAAACATAAAAATATTTTTACATGTCTATGCAATAAATTTTGTTCGCAATGTCTTTTATATTGTATGTAATTGTATTTATTTTCTTTGAATTCTGTATTCCTATGGCATATTTGATTTACAGAGTTGAATTCAAACATTTTCCTCCTGCAGGATATTTGTGATGGAAGACTTTTTTACAGTTCTGGATGGTGGAATTATACTTTTTTGCCATTAAAACGCATAAAATCTCAAACCTTGATGAAAATGTTGAAAAAGACATAGACAAACTGTCTGGAAGAAAAACACACGTGACAGCAAAAGCTGTTAAAGATATAGGAAACAAAAAGCAGACAGTAAGTTGTGAAGAAATTGACCTGCAACAAGGCTGCAGCTACAAATCCTCCCCAAAAGCACAAAAATTGTTAAAAATGTCATTTCCCTTTCTAAATTCAGTTAAATCAAAGTACAGAGGGAGCAATAGTTGTGTTAACATCATCGCCATATAAACTAAACCCTGAAATGAAAAAAAAAAAAAAAAAAAAAAAAGACAAAAAGGAAGCTTTCCCAGCACAAAAGCAATTGGAACATCGAGTTTTAAAAAATAGGCGTAATGCAATTAGCAAGAAAATGATGGAAGAGAAGAACTACAAACATAGTATAAAGAAAACTTCTGTTGCAAAAAAAAAAAAAAAAAAAAAAAAAAAAAAAAAAAAAAAAAAAAATTAAATAAAGGCTGATGATTCAGAATCTAAAAAGAAAATCTAGACAGTGATGATTAGTTTTGCCTAATTTTTAAGAAAAATAAAATAGCAGAAATGATTCAGTGTTCAGATTGCCATATACGGTTCCATGTTGTGTGCGCTGGAAAACAAAAACAAAATTCATGTATAAGCTTTGCATCACTCCTTACATGATATTGAAGTAACTGACAATTAGTTCCATAATTTGTATTCTTAATTACTGATAACTTTGATTTATATTTTGAATACATTTTGATTTAAAACAATTACTCTTATTTTCAGATATTTGATTTTATTTTATTTCATTGCTGTTATTTTGTTTGATTGTTTCATTAATCGCAAACTTTGCTTTTAATAAAATTAGTTATATTCCCTAGTCATCAAAACAAATTGATATTATTTGGCCCAATTTAGGAGACTGGGGGTCCAACTTAGGCGACCAGTTGCTGAATTTGGACCATTTTGACAAATTTTTCAAATTAAAATAAAATTTAAGATTTTCAAAAGGAAATTGATCTAAATATTTATTTAGTTAGTAGATGAATAGATTGACCTTGTGTAATGATCTTTTGCAGATATTCCAAAAATTAAGTAAATTACACCTGAAAATAAGTGAAGTGGTCCAAATTCGGCTACTCTCCCCAACTCTCATCATTTTTTTAAACTTCTAAGCATCGCACATTTTCGATTTTTATGCCGTCGTATTGGAAAAAAAAGTTCTTTTAAATGCATTTTGTTTGAAAACTGTATCTCCATTTATTTTTGAAATATTAATTTTTTTTTGTAGTTTTTGGAGCCATTTGCTTAATATTGGCAACGGAAGTACTCCATTTCTGTAGAAAGTAAAGGAAAAATAGTTTTAAAATTTTAATTATATATTTTTGTTGCCATTTTCTCGTAACAACAGAAAGAAAATACGTACTATTTTGAAAAAAATATAAACGAATGATTTCTGTTAAAACAATGGAGCTATTATATACTATATTTAATTGTGTCTATGAATCATTAGATAATCGTTTTTTTTTCGATTTTCTTGAATGACGGAATCTTTTTGCTGCATTTGTGCATTATTTCGCGATAATGTTGTGCTATGCATGCTTTACTGTAGATGTTTAAGAGTAGATAGTAAATGTGGAATTTTTAAGCGTATGCGAATGACGTCATTTTACATAAAATAAAACGTGTGCTTTAAGTCTTAAAATTGAAATATGTTTTGTACTGCAGTAGTGTCGCGCTTAACCGAGTTATTTTCTTCTGATGGACTGGTGGCTTCTATTATTGAGAAACAGCCATTATAAATGAAGTGTTAGGTGAAGATGAAAGGGCAGCCGTAAAAAAAAAAATAAAAATATGGCCATTTTTTCCCCCCATTCTGACCAGAAAATCAGGGTTCTAACTTTTTACGGCTTCTCTTTCATCTTCACCTAATACTTCATTTATAATGGCTGTTTCATAATAATAGAAGCTATCAGTCATAGAAGAAAATGAAGTAATGGAAATGCCGGGGGCGATACTAAATTCTGAAAAAGCAGAATTCCTGTTCTCTAGTTTTTTAGATAATTTAGGAAAATAGAGATGCTTATGTTTTCCGGTCCTTACAAATGGTTGCACGGGAGCTATCTGTTTTTAGGTAGCTCTGATCTCTTTCGCGAATTTCAAATCAGTGGCATCCAACTTATCAATTTTATATACTGCATATAATAAAACAAAAGAATCATTTGAGTTCAGATTTTGCCTTCCGCATGTATCCCCTTAGATCACAACATGCACAATTTCCCATGGACAAGGTTGTCACAAGAGACTTTTTTTAATATTTTGATATCACTATTTCCAAACTTTAATCTTCCTGTTAGATATTTAGTATAAATTGCGTATTCTTGGATATAGCAAGTGTTCACTGACGGAAAGAGATTTGCTGGGATATAGCATTTTTCGAGTTTCCAAATATTTGCATTTTTAATTGACTTAAAAAAAAAGCAGGAGGTTCTCAATTCGACGCTTATGTTTTTTCACCGATTGTTCACTGATTACTCCGAAACTATGTCACTGATTCATGTGATTCTTTTTAATTGATAGAGGATACTATGGAATGGGTCCCATTTAAATTTCATCAAAATTGGTTCAGTACTTTTTTAGAAATTCATCTAAAAATAAACATCTTTAAAATATATCATTTTCAACGATTTTCATCAAGTGACGTAGCGCTATGTGTTTGGCGGGAAAGTCGCTATCCGGCGATTTTTGTTCCTCTATATACGGTTTCTCTCTAGGATTGTTGAAACTTCATCATAAAATATTTATGATAAATTTTATTTTGTTGTTTATTCAGTTTTATTAGTTTGCTTTATCATAATAAAACGTAATACTGAATTTTAATCATACCTATTTGCAATTGATAAAGATTATTTTAAATCCAAAATATTATCATCCGATGATCAAAAATAGAAACTATTGATTTCTTTTAGCTAACTTGTTAACGATTTTTTTTTTTTTTTTTTTTTAATAGAAATTGGCATCAAAACTCTTCTTATCCATAGTTTGGCAACAAAAGTGTTCTTATCCGAAACTTTTTCCAATTCATTAATTTAGTTAATCAAGGTCGATTTTTTATTTTAACAGAGTAGTATCACAGAGCAACTAGTTTTAAGTATAAAAAATTGGAGATGTCCGATGCACGGGGTCGCAATTAGAGGTTCTTCACGATTTCCCAAAATTTGATTTTTTGGATAAGGCAAGTTTTGAAACTCACGCCCTCATATATACATATATATATCACTTTTTTATGGACACAATAACTTCCATAATTATGCACAAATCTCTTCCAAACTGATACATGAAATCAAGGGTAGTAAAATCTCGGTCAAGTTTGTTAATAGGCAAAATCGGGCCATGGGGGATGGAAATAGGGGGGGGGGGAATTGTGAAAACCAAAAAAACCCCCATAACTTCTTAATTATAATACATATAGAATCAGTTTAAAGTTATTAGTACTTCTAAAAAGAGGGCCAAAAATTTATGTATCATACATTTTTGATAAAATAAAAAGTGGGCTCAAAGGGCGAAAAAATTCATAACTTCGTCAATTCTCAAGATATAAAATCCAATTAAATTTATTATAAATCTTCTTAATATTATCTACAACTTTTATACTGACAAGTTTTTGATATGACCAATCCATACAGCAAAAAAAAAAAAGCATTAAAAACGAAAACAAAAAGGAGGTGTTGAAGAAGGAAAAAACCCATAACTTCGTCAATACCAAAGATATAAAATCCGCAGGAATTTATTATATATCTTCTTATTATTATCTACAACTTTTATATTGACAAGTTTTTGATAGGCCCAATTCTTACAGCAAAAACAAATTAAAAATACATAGATGTTAAAGAAAAAATACCGTGCTACTCAAATCCAAACTGCTTATCTTATGACTCATTTTTAAATTCATTTTTGCTTTCAAACGCATCCAAGTGTTAGGTTCTGTTATTCAGAAAGTATATAATGTGCCGTAAAGGTCGATTTTTCGATAGAGGCAGAATATATTTCAAAAAATTATGTCAAAGTGGGCATATTGAACCGAATTTATCGAAGCGATTGTGTTGGAAACTAAAAATATTGTCCTACTGAGAAAATAATTGTCTATAAATCGAGTTCTAATTAATTTAACGAAAAATAAAAACATAGGTCGCTTATAAATCTCTTAAAAAGTCACGTCGACAAGTTTCATGTTTTTCCTTTTAAAAATGAATCTGAAAATGTGTCTGAAATCTACCTGCTAAAATGAAATCTACCTGCGCCTATAGGCCGAGCCGGCAGTGATTTTTTTGTTTTCACGTTAATATTGGACTTGAAATGCTTATGATCTTCACTCTTATCTTTGATCGCTATTCCAGTTTTAACAAATCTGAGATTTGCAAAATTTGTACATAAAACATTTGTGCTTTAAGCGTCCATCTAAGCAAAACTTAGGAAATAATATGATTTAGAGTTTAATATTCGAAAACAATTGGAATATTCGATGTGAAGAAAATCTTCCTACATCTCCATAACTTTTAAATCAAATAAATATTCAAAATGAACTCGCCAATAATTAAATAATATAAATATTGCTTGTTTTAGTTCTCTGACAGAGTTAAAGTTGAATTGATTAAAAAGTAGTGAAGACAAAAATAAGTTTCATCCTTTTATTTTTAACACTCTTAAGAATTCAATTAAAAAGTCAACTAATTCCACTAAAAGAACTTAAATTATTCTTACTTTTCTAATTTTACTTTTTCTAATTTCGTAAAACAAAATAATATAAAAATATAAAAAATCCCTAAGGCTATCTTGTAGTGTGCAATTAAAGCAATGAATTTATATATATATAAGCAATTATATGTCTTCATTTCGCGACTTGAGTAATGAATAGAAGTAACCAAAAAAGACTCGGGAAACAAAAACTACTTTTTTAAACGTTAAATTAATATATTAAGATTTTGTTATGTAACATAAATATATTTAAATAGGTTGGACGTTATGTATGCTTTTATAAATAACGAACCGGAGAATTATATATCTATTAGAAATATGTCCATTCATGATTTTTCTATTTCTACGTGATATTTCAAAATGTATTCTTTTCCAACTGATTTTATGGTGCTTTATTTTCTCTTCAGAGTGTTACTATCGCCGTCAACTTACACTTTTTTGTTATCACTATTTATAAAAAGAAAAATATGCTTTATTTAATCATAGATTGTCTATGTTTAAATAAGAAAAATTTTACTTTTGAAAAATAGTGGTTTCAAAAAAGGGAAAATGTTGGCAGCTATGGTAATACTCTGTATAACATGTAAAAAAAGTATAATGTTGCTTCAGGAATGCATGATGGAGTTTTGAATTTTTTCAAGACTTCTAAAAATTGAGATTATAAATATTTTAAATTCCGTGATTTCATCATGGGATATAAAATGTATCTTATGAATAACAACTTGTTGTAAATGATCCCGCCAAGCCACAAATCGAAAACATCAGTCATAAAAAAAGCGATATCACATAAAAAGAAGCGATAGAGATCTGCGTACTCCGAGTGCCGTGTAAAAATCTATCATTACTCATAATGTTCCTAAGGGACTCGGAGTACAGTATGTGAAAACTGCTTGGCGATCTGCAGGCTTTTATAAAGTTTGTGTTTTCTGCACTTACATATGACTACATATTCAACAAGTTTTTTCTTGTATTACTGCTCCTATGCAACTGTAAAAAATTGCAGCTTTTGTGTTTGCATGTCCATTCTTATATCATCATGTAGGATCGATTTGTTTATTTTATTTACCAGTTTTTTAACGAGTAATACCACTTTTACGAGGAGGATTTTTTAAATAAACATGTAAAATTTTCAGTTTTCAAAATAATTAAAAAAATAATGCAAATTAATAACAAGGCACCTAATAATAGACGTTAACAAAACTGAGATATATTTTAGTAAAGCCTGCGTAAACGGAATTGCACATGACTCGGAAAAAATCTGTTCTAGTTAGGCTTCTGTTTTAATAGTATTATACAGGGTGTCCACGTATAACCTGACCGACCTTTATTTTCGCAACCGTTGGTCCTACATGCATACTTCCAATTACAAAAATGGTTTAAATAAGGTAAAGAATTATTTTTAAAGTGATTTGAGTAATGGAAAACATTTCTTAAAAAATTATGAAATTAAAAGTTTTTGTACGGTCCGCCGGTCTTATAAATTATATTTAGTAAAATTTTCCTGTTACATCGCCAAGTAAGACAAAAAAAAAAGTCCTGTTATTCTACGATTAAAATTGACCGAGTAATAACTGTTTAAAGTATATTTTTTGATTCAAATTAGGGGCCATTCGCAATTTTAGTAGAAATGTCATTTCGTCAGATATATTAAAAAAATGGTTGAGAGTAAAATTAACATTGCAATATAAATTTGAAATTTTTAATCAGTCTGATATATTAATGGAAAATATACAATTTGTAATAAACATATAAGAAAAAAAAAACAGAATTTTTGTTAAATAAAATGATGAAAATTAACAGTTTTAGCTTTTGATAAATGATTCTTATGTATTCTGAACCGCTGAATTCGAAATTTACCTTCATTTTTTACCATCACGTAAAGATTTTTTGAAAATCGTAAATTTTAAAGTTAAAAAAAAAAGCGAAAATTTGATACTATAAAATAGATGTCATTGTTATGTTTTTGACTATTGATAATTTATTTTTATGTATTTTTTACCGCTGAATCCGTAAATGACCTTCATTTTTAACCATCACGTCAGGAATTTTCACAAATTGTAAATTTCAAAGTTAAAAAATTTAAAGTTAAAATTGAACCTCCTCCCCCACCTCATTGGATCCCTTAGCCGTTTAGCTGTAAGAATCCCAGTATAAGCCAAAAAATTGAATAAATTATTGCATTAAATAAAATAAAATTAAATATGAAAAGTTTTATATCTGTTTTATAGCATCAGATTTTCACTATATTTTAACTTTGACATTTACGATTTGCAAAAAAACAAAACGTGATGGTTAAAAATGAAGGTCATTTTCAGATTCAGTGCTGTAAAGTGCATAAAAAATCAATAAACGTTAAAAAATACAATCATCTCCTCTATTTTATAGTATACGATTTTTCTTATTTTTTAACTTTGACAATTTATGATTTGCGAAAAATCCTGACATGATGGTTAAAAATTAAGGAAAGTTTCGGATTCAGTGCTAAAAATACATAAAAGTTAAATAACACAACCATCGCGGTCTTGCGTTATCTAATCTAAAACTTTTTCTTAAACTTGTTGGAGGTAATCTATCCGAAATTTTTTGTGTTATCCTGCAAAATAGATACAAATGGTAACCACCGGAAATCTTAATATTAAATTGTCATCGGATTTATGCCAGTATGTAAAATTTAATCTCGATCAGATATTTGAAAGTGAGTTAAAGTTCGATTACAAATTTTGAGCTGGAAAAACATACATACGATCGTTTAAGTTAAATAAAATCTAATAAAAATAACATAATTTTTGTTAAGTGAAATCAACGAAAGTAACACTATCATATCCCTACAAAATATAACATATGTTAAAATACAATCATTTTAGTCAATCTGAAATTTAATAAAAGTTAACCCAATCGTAATGCTTGTACGATTTTTTTCCAAAGCGCAGATACACATGAAATAAGTTCTTAGAAATCTATAAGCACTTGGTATATGACCCCTCAAAGCATGGCGGAACTCATCTGTGTTCAGATGTAGTAAAGTGGTATAAGTCATGCATTTTTAAAGTTTTGTAACTCGGTCGATTTTACTGATATATGAACCGGACATTTTTTGTCTTACTTGTCAGTGTAATAGGAAAATTTTACTAAATACAACTTATAGGACCGGGGTATCGTATGAAAATTTAAATTTCGTAATTTATTTAAGAAATGCTTTTCTTGACCCAGATCGCTTTAAAAATAATTCTTTACCTTATTTAAACCATTTTTGTAATTGGAAGTATGCATCTAGGATCAACGGTTGCGAAAATAAAGGTCGGTCAGGTTATACGTAGACGTACTGTATAATATTCCTTACGTTGGAAATGTGAAATTTTTTGTTTAAAAAAAAAATTAAGTCATAAACGGGATCCATTTTACCAGCTTTCCCTTTAATTTTAAAACAGTGTATTAAACGCATTTATGTAATTAAAAATTGCGTTAAAAATATTGAAATGTATAATTGTATTGTAATAGTAGATGATTACCACACTTACATACCATTTCTTGTTTGTCTTATTACTCTTTATGATTTATTACAGATCTTTCTCTTACAAAAATTGAAAAAAGTGTTACAACGAGAATTTAAAATAGATTTTTTCGATTTTCACAAATTTTCAAAATTGATATACTGCATATATTATATACGCCTGCAGGTCGTCAAGCAGTTTTCACATACTGTACCTAACTCCGATTCCTCCGGAAAAATTATGAGTAGTGTTACATTTTCACTACTCATACATTCGGAGATTACACATCTATATCGCTTGTTTTTATGGTATATCACTTCTTTTTATGCGACTGCCAAGAAGGGTTACGTGTTTCACGCGTATCTGGGTATGTGGATTTCTTTATACTCTCGAAACATCCCAATGGCTGGATGGATTTTAATGAATGATGTATCTGTCGATTCGTCTTAACCATCCTATGCTTATAGGCTAAGTTTTGTTTTTATAAATTCAAAATGACGGTACAGACGAAGAAAAAATTTACGCACCCTATTGAGTGGCATGTCACTGGATAGGTCTTTCAAAATGAAGGTGATGTTTCATTGACTATTTTACAGTTAGAAGCTCCGTTTAAATATTACACAACCTGGAAGTTTTGTAGGTAGGATCTCTAGCTTTACTGCAACTCTAACCTTCGTGGACATTTATAGGCTTCGTCAAAAGAGTATTTATAGATAGGAATTAACAATTAAACACAACTTAAAAGTCATCAATACAAGTAAATGAAAAAAATAGGTAAGTAATATAAAAAATAGTTTCACATTGATGAGAAATAATTAATTAGTTCGCTTTTTACGCAGTCGGGTTTTTTGATTTTTTTAATTTAATTTTATTATGACTGATGTGTTTTGTGGCTTTTCGGGATCATTTAAAACGAGTCATTTTTCATGAGATATCACTCTTTTTTGTAAGGTATTTTATTTGCATTTCACATATTCCATTTTAATTCAGAAAGTGAAACATTATTTAGTAAACCTCCTCATTTTTCATCCAAGTTTTATAATTTTTTAATTCTGATTGCGGGGTTTTGTATACAATGTTGTTTGTCATATTTTCTGAAAAGATCATTTTTTAATATTAAGAACTCTGCAAATTATAAGCAAAAAACTCAGATAAATTTGGGACTGTTTTCATAAAAACCTTAATTTCTCTACTAGTATACATGCTATCTTCATAAAAATGAACACAGTTTATTATAATAAGCGTCATAATCACGTTCTGCAGTTTGAACGCTTTCGCTACATCAGTTTTCACAGGGTTATCCAAAAGATATTCGTTGTTTTTCAATTTTTTGACGGTCCCCTATGGGATTTCGGGAAAAAATCTTCGCGGAAATATATGGCCTATACTATTCTGTTTACGCACCTGGAGTTTCAGGATAATTCCTCATGTATGTTTCTAGCTATTTCACAAAACGTCTAAAATTGCGAGTGACCAGTTATCATTGGCCATATAGTGTACTGCTGCATAAACTTTTTGCCACCACAAAAAATTTAAAAGTAACATCCAAATTATTTAATAGCTAAGTTTCTGTCAGTTAATTAGGAAAATTTTTCTGGATAAAAATACTGGTAACACTGGTGGCCCGCGGTATAAATTTTTCCATTGTGTAATATGTCTAATAAATCACAATATTGGACTATTCTAAAATAATTCAAACCCATTTCATCGATTATTACACATCTCAAAATAATACATTTATTTTTTTAGAAATGATAAATTATGACGAACAAAATAGCAATATTTTTTGCTGTTGTTCTATAAGGTATAGGGAGATTCATTAATTAACTCAGCAAGGATTTTATCCTAATAACTTTTGAAACAATGGCTTTACATTAACAAAATTCGTATCAATTTATACAAAATATGTAAATATTTAAAAACAGACTGAACAATGAGCATTCGTTTTATTAGCTGGCGTGTTTGACGTAATTTTTAAATAAAATTAGTTTTTTTTTCTCTCTTCGACAAACGCGGCAGAAACGCTGATTAACTGATAAAGCTTCTTTTTAACACTTTCCAAAAAAGTTGAAAAGTGTTTATGACTTCGGTTTGTCTGTCCGTCTGTCCGCGCTCTAACTCTCGTAAATATACTCGGATCGTTCTGAAAATTTTGGAGGTTAGTGACCTCTACCATAGCACGATCCCTATTGCAAATGAAGTTTGTAGCATGCTTAGTTCATTTACAGGGACAGTTAAAATTTTTCCGTTACATTATGACCATTGGGAAAAAATCGTTTGAAAAGATTTTTAATGGTGTTACACTCTTTCAAACATAGTAAAATTAATATTCATTTATGAAGCCCACTAAAATATGCATTCTGTTGAATATGCGGTGCAAATAATAGTCATTGTTCATTTATAGGGCCACACAAAAGAATTCCGTTCATAATGGTATAGGGGAAATTGTTTGCGGTGTATTTGAAAAGATTTCAGATACTATATTGTATCCGAATTACTGTATATTAGTAATGATTGCTCGAAATGCATTTTTAATTATGATATGCGCTTTTTTAGGGTTTCGTTCATCGGACGAAACCCTATTCGTCTCGCTCATCTGTCTGTCTGTCTGTTTGTCCGTCTGTCACAGAGCCCGTTCTCAGAAACTATACATGTTGAAGACTTGAAATTTTGCATACTTATAGCTAAACACCACACATCATACGACAAATAATAAAATTTTGAAAAAGTCGTACATTTAACCCTTTGGGCTCCCAGATGTGTATTTTAAACAATTCTTTCTAAGTGAGCCCCTAATTAGGTTGGAGGCGTGAAATTTTACATACTTATAGCTGAACACCTCACATCAAACGACAAATCATAAAATTCTGAAAAAGTCGTACATTTAACCTTTTGAGCTCCCACATGTGTATTTTAAACAATTATTTCTAAGTGAGCCCTAATTAGGTTGGAGGCGTGAAATTTTGCATACTTATAGCTGAACACCTCACATCAAATCACAAACCATGAAAGTTTCGAAAAGTCGTACATTTAACCCTTTGGGCTCTCACATGTGTATTTTAAACAATTCTTTCTAAGTGAGACCCTAATTAGGTTGGAGGCGTGAAATTTGGCATACTTATAGCTGAACACCTCACATCAAACGGCAAATCATAATTTTTTTTAAAAATCGTACATTAAACCCTTTGGGCTCCCACATGTGTATTTTAAACGATTCTTTCTAAGTGATCCTCTATTTAGGTTGGAGGCGTGAAATTTTGCATACTTATAGCTGAACACAACATATCATACGACAAATCATAAAATTTTGAAAAAATCGTACATTTAACCCTTTGGGCTCCCAGATGCGTATTTTAAGGAATTCTTTCTGACTGAGCCCCTTATTAAATTGGAGTTTTGAAATTTTATATACTTATAGCAGAACACCTGAGGCCAGGCGACAAATCATAAAATCTTGAAAAAGCCTTGCGTTTAACCCTTTGAGCTACCACATATGTATTTTAAGCAATTCTTTCTAAGAGAGCCCCTAATTAAGTAGGAGACATGAATTTTTGTATACGTATAGCTGAATACCTCAGACCACACGGCAAATCATAAAATTTTCAAAAAGTCTTATATTATTTATTCCTTCGGGCTCTAACTTGTGTATTTTAAGCAATTTTCTAGCCTCCGCCCTTTACACACGGGGAGCACTTTTCAAACTTTTGCCGACACCCCTTTGACCATTCTTTCATATTATGCCTTACATATTTTAGTTCCACTTTTTACCGCCAGGGACGCCTACTTATCTTGGGTGCTATCAGCCCAATCCCCTCGACTAATATATCTACGGATAATATATAAAATCGAGTTTCGTTCGGATAGAGGTTTGTTTAGAATAGAGTGCATTCCTGGTTGCGAAATGTGGTACTAACAGATTTTTCAAAAGGATAAACTGTTTTGAAAGCAATATTAAACGAAACCCTCTGTTTGATCTGTGATCACACTTACCTACTTGTTCACTATATTTATGCATACTATAAAGTGCTTATAAATGCTATAGTTCATATACAGAGCTACAGAAATGAATTCGTAAAGTTTACTGAGTATGAGCATAAATTGCTTAAAGGTGGGTTTTAAAGGAGTTATGCATTTTTACGCTGAACTGAATTTAGTGTACTAAGAAATATTTGTAGAATGTAGATAAAATGATATACAGGACCACGCAAAGAGTTGGCTACATGGTCGTCTATGGGTGATAATTTCTGGAAATGTAATTTCAGTAGTTTTAAACGTGTTTTAGTTTGAATTAAATTTTAGCTAAATAGTGGCGTGTAATAAAGGTACTGGGTAAACTACAGGGCTGTACAAAAGTATTCAAGTATGTTTCCATCTATTAGTATAAATTGCTGAAAGATGAATTTCAACCTGTTATGCATTTTCTTGCTAAACTAAATTTTCCCATTATATAGTATATATATCAACATACAGATCGAATACAGGGCTATTCAAAATAATTGGAATACATATTTGGCTATAGGCGGTAACTACTGAAATCAGATTTTTAAATGTTTACTTAGTTATCTTATTTACCTTATTTTCCTAAGTAACGAAGTTTCGTTAAAGCTTTCACGGAGTGTTGGAAAGTGTTTCATAATCTATGCTGTACGCATGATTCTTCTTACTTGTTTTCTTTTTAAATGTTTTAATAAGCTCTAACACTTGTCGTATTTTCTGAATTTTCAATGTGTGTATTTTCTAAATTCCTAATTGTTTTTAATGTGGCTGACAGGGTATTCTGAGTCGTACGACTTCCAAATATTTACTCAAATATTTGGATAATTCATCGGTAAATCATAATTCATTTAATCAAGATCCAGAATTCGATAATTAATCGTTATGAAAGGATTTTCCATAATTTCGGTCATATTTGAAAATTTTTAGCTAGCTCTTTAACGTAATTAAAAATGAACTACAAGGTATTTATGTCCTATCGATTTCACTGTTATTTAATATAAAATTACTGTAAATAATTAATAAAAAGTTATTTAATAGAAGACCTTGCTGACTATATTACATTTGTAAAATGGCTTAAATTGATTAAAATGCAAAGTTTGGAGTGTTCAACAAAATATTTGAGTATATGTGCAGTATACACATAGAAAGACAGACAGAAAAAAAGATACATGTAACGCATGTATATAAAAAAAATTCAGTTTAAAAGTAAAAGAAATAAATTATAATTTATCGAACATGAGTAATTCAAAATGAAATAAAAGAAGCCATTATTCCAGTTATTGCAGTATGACAAACTCTAACCAAAGTACATATTTGTTTATTTATATGCATTTCTTTAACACCAAATAAGTTTATAATAAATCATTGGTCCCCAACGTGGGGGGCACACCCCACCGGGAGGCAATTTGACTTTTTAGTGAGGGACAGTTCGAAATTTGTTACTCACCAATTACCTATCAGTTTCTTTTCTTTTTTATTTTTTCAAAGTAATGTTTTGGGCTAAAAATAAATGGAATACAAATAGAATTTAAAAAATAAGTTTTTTTTAATCTTTTTTAAAAATGTCCCGAATAAAAAGTTTAAAATAGAATTAAAGTCCGAATAATTATACTGATAATCATTTCAAAGATTTTAGCATTTTTATTTTATTTTATTCATTTTTTTAAGGATTAAAAATCTTTCTAATTTTTCTGGTTATTATTGTATTTTATAATTTTTCGTAACGCTTTCGAATATTTATTGAATGAGCTTTTTACTTCTATTCGCTCTGTTATGTGTCACATCTTTTACACATGAAACTTCTTGAAAGTATATATAAATCTGATCGTCTTAAACTTTTTTATTAAAAAAAAAAAAAAAATGTATGAAAAATCTGAACGAGGTAAGTTCAGAATCAGAGTCATCACGAGGTAAGTTCAGAATCAACTTCATAAAATGTATATATCTTAAATAGTATTACTAAATGAAATGGGTAGATATAAAACATCTATGGATCTAGCGCAGACATCTTACACAGTAAATAAATTTGCATGATGACATATACATTTTGAATTTTAAAATCATTTACATGGATGACAATTAACGATATTATGACAGGGAAGACAGAAAAAAAGTGTGATGGGGAATAATGGCTATTTAATATTGATAAAAATGAGAATCTTGAAATGCTTTTTGTGTATTGTATTATCCATAAAAAGAAAATATAGTGTCCAAAGCTTTTCCATCAACTCTTAATGAGTTAAAAAGGGAATTATAAAATCTGTGAATATTAGCAATTTTAATGTTAAATGCAAGTCTCCTCTCAAGATATTTTGTGAAGATAAAAATACAGACCATATTACACTTTTTTTAAATATCGAGGTAAGTTGGAAAAGTACAATAAAACTCTCTTTGCCACAAAGAAGAAGATGTATAGCCTCATTTTATTTATACAATTATGTTAAAAACGCATTTATGACAGAATATTCACCTCTTTGATAAGCTACGAAATGTAAAATGAAAAATCGTTAAGTCTCCGTTACGCATACACAGTGTGAACACAGTTCACTTTTTAAGTAATAAGAAACACAATTTACAGAGTGAGGGGGGGGGGGGAGCACAGAGAATAAAGATGCTTTGGTGGGGCGTGGCCAATAAAAGTTTGGGAACCACTGTGATAAATGGAATGTCGAATCTCTACTATGATTTTCAAGCATTTTAGTATAAAAATAATATGGAAGAGAACATTTTCTCGTTTATTTCAGTATGATAAACAGTAATCCTAAAGTTCTTAAATTGTTTTCCTGAATGAAAGTACTCTGTGATTCACTAAAGTGCTTACATTATCTTTTTTACCATGTTCTATAGTTTCTCTGTAGTCGATGTTTACCTAGAATGTTTCCATAATCGAGGTCCATAATTGTTTCTATATTCTAGTTTCTCCTAGAACACCAGGAGGACATTCTGCGATGATTATTGTCCGCAGTACCTGCTCAAAAATTCCTCTTTCGTGTAAAAAGATCATTGCAAAAAATTGCATATCTGCCCTTTAAAAACTGAAAGAGATAGAATGAAGAAAAAAAAGATGAATTTTACTACTTTTTTGTTCCATTTAAAATCATACTTTATCAGGGAAAATAGGATCCAAGTGCAAATTGACAATCTTTAGATTAAAAATGTGTATAAAGTGTGTGAAAAATTGCATCAAAATTGTGCCTAAATAAATAACAATAGAGGGAGAAATCAGATAAAGAGACAAATGGAGTTTTAACTTCTAGAGACAAAAGAGCAAAAAAAGTAAAAAAAGCAATTCATTAAGCATTCTGAAAGTGTCTCAGTTTCAGTACATTACTGAGCGCTTCATCATAGACTCGTGCGTCAGCCCCACGCGCTGACACAGAAATTTCAACTGTCGTAGGCAGATCTTTTTTCAACGTTTGTATACTGTACGGTCCTTGAATTTCAACACCAATAAATTCTAAAAGTTTTCTTCACCTCTTTTTTTTTGCCATTAAATAAAGTCACAGAAAATAAAAGAAAAATGCTGGTGGCCAAATTCAGTGGACCATACAAACTCTAAAAAAAAATCCCCCTTCGACAGCCGCCATTTTTGTGTCAGCGCGTACGCCCAGTATTCAAAGGGTGGTGTCTTCATAAGGCCTCTGTAAATATTTTGGAGTTCTATACTACTACTATTGTTGCAAGAATAGATTATCTTTTGTTTAGGGTTGCATACCATGTTCTATCATCTGCATTTCATCTTTCTTCCAGTACCTCACAAATTTGCATTTCGAATTTAATATATGGTCCGCATTCACAATGGTCAATTTTCAATTAAGCATAAGTTATTCAATTTTAAAGATATAAGCATGAAGTTTTTGTAAAGACCTTTTTTGATACAAAAAAAGTTTTCTAATTGCCAATTTTTTCTAGGAAAATTGTATAAAAATTTAAAAAGCTTATTTTTAAATTAATGGTATGGCTATTCAATTAATATATTCTTATTTCTTAGCTTATTTTGAAAAGTTTTGCGATCTCCATTGCTTATTAATTTCCAAGAAGTAAAAAAAAAAAAAATAAATAAATAAATAAAATAAAGCGCGCTTAAGTATTTTTTGGGAGACCCTGTAGTTTATCAGAAATTGATTTGTAGAGGCAACTATAATCAGCGTATATGACATGACAGCATAATTAGACGTCCTTTAATTTGCCATTGGATTGGATGCGTATAACTAAGATTTTAAATATACCCCATCCCCCCCGAAAAAAAATATGAGTTTCAATATTGTGATAGATGACAGCGTCAGCAAAGTGCTCTTTCAGTACATGTCGAGCTTTAAATGCTCTTTGGGTGTGTCTTAGGTCATCAAGTGCTACTGTTATATTTCTAACGCCGTTAATCGTGTTTAAAAAAAGTGGGTGTTGCTGTTCAAAATTTTCACAATTTCGTCACTGTTAGCGTAATCACGAGAGCTCGATTGCTCTTGACATTCTCGGACGCATTTTTAAAAATACTTCCATCTCTAATTGAAATCCGAATCTTTTAAGGCTTCCATTGTTTAGGAATCGGCTAACAAAAAAGTTTTTTTATGGCCACTCTGTATTTGCTACAAAATTTGCGTGTTGTCTGCTTTACAGTGTATTCTTTGAAAACCGCATAAATCGTGCAGAGCAAGAATCCTCACTCTGAGTACATAACAATTGACTAAATCTTATTGGTTTTTGAGAAAAATACAAAAATAAAGTTTGAAATCATATGCGATGCATATAAAATACGCATTATCTGGATCCTGCACAAGAATTAACAATTTACTGACGCGCAGTTTTATATATAATCCTTTTTTTATTTAAACCCCTATATTTAAAAATAATCTGAGACTTACTTAATCCCAGATTTCTGCGATTAAATGAAGCAAATATTATTTTTCAAAATTTCTGATTAAAAAAAAAAAGTTTTCAGCTATAAAAGGACCAATATATTCGTCACCGGTCAACAATGCGTTAATAAATATGACACGTCACAGATGCATATGTTCACACGAGAGGATGTTCAAAATGACCACTATATACAGCGAAGAAAGTTTGAGTGCAACGTGGAATAGATGTGTGAAAATAATCCATCATCGCCATATGAATGAAAGTCCGTAGAAGCACGTACTGAATCAAATTTATGGCTCTCAAATTTTCCACGTTTTTCCTTCCACTATTTATGGACATTTAATTTTTTTTTTTTTACTTCTATCCAAAATTTAGATAAATCAAGACAAATTTCTCTGTTGAAATACCGTGGTAGGAAAAAAGTGTAAATGTTGACAGCTATGCAAATTTTGTAAATAATTCAATGAAGCTAATGGATGCAGTGGTTATTTTGAGCATCTACGCATGTTCAGTCGTGGGCAAAAAGCAAATACACCTACTAACTCTGAAACTACTTATAATAGAAGGAAGTTACTTGTACCAATCGATCAGAAATAAAGCCTACTTTTAAATGCTGTATATAAAATTTGCTTAGGGGACCATCTACAATTCAAAAACAGGCCAAACTTTGTTTTTTTCAAATGGCATCATCCAATCATGACGGTATATTTTAAATTTTCGATTCAAACTATGTCTAGAAACGAAATTTCTAGTCATTTCAATGATAAGTTTTTGAATTATAAAATTCAAAATTTAGAGCTTCTAATGTTAAATTACATTTTCATATTTTTATTAATGTCTCTTGAAATTATAATCCTGATGTGATAATTTTGTATGTGATTATAATACTAAAAACCCCAACATAAATGTACATTGAATTTGTATATAAAAAAATGATATGATTTTTTAAAAAATGATTTTTAAATAATATGAATTATGAAATTAATATTCGAAATAAATATGAATTGCAACCTAAAATTTTTTATAAATTTATATTTATGATGTTCTGCTTTATGCGAATTCTCAATTTAAAATTTTTCTTTCAAGAAGTTTTTGAATTATCATTAAAAAGCGTCAAAATGATCGTTTAAGGGGCCGTCTATGATGTGCAGAAAAGCATAATTAAAAAATATATATATTTTACTTATTTAATTGAAATATATGGACTGGCAATAATCGAAGCATATTAATCGAGTGAAACGGTCATATTGACAAGAAGTAATATATTGATAGAAGTGATATAGTCATCCTGTAGCACTTCAACAATCGAGTACCGAACTTCGATTTGGATACAGCCTCTAAAATAGGCTCATTCTAAAATAATTAATTTCCCGGAAACTAATCGTATGAATGTCATGAAAATTTGGATTTAGGCTAATTGAAGGGTGAAGAATTCAATTATGCTGTCAAACTTGGATATTACTATTGAAAAAAAAACACAAAGTTTGGGTTAATTTTGATATGTAGATCTCTCCGTAAGCAAATATTATATACATAATTAAAAAATAGACTTTATTACCAATCGTTTGGTACCTGTAACTTTCTTCTACGGTAATTTGTTGCAGAGTTAGCAGGTGGTGTTTACTTTTTTTCCACGATTGTACAAATAATATCATGATGTGTGTCATGATGGTCATGATTATAATTAAGCTTATTTTTGTTGAAATCGATGTGAAACCACACTTTCGTTTTGCATTTTTCTTGAAAATGATGCGTTCTAGAAATATGTTCCGTTGTTCTTTTTTTTATGTACCTCGAGCGAGGATTCTTGCTCGAGGTAGATAAATATTTAATAAATATTTTAGTCGAGGTACGGTTTATGTGGTCATGACAGACCACACTCTATTAAGTTCATAATTTGACTTCGTTACTAATAAAAATAAAATTTTATGTATAAACCGTTGAAAATAATGAAATAGTTATAATTAAATATGAATAAAAATTGAAGCAACAAACATAAAAGTATATGAAACAATAGATATCAAATAATTTCATACCGTGTTTAGTCATTTATTAAAGTAAGCAGCACAATTTTAAAACTATGTTTTAAAAACATTGTACGCAATATAACTGAATTTAACAATAACTAGAATGAAAACTCGGGCATCATGACATAGATGTTGAAACACTTTCCATCTATGTCGGAATATCTATATATGTATTACGCTATCGTATGTGGCACAGAAATCGCGATTATTTGTTAATTGTTTAATGGCAACGCCGAAATGAAACGGATCTCATTAGTTTAGCATTGGTCTCAGAATTTAATGCATCTCCATACCTATAAGAAGGGTTGCCATAGAGGGGACCCTGTTCTGTCGCCAAATACCGCCAAGATTGTCGCCAACTTGGCGATACCAAATTTGGCGACCAAAATTAGTCACCAAAATTAACGCCAAATTGGCGATATCTCTATTATTTCGCCAAATTCCCATAGACTTCCATTGTAAACCAATAGGGTTTACTTACAGCAAATCAGCAAATTGAGATATTTTAATGCAACAAAAAATAATATTAGTTCAAGGGATTATATTAATTATATTTAAGGGAGTCAAAGTAAATTAACTTTGAATGCACTTTGAAAACTTTGAAAAGTAACATGATACAATGCTTAGCATGCTTTGCCAAATATAAATATTAAGGGAGACCAAACTGGTCGCCAAGGGCGGCTAGTTATTAAGAAATTTTATTTCTTAAACAATGACATGGGATTATCAAATAAGCAATTAAAAAAAAAACACATAACACAGTAAAAATCTATTTTTAGCAGTTGCTGTCTATAGCAGGTAATGCGTAGAATTCTTTCGTTCTTGTCCTGTATTTGATCTACGTACCTCGTAATACACAAAAACTTAGTTAAGTTTAAAAATCCTTTTTTACCGCAAGTGAAAACGAATATTCAGCAGTTATCGCCCATAGTCAGTCATATGTCCGAATCCTTTTGTGTGTGTCTGACAGAAAGAAATCTGATTGGCTAACATCCTTAAATGTTAACTTTCTATAAACTCCTTGGAATAATTGTTTTTTTACTGCTGGTCCTTCTTTTAATTTTCAAGTGCCTTCAAAAACAGATTTTTTGGCAGTCTTAGAGATTTCATTAAGAGATAAGTTTTTATTTAAAACATTGTTTCTTTAATATTATGTTTTATTTTAAATTAAACTACTGTTGATAGACTCTTACATTATGAATTTGTTGGATAAGCCGAAAACTTAAAGATTTACGTATCAGAAATTTACTAGGCCCACTACTGGAGCATACAGGAAGGTAACATTTTTTACTTTTCATTTTTTTCCTGAAGAATACAGTGAAACCTCTCTGTAAGGGCCACCTGCCGTTCGTATGAAAATTGGTCCTTATGAGGGGTGGCCCTTGAATAAGGGTGATCAAATTTTTCATTTCTCTTTCTTTTTATCCCGCGATTTTTAAAATCTGCATATTCTTTCAGTAAGTTCTCTTTGTTTTTAAGAATGCTGTTATTTGATTCTTGCTGCAATTAAACTGTGTAGCTAATTTTCTTGCAGATGTTTCTTGATCATGACAATTAAGAACTTTAATTTTGTCATTCAAATCCAAATGTACTCTTTGACTTGATTTAGGTGCCATAATTTTACATAAGCCTGAGCTCAAAATTTCTAGTGTGAAAATTATGCTTCAATATGCATTCACAGTTTTAGTAAATGTGGAATCGGTTTTTCTAGATAACCTGTTATCCTTTGTGTGCCCACAACAAAGGGCCAAGTTCCCTCTCCAACTCAACCCCTACAGATTCAAAGGTCAAACAAAGTGTGAGGAACACCTGTTTGTTTTACTTGTGGTCCTTCATTGTGTTACTAAATCCTTCCCATCTCCCACTGCCTTCTTTGTTGCAAATGCAGTTGTTTGCTGAACTGTTATCTTTTGGTTCAGGAATTCAATATACCTATTTAGGATTTAAGGCACATGTGAAAAAACGGCCTTTATGAGGGGTAGGTGCGGCCCCTAATAGGAGTAAATTTAACATTATGTCTGTGGGAAAATTTGTCGTTCCTAAAAATATTGGCCTTTAATAGAGGTGGCCCTTGAATAGGGGTGACCTTTAAAAGAAATTTCACTGTATGTTTTGAAACTTTGAAAGTTTATTCTGAAACATGGAGGTTAGGACAAGGCTAAAAAAATATATATTTTGGAATTCACTGACACATTAATAATAGCTAGATAAATGTTCTTAAGCGGGCCACTAGGTGCGTTTACGTTAACATCATTAAAATACACGGCATACTATTTTTCCTAATATAATAATATAATCGTGGGCCAGGCCTTTTGGGACCGATCACTAAATGAGTAACCCTGGAGACAGAAATTAAGGTAAAACACAAATTTATTTAAAAAAAAAGAAAAAAGAAAAATTGCGATGCAGTGAAGCTGGCAAAATCAATTAACGATGATCAACTTAATCTCAAATAATAAACTGAATGAAATTCACTGAATTCAAACTCAACTTATGTGAAAATAACAATTTGCAGGAACATCAGGAAACACTTACTCGAAATCACTGAAAAATCTCCAAACATTTGCTGATAATGTAACTTGCAAATCACTGCAACTGCAGTAAACAGAATCTCGTGGAACTTTTATTTATTTGAAAAACAATAAACGATAACGTAAAGGAAAACTTCTTAAGTGGAGATTCTAAGTTCAAATTCAATCAAAGATGAAGTCACAGATATCAGCACGAGACTTGATGAAGCATCGCAGCTGTCTGGTTGTTTCGTAATGAACGTGGTCTTGCAAAAAGTACTGGATCCAACTTCTATTCCCGTTTTTATACTCGGCAGCCAACCACAGTAACCTAATTAGCATATTGCTGCGTATAATATAAGCAATGGTAAGATTCAGGGAGATTCAATCATACTTACGAAAGTAAAAGAAATTACAAAAGGTTCATTCATGCACAAGTGTTAGAACTTGGACACGTTCACAACAAAAACTCAAGGATCCATTTAATTCGAGACTACCACATAAAAAGAATAGCTAGGCACTATGATACAATGCGTATCTTTTGTGTATACCTGTAAACGAACTATAAATGCTACTCACACTATAGTCTATAGAAAGCATTTTTCGTCCACCTCAGTGACGCACATCACTTTCGTTATGTTTATCTTGACATCATCAAAATGCGTCGTAAATGATTTTTCCCACAGACTATAATGTAAGGTAAATATTTTATGTGTAGCTGTAAACGAACTATAAATGCTACACACTTTATTTACAATGGAGATTATGTTATCGAAAACCATATTAACATATATCAGTTAATTGGCGAACCAGTATATTTACATGGCAATTCGAGAGTTAGGGCACCGACAAATGGGCAGGCAAACCGAAGTCATAAACACTTTTTAATTATGGTAGAAAATATTAAAAATAAAACACGCAACGTGTATTTATTTGTACAGGACATACAAATTTATCAAAGTGTAGTTTTCAAATAATTACTTGCTATAATCTTTGTATGTATTATGCATTTATTTGAAACTTTATGGATAGCATAATTTGATATTTTACTATTAAAGTGGAACTTTCTCTTATAACTGTAAAAAGTCTCTAAACAATGAAATAATTATCGTTCGATTTGAAGAAAAATTTAAACAGTAAATATAAAGAAATGAAAATGGATAAATGAGGAATTTCATTTACTTATGAAAATTTTAACGAAAAGAGCGAAGAGTTTTATAAATTTTAACAGTAGAAAACTATGGATTTCTTTTGGAGATATTCCCTAGCGGATAATTCTTCGTTTAGCTTTAGACAGCGAATGATTGCCAGGATTTTCGGTTGTTCTTCCTATATTTTTACATTTCTGACAAAAGCCACAACAGCTGTTTCATTTTTTCTTCCAATGTTTTCCTAGAAAAAGATAAAACATTTATGAAACTTTTCATATTTTTTGTAGCGATGTTTTTTTTTCGTTCTTTTTTCTGATAAAAACTGTTTACATAATTTAATTATTAGATAAAAAATACTGATTGACATAAAAATACGACATAAAAAAAAGATAGAATTTTATAGATTTCATGTTAGTGTATCAAAGTATGGCCATCAAATTTTTCATACATGTATCATTTGTTTTGGGACAGGTTACAAATGTGTTCAAAATGAGGAATGAAATAAGATTATGGTAATAAAATAGTTATCCCATTAATTTTCAACAAGTTGTACTGTTTAAATTTTTATAGAGATTTTTATACGATTTTTATACCCTTTAAAATTAAAGTTGTTTATTTTTTATACCAGCGGCAAATACATAAATATCAATAACATGTAAATAATGATGCGTGGATAATAATTTATGAAAAAATATAAAAAACATTAGTAGAGATATAGGACAAACTGAATGAAAATATGTTAGCGGATTACTTCTTAACATTTGTACGAAAGATGAAAAACGAAGAATACATGAAAGAAAAGTGAAAAAAAAATGTATTTTCATTATTGGCTTTATTGATTTTATAACTGAGATAGTGAAATTAGATTTTTTATGGTAGTAATTTTTATCTAGCATTTTAAATAAATAGGGTGAAAGCCCCAAAGCTTTAATAATTTTTTATTGTTCAAATCACTATTACAAAGTTTTAAATCTATTTTATACTTATCTAAGTCTTTAAAAGTATAGTAGAAATACATTAAAAAATTATTGTTGACAAAATTTGGAAAACTTATACTTTTTATTACTAATTTTTTTCATGAATATGATCAATAATTCCAGTAACTGACATCATCCTCTTTTTGAAAAACTAATAACTGTAAAATAAGTGATACAGTTAGACGAATAAATTACCACTAAATAGATTACTTAGCAGAATTTTACAAGAAAAGGCTTATTTTAGTTAGATTTTTGATGAAGTGTCAGTTATTGGTTAGGTGACAATAACTGAGATTTCACCCTCGATCAGTTTTTTAGTTTATGTAATATATTTTTATTATTATAAAATTATCTTATTATAAAAAAGGGGTATGTGATGATACAACTTGAATGAAATATTAAGATTTACGAATATGAAGATGGGGTTAATAAGAGGCAAACGAGAGAGGAAAACAAAATCATGATTCTATGGTAATGTAAAAAGGATCTTGCAAAAAATACGTGCCACAACTTTGAATAAACTTTGTGAATGTTTTTTAAACTTTAACAGCTAATTTTCGGTGTTAATTTTATTTTTAAATTTTGTCATAATGTTTTCTCTCTTATTACCTGTCTTTCTTATTACCCCCGCTTCCCAAAAATAATTAAAATATTTTTTTATTATTTTTTGGACGACTTGTGTGATCTGATAGTAATTTAAAATTATCTTTCTTTGTTATTTTGGCGCCAACAATTACGGTTACGCCAAGTTCCAGTCATTTTCGCCAAAGTCGTAGCTAAGCTCGTGAAGCGCAAACGTAGCAAACCCGTATAGCAGATATATAAAAGTAAATACTATTGCATTAAATAATATCATATTTTATGTTAATTATAAAAATATATTATAATGTTTTATAACAAATGCAGACTAATGTTTGATAAGAATTTCTTAAGTACTTCACAAAAATAACAATTACATAATTTTTTAACTTTTCATGCAATTATTGCAATTAGCTGTCAAAATTTCACTCATATATAGTTGCTTCTAACACCGTTTTATGGTTGTTAATTCCTCTACCCAACAGTGCATAAAACTTAAAGCAGTTACGAACGAACTATATTCTCGAACCACTAAACAAATTTCTAACAAAAAGGCCATTTTTTAGGGTTCCGTACTTAAAAAGTTAAAACGGAACCATTATAAGATTACTCTTGTGTCTGTCTGTCTTTTACAGCCATTTTACTTGTAAACTATGGAACGTGGAAAGTTAAAATCGGGGAAAATAATAAATAATATTGACCAACATATTTTCAGATTATTAAACATTTAAAAATATATTTAGTAAAATGCGGAGGGGCAAATTAAGTTACTTGAAAAAAATTTTCATTGTATATCGTGTGGGGTATCGCGTGAAAGCTTTCGTAACGCTGAACTCAAAAAATACATTTCTTTTAATTTTAGGTATTATATTTTCAAAGATATCGTCATAAATGTAGCGCAAAAATATGTCCCCCCACCAATCTAATTCCGAATCTACTGAAACTAAAATTATGAAAAACTTAGAAGCAGTAGACGTTAATTTATACCTCGCAGGAAAATTACAGCGATTACTCTAGGTCGCATAGTTTTTGAGAAAATCGCATTTATCCGTTACACACAAATTTCGATTTACGGGCATTCAGCAAAAGTGTTGAGCAGCGCTGACGGTATCTATCGTAGCAGAAGTATAAAAGCATTGTTGATCATGATTTTCGAAAAAAATCGTCGGTAATTAGACGAGATATTAACCCTTAAAGATATGGACGGTTTGCACATACATAATGACAGAGCCGGCGTACTGTATGTGCCATCGGCTTTTAAGGCCCAGATAAGAACTTTCAATGTTATATATGTGTAATGCACCGGCCAATAACAGTATAAAAGCAATAAACGATAAATTGCTAAAAACAGACTAATTCAAATGGTCTCAGAACTCTTAAAGCTTTTTAAAAAATAATAATTTTAAATTTTTTTAGATGTTAATCTTCTATCTTTTCTGAACATTTTAATATAATTGTTTCCTTCAAATTCTCATTAGAACAGAAGTTATGGCTTTTAGAATTATACCCGCACGATAGCTGAAGCGGCATTTTCGAAACTTTTAAGTCATTTTTCTCCAAATGAATTTTTGGACATAACGCGCACGATATCTCAAAAACCTTTGAATGTTTTTCAAAACATACGTTTCATATTAATCTGTATAAACTGAATCTAAAATTTTCTTTTTATTGTTCAAAAAAATTTTTTTTAAATGATTATGTTGTTGAATTTTCAAAATTTTGAATTAGCAAAACTTTGTATAGCAAAACTTTTGTGCAACTTTGTATTAAAAATATAAAAATGCTTTAAATACAAATTTATTTAAGTTCAGGGTAATTACTATAATCTGAGGTATAAGTAGGCACCAAAAATTTCACTCTAATTGTAATATTTATTTTGTAATCCTGCACTTAAACTGCTATACCAATTTTTTGCTCGACAAATGTCTGACAGTTTGGAGTTCTCTATAAATGCTAATTATGCAACTTGCATTTTTTTAAAGACATGAAATAAAAGAAAATAATTATATCTTTCATCCCAATAAAAATTGTTTTTTAAAATCATATGTATTTTAATATATTAAATGTTAAAAATGTTCTTTTTTTTCATTTTTTCCAATGTTGAGACCCCTGAGACCCCTTAATTAGAATGAATTACATAAATACTATGGGATTCGCGACTATTTTGCATTGAATGCATCTTTCAATAAGCCTCGAGTGACTTTAAAAGTTAATTAAAAACCTATCTGGAAAAACACGGCAAGGACCAAGGCGGCATTGCAATTTTGTGACCTCATTTCGAAGCGTGCTTTGCACAATGAAAAAAGTAAATTATGAACGAATGTTTTGTTTTAGCTACACTGCAGAAAAAAACGTTATTACTATGCTGAATTTAGTTTTATGAAATGCCAAATAAAGTTTAAATATCCATTGCTTTTATTGTCAGTACCGAATTAAGTGCATTATAAACAGATTAAGATAATATTAAACTAGTTGGATGTGTCAATCCCAAAACTTTCTTTTATCTCATACATCTTAATACTTCTTGATAAATGCAGCACAGTAGCGCCACCGGTTAGATGATTTATACCAAAATCTAATCAGGGACAGCTTACGTGAACTTCTAATTGAATTTGAAGTTTAATGAAAATCCGTGCGTTAGTTTTTGAGATAGAGCTATTGCGGAAATCGTGAAAAGTTCTGCATAGCAGTGGCACCTCTTGGGCAATTTACACCAAAAACTTATCAGGAATAATTTATATCAGGGACTAACTGAATCTAAAGTTTGATGAAAATTCATGCATTAGTTCTAGAGATACAGCTATTGCGGAAATCGTGAAAATTGCAGCACAGTAGCACCATCTGTCGGACTATTTACGTCAAAAACTAAACAGTAATAATAAATATAATTCGGGCTAACTGAATCTGAAGGTTCGGGAAAATTCGTGCATTAGTTCCTGAGATAGAGCTATTGCGATAATCATTAATAATGCAGCATAACAGCACCACCTATTGGGCGATTTACACCAAAAAGTTATCATCACCGAATTATATCAAGGACTAACTAAATCTGAAGTTTTCTGAAAATCCATGCTTTAGCTCTTGAGATATAGCTATTGTGGATATCATGAATAATGCAGCATAGCCAAGTCAGCAGCTGGGCGATTTACACCAAAAAGTAATCAGCACGAATTTATATCAGGGACTAACTGAATCTAAAGTTTTATTAAATTTCGTTCAATAGTTCTTAAGATAGTGCGCCCACAAAATTTTTTGTCACACACAGACAGAGATTTTGTAAAAACATTGTTTTTCATTATCTCTGTCCCCTAAAACGTGTAAATTCGTTGAATGCCGGAATTCTAAAATTTTCAGGAATCCAATACTTTCTTCTTGTAAAAATAGAAGAAAGTAAAAATGAGTTACACAGAATAGCTATATTTGATATTATTTAGGTTCCATATCTCTTTGAACTAAACATGTATACTCATTTACTTTTCTAGTAAGTTCTGTTATACCTAACCTTACTTTGCATGGTTTTTTTACAATTCCTAGTATTCTTTTAGCAACGGTTTTTTTAATAATACAATTACTAATTCATATATTTTTCTACGGAACCCTCTGTTCGCGAGTAATACTCGCACTTGACCGTTTTTTTTTAACTGTTTACATTGAATCTTCATGCAGCTTCATCATTAGTAACATAACAGTTTCATGTCAGGGCCATTTTCGCAAAGTTTTTTGTTGGGCTAAAGCCGTCGCTTGTAAAAAATGAGATTGCATATATCTCAGTACTAGGTAAATGAAAGATTGCTTTCATATTTATGAAATTAAATACGGGCGATTAAAGAAAAACAATACAATATGCAACTAAAAAAAACTCATGAAAAATGTTCCGCAATACAGTTTCATATAAGGGCCAAATTCGCAAAGTTTTTTGTTGGATAAAAGCGCCCGCTTTTAGAAAATGAGATTGCATCCATATCAGTACTTCGTAAATCAAAGATTGCTTTCATGTTTATAAAAATAAATGCAGGCTATTAAAGAAAAAACAATACAGCTTGCAAAAAAAAAAAAAAAAAAAAAAAAAAAAAAAAAAAAAAAAAAAAATTGAAGCATAAGGAAAAAGCAATATGACGACAATATAAACTCGTACTGTTTCTTTAGGACTGCAAATCATTTGATGAAATTTTGCATTCTAAATTGGCTATAAATCTCCGGGCGAATTATCCTTGGATGCCACTATAACAAAAACGTACCATTTTATCTTAATAACATATACATTTATTTCATTTAAAGTATTTTTGATTTGAGAAAGTAAAGGCACATACTTTTTTTGTACACGCTGTAAAAAAAGAAATGGTGCAATAAATTGAAAAATAAAAGAATTCAAGTCATTTTTTTTACAAACTTTTACTGTTTCTTAAACAATTATACTTCCATATTAATAAAAAATTTTCACAGTAAGTATGAAATTTCATTTGATTATGTAACTGTAAACAGTAAAAGCTAAGAACAGATTTGAGTCTAAAACCTCTTGTATGATCTCGGGATTTAGTCCGGCATTTCATCTCTTGAGTAAATACGCAGCCTTTCTAAGCCTCTTGAAGTAAGCTATGTACAAAGTCGTTAAAGTTACAAGTATTTGTGGCTAAAAGAGACTGTATTCGTTTCATTTTGAAGGTGTTTATAAAGCGATTAAATACTTGATGGAAGCGTGAGAGAGAAATTGAAAATTTATTAATTGCATTTTCACCCCTTTTGGATCGCACGTTGAGAAACATTATTTAACAGTTGTGAAATGATTACTGTTTTTTTTATTCAATCAAATCAAAATGTATTTGTAATAATAATTTTAGGTAAAAGGTTTAGGTTAGGTTTTTTGAGTAAGAAAATATTTCAGCTGAATCAAATGGAAGATAATACAAGAGTGCGCCCGATAAATAGGCAAAATCTTTACAGCTCCATATTTCACTTGTTTTTTTAATAATTTTGAAAAGGTATTATCCTAAGATTGTGATTAAACATTATTTGAACAAGGGGATAAACCCGTGCTTCCCGGGTTACAGAATACATGTGTAAAACCTATCATTTTTTATGTTAACATCCTTTTTTCTTTTCACATATTAAAGGCACAACGATGAATGAGGTATTTTTCGAAAGATTCTGCTAGCGACTTTTGATATAGTATACTTATATTTAGTTCAAACACGTTGTTTGACTAAAAAAAATTGCAGTTAATCAAAAATTAATCAAAAACTTATCAGCAAATAATCTTAAAGGTTGCGGGGAGACAGCCTAGCACAGGTCTACTGCTTTATATTATTTTACTTATTTATTTATTTTTTTTTTATTGATAACTCTAATAGATATTATACATTTAATATATTTTTTAGAATTTCCCGTAACAATACTAAAAATCCTATTTATGTGAAAAATGGCAATAATAAGTTCAAATAAATTATTGTAGCGTATTAAAATCGGTATTTTCATATTGGCTGTTAACAACGTCAAGGGTTAACAGCCGAAGAGATCTCCAAAAATTGCTATTCTCAATCAACCTTTTCGATTCTATTCATTTCAGTGGAACGAAAAGCGAAATTCGATTACTTGTCTTGAATTTGAGTTTTATTTATATTTTATCGTTTTATTTATTGATTGCTGGATGTTTTAATTTCGTTATGGAATAGAAGCTGGAATCAAATGATGAGCTATTCAAGTGCAGATGGATTTATCTTTCGTAATTGTCTGCGCGCGATAGAGATAGATTTGAAAAAAAAATCATGCTTTTAAATTAATTTAAAAACAATAAAAAGTGAGTAAATTTCTATACAGTTTTCAAATAAATTGCGATATAGTTTTTAAACAAATTGCATTTGAAAGTATATTTTTTTCCCTATTCGACGGTGTAAAAATTTAAAACGTGCGTTATTTTGCAGATTAAAAAATTGCAATATAAGTTAAATTTAATCGCTTGATGTTGCCATTGTCAAATGACGTCATCGTCACGTTTTTCCTCTATGACATAGATGGGTGATTTACCTGTTGTCACTCGAAATTTTCGTTCATCATTAAAAAAAAAAAAAAAAAAAAAAAAAAAAAAAACTTTAGTGAACAACAATACCAAGGTATAGTGCAATGGTTGCAGAACAAGAAGAAAATGTGACTGAGATAAGATGAATATGACTGTGCGCCTTAATGAATAGGTGTCACGGATTACAGATTTTAAATACTATTATTTTCGAATAGTAATCCTCACATTATTTAATCGCAGAATCCTACAATTTAATAAGGTGAATATTACTATTAATAAATATTGGTATTAAAAATGCATATTATATAGTATACACCTATGAACTTACTTCCAATGCTTAGCCCTTAATTGCTCACGGTGATGTATTTGGTACAGTATTGGATGTTACAAATTTAAATATGCATGTTTCAAATGCACATTTTTCGAAAATGTTATGACATATGTCTATATTAAAGGTTCATAATAGTATTGTACAACATGGTCATTGTATTTGACTTAAATTTATATTTTATTAAGTTATTTTCCTAGGAATTTAGAAATATGTGGTTTACAAAATACACCGCACAGGAAGTTTTGCTGCAAGAATTTGCAGGAGTGCTTAAGAGTTAAGATGCAGATGTAAATGTTTTATTTTTTCGTCAAATACGTAATAAAAACATAATTAATATTTTTTTTGCCATCATTTGCAGGCCACTTAATCTCATTTACTGCAAATCAATATATAAGCCCAAAGGTTTCTTTGAAAGTTTTTTTTTTGTCAATTTTAATTCTTATAAAATTAATAACTGATAATGACAAAAGATTAAAGAAATATAGTAAGCACAGAAAATTTATAGCATTTGTGTGTCGCACATTTTTTATTAATTTCTGAAAAATCTTCTGAGGTCCCAAATTCTCCTCGCCAATGTTATACCTATGAGCGCTTTATGCATTAGAGTTTTTAACCCTTAAATGCCTGATTTTTCTGAAATCATTTTAATAATGTTTTTCGGCTTTCATTTTTTAAATAAATCATGGGAAAAATACTTAAAAAAATCATATTTTGTTTTAAGTATAGTTTACGGCTAAAAATCTGTTTGTTACTAATCGGCAATACTGCTCTTTAACTGAAAAAATAATTTTCCTCCATAAAATTCTATAATATTAAACACACAAGAATTTTAGGAACTCTGATAAGAAATAAGTTTTACTTGCTCACTGCAGATCAAAATAGGGTATTTCGCAAGCTTCCAAACAAAACAAAAGTAACATGTATCAAAAATTGAAAAAATAAATCTATCTTTATTCTTAAACAGCACAAGTGTTGCCATCTACAGGTTCAAAATCGATTTAATAATATTTTCAGAATGTATTTTATTAGCAACATTAGACATTATTGCTTCAAAATTATTCTAATAGTATTTTAGAAGCCTAAATTGGCTATGTTGCCGAAAAGGAACACCCGGCATTTAAGGGTTAAAATATTTCTTAGGAAATTATTATTTTTAACTTCTTTTTTCTGTGTACTCTTCTTGAAGGATATCTACTTTTTTTAGTTGTCAGAAATTTTCTAAAATATATACCTTATTTATAATTTTATGTGTTAAAATGTTAGCGAAACTGAATAAGATTTTAAAACACATAAAATTAAGGATATATTTTAGAAATATTGTGACAACTAGAAAAAATTAGACATCCTTTTAGAAGTGTACAGAGAAAAAGGACGTTAAAAATATTAATTTCCGGAGGAGATATTTTAAAAATACAAATGTATCACACGTCCATAGGTTTAACATTAGCGAAGGGAATTTGATATCTTACTGGCTAACAGTCTTAGTAGTTTTTGAAATCACTGATTTATTTGTTTCCAGACATGACTGTAAATTGCTAATGGCAATCATCACACCGTCTCCTGAATACTAGGCCTGCGCGCTGATAAAAATAGGGCGGCTGTTGTGGGCGGATTTTTTTAAGCGTTTTTATGGTGCCCTAAATTTAAACACTAGAATTTTCTAAAAGTTTTGTTTGACTTACTTAATCTAAGAAAAATAAAGCTGAGTAAGCTTTTAAAAATTATTGGTATTCAAATTCATGAGACCATGAAAACGCTGAAAAATATCCACCTTCGACAACTGCCACTTTTGCGTCAGCGTCCAGGCCTGGTATTCAGGGGGCGTTGATCATCATTTCGAAGAAATAACGAAGTTATATCAATCTTAATATTTATACTTCACTCAGGGCGAAATGCTAAAGAAATTGCGACCGCAATAAATCATTTTACGTAGAGTTTACAACGAGAAGATGTGTAAAATGCAGATACATATGTCGCCGCACTAACAAAAAAGAAATATAAGATACGACCAAATCACTCAAGCATTTCAAGATATCTGGATTTTTGCTACCCTTGGATACCTCATGCTTTTTGTTTTCTGGCGTGGCAAAACCGGGCTCAGCGATTGCCCTTTTTTTCCCGGTCATAAACCGTACTTAAAAAAAGGTTATTGAAATCTGAAATTTCTTTAGAAATCTGACCTACACGGAGTACAGAAATTAGAGTTGCTCTAACTTCGTATTCCTTCAACACAAGTCTCTCACTTGGTCCGTTTTTTTTTTAATAATGGTTTTTTCAAAGCAAAATATCCATTTTAGATTTTTCTTAAAAATTTTGTAGAAACGTAATCGAAAGGTAATTATTTTTGCAAATGTTGTAAAAACTTAGCTCGAAACATTTTCTTCAAAATTACTGGTATTCAAAGACGGATCAGTGAAGCAACACCTGTAACTCAATGCTAGTGCATGCCTCATATTAAAGTAAAATTTTATTCAGGAAAAAAACCTCATAACACAACATAAAACGCACGCTCAGAAATTGATGGGAGTATATCCAATTCATTTTGTAGCCCTTCATATGAATTTATTTATAACCTACGAAGATATATTAGCATACTAAATATAGTTCATCTGAAAAATAGATAATCGAAAACAAGTGGCGGCAAAAGAAACTTTGTTTTTATAAATGCTTTATCAAATCTTAAAATATATATCTATTAATGAGGTTTCTAACGATAAATATTTCTTTTTAGAATTGTTTGCAACTTGAAGGAGGTTATTGTAATATTTTCGTACATTAGGAAACATTTGTCTTTTTTTACGGTGTATGTGTGCTATCTATTTTATAAAGAACAAACGTGTCTATGCGTGACGCTGACGCCATTTTGACATTGGCAACACCAGACCATCCATTGCATTTCGCTTTTACGACAATTTTTTCAATTCTAAATATCGCAAATTTGGAATTTTTACGCTATCGATTGGAAAGAAAATGAAAAAGCAATTGGTTCGAAAACTGCATTACAATTTGTTTGAAAACTGCATCGCAATTTATTTCAAAACTGTATCGCAATTTACTCATTTTTTATGATACGAATTGAATATTTCCAACTGAGCGAAAAAATGCCCAGGCTGGGAATCGAACCCAGATCCTTGGCTTACAAGGCCAATGCTTTTCCATTTAAGCTGACTGGGCCGACAACCAGCCAGCATATTTAGCTCAGATAACCTTATTGGTTGGAACAACTGGTCTGTCATGTAGACAGCTCAACAGAATAAACCGCAGGTAAAGGACCTCCATGGAAACGATGGATACGTAGATGAACTATTATTTTAACACAATCAAACTGACTGGTAAAGTTATCATACGAATTGAATATTTCCAACTGAGCGAAAAAATGCCCAGGCTGGGAATCGAACCCAGATCCTTGGCTTACAAGGCCAATGCTTTTCCATTTAAGCTAACTGGGCCGACAACCAGCCAGCATATTTCGCTCAGATAACCTTATTGGTTGGAACAACTGGTCTGTCATGTAGACAGCTCAACAGAATAAACCGCAGGTAAAGGACCTCCATAGTAACGATGGATACGTAGATGAACTATTATTTTAACACAATCAAACTGACTGGTAAAGTTATCATACGAATTGAATATTTCCAACTGAGCGAAAAAATGCCCAGGCTGGGAATCGAACCCAGATCCTTGGCTTACAAGGTCAATGCTTTTCCATTTAAGCTGACTGGGTCGACAACTAGCCAGCATATTTCGCTCAGATAACCTTATTGGTTGGAACAACTGGTCTGTCATGTAGACAGCTCAACAGAATAAACCGCAGGTAAAGGACCGCCATAGAAACGATGGATACGTAGATGAACTATTATTTTAACACAATCAAACTGACTGGTAAAGTTATCATACGAATTGAATATTTCCAACTGAGCGAAAAAATGCCCAGGCTGGGAATCGAACCCAGATCCTTGGCTTACAAGGCCAATGCTTTTCCATTTAAGCTAACTGGGCCGACAACCAGCCAGCATATTTCGCTCAGATAACCTTATTGGTTGGAACAACTGGTCTGTCATGTAGACAGCTCAACAGAATACCAAGAAGCCAAGGATCTGGGTTCGATTCCCAGCCTGGGCATTTTTTCGCTCAGTTGGAAATATTCAATTCGTATGATAACTTTACCAGTCAGTTTGATTGTGTTAAAATAATAGTTCATTTTTTATGGCTTTAAAAATAATTTACAAGCATGGATATTTTTTAAATCTATCCCTATCGAGTGCAGACGATTATGAAAGATAAATTCGTTTGCACTTAAATTAATATAAATAGTCTAGCATTTGTATCCGACTTATATTCAATTACTAAATTAAAACTTCATCAATAAGTAAATAATATATAATATAAATAAAACACAAATTTAACACATGCACTCGAACTGCGCGCTTAGATCACTGACAGTATCGAAAATTCTCCTGTAAAAAGTGATTTAGTGATTTCTTTGGATGTCCTCCAAATCCTGCCAATCGCATCGCTTTTAGTAAAATTCAAACTTTTATTCGAATAGAAAATTGCTATTTTAAGTAAATTTCATAAGAAATACTACCTATTGCAGTCGTTACCATGGTACGACTTTTGAAAAATTCCTTCATGACTTTTCATTATATAACTCCACGAACCCAAAACCATCCCACCTGAAAAGTATATGTATATACACTGGCGGAAAAAAAAATCCCAACACCAAGAAAGACTTGTATTAGATAAACGAAATTTGGTAGGTGTGTTTATACATCTCAAAGATGACATCGATTGAAATTTCGAGCTTCGCGCATAAGTGTGGCGCTAGTGGCGCCACTCAGAACTTGCAGATCAGGTTTACTTTAAATGCGTGCAGTAAAGTTCGTGGACGTTATTTAGCTTCGAAATGTGACGTATTGAGATGATGTTAGCCAAGAATGTCTTTAACAAGACCAATAAGCCACTGTCAACAGCTCACCGAGTTGGAACGAGGTCGCATATTCGGGCAATGAGAAGGGGGATTTTCTTTCCGTGATATTGCAGAAAGAGTTGGCTGGAATGTATCCACTGTGCATGATTGTTGGAAGCAGTGGTCAAGGGATGGTACTGCCCCAAGAAGACCAGGTTCCAGGCGGCCACGTGGCACTCCTGAGAGGGAAGATCGCCGTATTCGGCGTACGACTGTGGCGCATCGTACTGCGTCTGCGGCAGAAATTTGAGCTGCAGTTGGTACCACAGTGACACAACGAACTGTTAGAAATCGGTTACTTCAAGGACAGCTCCGAGCCAGGCGCCCTGTAGCGTGCATTCTACTGACTTCAAACCATTGCCGTTTGCGACGCCATTGGTGTCCGGCCAGAGCGCATTGGAGGACGGAGTGGAGATCTGTTGTGTTTTTTGATGAAAAAGAAACACAACACATCTCCAATCCTCCCACCAATGAGCTCTGGCTTGACAAGAATGGCGTCGCAAACTTGCTTGGTGTCAGTAGAATGCACGCTGCAGGGCGCCTGGCTCGGAACTGTCCTTGAAGTAATCGATTTCTAACAGTTCGTTGTGTCACTGTGGTATCAACTGCAGCTCGAATTTCTGCCGCAGACGCAGTACGATGCGCCACAGTCGTACGCCGAATACGGCGATCTTCCCTCTCAGGAGTGCCACGTGGCCACCTGGAACCTGGTCTTTTTGAGGTAGTACCATCCCTTGACCACTGCTTCCAATAATCATGCACAGTGGAATAATTCCATCCAAGTCTTTCTGCAATATCGCGGAAAGAAAATCTACCTTCTCGTAGCCCGAATATGCGACCTCGTTCCAACTCGGTGAGCTGTTGACAGTGGCTTCTTCGTCTTGTTAAAGGCATTCTTGGCTAACATCAACTCAATACGTCACATTTCGAAGCTAAATAACGCCCACGAACTTTAGAGCCCGCATTTAAAGTAAACCTTATCTGCAAGTTCTGAGTGGCCCTACTAGCGCCACACTTATGCGCGAAGCGCGAAATTTCAATCGATGTCATCTTTCCGATGTATAAACACGCCTACCAAATTTCGTTTATCTAACACAAGTCTTTCTTGGTGTTGGGATTTTTTTTTTCCGCCAGTGTATATATATATAACCATTATATAATTACAATTCATCATCTATTACCAATTACTAAAATTAAATTAATAAATTTAGCTTCAATACATAACACTGACATTATACAAAATAAAGATGGAACCTTTAACTTGTAATACAAAATCAAGCACAATACCACTAATTCACTAGCACATTGCGGACGATTAATCCATATAAAAAATGAAAAACCACCAAATTTTGATACAATAACCTATTAAAGACAAATGATACAAATAACTAGCGAAATATTGTTGAACCATTAAAAGACATATGGTAAACAAATATTATTATTAAAATTTATTAATATTAATCTATTAATAACTAATGAACAACAGTGATATAATCATGTTTAAATGAAGTTTAATATAGACCATGAAAGGTAACAAACATGCAGCATAAAGTGGAATTTCTTATATCAAATATATATGTACTAAATTTTGTCCGCACGATAAAAGTCGCAATTGTGCATGGATCATCTTCAAACTCACCAAAAACAATGAGATGGCTAATATCTTGGCGAGGATTGCAAATGGACAAAATCGGCCCAAAGTGGTGGAAATAGGGAGGAGTTTTGTGAAAATAGGAAAAAAAACCATAACTTCTTAATTATAATACATATCAAATCAGTATAAGTTATTACTTCTAGGCAAAGGGCAAAAAATTTATGTGTTAGCTTTTTGATAAAATTAAAAATGGGCTGAAAGGGCGAAAAAAGAGGTGTTTAGGGAGAAAAAAATTCATAACTTCGTCAATTCTAAAGGAAGAAAAAAATTCATAACTTCGTCAATTCTAAAGGAAGAAAAAAATTCATAACTTCGTCCATCCACAAGATATCAAATCCGCTTAAATTTATTATGAATCTTTTTAATATTATCTACAACTTTTGTATTGACAAGTTTTTGATAGAACCAACTCTGACAGCTAAAACAAATTATACAAAACTAGACGTTGAAGAAAACATTATCGTATTAAAATGATTCTGATAAAACCAACTATTACAGAAAAATGAAATTAAAAACGCGTCAAAAGCGGCCACATAAAATTGTTAAACTGGGTTTATCTCTAACCATGAATTAGTTTTTGTTGATGAAATCAGTACTTAACTTCGAAATCTGCCTCCGCCTATAGGCCGAGCCGGCAGGGATTTTTTCATTTAGAGATGATTTTTCGTGTTGTTAGTGGGTAATCTAAAAAAATGTATTAAATTTTAAAAAGCTATTAGAGTTTTCACATTTAGAAAAAGTAGACCTGGAAACCCAGATTGGATACACTAGTTCTTACATAAACGAACGCAAATGTTGTACAGGGCCCCACATAACCACATGCTACAGCTATAGATGCTTTCAAGCTTTTTCTGATACAGGCTGACCGATCTTATAAATGTATTTATTCTATTTTTTGTTGGTCTTCTAATTGCTGCCGAGAATAAATCGTCACTGAAAAGTATGTGCTCAAACCCGACCTTTAGATCCCCAAAGTTCGGGAACAATCCGCGGAGTATTTCTTAGATTTTCAGCAAAACGTCTAAAATTGAAAGTGTCCTTCCGTTTTTATGTTTTTTATTTTTCAAATCAAATAATCTCAGATATTTTTTTTATTAAACGTATCTTGTTTCTAAGTAGTGCATAGAATGGTTAGAAAAAGCTACTCTTTTAATTTTGCGAACTACAACCAAAGCTACTTTATCGAAAATGTAGTTAACTACAACTATAACTGTTTGTTCTAAAAAGTAGAAAACCTACGTATTACTTTTGAAAAGTTGTCACTAATTCGCAACTTTCAGATTTTGTTAAACAATTCATTCTGCACTCAAAATGGAGAACACGGCTTAAATAATACACTGACCCCTCGTTATACTGCGTGGATACCACAAAATAAGTGCGACATAACCAAGAGCATTAAAAAAAATTAAGATAGATAACATACAGGGTTTGTCCGTAAAGTAATGCGACCGGGTCTGGTAAAAAGAATTTATTGATCCGATCGGTACATATTGTTAAAATTCTTCAAAATAGTCTCCTTGGGCGTCGAAACACCGTTGCCATCTCGATTCCCACGCTGCAAAGGAACCTTGGAAGTCAGCTGCCGTAATTTCTTTCAGAGACTTAGTGACAGGCCGTTGGATGGCGGAAACATCTTCGAAATGGTGACCTTCCAGGCTTCTCGTGAGCTTCCGGAACAGGAGGAAAAAGTCTGCCAGTCTCAAAACGGAGCTGTACGGTGGCTGCGGCAAAGTTGCAATCCATATCCTGTCAAGATAGGGGGTCACACCAAAGGCGGTGTCGGCTGGAGCGTTGTCGTGGTGGAGCTTCCAGCGATCGGCAATCTCCGGTCGTTTCCGTTTGACGGTTCTGTGCAGGCGCGTAAGGACGTCTTTGAGAAAAACGTCATTGACGGTTCGTCCCGCCGGAGATAAAAATTCTTTGTGGACAACCCCACAGTTGTCGAAGGGCGTTCAGATCGCTCCATGTCTTCAACAGTCTCCCGTCCGTTCTTGAATTCACTGCACCAGCGGTAAACCTGAGCCCTTAACAGGGCGTCGTCTGTGTAAGCCTCCTTAATCAAGGCATGTGTCTCGGAAGTAGTTTTGTCTAGGTGAAAGCAAAATTTAATCACACAGCACTTTTCCAGCGAGCACTCCATTTTTGACGTTTTCTGCCGTGACAAAAACTCAAAAATGACTTTTGGGCCATGCGTGATCCTGACTGCGTCAGAGCTCTGACGCGACTGCCGGCCGGTGCGTTGATTAGCTTAAAATCCCCCACCACAAATCCCGCCGCCAGGGAGCGCGCTGCTAGCGACTGGAGCTCCGTGCGGCTCACAGTTTCATTACTTAACTTGCAAACCCTGTACAGGAAGATGTTTGTGTGTTTGTCTCCAAATCATTAGTTTATACACATATTACACTTTTCTTATGGGGATTTAAGAGAGATATACGCACTATAATGAACATCTAATTATAGTTACATAGTAAATGCGACTAAACTATTTTATTATTTTATCAAAAGGGACAAAGATAGCGCTATATATTTGAACCAGTGATGTAAGGAGGGAATATTTATATACACTGCCTTTATTTTATTTACTATTCTCACAGTAATACCGGTCTTACAACATTGGAATATAAAGTTACCGTTTGTATGTATTTACCAATGGATTTGTTTACTTAATTCACCATCACACTCATAATGTAATGTATTAATTGCATTGAGTTTTGTTGAGAGCTAACTATATTGCCTTGTCTAATTTTCTAGCACAGAAAATTATAGAAAAACAACTTTAAATGAAACAATGAATAAATCTGTAAATAAAACAATTCCAAAGGGAGAAACCTGGCATCAAAACATAAAGACCTTATAAGGAGTAAATAGACAAGTGTTTCCGGCAAGAAAATTAATTTCTTTGGTAGGTCAGCACTTTGTTTTATCCGCAAGTGTATGTTAGTACTTGTTGGTAAAACCCAGTCTTTTACTACCAAAAGAAAAATGGAGTGCAATGGAGTGACCAGCAAGTGTCAAAGAACTTCATACGATGCGTTGCTAATTCTGCAGCTGAGATTAGCAAATTATTGACTAGAACACGTATTGAACAAAAGAAACGATCACGTGATATGTAGAACGCACAATTTTTTTTTCTTGAAGTAGCGGTGGGGGAGGAGACCTGGAGCCCGGCCGAGTTCGTAGTACACGAATACGAGGGGTAGGATAGGGACAAACCACAGCTTCCACGAGTGACTCATTTATGAATCCGGCGGCCACTGGTAACGGACGTTGTGTATGAGTGTCGCATTCTCAGGTGCGACTCCCCAGGTACCTCGGTTTTCGAGGCAAGCCGGGTAGCGAAGGTCCATAGTCCAACCCTAGAGCCGGTCTTTGACTGGGTGGGGAATCTGGGCAACGGATAGCTAATTTGGCAGGACCCTATCCATTTTTTGACCGAGAGCGAGTCTGAGAAGAAAGAGCGAGTCCGAGAAGAAAGAGCGGTCCGAGGACTCGCGGGATCGCCATGCACGATCTCCCGGAGTTACCGTCGGGCGAGGTTGTGGACAGTGCCTGGTGTGTAGCGCTTGCCGGGAAACTCATCCCCTCAAGTTCCTTGTAGCTGGGTCAGTAGGGAGCCGACCCCTAGTTGGGTGATGAATGGAGGTGCCCCTGTCGACTAGAGGGCGATCACGGAGGGTGGCCAGTGTGGTACTGGTTACCCGTCGTCTCTTTTCCTGTTGGGTGGTGAGAACTGTGTCAATTCGCTGGTCGTCTCTTTGATTGGGAGATAGGCTGCATGACGAGCGGTAGGCAGTGCGCATGCCAAGACCGGAGTCTTTGTGAAGGTCGGCCTCCGGTCTGTCTGGATAGGGAGCACAAGGGCCTTCCTGGTCCCAGGACCAGGGAGTGGCATCCCTGCTGTTTCTTGAAGTAGTGTTAAAGGTAGTGCCAATGCTTGCGGTAAACTACTTAATTTTTGCATTGTGCACTCACTGCATTACGTTGTTCAAAATGTACTGCACTACACAATAAATTACTGTAAAAAGTAGCGACTACTGTAGTTTCGCTATTTGTAGTGCGCTACTTCTCACCACTGTATACATATTTCAGTTTATTTAATTAATAAAATTTCTGGTGAAAAAATATTCATTTGACATGTAAAATACCTGAAAGCTGGCAGGTATGGTATGTATATAATTACGTAACGAAAAATAGGAAAAAAATGGAGAATTCAAATAACAAGAAAAATGTGCGACTTCAAAAAAAAAAAAAAAAAAAAAAAAAATGCTGCCTGATGCATGATTAAACCTTAGAAAAACGCTGGATTTGAATTTTGCAAAACTTTGCGGAATTAAAAGTAATAATAAAATGCATGTTTTGCGAAATGAATCATTCTAGTACGTCATTAAAATCTAACAAATAAACTGGATATTAATCTTAACAGGAAACAGAATTGGCGGTTTCCTTACTTTTAATATATTAAATTGAATTTTTATCAGAAAAAAAAAGTCACTAGCAACCAAAAGTTGCTCATTTGATTAAAATATTTAAGATGATCCATACATCAATGCATCCGTTTTCGATTAGAGTGTAATATAACAGAATTCACACGCAATAACTCTCTGGGTGTGTGAACGATAATCTAAAAATAAAAACTGACTAAGAAGTTTAAAAAAAAGCAAATGGGGCTTTGGGATTTGATGTTCCAACTTTCGATGAGTATTCTAAAAGATGGTTGGTTAATTATGAGCGCTGCGGTCCATCTTTTGCACCCGAGGGCTAAACAGACCGGGACCTCATTTTAAAGTGGAATCTGTTCTACTACAAACGCCCATGCCTGAGTTGGGATCGAACCGAACACCTCCTATTCAGTATCCAGCGCCCTAACTACTAGCCAAGCAGATGGGTTTATTTAAGTACGATATTACTTGAAATGTATATAAATAATTGCCTACGGAAAAAATGAAATGATGAAGAATTAACCCGGGCAAAGTCGCGCTTAAACAGCGTATGAACAACGGTTTTTGGTTTGTCACCAATAAGTGCAAATAATAATCGTCACCTTATTTAGTGGGAGACAATTATTACAAATTATGCGATAAAGTAAGTTGAAGATTATTCTTCGAAAAATAGTGGTGACAATTGTAAAAACCGTACGCACCCGGGGTATGTCATACCCCACGCGACTCCTCCCGGGTTAAGAATGACAACAAATGTATTTATGATTTAATTTTTTTAAAGGCAATGTGATGCGTAATTAAAACTTTGAAAACATATCGAATTAAGTCTTTCATTAAAACTTCGGAGAATAAAAAACCATAATAAAATAAATGTGTTGCAAAATAAAGAACACTGCTACGCCATTAAAATCTAACAAATATTCCATATTTTAATCTTAACCGGAAACTTAAATGGCGGTTTCCTTACTTTTTTAATATATAAGTTCACTCTTCAATAGAAAGTAAGAAATGATCATAAACAATCACAATGTGGAAGATATGAAGATATTTCTGCTTACCCGAAGGTGAAATAAATTCCAAGTATATATTATGAAGAAAACTTCTAAGCTGTTTCACGCTAGACGATTAATCATGCCTGAAAAATGCATTGCATTTCAAAGCTACCTGAAATAAGCTCAGTTGATTCTGTCTTGTTGAATTACAACTCACTGTAAGTAAATGCAGTCATATTTAGACAACTTTCTAGGTATTAATAAGCGGATTAAGTGTTCGTCTAAAGTCTAAAATTTTGATAGATAAGACAAATGAATACAAACTAAGTGAAATACCTCGTTCTGTCAAAACATTTTAGACTTTTGACAAGTAGACTTATGATTTATTGCGTCGTCTTTTTCAGAAATGGCACTTGTAAAGTTTGTGAGAACTAATTTTAAATGTTTGCGTTGGAATTTATTGGTGCCTCCAAATTTTCTATCACTTTCTGAAAACAATATCACATTTCTAAGAGGTATAAGGGAAAAGCATTAAATTTGCGTTAAAGGAGTTTTATGTATTTTTCGCAGCTGAACATTGGGTAATTTTCTGACGCATATAATGGATGTATATGGGGAAGAATTAAAAAATGAATTGAAGAATTGGGATTAATAACAAAATGTATGCCTTGTAAAATAAATAACACTGGTTCATAGTTAAAATCTAGCAAAATATGTACATTTTGGTCTTAAAATATTTGAATAGCGAGTTTTTTATTTTTAAGAACAATTTTGTTTAATGTCTAGGGATGCATCAGCTTAGTCAAGTGGTACTAGGCGCTAATCCCAATTCAGACTAGGATGACCATAGTGTATAAGATCAGTAAGCTGTTCCAGTGTAATAAATGGCAAGCTAATTTTTGAATAAAAGGATAAAATAATTACAAAGTATCGAAACTTTAAATGCAGCATTTAAAGAGCATGCAAAGAGCGCACAAAAGAGCATGCAAATATTTCGTTGAGTTTTTTAAGCCAATTCAAACATATTTAGAAGTTATGTTTTAGATAGGTTAATATTTTCAAATTCTTTATAAGATCATATAAAATAATTAAGCATAAAAAATTTATCATTTTCGATAGAAAACATGCCTTTATTTATTTGAACACACACCTACATATATTTTCAAATACATATTTATACAATTACATACGAGGGAAAGTCAATAAGTAGATCACAAACTGATATAAGAGGTCGGAAATTAGTAGTAAATTGTTTCCAAATATGCCAATAGGTGGCAGCATAATCCAACTACAAGATATTAATTTCGAATTTATGAGACAGCAGTTGTACAAGATGAGCAGGGCCGTTCAAAAGCTGTTCACGAAGAGGATGTGGTCGTCCAGTTGAGATTGCGAAAGACGAATCAGTGCGAAAGTTTGAGGAAATGGTTGCTATGCTATCTATTGTTGTTCGCTTGTCAGCTCTAACCATTTCCTCAATCTTTAGCACTGATTCTTCTGTCGTAATCTCAACTGGGCGACCACTTATCGCTCTTCGTCAACAATTTTTGAAGGACCCTGCTCATCTTGTACAACTGCAGTCTCATAAATTCGAAATTAACATCTTGTAATTGGATTATGTTGCCACCTATTGGCATATTTGGAAACCATTTATTAATAATTTCCGACCTCTCACATCAGTTTGTGACCTACTTATTGGCTTTCCCTCATATAATCGCTTGCGGATATTTTCCCATGAACCGAATATCTTTTACAAAATGTCAGAGCATTCATAAAGAGATTGGCACAAAAATATAAGTATATTAACAGTCTTAACTGATACAGAATTTTAAGTATCATACCTAGTTTGAATAGATATATAATTATGAAAGTGCACTGCAAGAAATTACTCTCAGGAAACACCAAATATTTTCTGTGTGACAGTTCAAAGGATTAAAATTTTAAGGTGTTTATTTTTGGATAAATATATTCTGTGATCCATTTCAACTACATATTTAAATTTCATCGTGTTACGGGCATTTCTACAAAAGTTAGATTGAAGTGTGATACAACGGAATGTAGAATGATAGGAACGACATAAAAACAATTAAAATCATTTGACATTTGCTATGAAAATGCAGAAATCTTTTTCTTAAAATAAAATACATGATATTCCCATAATTATAAAGCAATAATTTACAAAAATTGCATATATATTTTTAAATCTACCTTAAGTGGACCCAGCACGCAAAATAAAAAAAGTTTTATTGTCAATTTAACGAAAAACCTTTTTATATATTATTATTTAAATGTTAAATTAAAATAACATAATACAAAAGGAAACTTATTAAAATGATTTTTTCAAAAATTAAAAAAAAAGTGTTCAATTTTAAATAATTAATTTAAAACACTACTAGTATTTAATTTTTTTTTTAATTTTCACCTGATTTTTTCTTAATTGAAGGTCACTAATGATAATTTGAACAGATTTAAGGATCAGTTTTTTTAACAGCAATAGTTTTAGATTAAAGAAAAAACAATAACTAAATACAAGCGGAAAAAAGCAGAGTAAATGACGAGTTTTTGTACATAGGAATTTTTGTTTGACAAAAGTTATCAAACCATTAAATTTACGATCCCTAAATCTTTCATATAGGGTATGATGTACAAAAAAAAAAAAAAAAAAAAAATCAAGCCCTTTCATTCATATCTAGCCCTCCGAGCGTCTTGCAAAAGGGTAAAATTGTAATGTTGTTTTCTTTGCATTTTGTTTTAAATGCTAAGAAAATATGATTATTTCAACATTATAAAAGAAAACTCAATTAAAAATATGAATGTAATGCTTGAGAGTATTAATCATTCTTCAATGTATTTAAAATTCCTTAATCTATAGAATCATACTATCTTAAATATTGCTTATATTGCTGTGAAACCTGAAGCATAGTGAACGGCATATTACGCCCCAAACACTTACAGGGCTAGAGAAGCCTTATCATTTTGAATACGTGGAAAATCTGAAAAACGCAAACTGAGATAAATGAGTTTAAAGATTTCTTTTAAAGGGTGAATATGATATTAGATGCTTGTTAAATCTTCCGTAATTGTGGTTCTATATGCAGTATCAGTCTGAAATTTTGTCATGATGTAGTTGAAAGTTTATGGTATGTGATAAGATAAAAATTCGAAAATCGGAACTTTTACGAAATTTTGATATTGGTAGGGTCTCGTGTCCCCTTAAAAATGTGTATTTTGTTAAATGCCATCCGGCTGCTCAGATATGTGTGTAATTTATCTCATTATGTACTAAAGCGTCAAAATTGTGTGAATTTGAGGCTTGTTTTTTAAGAACCCCCTCCCACCCCCCGGCAGTATGTTGCACTTTATCCTTGTCATATGTTTATCTATTGACAATGTTTATCAATACACAAAATATCGCTACATTCCGCGCCCCAGACCTCGGGTCCTCTCCTTGTCAGTGCAGCATTTCGCATCGAGGGGCTATGAGTCGCCTCATTATTTAGTGCAAATTCACTTAATTAAGTGCAAACACTACTCATTTTTAGCAATAACTTCGTCCGTTCACAAACCTAACCTTGCATACATTACAAGCTTTCCACCTTCTAAAACCATGTTATTTCCGAATGGTTTTGTTTCCTGTCCATGTATTTTTGACTTGCTGTAAATAAACGTTTTTAGGATTTTTTTTTTTTTTTGTATTTAATCCATATTTTAATGCTAACAATCAACTCCTTTTAAACAAACGTCATCACAAAATTTTACGATGAAAATATCACTCACAAAATACTTTTTAAAATGTCCGAAAGGTTTAAAAGTTATTCAAATCCAAGTAGTCCAAATAACATATATACGATTCTTATTTATAATGAGCCTTAAAATCCATTACAAGATTTTCGAAACTCTTTTCTCTCAAATTCTAAGAATGCCATTTTATTTAGTGTTTTGCGAATGTATTTTTTGTTTACTAGACGTATTCATCAAAGGAAACTCCAGAACATTTCTAAGAGGAAAATTTATTTAAGACTACATTTATTTATAGTAAATGTGCGTAGGAGCCCTATAAAACCTTTCATAAGAATTTGATATCATTAATGTTTCCTTTAAAAAAAATTGTAAAAACTTTTTTCCCTTAATTTAAATATTTAAAAATACATAATATCTTTCAGGTTTTCAACACTGTCCAACAAATTTGAAAAGCGCTTTAGACTTCGGTTTGACTGGCAGTGATCTAATTCGCCTAACTACACTTGGATTATCATGAGTTTTATATATGTTATCGATATTTACAATAAGACATTCCCGATTGAAAAAGCAATGCGTTGCATTTGTAGTTCGTTTACTGAGACAGACAAAAGAATTCCGTTACATTATGGATTACGGAGAAAATTTGCTTACATTGTATTTAATAAATGTACACTACATCGAATACACTGAAATTGATATACCTTATTGAGGTACAATGAAATTATTTCTGTGGAATATGGAGTGCATGACATTTGTCATTCATTTACAGGGAGTCACAAATAATTCAGCTACATTACGGTCTATGGGGGAAATTCATTTGCAGTGTATTTTTTAAAAGTTACATTATTTAAAAAATAATTAATTTTATGTGCATTGGTGAAGTACACTACAAGATGATAACTGTAGAACATGGAGTGCATAGCATTTATTTATTCTTTTACAGGTACACAAAATATAATTCTGTTATTGTGCTGTTTATGATCGATAATCGCTGGAAAGCGTTTTCAGATGCACTTTTTTAGGCGTGATGTAAAGTCTTCAGGTAATTAATGATTAATTTAACAGAACTGTGCCGGAATTTAGACTTTACAACGGACTACAGTTTCCCATGGGGAGAGAACGATGTGTCTTACATGGACAATGAGCAGGCATCGCAAAGTATATTTTTTTCTATGCCTCTTGACACAAAAAACTTGTCACGGGACATCCTTTATAGATGGATTTTGCATCTGGTTGATCCTCTCTGGCCAAAGTTTCAGCCACGCAGTAGACGGCCGGTGGCAATCACTGGCATCTTAAAGAGAACAAAGAACTCCAATCAACACTAAGGCACCTCACAGCCCTTGGAAGTTCCGTTAGTGGACACGCCCTCCGCCATTTTTTCTCCACAGAGAGAGGATGGAGAAAAGACGGGACGAGGAAGGGAGAAGGGAGATAGAGTGAAAGAAGTGTGGAGTACGCCTGACTGCAGTGAGCTGCAGGAAAAGACTCTGTAAAGGCCCATCCCGGGTGAGTTGTGTGAGAAATAGGAAGGATTTGCAGCAGCGGTAACGCTGGCATATCTATTCCTGGAAGAGACCTCCCGTCTAGTGATCTAAGTTAGAACTTCGTAATTCGCTGGACTCATTTGTGAATATTGGACTTTCGCATTAAAATCGACGACGAACCCAGTTTTCGATATTCTTGTACAATTACTTTGAGATCATTTAACCTAGAAATAAAATTTGCTTAGTTTATATATATGAATGATTTCTTGCCCCAGAGCTACCAATCTTTATTAACGAGTACTTGAAATCACAACAGTGACCATTTTTGACTACATTACGTGTTGTGTATAAATTCTATAGCCCATATTCAGTTGTGCGCTTAAGAATTCGTAAGCATTACTGTTTATTGGTGTTAATTGCTGTCAAGGAAGGTCACCTTGGCGGGCATACTCAGAATATTTTGAAAAAAAAAATACTAATTAAACTACTTATGTATGTAATAAAGGGTCAATCAAACTTAGCGGTGGAATTACAGTAGAAAGACCGTAAAAGAATAAAATACTTATCAGTATTTGGCGCGAAAAGACGAAAGCGTCGCGTGATTTGGCGAGCAATACTTTTCTTCGCCAAAAGCAAACGATTTTAATGCATCTGAAAATTGCTTGTTAATTGATTTTTAGAATGCGTGTAAATAGTATTTAATGAATTTAAACTTAAAAAATGAGAGAGTTTAATAAATATATTTTTTGTATTACATATTCATGTTGCTTGTTATTTAACTTTATTACTTTAAAAGAAATTTCATATATAAAAAATATTTTCATATGTTTAAGCGTATTCCAAAATAAAGGCACGATGAAGAATGCTGCAGTTATTCATTTCAATATCAAAGAACTCGTTATTTCCGTAGCAACAAAATTGAATCGACATGCTCAGTTGGACTTAGTTTTGAGATTGAAACAATTTTAAATAATTTAAATTTTGTTTTAATTCATAAAATTTGATAGTTAGTTTTCATTATAAATATACATATGACAAAACTATAGTTAAATCAAACTAAAACTGACAAAACCAACGTTATTTACATAAAAGTTATTTAAACAAGTTCAATATGAAACATTTTTATTTTACAGAGTATTTGGCATAAAAAAGTATTTTTTGAAATTTTATTCCATTGCGAACCGGTGATAAGTCGCCAAATATCGAAAATTTCATTATTTTTTACGGTCACTCTACCGAGTTTCCGCCGAAATTTTTTTATAAACATATCTGTCCTCATGAGTAACATTCTATAATTTTTTAAGATTTTTTGGTGTACGCCCTTATGGAGACCTTCCTTGTGAGAGGTGTTTTTAATTGCGTTGTGCATTTTCCAGCTAAACTGTATTTAGTTAGTATATATTTTTGTATATATTACTATACTATGTTAATATACTATGTTTCTGTATGTAAATTATATTTAGTTAGAATATATATTTGTGTACGAACAAAATTCATATACATAGTTTCGCAAAATACAGAATATATTACCGTCTATGTGTGGTTATTGCTGGAAGTGCAATTTTAGTTGTATTACACGTTTCCTATCTGAGTTAAGTCTTGTGTTAATATGTGGTGTGTATAAAAATATGTAGATAACGTGCAAGGATGTACAAAATATTCCAAGTTATATATAAAATGGTAAATGCTGAAAATAAATTTCGAAATGTGTTTTGCATTTAAAGTTGAATTAAATTTTAGCAAACCATGTGAAGAGTTTACAAACCTATGGAAAATATGCAGTGCTATTCAAAAGAATTCGAATATGTTATCGACTATGGACGCTAGTTGCTGGAATCTGGTGTTCAACCATGTTATGTGTTTACTAAATCGCTTATTTAGATATATTCTTTCACCTTATTAAATAGGGAAGATTCGTTACAATATTCTGGAAGTGTTGGAAAGTATTTCACAATCTATGCGTGACGCATGATTTTTCTTTCTTGTTAATTAAAATTTCAACTAAATTTAAAAAAAAAAATGAGACATCTGAGCCACAGGTACCTGCGAGGGCAAGATCTGTCTTCGTCTATCTTCGTCCAAATTTTAAGACCTCTATTTGAGGTGGTTTTTGCATCGCCAACATACAAACATCTTTCTTTCATTAATATACTAGCTGATCCACCTGGCGTTTCCCGGGCCGTGATAATAACCTTATGTATTCCTAAAATGAGTGTTAAATGATTTTATATTTTTAAACGAAAATCTTTCCAGGCGAACCTAATTCTGGGGCGACGCAGACACTTTGGTAGCGACACCCTCGAATTTGCATGATTTTATATTTTGAAATAAAAACTGATCCAAACAAACCAAGAACTGGGGACTTCAATGCCTTCGGTAGCGTACACCGGAAGTGGTATGTACCCTATGGTCCGCTTGACTGTATGTTGTTAAATGAAAAAAAAAACGTAGCCCGTGCGCTTAACATAAAATATACCTAAAATGAGTGCTGAATGAATTTATATTTTTAAACGAATCTCTTTCCATCTGAACGTATTGGTTGGTCCCCAAATTCTTTCGTTAGCATAAACTACCGAATTTTTTTATTTTATATTTTTAAATGAAAACCTTTCCAAATAAAATAAGGCCCCTAGTTTCTTGTGACTGCCGATTTAATTTGTGGCACTTAGATACGTTAAAATTCCTGATGAATAGTTCCCGAGGAAAGCTAAATAATGAAAAACGTGCGTTTTCTATTTTAAGACATTAAATAATATCTCCAATTCCCCATCCAAAAATTTCCAAAACACAATTATGCTCTTCAAATGCGAAAGGAACATCACTCAGAAAAAAAGAGTGTCCTGCGAATTGGTGAAAGCACTTTATTTCTTTTTTGAAATAGTAAATGTTAAATTTCTTTTAACCGAAGAGGTCTTTACAAAGAAAATGATACCCAAATAAAGTGGTTTTTTTCTTTATGCAATTCGACTTGCAAAGCGGATGCAGTTTTTTAAAACCAGGAAAAAAGAAATTCCCGAAACCGTCATTTGAAAAAAAAATTCTGAAAGGATAAATATTAATATTTTTTAAAACAAATAAAGCCGTTGGAATCAGAAAAGTTCCACCAAATAAGTGTGTTTTTTCGTGTTTTCATCAGCACAGCGGTTATGGACCTGTAAGTATGCGGAAGAAAAAAAAACACGAATTTGACGTTCGGAAAATAATATTTTAAACTATAAATATTAATACATTTTTTAAACAGGTTAGAAACCGTTAGAAAAGTAAAAGTACAATAATAAGTGATCATTTTTTCCCGTATGTTGATTTTTTTAGCGGATGCCAATTTGTAAACATGCGAAAAAAACGGAAGTTTTACCCACTTCAAGAAATTCGAAAATGGGATTGCTGGCCAGACAACTACAGCAGCACGTCATTTTGTGACGTTCATTATGTTTTCAAAGTAATATCTTGATTAATTAGCAAAAAACTGAAAATTCTGATCCTCAGGTGCTTTCGGACCTGTCTTGGACTATTGTCATCCAAGTTTTCAGACCTCTACTACCGGTAGATATCCCTAGCTATTGCGAACAGACAGGCACATATGTAAACATCTTTCCTTTATTATTATGGATATGTTGCATTTTCTTAATATAATATATAATATACAGGGTGTTTTAGCACAGTGGTTACAAAGTTTCAGGAGAGATAGGGTACACTTAGACGATGGGAAATCACATAGCAGTGCACAGTCGGAAACGCTTTCCTGGTGCGGTAGTGACGACATAAAGCACAAGAAAGGAAGAACACGAACAGGGTGAGAAAACATGTTTATTATTCTTAATACAGCAAAAAACTAAGAAATAAGAACAAAAAGAGAGACAACGATTGCCATCAAAGATGGTGTTCGAAATTACGACCCCGGTCTGTGATGCATGCACTGTAAAAAAACACGGAAATTTCTTAACCTGCAAAAATGAACTATCTTCAAGAACAAAAATATGCAATAACCTCTTACGTGCCACGAATATTCCGAAAAGCATTCCTTTACTTTTAAAAATCCCAGGAAACTATTTATTTTTGAAATTTAAAGAAGATTTATAAAAATAAATTTTTATTAGCTGCCTGTCATTTTCGGAAACGTTTCTGAGTAGATTTTACAATGCAATAATCAGTTTTCTCAAATCGGAATATCACTTTTTCGTATGCTACCAATTCTCAGGTAAATATTTTGATATACAGAAAAAATGTTTAAAGACAAACATACTATATTAACAGCATTAACATTAATATGAAAATTAACATTATCCTGTTACAATTACATTCAAAAATTCAGTTATGCATCTGAAATTGCTTACTTGAGAATTGGTAGAATCCTAAAAACCGATTTTCCGGGTACAAAAACTGATTAATGCATTGTAAAAGCTACTAGGAAACGTTTCCGGAAATTACGGGCACGGGCAGCAATAATAATAATAATAATAATAATTTTTTATAAATTCTTCTTTAAATTTCGAAAATAAATTATTTTCTGAGGTTTCTAAAGATAAAAGAAAAAATTTCGGAATCTTGGGTGACTCGGAAGAGGTTATTATATATTTGCGTTCATGATTATCGTATATTTTCGTAGATTAAGAAACACTTGTCATTTTTTGCAGTGTGGAAGCGCATCTCCGGTGCATGGAAGATCTAATGTTCTCGAAAATACCGGGCGTGTCCCAGATTTTCCCAGGTTCTGCCACGATGTGTGCAACAAGTTCCTCAGCACACATTTTTGCAGCACTAAGAATAACAAACATGTTTTTTCAACCTGTTCGTGTCCTTCCTTTCTTGTGTTTTGTGTCATCACTACCGTGTCATGAAAGTGTTTGCGGCCATGCATTGCTATGTGATTTCCCATCGGCTAGATGTACTCTATCTCTCCTGATACTTTGTCACCGCTGTGCTGAAACACCCGGTATATAACATTAGACATTTTGATGTGCATGAGTTTTGTCGTTCACAAGTGACTGTAGAGCAGGAAAAGATGTCAAATATTAATGTTTTCACATTACTTATTGATGTTAATAGGGGAAACAAACATATTGAACAAGTAAAAGCATTTCATAATGTCGAATTTGTACTCGGTATGAAGAAATTGCTCCTTCATTTATAATTATTGAATTAATTTTGACAAAGGACAAGTTAAATAGAAAAAAAAAACTAGAATTTATGTTTGAATAAATAGATAAAATAATTGCAGAGTATCGAACTTTTAATATGAAATATATTTATTATGAATCCCCTCAAAATAGCATGCAAATATGTCGACGAGTTCAGAAAGTGTAAAGCAATTAAAACATATTTAGAACAGGTAATATCATGAAGACTTATATTTTCGAGTTCCTAATAAGATCTTATAAATTAACGATAAATTAATAATTAAAATTAATGATCTTAATCGTCCATTTTCAATAGAAAATATACCTAATTTATTTCAGTACATGCGCATATTTTCATGTGCATGTAACGCACATAATGAATAACATACACATATTTTCTCATGAATTGAATATTTTTACGAAAATTAGAGCACTCGTGAAAAGATAGACAGGCACACATATATTTAATACTTAAATTATACACATTTTAACCTTCAAGCAGGCGTGCGTATGTCAGAGATACACTAGCCATGAATTTCGTTTTATATATTTAGTCCTCTGGATGCTTCGAACACCTGATCTTGGGCATTCCTCTCTCCCTTTTTGACCTACTTTCAGTTACATTTTACAATACGCATTTTATAACAGCATATCTAGGAAATACGCGCGAACTTTCACGTTGGTATGATGGGCGCGCCTGCTGGAAGGTTAAAAATATAATAGTCAGTTTGAATAAATGCATCACGATCAAAGTGCATTGGAAGAAGTAACTTCTGCTAAACCGTAATGTATCTGTATTTTTCAGTGCGACCAATAAAATAACTGAAAAAAATGAGGTATTTATTTCTGTTAAAGACTAAAACGTCATCTATTTTAATAACATACAGTGGCGGTCAAAAGTTTCCGGCCAGTTAGTTTGTTTGATTTGTTTGATAGAACGTTTTAGTGAAGAAGAAGCACAATTGCTCCAAAAGTTAGGAATAAGTAAAGTACCTCTGACCACGTGATCATTTTGATTGGATGCTTAAGATACTTGATGCAAAGGGGATGAATTCGAAATTCGCGCGTGCAAAAGTTTCCGGCCATTCGTCATCCATTAGTTTTTGCTATCACTAAAGTGTTTTTTTTTTTGCCATGTTTGTTAATTAATCAACGTGAATAATGCATTTGAAATTCAAAAATGAAAATTTTAACAATTTATTGATCCTAAACGAGTGATGTGTTTGCCGCTAAAGGAACAATCCTCTCGTGAGATTGCGGCAAAGTTGTCGATCGGAAAATTTGCTGTAAACGATATTTTCAAAAAATATAAAGATGGTCATGGCCTTCGGAACTTGCCACGGTCCGGGGACTCCGGAAAACGACTATTCTTGTAGACAGAATTATCAGAAGAAAAGCAGTTGATGACCTGCGTAAACATGCCGCTGCAATTCCACGCGATTTATGGTGTTAAAATATTGCTGAAATAAGTCTGTCTACAGTATCAAGACGCTTATGTGACTTAGAACTTTATGGAACAGTCGGTGTTAAAAAACCTCTCATAAATAAAACAATTCAGAGGCCCCGACTGGCGTTTGCCAAGGAATACAAAGGCTGGTCAAGTGAAAACTGGAAAAAAGTACTATTTTCCGATGAATCGACGTTCAATCTTTTTGGTAGTGATAAAAACCATTATAACCGACGACCTAAAATCAAAAGATAAGATGCGAGTTATATTATTCCTACAATGAAGCACGGCGGAGGGCACGTTACGCTGTGGGGAGCATTTTCTGGAAAATGCGCCTGTCCGTTATTTGAAATCTGAGGCCAGATGAATAGTGAAATGCATAAGGATATCTTGTAAGATCATTTGCTGCCTTATTGGAGGAAAAATTGTGGTCGCAACTATTTGTTTCCTCGTGATAACGACCAAAAGCATACATGCAAGCTCGTCAAGCAGTGGCTTTCGCACAGAAAAATTTCACTTTTGAAATGGACAGCCCAATCATCCGGCTTGAATACAATAGAAAATCTTTGAAACTAACTTGAAAACGTGTGTGGAATTATAAATATTCAAATTCAGAATAATTTTCACACAAATTGTAAGAACCGTGGACAAAACGTAACATTGATGATCTACAACCGTTCATTGAATCGATGCCACGTTACTGCGCCGCAGTACTTATTGTTAAATGTATGAATACAAAATACTAAGTGTAAATGTTGTTGATCACTATTATTTTCTGTTATAACACCATTTTTTTCCAAACTTGCCAAGGTGGCCGGAAACTTTTGAGAACATGCGTTTTCTTTAGCAATTAATTTCGTCAATTAAATTTATTAATATTTAATTTTTATTCCATAAATAAGTTCTTAAATGTTATGTCAATAAAGTGTATAAGTATCACTTTGAGATTCCTCTTCGTATGGATATACTTACAAATTAACCAAAAATTTTATGCTGGCCGGAAACTTATGACCGCCACTGTATTTAAATTTAGTCGTGATACGAGTATTTATTCAACAGTTAGAGGTAAAAGTGATTGATGTGCTGACAGACAAACAGACTAAAAGTGAAATTCATAAACAATTTTCGCGGACCATACTGCATTTCCCTTGAACTTGATAATATATAACACCATTAAAACTGCAAAGAAAGTTATCCCTTAAACTTTATGACTTTTTTTAAAATGTGTTGCTTCTAGTAATGTAAAAGGAAAAAAGCAATAAAAATACTACGGTGTTCACAATGTCTTTTTGATTTAAAATTGGGAAATAATTGCAGTTTATGCTCGGAGTCATCATATATAATTATTGAATTAAATTTTACAAAGAACAAGTTAAAGAGGATCATATGAGAAATTAATTTTTGAATAAAAAAATGAAATAACTGCAAAGTATCGAAATTTTAATATGTAATATCATTTTATGCAGTTGCTATAATTTTATGAAACCTTTCAGGCAAGATAAGGATTTAATATCAAGATTTAAAAAATTTAATCAATGAGATTTCTAATTCGAAAAAAGTAACGTCTTATACATGTTGCAATTATTACAAGATAATTGTCATTAGATAATTATGAAAGTTTTTCTAAGTAAAGTTTAAATCATTTTAACTTTTTCTTTGTAGTAATGATGTTTATTTATGAAAGTCAATATGTAATGTATAAATAATTTTTGGTTCTGACATGTGATAATTTCCGGCAAGTTACGTTAATTTCCACAGAAAATTATAATCGAAATAATGATGATCGTTCCAGATAATTGAAAGTTTGCTCAGGTTTTAGTGAAAAATAACTAATTGCAAAATTAGTTTGGTTTATAAATTGTATTATGCACTCGAATGTTGTAAAATTATAAAACCCCACACACATATATATATTTAACATATTTTTGTAAATTTACAGTGATAAAACATAGTATATTAAATTCAAAAATGCTTATTTTTAAGTGAATGAAATTTTTAAAAATGAGATTTCCAGAAAAAAGTTTGTTTCTAAATTTGCAAGAGAATTCTGGATTTGGTTCATTAGTTTCATAAAAATTTATTGAGTTAATTATTTGAAAGTATTTTTAGCCGCAAGTCCAAAGTATGTTTCACTTCCTAACAGCAAAACCAAGATTATCCCATATTTCCATAAGCAAGTTCAAGTCTGAAAGCTTAGCAAAAATCTTTGTTTGTCTCTAATTTTATAATAAAATAATCGATTGATTTTTAAATCTGAAGATGTACCTCCAGGGCTGCCACAGGCGACTATTTTTTAATCCTATTTCTCACACCTTTTTAAAAATAAAAATCTTCTACATACACTTTGACAACATTTGTAAGAGAGATATATTACAAAATGTATTTTTTTTTTAATAGTGGTGCTAGCAGAATATAGTAATAGTCGCCTGTGGCAGCCCTGTACCTCCAAATTAAATTATCTACATGAAAAACAGTTTTGAAACTTGTTTGATATGATATGTAATATCCACGAAACTGCAGCATCTCAAGTGTGAGGTACACGTGTGTCGACGCCATCTTGCACGGTCAGTAAAACGAGTTTTTCGCAATAAGCAATTGAGCTAGTCTTTTGCTCGGCACTATAGATTTCGCCTTCTGACAGTAGGTTCTCCGGTTCGTTCCTTGTTGGTTTACATCACCTGCGCATGAATAGCATATCCATCACTGGTGTTGCCACTGGCGACTGAAGTTTTATTATTTTCACTTCCAGTAATTCCTAACAAAAATAATCTACCTAGAAAGTTAGCAGAATTTTACCTGTACAATTTTTCTTTGAAAATAGTGGTGGACAAAATAATACTTAAAATAGTTGCCGGTAGCAGCTCTGTCTACTGCGTTTATTATGCCCTCTGTCCCTTATGCCCTCAAAATATATTTGGATATTTTGAGGGCGTAAACAGTTTATTAAGTACTTTACACCGAATTAAAACACAACTAAATATCTAAATAATTTTCTAGAGAAATAAGGTTCTTTCTTAATTTATTACTGATACGAAAATCAAGTCACTTTGATGTCTGAATTTTTAGACTATGTGAGATCTCAAATAATATGGTTCATTTACTGTTGTTCCTACAGCACAGAAAGTCATATAGATTTTTTAAATTGTGATATTTGTTTGTATTATAAATATGCATTTTTTATTTAACCAGTGAAAAGTAATGCCATAAACATTACATCTAAGCAGTGATGAATTCAAAAGGTGATGCGGCGCGAGCGCGTATATGTGTGTGTGTGTGTGGGGGGGGGGATTACCTACGGAGCATCTAAAAGTTACCACATGGAAGGTTTGAGATTTTATGCTAAAATGTGGTCTGGAAGTGCAAATTACTCCGCCCCCCTCCATAACTCCCTAATAACTCTCTCGGATCTGTAAAAATCCATCCCCGTGAAAAATGTCGGAATTCCGCTCTGCGCTCAAGTGTTAATAGAAAATTAAAGGAAGGGAGAGAGGGATTTGTTAAGCATCGGACAGTTTTGGGCATATTGCTAAAGGAATGGTGCCTTCAGTGGGGACTTTTGAAGAAATGAAACCCGAATTATCGTTCTCGTACAAAGAAAGCCCTGATGCACTCCCTGAACACTTGGGTACCGAAATCACGATAATCAGTATGTTATCCTCCTTTTGTTTCCAGCGTGGAAAAGCAAAGTAACTAATTCTAAATGCATGTTCAAAAACCTATAAACATGCAGTTTATAGAACTGTGAAAGTTGGAGTCACGACTGTATTAAAATCCTATCAATTACTGTCAAATGAAAGCAAAACTGTTAAGTAAATAACACAAATGAGGAGAAATTGAAAAGGCAATTTAAAAATTGCTAAAAGGTAAATTTAATGGGTATGAATTGGTTGTAATTATTTAGTTATATATAAAATATAGAAGAATACAGTCTAACTTTTTAAGAGTAAGGAAGCTGTTTTTCTAAAATATTACTTGGTAGTTAACTGGTTTACGAGGGATAGATTTATGACTAAAAAATGTCTCGTTCGAAGATGCCAATTCTAACATGTACATATTATATGAATTCATTTTTATTTTTCCTAAGTAAATCATTTTGTAATATCATCTAACCAAAGTATATAAATCTTTCTCATTTTTTTGGAATGATGACAGAATATACAACTAGCAAAAAGTATATTTTATTTTCATTTTCTAGACAAATTTTACTATCGGAAATTTTATTATTTTGGCACATACTTGAGTAATCTATTATTAGTTCGTAGATATTTTATATAATTTTGCATGGAGGAAAAATATTTCTATATCTTCTGTTTGTTTATAAAAGAGTAGCATATATAAATTTTGTCACTTATACTGAAATAAATTCATTCTTAATTTGTCAACACTCTTTCTATATGCACATCTATATTAATATATACAGGGTGCAATATGTTATCTATCGCCAACCTCTAATTTCTTAACCGTTGGTCGTAGAGATTTAGTTACAATTAGAAAAACGTTTCAAATGAGGTAAATATTCATGTTGTGGCATTATTTAAAGTAAAAAATCAATTTTATAAAAATTACGAAATCTAACTTTTTATACGGTCCCCCAGTCCCTATAGTTATATTTAGTAAAAGTTTACACATATCATAACAGATATAATACAAAAAGTTTGACATCTGAACTACAAAAATTGACACAGTTATTAAATTTCAAAGTTTGAGATTTTTGCACATGATTTTGTCTTTCATTGTGGGATCAGTTAAAAGATGAATTAAAGTAACTCGAGATCAAAATAAGGGTGCAATGTCCTTTTTACGGCGAAACTACCTTTAGCCGGTATCGCCAAATCGGGGAATCACCAAAAAGGGTTATTTCATCAAAAAATTTGAGCTAACTTTTAGGGACCGTATACAAAGGAAAGGATAAAGTATTGAAATTAAACAGAAAAATAAATATAATTTATTATAATATTAGAAACGGTCTGCGATAAAAATAAATATATTAAACGCCGGAATCTACTAGATACTGCTCAAGGTGTTCTCCATTGGTGGCAATGCACATTTGAATGCGTGACAGTACTGAGTCCTGGACACGTTAGAGCATAGCAGTTGTGCAAACTGTGCGACAATCAAGGATGATGCGCTGGTTAATATAAACCAGAGAAGTGGTCTCAGTCACATAGACCTATGCCTTTGTATAACCCCACAGGTAGAAGTCCATGGGAGACAAGGCCGGCAAACGTGGTGGCCATTCTACCGGATCACAATATACAAGGATCTGTTGACTGAATTCGGTGGCCAGATACGGGTGGATGTTTGATGTTTTATGCATGCAGAGAGGGCCCCATCATGTTGAAACCACACCCGGCATGCAAGTCGGAGAGGCAGCTCATCATACCAGTCGCGTACCGTGTTTTGTAGCAGCTGCAGGTAACGATCGCCTGTTAAGGTCCCATCATAGAAAATGGGTTCAAGAATCTGGGTTCCCCATATACTGCACCACACGTGTCGTACTGTGCGGGCGATGTGGAGATTTTCCAGAAACCAGTAGTGCACATTGTGCACGTTCAGAATGCCAACCCGTGTAAACATTGACTCATCTGTCCATAGAATGTCACAAAGGAACGACCGATGTTCCTCTAAAGTGTCGAGCATGGAATTACAATAATCATATCGTCGTGCGCGGTCACCCAGCATGAATGCTTGCACCAGTGTCGGATGGTATCATTGCGCATCATGTGCATGTAACAAATGCCAGACATGCTGACCACATGCATTGTTTATTTCCGCCGTGCTCAGTTGTGGAATTTAAAGGGAAAATGCCAGCACCTCCTCCGGTATCACTCGAACATTACACCTTGCCGGTCTACTTATTCTAGGTCGTGGTGAAACTGAGTCGGTCTCTCTAAGATGGTGCAATGCATCAGTTATAGTTTCATGCGTTGGATGTAAATCTTTAGGGAAACGTTCTGAATAAACACTCACAGCCTCTCTCGCATTCTTTTGAAATTCACTATGAATAAGTATCATTTTGGCATATTGCATGCATGCGTAGCTTGCCATCAGGATCTCAGTGCTGACAAGCATGTCCACTGCTAGATGGCTTGTGTTTTATCCCGAACGCGTGGTGCTGCTGTACTATTGTAATTTGCATAATTCCAATTTTCATGCTCGTTATAGCTCGGCTGGTCGTTTGAATTCCGCTGTCATTTATTGAGTCCTCAATGAATATGTTTTATTTTCCTGTTGTAGATTCTACCTAATCTGACGTTTGAATTTTGTTGGACCAATTAAAGTTAGCTCAAATTTTTAGATGAAATAACTTTCTTTGGTGATTCCCCGATTTGGCGATACTGGCTAAAGATGGTTTCGCCGTAAAAATGACATTGCACGCTGATTTTGATCTCGAATTACTTTAATTCATCTTTTAACTGATCCTCAATGAAAGACAAAATCATGTGCAAAAATCTCAAACTTTGAAGTTTAATAACTGAGTCAATTTTGTAGCACAGATGCCAAACTTATTTTGTTATATCTGTTGTGATATCTGTAAACTTTTACTAAATAAAACTATAGGGACTAGGGGACCATATAAAAATTCGATTTCGTAATTTTTATAAAATTGATTTTTTTACTTTAAATAATTCCACAACATGAATATTTTCCTTGTTTGAAAAGTTTTTGTAATTAGAACTATAGGTCTACGACCAACGGTTGAAAAATTAAAGGTCGGCGATAGATAACATAATGCACCCTGTATATCTATAAATCCGTATATACTTATATGTGCATCTATATTTTCATTTCTCCATTGATTGATTTGTCGGTATAGCAAAGCACAGTAGGAGAAAAGTACAGACAAAATACAGAAGCAAACGCATATACACCGAAGAACCATTACATTATGACCACCCTCAATCTATAACAATGAGCTCGCCCAGAAAGAAATCCTCGGCGCGTGCGCGGTTGATATTGGGGTATATAAAGCTCCCATGCATTGTATAGTCAGGAGGGATAATTATGACCACTTTTTACATTTTCAACTTTGCTATTTTTTTTGCTTATTTCTATTTGGAAAAGTGCTGTTTTTAGTACATAGGAAGTAACTTTGATCCTTTAAAAACACATTTTAAAAGTTTTAATTATCATAGCTGTTTTTCTTTTAAAGTTAAAAGGGTGGTTATAATTACCCCACCAAAAACTCACAATCACATAAGTTTGGGGTAATTAAGACCACTAGTGGGGAAATTATGACCACTATATCTTCTCTTTATACTTGCCAATACACATATGTTTGGGGTACTTATGACCGCTTTGAACTCCAAAGTAACAAATCCGTTTATCAAAAATTTTATAGACTTAGTTTCAAATTGCTATTTTGATCTCAAAAAGGCTTTAGACTAGTAATAAAGAATACCTAAGATGAAATATACATTATGAGGTTAATATCTAAGCTTGAAACAAAATTTTACCATCACAGTTATCTCCAGTATGACGGCGGTCATAATTACCCCCTGGCCATAATTACTCCATCTGACCCATAAAAACACCTTAAAATCTGATCCCTTAAAAACATAGCGTGATTAGCGACTTAATGGGAAAAGCAGCAGATTTGTCAGACTTTGATAAAGGTCAAATCGTTATGGCTCGGTGACTGGAAACTTCGATATCGGAAACGTTGCGTTCGGTGAGCTATACGCGTGCAGTCATTGTGAGCACGTACCGAAAGTGGTGTACGGATGGTGAAACGACATGTCTCCAGCGAGCAGTGTGTGGCTCGCGGCGCACTGATTCCAGAGGAGAGCGGAGATTGTTACGCATAATTCGTCGTGACAGAACTGTTCCAACAGCCGAAATCACCAACAGCTACAACAGTGGTGACCCAGACAGTGTTTCTCAACACACAGTGCCGCGTGTACTGTTGCTTATAGGCCTACGCAGCCGGGGGTATAAGTGCGTTACTGCGCTGACAGCAAGTCATCGCAAGTAGCACCTGCAACGAGCCAATGAACATCGGAATTGGGCCATAAAATAATGGAAGAAAGTAGCATGGTTTGACGAATCCTGTTTTCTGGTCCATCACATCGACGGGCGCATGCGAATACGCCGATTTCCAACGGTAAACCTGACTTCCGGATGCACAGTTGGTCAGAGACAAGACTGCGGCGGCAATATTATCGTGTGGGCGATGTTTTTATGGAGCACATTAGGATCCATATTCCCCATAGAACAACCCCTGACGTCTGTGCGTTACCTGAACATCGTTGTAGACCAAGTGCACCCATTAATGACAACAATGTTTCAGGCGAGTTATTGTATTCACCAACAGGATAATGCATGATGTCATTCGGGTGGAATCGTCAGGGAGTAGTTCGAGGAGCATTCTAGTGAGTTTCAAGCCATGTCTTGGACTTCAAATTCACCTGACATGAATGCAAAAGAACATTTGTGGTTCCACCTGGAAATCACAATTCGTGCTGCCACGTTACCACCTCGCAATATGCCAGAATTTCAGGAGCAGTTGGTGTGCGATTGGTACCAGATACCTAAGATTACCTATAAGAACTTTGTCGAGTTAATACCAGGTACGGTGTTGGTGGTTTTAAGGGCGAAAGGTGGTGCTACGTCGTATTAAACAGGTGGTCATAATGTAATGTCTCTTCGGTGTAGGGTGTCAGTTTAAGATATTCAAAAATAATAATTTGCGGCGATTAAAAAAAAGACCACAAAGATGAAAATTATACTCTAATTTAATATTGAAATAAATTTAAACTAAGGAGACATCCTTAACACACACACACACACATAAAAGACTATAATGGAAGTGAAATTTGAAATAAAGATTAAAGTGAATTTAAGATAGGAATAAGTGCATGTTTCCTCAGCCATCGTCATGAAATAACTTTTTTGTAATTGTTATCATCAAAAGATTCTTCTTTTTATTAAATTCATTGGAGTGTCTTAAGGTTTATTTTTGAAACCATACATAAATACATTTTTCAAAACATTATGAAATTTAAAATTACATAATTTGTTTTGGCTCTGTACGTTACATTTAATAAAACAAAATGTACTCTTATGCTACTCAGACCCAAATCTTGCCAACAGAAACTTTTATTTTGCATGTGTAAATTATCATGTTGAAATAAAATATTTTTATTGATGGTATGATTTTTTCTTAGTATTATTATTATTATTTTGTATTTTAAATAAAATGAGTGAAAGTTTTATATTTAAAATGAAGTGAGCGAAATACGAATAATGGTGCCAGGAACAATATTTGAAGATTTATAATTTATTCCAAAAATGGCATGCATTAAGACAAAAGATTCTTTTCTTTCAAGTCAAAAACTGACAAACTTAAGAACAACAGTGTTCAATAAGGTACCTGTTTCTCATGCCGTACGTAGTTTTAGAGGAGGGGTGCCTAAAATAGAATTACGGCATTGAAAAGCTTCCATCCTCACAGATTTTAAAAAAGAAATCCTAATATTAATGCATTATTGCATAGATCAATATAAAATATGAATTTTATCATTTGATTTTAGTTATAAAATAAAAGAATAAAAGGAGATTTGTATAGCTGAAAACTAACATTACAATATTGAAAAGCTACAGATCTAACTACTTTACAATAATAATAATAAAAGAGAAGTTTTATAAATAGTATTGAAATGTAGTACGAATTTTTATATATATGAAGGTCTTATTAACAAATTCACTGAAGTAAAACTTGTTCCTACCTTCTTCTTACACATTCTTTTGACAATAATAAAATTTGAGAAAGACAGAAATTGTTTTAACGTTTTCACTTTTAGTGTTCTAAAATCTAAAGGGAACAAGCAATGTATATTCTGAAATAGACGAAAGTTTGTTAAAATTTGTTGAATAATGTCACTCAGAGTATAATGCCCATCGCAGTCAACCTGTGAAACATTTTTCAGAAACAAAAAGTCAAAAATTGAAAAGAAAAAATCATTGCATTTATAATTGTGCATTATAAGAACAAAAACGTTAGAATTTAGTTATTTTGTAAAAGAAAAAGAAAAGCATAATTTAAAACGAAATATCCTACTATATTTAATATTTTCACATATATAAGTAAATTAAATTACATTACACATTTGCCAAAGGAAAGTGAACTCGCGCAATAGAACCACTGATTTTTCTCCTTCATGAAGCCAGTTCGTATATTCCAAATATGGCACACTCAACTGCCCGAAACAGATTCCACTGACATTACTAATAGTCCAGGCAATAGGGGATTTTACCTGGCAAAATTAATGGTAGTTCAGGAAAGTGGCTTAGTTTATGTTTTTTGGGTCGCTGAATCCGAATTTGTAACTTCCCACCAAAATTTCCCCCGGCAACCCCCAACCCAAATTTTGGTAAAATGCCCCCCCAAAAGGTTTTTATTAAAAAAATCAATTTTTTAATTGTTTTAGGGAAAAAGTCTTATATTTACCCGTCTAGGCTCTAACATGTGTATTTTAAGCTTTTTTTTCTAACTGAGTGCCTAATTAAGTTGAAGACTTGAAATTTTGAGTTCTTAAAGCTGAACTCTTGCGATCACACGACAAATCATAAAAATTTCAAAAAGTTTTATATTTACCCATCCGGTCTCTAACATGTGTATTTTAAGCAATTTTTCTTTCCTCCACTCTTTTCGAACTTTTGCCGACACCCCTTTGACCACTCTTTCATATTATGCAACATAGCCTTACCTATTTTAGTTCCACTTTTACAGCCAGGGGCGCATACCTATCTCGGTTTCTATGAGTCCGATCCCTTCGACTAATATAGCTACGGATAGGTTGTAAAACGGAGTTTCCTTCGGATAGAGGTTTGTTTGGCATAGAATGCGCCTCCTGGTTGCGAAATGTAGAATTAACAGATTTTGCAAAAGGATAAAGTGTTTTGAAAGGAATATTAGACGAAACCCTCTGTGCGATCTGTGATCACACTTACCCACTTGTTTTTTTTTAACAACACTTAAATTTTGTTTAAGTACAAATACCAAAAATTGAAGTGATGAATAATGGATTTGGATGGAAGAAAGAGGAATAGAAAACTCAATAAAGCTTCATCCTACAATTGGTGATTCAGTGACTTAGTGAACGCACCGTGTCGTAGCAAACATCATCTTATTGATAATAACAAGGAATTGTGAACTTGCACGAGAGATACATAGCCGTATTTTTTAACTAAACGGTCTTTATTCGAACCAAGCACAGCAGAAACTTTGCAATGAAAACATATATACAGGGTGTTCCAAAATTCGACTGACAAATTAAGAGTGGTGATTGAAGGCAACAAGAGAATGAGAAATTACCATAAAACATTTGGTCGGAAACCATGTATTTAATAAAAAAAAACAAGGTGTTCTCTGCCCTAATTCAATTTGTGTTGATGGCAGTAGCTTTCAGAAAACTGAAGTATATTATAATAAAACCTTTAATAGACATTCTCACATTTGTTGTAAATGTGATAATATACAAAAAATGGTAGACGTTTCCATTATCTGCGCCAGCAGTATGCACTTGACACTCCACATTTTGGACTGCGATTGTTAATTCATACGGTATCATCGATTGCTTGAGTACCCTGTTTTTCCAGAACTTTTCGTGATGTTAAAAAATTTCATACAAAATAAGGTACACATAGTTGCATTTTCCTTGTAATGTTTCGATTTTTCTCCAAATTATTACCATCAACGCAAGTTCAGTTAAGATGAAACACCCTGTATTTGTGACTAAATACGTGGCTTGAGACTCCATGTTCTTTGGTAATTTTTTATCCTCTTGAATCTTCTATCACCACTCTTAATTTGTCGGTCAAATTTTGAAACACCCTGTATAATGATTACAAAATAAATAAACTCAGAATCATTACTGAGATAGCTACTCTCTCAAAGCGACCTCTGATCTTAATTAGCTCTTTGTCATCTCATCTCTCTCAAAATTCTCAGAAATCCATTTTTAACCCCCGTTACTTCACCCAGGGGTGGGAATTACCGTGTTCTGTTGCTCAGTCTTGTAAAATGCCTCCATTATTTTCATGTGGTACAATTTCCACAACCTTGTGGAACCTTAGCGTCCGGTTTAATATCTGGTTTCACTTTCTACTTTCCCACGGGAACGAGACCCTCGTGAACATCAAAAGAATATTTCTCTTGCTAGATAAAAGAGTTCTTTCACCCTAGTGTCCTCTGCGAAGATTGATTGAAATTGAAGTATTTGTTTCATCTTTAGCGACATTTTCTAGGACTCTGAAGAAATTTGGAGGCTAGGTGAAAATACATTAGCTTCCCTATGCTGGCTTTTGCCTTGTAAATTGAGAGTTTCAATGTGAGATATCGTCGAATTCTCACAACACCCCTCCCTCAAATCATATTTCGGCTACCAGACGTAATATACTGTAAGGGAAATGGTTAGCTCATACATTTCAAGTGGCCCATATTTAATTATATCAATTCCTAAAAAACCTTTTCCTGCATTTTATACTTAGCTTGTAAATGCTGGACACATTTGGTTACGAAATTTCTCTTTAACAGGCAAAACACATTTATATTTTACACGATTACATTTACACATAATAAAATGAATATTAATATATACATATAGTCGGGTTTAACGACCGACTTACTCTACTCGGCTCAAGTAATCCACGTGAGGTATATCTTTGCCTGGTCGATGAGTAATTGCATAATGATAAGGCTGCAGTGTCAGTGCCCACCTGAGTAGTCTGGGATTATTGCCTGCATTGTTTTTCAAGAATATTAATGGGTTGTGGTCCGTTTCTATGGAAAACTTTTGCCCATCAATATAGGGCCTAAGCTTCTTTATTGCGAAAATTATAGCGGCACATTCACGCTCGGAGGCACTGAAACTCCGCTCTGGTTCTGTGAATTTTCGGCTAAGAAAAATTATTGGGTGTTCTTCTGAGCCCTTCCTCTGCGCCAAAATAATCCCAATACCCACTCCAGACGCATCGGTTTGTATTACGAATTCGGAATCGTAATCAGGGGCATACAAAATGGGTTCTTCGGTGAGTTTGGTTTTTAAGAGTTTGAACGCCTTTTCCATTTCGTCGCTCCAATCTACTTTTCCCTTTTTGTTTTTCCTTTTAAAGCGCGCGTGAGTGGTTCTACTATGGTTGCGTAATTTTTTATATATCTAGAATAATAACCCGCCATACCCAAACATCTTCTAATTTCCGTCTTGTTTTTGGGCGCCGGCAACTCCACGATGACCTTGATTTTCGCCTCCGCCGGTTTTCGTTGACCTTCCCCCACTACGTGCCCTAGATACTTAACAGATTTTTGCGCAAATTTGCATTTTGCGATTTTGACTTTCAATTTAGCCTCTTTGATTCTGGTTAACACTATCTTTATATGCTCAAGATGGTCCTCCCAGCTGTTCGAGAAAATGGCCATGTCGTCTAGGTATGGTAGACAAAATTCTTCTACCCCACTGAGTAATCTAGCCATAAATTTGGAAAATCTGTAAGAAGCGTTGACCAAACCGAAAGGCATTGTCAGGGGAAAATAACTCCCGAAACTAGTCACGAAAGCGGCCAATTTTTGAGCTCTGGGGGTCATCGGAATCTGCCAGTACCCCTTAGTCAAATCCAATACCGTGATATATTGGGCTGCGGCAACTCTTTCAACTCTATCCTCGATATTAGGAAGTGGGAAAAATTCAACCCTAGCAATGGAGTTCAATTTTCGGTAATCAATGCAAAGTCGAGCATCCTTACCCGGGCCCTCCACTAAAATCATGGGAGAGTTATAATCCGATTCCCCCTCCTTTATGATTTTTAAATCAAGCATACGCTTGATTTCTTTTTTCAAAATTTCATTTTGCCTGACTGATGTTCTATAAGGTTTTATCCTCACTGGTTTGTTTTCGACAAGCTCAATATCATGCTCTGCTAGATCTGTTAGTCCTGGGTCGTTCGAAAAGACTTCCCTATACGTGTTTAATAAATTTTCTAACTCCCGAAGCTGTTCAGCCGTGCACCGGTCCCTCAAGTACCTTTCCTCCACTACTTGCCCGAAATCATAACTGTTAGAGTCGGCCGAAGGGTAAACTATCTCTAAATCTTGCATCGCGTCTAGGTCGTGAAATTCATGGGTCAAAATGTTGATTTTCTCCACGCGTTTCACATAAGGTTTTAATAAATTCACGTGGTAAATTTGGGATTTTTCGCGTCTACCTGGAACATTCACAATATAATTCGTAGCAGAAATTTTAGATTCGATTACGCCTAGCCCAATCCATTTTACCGACATTTTATTTGGTCTACTAGTGGCCAAAACCAGTACCTCGTCTCCTAGCTCGAAACTCCTTTCGGTCGCGCTTCTATCGTACCAGAGTTTTCTCTTATCTCTGCTAGTAGTCATGTTTTTGACGGCCAGCTCTTGGCAACGTTTTAACCGATTCATCAGTTTGAAAACGTATTCAGTGACTAATTCATGTTCTTGACTCTCTCCCGTCCATTGTTCAAACAACAATGTTTCCGGCGTTCTCAAATTTCTCCCGAAAACTAGCTCCGCGGGACTGAATCCCGTCGATTCGTGGGTCACTGTTCTTAAAGCTAACAGTGCATGGGGTAAGTTTGCCTCCCAATCACTCCCATTTTCGACACACGTCGCCTTCAATAATCTCTTAACTGACATTTGAAATCACTCTATTAAATTCGAGGAAGGGTGACACACGCTCGAATGTCTTAGCCTTACACCGAATTTCTTCAGAAAAGCAGTAGTTAAATTTGAAGTAAAGCTACGCCCCAAATCTGTCTGGATTTCCGACGCGTAACCTGCACGGCTGAAAATAGTTGTCAAAGCTTCAATTACCGTTTCCGAAAGCATATCTGCAATTGGAATCGCTTCTGGGTATCGGCTATACACACATATGGCGGTCAACATGTATTTATTTCCCTTTTTGGATTCTGGCAAGGGGACAACTATATCAATTGATAGTTTTGAAAATACCTCTGAAATAATCGGTACAAGTGTCAAAGGGGCCTTTTTCTGCTCCCCCGATCTCCCTACGCGCTGACACGCGTCGCATGATTTTACAAAATTTTCAGACTCCCTTATTACATTGGGCCAAAAAAAGTATCTCAACAATTTGTCTTTCGTTTTCTTCTCTCCCATATGAGCCGAAATGCCCTCATGGTACGCGATTATAAGACCCTGTCTATATCCTTTCATTTCCCCGGTGGTCGTACGTTTTCCGTACTATTAACGAGTCCTTATATTCGTAATGCGACTTCTTTAACTTTGCCCTTTTTCTAACTTCGCTTAAAGAGTCATCCGTTTCTTGTTCTCTTTTAAATTCCTTCTTCCCCACCTGGCTTAATCCTATGCTCAAGTCCTCCACTAGATCGGGTAACAATAAATCCTCTTCGTCTTCCCCCAAATCCCCATTCATTTCCTTTGAACTGGTTTCTCTTCTATAGGTTTTTCCCATGTATCCGCGCCTGTCTCTTTCGACTGGGGACTTTCCTTTTTCGCGTCCTTCCCCTTCGTCGGGTCGGACTTCAATCCTTCTGGTTTCGGTTTCGCCTGACTCCGTGTTATCACGGCGTTTAAAATCTGGGCATTATCGCTCTTAATTTTATCGATCAATTTTTGAGTTTCGTTCCCCAATATGTAATAAGACATGTCTGAATCTGCGTCTGCTACTATGGCCTTTGTTTTTATGATCCCCAATCCATCCAATTCTAATATTACATTAGCCGTCGGCAAACAACGTAAATCGTTCATTAGCGGTTGTCTAACCCACACAACCATACCATCTAATTGCTCCGGCTTAATGAATTTGCCTGAGACCACATCGGAACAACTTTCACTGTCCCTTAATACAGTGATTTTCTCTCCATTAATTAAGGCATGGCTTAAGTAGGGTTTGAAACCTTCCTCGAGATCAACATTTCCGCTAACGTGATGAACTTTAGCAACGGTTTTTTCGGTCCTTTTGTTTTCGGGACAATTGGCCCTCAAGTGCCCAGTTTTGGAACAAATAAAGCACTTACTCCAATTTTTACGTTCGAAGATTTTCTCCCTTTCTTTATTTGTTTCCCGCTCACGCCAGTTGAGTTTACTTTCGGAATTCCTATCGCGCGATTTATCTTCATACTTAGGCCTTTCAGGTTTCCTATCAAGCGTGGGTCTCGTGTTCCACGTTTTTTTGGACACTCCTTTTATCGCCTCGTATTCGTGTAGTGCCGTAGCGAGCACCAAGGGATCTTTATAATTCGCCCACGAATCAATAAAATGTTCTTTTAATTCGACCGGCGCGCGTCGTTTGATCTGAACAGTGATCAACAAGTCTTTTAATTCAGAAAATTGCGTAATCCCCAAACCGTTAATCCATCCTTCAAGAAAACTATTCAATTCGAATATGAGACCTCTCCACGGGTTTCCTGGATTACGCGTATGTTTATTCAATTTTTGACGGTACGCTTCTGCACTCAGCCTGTACCGGGCTAATAAAAGCGATTTAACATGTTCGAAATTGTCAATTTTTTGAGCTGGTTCGCGTAAGATCAATTCTGCAATTTCCACCGGCAATAATGCTAACAAGTGTGTGACGTATTCATCTTGCTCTATTCGGGACCTATTCGCCTGTCGTTCGAACAAATTCAGGAATAATGTTATGTCGGATCGTTCAGGATCAAAACGATGCATAATAGTTTTAAGAGGTAATTTAACGGATCTTTCGGAACCGCTGCTTACCATAGAATTTCGCCTTTCTGAACTCTGCGTTAATTTTAGCTGTTCTAAAGTAAACGCCCTTTCCTTATCTTTCTCTCTCTCTTCCCTAATTCTCTCTCTTCTCTCTCTCTCTCTCTCTCTCTTTCCCCTCTCTCTCTCTCTTCCCCCCCCTCTCCTCTCTTTCCCCTCTCTCTCTCTTTTTTCCCTCTCTTTCTCTTTTTCTGCCGCGATTCGCCCTTCACGGTCTTTTACGATGTACCCTGCCTGCACTAAAGTAAGTTCCGCGTCGTATTTTCTGCTACTTCAATTTTTTCGATTATAATCGCCATATTATCTTGTTCATCTATTTCCACCCCTAAAACTTCCATGAGATTCTGTAAATCCGCTTTCCTGCAGTACTTCAGTGAATTTAACTTCGACATGACTACGGTATGTTGAAATAATACAAACGGAAACTATTCGTTTTGTTTATCAATTTAAAAGTATATGAACCTTACACCTCACAAGAAATATTTTACCCCTAAGCACACAATATAAATAAACATTTCAAATGCATAACCAATATGTAAAAATAATTTTATGATTTTTCAAAAGATTTTCAGAATTTCTATACTTTTGTGCCAAACGTAAAGCAAAATGTAAAATTCAAAATTTTAAAGCTTTAGAGTCCGTATACACACAATATGAAAACAATAAGTAATTTTTCAAATACTATAGGCAAACTACTACATTCCCAGTACTTCCCAAGAATTGAACACTCCCTGCAACCTTTACCAAAATGCATCTATACTATTTAGGGTAAAAGTTTAATTTACTCTGTTTGTCATTTAGCAATCCAGCATGCATCAACATTTCTCTTTATACAATCACTCATCAAAATATATTTCTTACACACAAGTTATATAAGAAAAAAAATTTTACTGGGCATTTTTTTTTGAGTAGTTATGAATTTAGCCTATCTAATCCTTTCTGCATTCCAAACATTAAAAATAATGATAAAGATAACATAACATATAAATTTGTATTAATCGTTAGATTTCCATTAACTACACATTATCGCTTTATCATAATCTTAATATTTTCATTTACCTCAAACTCAAAAGTTTCTCTTATTTTTATCTAAACAACATTTTAACATCCTATCAGTATGATAAATAATAGTTTAAGAGCCATTGAAAATGAAATGAGCTTACCTGTTGCAGTTGTTGCTTGAAGTACCTTGTCTGGGAAACGGTCCGTTATGGCACTCCGCGGGTGTCGTCCACTGTAGCTCAAGGGCTCGTATCGGGCGTGTTGCGTTTCACTGTTTGTCGTCCAAGGTCCACCTTGCACTGTCTCGAAGCACTGTCTAGTTGATCTAGCTGAACTGTCTCATGGTCAATGTCTAGATGCGCTGTCCGTCTGTCTTCCTCGGAACTGTCGTTTCGATTCTTTCAGCTGCCTCTCGAGTTGTCAGAAACTCCGGGTGTTCGCCGTCTGTTTCCTCCTGGGCTTTCCTCTAATAACAATTATTCTTGCTGAAAATCTTCTAGCTGCCACCAAGTTGTAACGGAGCCGATGTCGTAAGGTGGTGTGGTAGCGGGCAACTTCAACGGCCTGGTCTTATCAATATCGAAAAAATATTTTATTGCATTACAAACAAGTAAATAATGTTTTCTGGATTATGTAAGTTCTATTTACAACATTTTTCATAAAAGGGTTAGAGTTCAGCTGTCAATAATATATTTATAGAATCAAGTCCAGTCCTCGAATAATAGATCGCTTTCAGTGTAGTCAGTCTCTTATTTATTCAATGTCCACTATTTTCGAAGAGAGAGTTCGCGATGCTCGACAGGAATGTCGCACTTTTGGTAGATGTTTAACCGAGGTTTAGGAACCTCCGATCTTCAACTCCGTGATGGAGATATCTTAACAGCCACACCTGGCTTTCGCTTTTCTGTGCTTCGGAATATGTCCCGAAGCCGTCGACCCGTCAGAGATTTCCACTCTGCACGGCCAGAAACACCTTGAATTCTCAACTTCAACAGAAGGGAAAATTAAGCTCTCGAGAATGCTCCTGCATCCTCTTTTATAAGTTTCGTTTTTCCGTCTAGGACCAAAGCCACTCCCATTAGACACTCACCATCCGTGGCCCATGATCTCACAGACCAGCCCATTCTCTATAGGCTACAGTCAGGAACCTTAGCGTCCGGTTTAATATCTGGTTTCACTTTCTACTTTCCCACGGGAACGAGACCCTCGTGAACATCAAAAGAATATTTCTCTCGCTAGATAAAAGAGTTCCTTTCACCGTAGTGTCCTCTGCGAAGATTGATTGAAATTGAAGTATTTGTTTTATCTTTAGCGACATTTTCTAGGACTCTGAAGAAATTTGGAGGCTAGGTGAAAATAAATTAGCTTCCCTATGCTGGCTTTTGCATTGTAAATTGAGAGTTTCAATGTGAGATATCGTCGAATTCTCACACAGTTATAAATATTTAATTAGTTACAGATATTATTATTTATTCCAAAACAATTTATTTTACTAATAATAAACTCTACAGATGGCAACACTTCAGTAATTCCTTGGACAACAAAGTGGGATTTATTTTTAGATGTACTATAGAGGGAACTGGTCCAATATATTGCAGTTTGTATACTGTGCATAATTATTCCTTGGCCCATAATCTTTTAAAAACTTTTTTTGGCAAAAGTTGCATATAATTTTACCCTTGTTTTTTTATAAATCATTGCTGGTTACAGAGGATCTCAAAGTGGTGACATGTATTTTTTTTTTAATTCATTTACATCAGTATTTATTTTTTCATTTAATTGTTTTTCCAAATTTTTTCTGGTTTTATCGTGTGTTGGTAGACCTAAATTCGTATATTTTAGCTTTTATTATGGCTAATACGAAGATGAAACCATACACTTTATTTGTAGCGCCAAGGTATTTAGGGCCTGGGGATTCTGCCTATATTCTACAAATTTCCATTATATTCCTTTAATTCTATTTTTTACTATGTTTCTTTGTAGTAATTTGTAATTGTTTTTAATGGTTATACATACACACACATATATATATATATATATGTCGTAGGCTAATTGAGAAATCCGGCTCTTTGCAAAGGGCCATGCTAATTGGAGCATCCATCTCCCTTTTTCCAATTAGCCTGATATTTTTCAGGCTTATTGCAAAGAGCCTAGAAAGCGTTAGGCTAATTGAAAAAAAAACCACTTATTATCCGATCAGGGTGATATTTTTAGCTCACAGGCTATCAAAGCCTGAGAGCTTATGTGCCCGCCGATTCTGTATGTAGGTGTGTGCTTTCGTACGTATGTACGTAACGCGATAACTCTTGATAGAAAAATCCGATTTGCTTAAATTTTTTTTCTCTAGGTTCATTCTGATAAGGTTCTTCCCTGATTAGATTTTGGGGTTCATTGGTTAAGGATAAAGGGGAAAAAGGGGGGCTAGCCCCCCAACCCCCTTTATTTATATAAATGGGTTTTTCATGCAGAAATATTCGATTTGCTCCAAATTTGGTATACCGGTTTATTGTGTTATGGAGCTTCCCTGATTAGATTTGGAAGCTCATTATTTAAGTATAAAGGGGTGAAAGGGGGGCTACATCCCTTAAATTAGATAAATCGGTTTTTCATGATGAATTATTCGATTTGCTCCAAATTTGGTATACCGGTTTATTAAGTTAAGGAGCTGCCCTGATTCGATTTGGAGGTTCATTAGTTACATATAAAGGGAGGAAAGGGTGCTATCACCCCCGTAATTTAGATAAATGAGTTTTTCATGCAGAAATATGCGATTTGCTACAAATTTGGTATACCGGTTAATTATGTTAAGCAGCTTCCCCGATTACATTTGGAAGATCATTATTATGTATAAAGGGGGGGGGGAAGGGGGCAATTGCCTCTCCCCTTAAATTAGATAAATGCGTTTTTCATGTAGAATTATTCGATTAGTTCAAATTTGGTATACTGGTTTATTATGTTAAGGAGATGGCTTGATTAGATTTGGAGGTTCATTAGTTAAGTATAAAGGGAGAAAAGGAAAGGAGGGATAGCCCCCCTCCCTTAATTTAGGTAAATGCGTTTTTAATGCAAAATTATTCGATTTGCTCCAAATTTGGTATACAGGTTTATTATGTTAAGTTGTTTCCCTGATTAGATTTGGAGGTTCATTAGTTAATTAAAATAATAAAACTTTGTAAAAAATCACCATAAAATTAAAACATAACACAGGACGCGTTTCGAGCTAAAAACATAACAGCTCGTCATCAGCTAAGCATACACGTGTCCGAAAACGAACAAGTTCAAAAATGAACTGAAGAAAAAGAATGTTGCGAAGAATGCGACAGATGGCGCTACCTGATAGAGGGATATGCAAAAGGGAAATGTGTTGAAAAAAAGATAGAAGAGAAAATGAAATGGAAAAAATGGAAATAAAAGAATAAATAAAAATAAAAGAAGTAAATTAAAAATATAAATAAAAATAATATAATATTGACAACAAATAATATAATTAACAACATAATAATATAATTATGTTGTCAATTTGTCTTCTCACTCTCTTACTGATTCTCAGCGTGATGTTCTCTCACTTGGCTTGAATTTTTCGTGCATTTCTAAGCCTTCTATTCCGAACTTAATTGCTCCCATTGAACATTCTTTCAAAAACAGTAAAATTTCTTCTGGTCAACTTGATTCTCTTCGCTACCTTTTGGCTAATGTCATTTCTTCTAATAAATCTTTTAATAAGTCTAATCTTTCTTCTTCTCAGAAATCTGCTCTCAGTGAACTTAATTCCGTTCCTAACCTTCTTATTACTAAGGCTGATAAAGGCGGTCAAACAGTTCTTCTCAATAAATCTGATTATATTTCCCACGTTGAATCTATGTTAAACTCTGGTCCATATTCCAAATTAAAAAAGGATCCTTCTACTAAGCATTTTTCTGACATCAAGCATGTCATTAAAAATTCTGTCTTTCTTAATGATAACACTAAACGTTTGGTCACCCCTACTATCGCTAATTGTGCTCGTTTCTATGCTCTTCCTAAGGTCCATAAACCTACTCTTTCCTTTCGCCCTATCGTTTCCAATATTGGTACTGCTTCTTATAAACTTGCCAAGTTCCTTTCTAAGTTACTCGCTCCTTTATCTTCCACTAACTTTCATACCGTGAAAAACTCTTTTGACTTTGTTGATAAAATTAAACGCCTTTCTCCTTGCAATTATATAATGGTTTCCTTAGATGTTAAATCCCTTTTCACTAACGTGCTTGTTCAAGGGGCAATTGATTGTTTGGAAAGAAGGTTGCGCGAATTTCATTACTCTTCCATTGAGATTGATGAAATCCTGCATTTAGTTAGTATTTGTGTCAGGCAAACTGCTTTTCAGTTTAACAATTCTTTCTATTCTCAAACTGAGGGTCTGGCCATGGGTAATCCATTGTCTCCTCTTTTATGTGATATTTATATGCATTTTGTTGAAGAAAAACTCTTCAGTTTATATAAATTTCCTTTCTGGTTTAGGTATGTTGATGACACTTTCATTTTAATTCCATCTGACCTTGATCTTTCTAATCTCCTTTCTCTTGTTAATTCTGTTGATCCTTGTATTCAATTTACTTTCGAAGTCGAAGAGAACAATTCTCTTCCTTTCCTTGACGTCTTGGTTTCAAAACTCCCAGATCGGTTCTCTACCTCCGTTTATAGAAAACCTTTCGCTGTCTCCCTTCCTCCTCATGCCCTTTCAAATCATCCTCCTCAACAAAAAGTGGCGTCCTTTTATACTTTTGTTTTTAGGGCGTTACGCATTTGTTCTGACTCTTCTGCTCTGAATAATGAAATTAATTATCTGAAATCTCTTGCCCTTGCTCGTGGTTATAATCCCTCTTTAATTGATAAAGCTTTGTATAAATTTAATAAGCCTAAACGTCCTTTTTCTGATTCAAATAATCCTCCTAATTTTAATTCTATAATAGTTCTGCCCTTTTATTCTCTTCTGTGTTTCAAAATTGCTAAAATACTTTCTCGTTTTAACTTTAAAGTTATCTTCAAACCTATGAATAAAATTAAATTCTCTTCTCTAAAAGATCCTGTTCCTACTGAGAACCGGTGGGGTGTTTATTTCATTCCTTGCTCTTGCAATTTAGGTTATATTGGTCAAACAAAGAGAGCTTTAAAATTCAGATTAGGCGAGCATCAGAGATATATTGCAAATCAAGAAATCTCTAAATCTTCGATTGCTTCTCACTGTTGGTCTTCCAGTCATTGTTTCAATTTCTCCATGGCCAAAATTATTTCTTCCCCTGCCTCTCCCTCTCACTTGGATTTTCATGAAGCATATTTTATTTCTAAAAATTCTGCTAATCTTGTCAATGATCTCCCATCATCTCCTTACCTATCTCCAGCGTGGAAATTAATTTTGTAATTCTTTTCCCTTTTCTCTTGTTTCGTTTCTTTTTATTTTGTAAAAAAAAAAAAAAAAAAAAAAAAAAAAAAAAAAAAAAAAAAAAAAAAAATAATAATAATAATAATAATAATTTGGATTTTTTTCTTGTTCTTTTATAGTTCTTTATTTATTATTTTTATTTATTCTTTTATTTCCATTTTTTCCATTTCATTTTCTCTTCTATCTTTTTTCAACACATTTCCCTTTTGCATATCCCTCTATCAGGTAGCGCCATCTGTCGCATTCTTCGCAACATTCTTTTTCTTCAGTTCATTTTTGAACTTGTTCGTTTTCGGACACGTGTATGCTTAGCTGATGACGAGCTGTTATGTTTTTAGCTCGAAACGCGTCCTGTGTTTTGTTTTAATTTTATGGTGATTTTTTACAAAGTTTTATTATTTTAATTGCTTCATATCGCCAGTTTTCGGTGCTGTTTCGCTGTTCATTAGTTAAGTATAAAGGAGGGAAAGGGGGCTAGACCCCCCCCCCCCTTAATTTAGATAAATGGGTTTTTCATGCAGAGTTATTCGATTTGCTCCAAATTTCGTATACCGGTTTATTATGTTAAGGAGCTTCCCTGATTAGTTTTGGAGGTTCATTAGTTAAGTATAAAGGGAGGAAAGGGGGCTAGCCCCCCCTTTAATTTAGATAAATGGGTTTTTCTTGCAGAGTTATTCGATTTGCTCCAAATTTCTTATACCGGTTTATTATGTTAAGGAGCTGCCTTGATTAGATTTGGAGATTTATTGGTTAAGTATAAAGGAGGAACAGGGGCTAGTGTCCCCTTAATTTAGATAAATGTGTTTTTCATACAGAATTATTCTATTTGCTTCAAATTTGATATACCAGTTTATTACGATATGGCTTCTTTCATTTGATTTGGAGGTTCATTCGTTAAGTATAAAAGAGGGGAAAGGGGGGCAATTGCACCTCCCCTTAATTTAGATAAATGGGTTTTCATGCAGAATTATCCAATTTAGTTTAATATTTTTTCTAGGTTTATTCTAATATTCTAATAAGGTGCTTTTCTAATTAGATTTGAAAGTTCATTGGTTCAGCATAAAGTGAGAAATGGGGGATCTAATAAACCCCCTTAATTTTGTGAAATGGTTTTTTCATGCAGAATTATCTGATTTGCTTCAAATTTAGTATAGCGGTTTATTATGTTAAGTAGCTTCCCTGATTAGATTTGGAGGTCCTATGGTTAAGTAGAAAGGGGGGCAACGGGGACTAATCCCTTCATTTATTTTTCGAGGGGCATTATTCTTTGAAATAAGAGTATAATATACAATTAGTGTGAATAGCCTGTGAGCTCAATGCCATCAGTTTAACTGGGCAATTTTCTTTTTATTAGGTTTATTAACGCATAACCCTACCCTAACCCGAAAAATAAATTAAACAGACCGTACCCCGATCCGAGCAAGACAAAATAATTTCAGTCTACATGCAACCCGACCCGAACCTGAGAGTCCCATTTAAAAAAACCCGAAATCCCGAACCAAAGCTGATAACGAACAAAAATATTCCAAAGATCAATAACCGGATCCGAACAAGACAAATTATTTTTCGTGGGCACGCAACGCTACCAGAACCCAAAAATTCCATTCGAAGTCAACATGAAAGTCGTCCTGAACCAAATCTTAACCGACAAAAATATTCCAAAGAACTATAACCCAATGCAAGCCATACAAAATAATCTCCGTCCACCGGCAACCCGATCCGAACTTGAAAGTTCTAATTGAATTCAATACGAAACCCGGTTATGGTCGGTTTTCGGGTTGACTTCAAATGGAAACTTCAAGTTCGGATCCGGTTGAAAAAAAATTAAACTAAATTAGATAATTCTGCATGAAAACCCATTTATCTAAATTAAGGGGAGGGGCAATTGCCCCCCTTTCCCCCCTTTTATACTTAACCAATGAACCTCCAAATCAAATGAAGGAAGCCATATCGTAATAAACTGGTATATCAAATTTGAAGCAAATAGAATAATTCTGTGTAAAAAACTCATTTATCTAAATTAAGGGGACACTAGCCCCTGTCCCTCCTTTATACTTAACCAATAAATCTCCAAATCTAATCAAGGCAGCTCTTTAACATAATAAACCGGTATACGAAATTTCGAGCAAATCGAATAACTCTGCATGAAAAACCCATTTATCTAAATTAAGGGGGGGAGTCTAGCCCCCCTTTCCTCCCTTTATACTTAACTAATGAACCTCCAAATCTAATCAAGGAATCTCCTTAACATAATAAACTGGTATACGAAATTTGGAGCAGATCGAATAACTCTGCATGAAAAACCGATTTATCTAAATTAAGGGGGGTAGCCCCCCTTCCCCCCTTTATACTTAAATAATGAACTTCCAAATCTAATCAGGGAATCTCCTTAACACAATAAACCGGTATACCAAATTTGCAGCAAATCGAATATTTGTGCATGAAAAACCCATTTATATAAATTAAGGGGGAGGACCAGCCCCCTTTTCCCCCTTTATCCTTAACCAATGAACCCCAAAAACTAATGAGGGAAGTACCTCATTAGAATGAACCTAGAAAAAAAAAATTGAAGCAAATCGGATATTTCTATCAAGAGTTATCGCGTTTCGTACATACGTACGTACGTACACACGTACATACAGAATCGGCGGGAACATAATCTCTCAGGCTTTGATAGCCTGTGAGCTAAAAATATCACCCACATCGGATAGTAAGTGGTCATTTTTCAATTAGCCTAACGCTTTCTAGGCTCTTTGCAATAAGCCTGAACAATATCAGGCTAATTGGAAAAAGGGAGATGGATTCTCCAATTAGCCCGGCATTTTGCAAACAGCTTAGGCTGTTTATATATGTCACATTTGAACGATGGTTGTGGGATTTGGGGGTCATGATCTTTAAGATAGAAATTGCCGACCTAAACGCAACTTTACTTTATCTGTGGTTAGAACTGCAAGAGAATTGAACGGGAAGTTTTGCGTGGTCTTGACCAGATATCAATGAAAACGATTAAACCAATTAAAGTTAAGATTTCTCCAATTTTAATACCTTCCCTCCTACTGTAAAAAATCAAGAGTACTGAATAAAACCAGCATACGCAAGAAAAACGCCCGCTTTTTTGATAAAATAATAGCTAATAATCTTTATAACACTAGCGGGTGCATTTTTGGAACAGTGAAGGGTTAGAAGTATTCAGCTTTTGTCTCTTTAAAACAGTTTCAAATTCCATGTAACTTGAAAGGATTAAAGTCAAGTCACAAACGAACTTGGTGTAATCATTTAATCCACTACTACTAACAAGTTCTACTCTCTAAGTTAAATCAAACATTGAAGTAAATTAACCTTTAACTAATGTCACGCGTTCTCCCAGACCCCGCGACTCCCAGCTGTAAACACTTTTACAGCTTTTTACTTCTCTGTACTGAAGTTAAATAATATGAATAAAATACTTTTTTCATGCAATTTAATTCACATGCTCCTAAGAGAAGTACAACGATATTGTTAGGACAAAATTTAAGTAAATTCAACCATTTGAGTTATTTTTTTTATTCATTTTATTCGACGGGTCTGAGAGTTCGGATTACATCAGTTGTGTGACAAATTTTAGTCACACCAGTTAAAGGTTAAATGAATATGCATATACAGGGTGAATCTAAACTCTTGGGCAAAACTTTAAGTGGTGATAGTACACATCAAGAAAGACAATATTAAATGGGAAACTAAGGGTCCCAAACGCCTTCCGAAGGAGATAGGAGCCATTAAAGTTTAGGGTCCAAAATTTCAAATTATTATAAAAAAATGAAAAATTGTTCGATTCGTTTGTGGTTTTCGCCAAAACTATTTTTTATGTTAGTATTTTCTTGAATATAAATTTTAAAGATGAAGTTCAAAAAAGGCCGATAGAGGGCGCTTTAGACTTTGGAGTAACGAACAACTATTTTTTACCATTATTTTTTGTATCTCATTAAATGCTTTCAAAAGCTTAGACTTAAATTTAAATTTTGAGCTCAAAATCTGAATCGTTGGGAATGGTTAAGTAGCGCAATGTTCAGGAGTTGAAATTTTAACCCCCCCTCCCCCTGAACACAGTTCAGCTTGCGCTACTTAACCACTCCCAATGATTCAGATTTTGAGCTCATAATTTAAGTTTAAGCTTTTGAAAGCATTTAATGAGATACAAAAAATAAAGATAAAAAATAGTTGTTCGTAATCCAAAGTCTAAAGTGCCCTCTATCGGCATTTTTTGAACTTTATCTTTAAAATTTATTTTCAAGAAAATACTGACATGAAGAATAGTTTTGGCGAAAACCGCAAACGAATTGACCAATTTTTCTGTTTTTCATAATCATCTGAAATTTTGGACCCTAAATTTTAATGCCGCCTATCTCCCTCGGAAAACGTTTGGGACCCTTAGTTTCCTATTTAATATTGTTTGTCTTGATGTGTACTATCACCCCTTAAAGTTTTGCACAAGAGTTTAGATTCACCCTGTATATACATATATACGTATGTACGGAGAGAGAGGGAGAATACGAAACATTCAATCGTTTTCGGTTGAGATTGTATAAAAATATTCGAATATGTTATTATCTACTAAATGCGCTGCTGAATATAATTATTTTAGATAACGATATTTGGTAAGGACATGTGTTTATAATTTGAAACACGTTAAAAGACAATTACTTTGCAAATTATTTTGTTTTACATTAATTTTTATAAATATTAATATGGATTAATGTAGCCTTTTGAGTACAGTTAATAATTGTGTAGTATTGTCTAATGCATGTATAAGATTAATCAATTTTTCTTATTACTTAGCATACATTCATTTTCATCCTTATCACTCTAAAAATCAAACTGAAAATTCACATATTTTTCTAGTATACTTTACTATATCACGGTAAAAGATTTTTGGTCTAATATTATATTTCAACTAATAAATTGTTACTCTGTATCTTTACTATTCCCGACAGTTTTATGTCTTTGGTATACATTTCCCATTAGACGATCAAATTACTCAAATCTAACTGATGTCATTAGGGTTTCAAAGGATGTCATTTTAGTCATTTTTATGCATTTAGTTAGTGAGTATATATTAAGATTCACAGAATACTATATTGCAGCCAAAAAAAAATATTTAACTTCTGAAATTCTTTATATAAATTGTAGTCATTTGAGATGTTATGATGAAGTAAGAGAAGAATGCATTTTTCACAACGATACGCTTTTAAAGATATTTCATTTCTCATGATATTTATAATACCACAATAATTCTCAGAATAGTTATTATCGTATATGAAAATTATACATTTGGGATTACAAATTATAAGTGACTATCTCAGATAACCAAAGATTGTATATGTCGTATTTCAGAGAAATAACTAGTATATTATTTTGAAATTACGGTATTTTCTACAACGCAGACTTGTGTTATGTTTTTTCTTTGATTAGAAACATACTAAAATTTAAAAATAAATCAGAAATTCTGTACGAAATTAAATATCATGATATGATGGTAATGTAGAAAAGCAGTCTCATCCGCTGATTAATTTTGGCTTCTTTAGATTTCAAAAACAACAAAGAAAACACCAAAAGTAATATTTTTATATAAAAAAGGCTATAGAGTAGGTGGGGGCAAAGATACGCACTTTCCATACATTTTTATTTTTAACGAACACATTGGTCTAAACTTATGTGACGAGTGAATAAAATGTTAAATTAGAACCTTCGGCACATACCACCATTAATCGGATTTCTGTCAAATTATAATTTCGTGAGAAATTTTTAAAAAAACATTGCTCTGAGTATCTTTGCCCCATCGGTTGGGGCAAAAGTACGCAGTCGTGGGGCAAAGATACGCAGTGCGTATTTTTGCCCCATTATTGCGGGGTTTTGTCCCATTTCCAATAAAACAAATGAGTTATGTAAAAGTACTATTAAATTTCCCTAGTATTTACAGTTAAACTAAAAATTATAAATTAAACAATTAAAAAAAAGAAAAAAATAGCGGTCTGTGAGATCGCAAATTGCAGTTAACCTAAGTGACAGCAGTTAACTGCTGTGACAAAAATTGTTGCATAAATACTGTGAGCGGTCTCAGTTACCCCTTGTTCGTAGAATGAATAACAGGGTCAACTGTCTTATAAGATATTATTTCTGTACTAAACTTTACGTACAGCACTACTATAATAAAAACTCTTGTATTCAGAAGTCTCTAATGTTAATGCTAGACACCTGAAGAAATTAATACAATGGTTAAACTAGAATAATATAGTAAATTCCACTAGCATCTATAGTTAACTGAAAATTACAAGTTAAACCGCGAATAAAGAAAAAATCAGCGGTCTGTATGACCGCAAACATAAGTTAACCCTTATGTGCAGTAACAAGAATTGTTCCATAAATACCGTGAGCGGTCTCAGAGACCGCTTGATCGTAGAGTGAATAAACCGGTAAACTGGCTCATAAGATAATGTTTCTACGCTAAACTTAATGTAAAGGCCTATGATAATAAAAATTCTCCTCATTTAGAAGTCTTTAGCAATACTACTAAGTTTCCAGACGAATGAAAATTAAACTAACATCAGTAGTTAAACTGAAAATTAGAAGTTAAACTGTGAAAACTGAATATAACAGGGGTCCGTGAGACAGTTAACAGGAGTTAAGGGTTAAAACTTAAAACAAAACCGTTTTATGAAACAAAAATATTGATTTTTAAAAGTAGGTACGTAAATTTCAACGTTCAATATTTAAAAAAAATAACACTTAACTGGAAAAAGGAAAAGGTGGTTAACTAGCTCATAATAGTTAAGTAGCTATTATATTTTATACGATACAAACTTAAAAAAATAAAGCTTTCCAAAACGTAATTGTGGAAAGCTTTGCATCTAGCTAAAACGATAGGGCAAAAACACGCATCTTAAACTTGTGCGTATCTTTGCCCCAAGACGGGTGCGTACTTTTACCCCATTCTGCAGTATTTTACATAACCGGCTACCTACAAATTTAAACAAATGTGATCGAGGTGAACTACGGGGCATTTAGAAGCTAAAGAGCATCCGCTCTCCACTGAATTTTTGGATTTGTAAAAATTCGAGGTATTATTAGTTAAGCAATAGAGTGAAATTTTAAAAATATTAGATCTGAATTCGAAAATTTAACTTACCTCATTTTCTTAGCACGGACTGCTGATTCCTTCGCAAGGTTTGAACACACAACTACTACATTTGAGACCAAACTGCCACCTAGCGGTCATAATTCTAGAAATGTTTCTTCATATTAAATCAGCCAGTGCGTTTCTTTGCCCACACCTACTCTATCAGTGATGGTATAATATTAAAGTAATTACGAAAAACAGCAGGAAAAACAATAATAATAATAGCCGTTTTAACTCTAAACTCCACAAATTTTTCTTTTGGAAATATATTTTTTATACTGATATTTAGGATTTAAAAACCCAATACTGTGGCTGTTCTATCAATTAAAGATCAGAGCCTACAGTGGCCAACGTTGTTTTCTTGACCCTGTTATAGCGTCTAGAATAAATAGTGTGGAAATCGGCTATCCCAGTAATGCTTAAAAAATGTGCTAAAATATTGAATCCCTCAAATGCCCAATGATGCTGAAATCCAAAGAGTCGGTCTCAGCGACATCTGCAGGATATTTTCAAAAACTGCATACGATTGCTAGTCTAGACGCTGAAATAACATTGAAATTTGAAAATATCCCGCAGATGTCGCTGCGATCGACGCTTTGAATTTCAGCATCGTTGCACATTTAATTGATTCAGAGTGTTAGCACAGACTGGATAGCAGATTTCCACATTTTTTATTATAGACGCTGTAACCCTGTGTCCCGAGGTGCTATATAGCGTACATCCAGGTCAGGCAGTCAGCCTAACGCGGGACTCTTAGTTTTTAGGATTACATACTACAGGATTTTAGGATAATTAGAATTATATACCATACATTTTAAAGTTCAATCTTTGTTTTACTTAATAGCAGACTTCTGTGATTACATAAGGCGAGAATTTTTATTTTATAGTGGTAGCCAAGAACGAAATTTATTTTTTAAAGGTTAAATTTTAATTGGTTCATATATGCATTACTGATCAGTTTAGTGTTAAAGAATTCAAAGCCTTCACAAAAAAAGTAGCACTTTGGTCGAAAAGAAATTTCTCAACATCGATGTATCAACGGTCGCATTGAAAATTGTTTAAAGGCTTCAAAAACTGATAAATCGAGGAATTGGGATTATTTGTTACAGTATGGTGATAAACTGAGAAAAGTACCCCCTATTTATAGATGATCATGTTTTAGGACATAAAAGTTTATTAAATAGCATATTATTCACTATAGAATAAATATAAATGAAATGCTACTCATTTTTATATTGTTTCATTGCTCACCCGCGTCCAATATCTCACTGTGTAATAATTTTATTAATTAAAAATGTTTACGTACCTTTTCCTTCAACTTTGTTCAACTTAATTCCGTGGTGTTTAAAATAGTACAGCATGCATAAAAGATTTTCAAACTGAAATAGTACGTACAATTAGACTGAGGATATATGATCCGTAACAGAGTTTAATGAATAACTTTCTCTGTCTCAATGTATAAGAAAATATGCATTCCTTTTGTACATGCCAAGCGACCAAATATCCGCGATTCAAATGTGGTCGGTACCCCAAAAAAGGACACTTATTCGTAAAATGCACACAAAAACCTTTATTTTGCGGGCACCTTACTATAAGTAATCATAAATATACGTCTCCATTTATCACTATAAGGAAGCTTAAATATTGATATTAAATGACCAAATTAGAGCAATTTCATCATATTTTACTTACGACATTAGGGTCAGTTGGGGAAATTATGAACATCGGGTAATTCAGAACAAGTGCCACTAACGTTCATAAGAGAGTAACTGATACTAAAATGAAATAGAAATCAAAGGTTTATATCCCTGTTGACAGAATGAGATAGACCGTGGGGCGATGCTGGAAAATAAGCTCAGACACAGACTTCCGTTGCAACTTTCGGGGGCAACTTAATTTTAAACTTTTATGTTATAAAAAGTTCTTAAACATTGAAATTGTCAAAGTTCTGGATACAAAAGTTGCACATTAATTAGAAATCAGAAAAAAATATCGCACTATTTTCTTACGACATATAGCAGCCGATTGACTCAATCTCTCCCTTCTCTATTAGCCTATCGGAAGCGTACGTTTATGAATTGCCGTGAATAGCATAAAAGACTAGCAAAAGTTTCACTTTTCTGCTTAAAATCAAACTTGCAATTCTCCAAAAGGAATTATTTTGTTAAAGTAATTTTGTGATCATATGCTATAGCATATTTGAAACTGTAATAGTAGACCAATGGTATTTTATTATCATTTTACTCTAGATTTCCATATCACTTTTATTTATTCTGACTTCTTTCAGTACTAATATTAATTTAAAAAAAAGCCAGATTTCCTGTTTTGCTAACCGGACATCTGGTTTATTACGTATATCTACTTCATAATATTGTAGAAAAAATATATTATTTTATGAAAACTTATTACTTTTTTTTTTTTTTTTTTTTTTTTTTTTACAAATTTTTAATATCTGGTGAAATAGTGCATGCACAAAAACATCCTGTAAAAATAAATAATGAACACATTTCTTATATCATGCATTAAAGTTCAACTGATTTACTTTCAAAGGAAAATATCATGAATTTAAAAGAAATTCGAAGACGAAAATTTTTATTTCATACTAATTTTTCGTTTCCAGATATTTGTCAGTTAAAAGTTTAAAAAATCATTATGTACTTAAGTGTCATACAATCATAGAATACAATACATGCAGTTACTTCTTAACTTATTTTGTAATTACTTATCTATATATATATGGTGTGTGTTTTAGTTAAGGAAAAATCATTTTGAAAGTAGAAATATTCTCCAGAGAAAATACATAGCTAAAATATATATATATATATATAGCTATATTATATATAGCTTATATAATATATATGTAGCATTTGGCATATTCATGAAATATATAAATTTTATTTTTTCTTACATTTTGTTTTTTTACGTATGCATTTATTTATTTATGATTGCTAATTTTAAAACGATTTAATTAAATATATACAGGGTGTCCGGTCTCAACGGTGTCCAATGGCTAATTCCTAAACCGTTAGTCATAGACATGTAGTTCCAATTAGAAAAATGCTTTAAATCAGATAAAGAAATATTTTAAAAGCGATTTGGGTCAATAAAAAAATTTCTTAAAAAATTACGAAATTTAAATTTTTATACTGTCCCCCGGTACTATAATTTATATTTAGTAAAATTTTCCTATTACACTGACAAGTAAGACAAAAAAAGTCCCATTCATATAACTCTAAAATTGTGCGAGTTATGAAACTTTAAAAATGCATGACTTATGCCACTTTTCTGCTCTGAAGACAAATGAGTTCGGCTTGGCTTTGAGGGGTCATATTCCAAGTGCTTAAAGTATTCGAAGATCAGATCTCATTTCATGTGTACTTGCGCTTTGAAAAAAATCGTACAAGTATAACGATTAAGTTAACATTTATTAAGTTTCAGATTGGCTGAAATAACATATGTTTTATTTTGTCAGGATTTCAGACTGTTTCTTTTATGATTTCTTTTAATAAAATTTTGTTATTTTTATAAGTTTTTATGTTACTTCAACGATCTTATGTATGTTTTTCAGTTCAAAATTTGTATTTGAACTTTAACCCACTTTCAAATATCCGAACAAGATTACATTTTACATACTGGCGCAAATCCGATAACAATCTAATATTATGATTTTCGGTGGTTACCATTTATACTTATTTTATAGGATAACACAAAAAATTTTGGATAGATTACCACCAAGAAGTTTATGAAAAAGTTTTAGATTAGATAATACAAGACGGAGATTGTTGGGTTTTTTAACTTTTATGTATTTTTTAGCACTGAATCCGAAAATTACCTTAATTTTTAACCATCATGTCAGGATATTTCGCAAATCATAAATTGTCGAATTTAAAGAATAACAAAAATCGGATACTATAAAGTAGAGGAGATGGTTGTATTTTTTAACTTTTGATAATTGATTTTTACGTACTTTTTAGCACTAAATCGGAAAATGACTTTCATTTTTAACCATCAGGTTAGAATTTTTTTGCAAATGTGTAAGTTAAAATATAGCGAAAATCTCAACTATAAAACATATGTAAAACTTTTTTTATTTTATTTTATTCAATAATTTATTCGATATTTTTGCTTACCTTGGGATTCTTACAGCTGCGTGGTGTGAGGAGATGGGGGAGGAGATTAAATTTTAACTTTGAACTTTTTAACTTTGAAATTTACAATTTGCGAAAAATCTTGATGTGATGGCTAAAAATGAAGGTCAATTCTGGATTCAGCGGTACAGAATACATAAGAATCAATTATCAAAAGCTAAAAAACCTGAAATAACCCAACTTTTGCAGGCTAGTGTAATCTAATAATATTTTAATATACGTATCATTTTGTAAAGAATTGAGGCTGTTAATTTAGCATCATTTTATTTAACAAAAATTCTGTTTTTTTTTTCTTCTTATATGTGTATTACAAATTGTATATTTTTCATTAATATGTCAGAATGACTAAAGATTTCAAATTTATATTGCAATGTTAATTTTACTCTCAACCATTTTTTAATATATCTGACGAAATTATATTTCGACTAAATTTGTGAATGACCCCCAATTTGCAAAATTATGCTCCAACTTTAAATAGGTATTACTCGGTCAATTTTAATCGTAGAACAACGGGACTTTTTTTGTATTAGTTGTCAGTGTAAAAGGAAAATTTTACTAAATATAACTTATAGGACCGGGGGACCGTATAAAATTTAAATTTCGTAAATTTTTAAGAAATGTTTTTATTGACCCAAACCGCTTTTAAAATATTTCTTTACCTGATTTAAAACATTTTTCTAATTGGAACTATATGTCTATGACTAACGGTTTAGGAATTAGCCATAGGACACCGTTGAGACTGGACACCCCGTATATATACGAGCATGTAAATTAATCGAAATAGAAAAAAAGTATATTCTACATTAATTTATTCTGGAACTCGTATGAAATAGATAAAATTTACTGCAATAAAATAATTTATTTGAGATTAAAAATGTGACTCACCTTTGTAAACATCCATAAAAAAATAATAAAAATAAATCTTCATTACCAAGGTAATTCAGTGAAATTCCGTCATTCTTTTTCACTTCTATAGCTCCTCGCTAGATGGTGCCAAAAAAAAAAAAAAAAAAAAAAGATTGTGCCGACGATATTAGAAATTTCAAATTATATAGGGGAAAAACAAATCCTGACAATTACGGCATATTTACTTCGCGAGAACTGCATATTTAATATCCATTAATGTCTAATATTTCAGATAATCTAATCAAATTTAGATAAATATAAGTTTATACGGTTCTTTTTAACTCAGTAGATAGTTTGTTTACATTCTGACAACGGCGACGCGAAACGTTTGAAAGACCTGTTTTTATTGGCTCTTGTGGGTAAAAACGCGCCAATCGCAGATAGCTTTACAAAACCTATTAAAATAGCGTTCCATGATTTTTATTTTTATTATTAATTAATGTGCAACTGTCGGATCCAGAACTTTCGTTATTTATAAAGTTTTAATGATCATTATAATAATCATGCATGAATTAAGTTGTCCCCTGCCCCCCAAATGTTGCAACGAAGTTGAACGATAATGCCTGTGGCCCTACGGCCTAAGAGTGTTCCTGCCGATTGGTTGGTTCCTGGTTGATTGGTTCCTGGTTGGCACCCTTGCTTTCGTTTATAAAATTTCTTAAGAGCTCCTTCACTCGCACGCTAATGTTAATCCTGTGAGAGTGTTCGTTTAAAATATCTCGTTTGCATTTAAATATTATTAAATAATTGTTTTTCATTGGTTAGCTGAGGTCATTTTCTAAGAAGGCCCTTTTTTACTATTTCTATTAGCATGGTATTTTTTGGCCATGGCCATGGCACATAGATGGCATTTTTTTTATCAGGGCATTTTCACTTTCGGAACAAAATAGGGTCTATGTAGAAATCGACCTCAGCTATCCATTGTCAAAGAAAAGTATTTAAAAATATTGAAGTGCAAACGAGGTATTTTTAAAGAACCAGGGGTTTAGTGGAGACTATACGCAGGTATACGCCGTATACCTTCTGGATTTTTTAAGAAGTTCTGTGTACCCTCTGTTTCTCAAATAAAGCTATAGCGTATACCCTAACCATGAACGTTTATGACCTTAGCGTATACCCTCACCCTAATGCGTATACTCTCTGCTTTTTCTAAGAATACAACGCTGAACAGAACGCTCCTATAAGAATAATATTAGCATGCGAATATGTTCGCGTGAGTGAAGTAACCCCTTAACATTTCATAAAGAGAAACGGTATTACAGTTCTTGTATATTCTTCGTTTTAATGTGATAAAATCAAGGTATATCGTTGTTCTTAATCAATAATTGTTAAGTTATAATTATTCTAACAAAATAACAATAAAACTCTCCAACTCATTTTCTACGTCCTATAGAATCATGTTCATAATTACGCTACATTTTTTGTGATATAGGGGTAATTATGAACAGTTTTTTTTAAAGTGTTTTGTTGAACATTACGTCGTATTAAGCCTTATATGCAGTTATAACTGCTTGATCAGTTGAAACGTTAGGTTTCCTCACGAACTTTTGCTCAGAATTGAAAGTTTAATATATCTAAATGACAGAACTTAAATCGGCAACCACTACCACTATAACTAGGCCATAATTGCCAACTTTTACGCTTTTTTCTTACCACTAAAATTTAAGAGAAAAATTTCCCTTATTTAATTATCATAATCTATAATTTAAATAAGGCAAAAATTTATGCTAAATTTCAGCGGCAAGAACAAAAGCGTAAAAGTTGGCAGTTATGCTGGGCGTGCTTTGTTCGACTGCATAGATTTTTGTTTAACTGTATAAGTCAGCAGGGTCCCCAACATTAGATTTGTCTAGAATTATTTTCTCTGAAAAATATAAAATCCAAACTGACCAAATTGGATATAGCATGCCCGATGTACGCTACTGAAATCATTGGATCACCCAACATTAGGTTTGTTTTGGAAAAAATTTTCTTTTAAAAATAGAAAATCATTCAACACTGATTTTACATATCTTTAATCCTTTATGCTCCGACGGTATTTTAAAGTACCACTTTTTTCTATCCCAATTAAAGCACACTTGTTGAATGCATTCGCAATGGTAATTTTAGGAAACAATAGTATATACTTCCCTTGACCATCACTAGACATGAATAGCAATTTCAGCAAGCTGAAAATTGTTTAGAAAACTATTTTAGAGTGTGTATGTCTCAATTTTGCTTCCTTTTTTTTTTTTTTTTTTTTTTTTTTTTTTTTGTCTGACATGGTATTCTTAACTTTTGCTTGGTAACATCTGAAATATTAAACGTAAGGCTATTATAATTCTTAATAGATCACTTGACAATATGTTATGCTTAAAAAAATCAATTTTCCGTTTGTTTACTTTACGAAGCACTTTTCAACTTTTAAGTACCGTCGGGATTACGTTAAACATTTTTTTATTTAGATTTTCAACTTTTGAATGGTGGTATATGGTGCATAAAAACGTATTACTAAAGATGCGTGTTTGCTAGACAGATGGATTTTCATGAGTTGTATTGGAAGATATTGCATGATTTATGCATGACATTGATGAATAATAAAGTAAAAACTACGTTATTTTTATCTTTTGGAAAAATATTGTATTTTTACAAAACAAAATAGGAAAACTTACAAATTAGACAAAAATTATCTAAAAATATCTTTTAGCATGTTTATGAATTCCTTTGAGGTTTCTACAACTAAAAGTTTGGAAATTTCTTTCAGATATGCTTTCCATTGGACGATAGTATTACAACTATGGAATATTCTTCTGACGGCGAAATGCTCAAAGATGATGCATCAACAGCATCATCATCTAGTCATATATACATCGTTAGATATATATAAACTAGATATACGCATAACAATTCACATTAAAATAATAAGAAAATAAACGGTCATCGTCCAATAAACGGCAAATAAACGGTTACTCGCGCTCAGGGGGTTCCGTAAATAAATATATGAATTAGTAACTGTATTAATAAAAGAATCGTTAGTAAAAGAAAAATAAAACTCTGTAAAAAACTATACAGCGTATGGTATAGCTGTATAGATATTAGAAATGTATGAATGGGTTTGCCGTAAAAGTTCAATGAGATATGAATCCTAAATAATATCAAATATTGCTATTCTATATAACTCTTATTTAAATCTTATCCTAATATGTTTATGATGAACTTAACTCGACACTGACAATAAAAGTAGCGCATATTTAAACTTCATTTGGCATTTCATAAAACTAAATTCAGCGTCGTAAAACTTTTCTTTTTACAGTGTAGTTAAAACAAAACACTTGTTCAAAGTTTAAACTTTGGCATTTTGCTAAGCACAAAGCGAAAGGAGGTCGCAAAGTTGCAACGCCTTGGTCCGGGCCGCGTTTTTCCATATAGCATTTAAATTAACTTTTTAAAAAAACGGGAGGCGTATTGCGAGATCCACTACTCAATGCAAACTAGTCGCAAATCCTATAGTGTTTATGTAATTAATTCCAATTAAATTAGTCTGTTTTTAAAAATTTGACGTTTATTGCTTTTATACTGCTACTGGACATTGCATTACACAGATGTATCATTCAAAGTTTTATCTAGGTTTTCAGAGCCGATGGTACATGGAGTACGCCACCATTGTCATTATGTATGTTGAAATCGTCCTTGTCTGAAAGAGTTAGGCAGCCTAAGAGAGACTGCTCAGGGCCGACTAGGCCTGTCCCTTAGAGCTTAACGTCTCTCTCGGTATGTTCCCCGACACGTTGGGGCTCGTTAGTGAGTCCAGCCCTTTCTGGTCGTATGCAGACGGACAAGAGGCGCAAGGGGCGACGCTCACCCGCCAAAGGCGGCCACGCACCACCGGCCACAGAACCCATAATTTATTTGAATAAACAAAGTGAGTTTACAAAAATAAGGCGAAAGCCTGCCCGCCAGGAAAACGCCTACTCGCGACAGAGGGCGGGAGTATAAGAACATTTAAATTAAAAATAAAATAAAATAAAATAAATAAATAATAAAAATTACATCACAGATCCTGGCCGCCGGGGGACGAACCCCTCTCGCGACAAAGGGCGGCAGGAAGGGAAAAGAATGATTTCCGTGGCACAAGTAAGATGGCACGAGCAGATACTCAAGCTTCTATTGGAGATGTAATGATTTGCGTGGCACAAGTAATATGGCACGAGCAGAATGCTGCGTCAATTATGGAACTAAATAATGGGACTAATGGACTCAAGCGTCCATTAGAGATGTATCTCTTGATGGAGTGATGAGAAGTACGAGCAGAGGCTCTTGCGTTCGTAGGAGACCACACACTTGATGGATAGGAGAATTTACTGGAGCCTACAACGAGGACTGGATTCTGGTGTTGTTTGAAGCTTAATGTGGAGGCAGTGAGACTGGAAAAGCAGAACCAGGACGTACGCTAAGTTTGTTAAGTAAGTAAGGAAATTGTGAATGTGTTTTAACTTGTTGAGTAGGAGGGTGCGTGAAAGGACGTTTGGAGCCAGTTGACTGGCAGTATATCTGGAAGCCTCAAATGCCAGCGTTGCGTGAGAGTACAACTGTAGTACGGGTGATTTATAGTGTCATCTTCACCGCAGACGCAAGTAGCAGTGGATCTTATCTTGAAACGGTCCAGACAGACCATGAAAGGGCCATGTCCTGTTAAGAAGCTGGTGGTGTAGGGTGTTAAGTTGTATAGTGTGAGAGAAACTTTAGGAATTAGCTTATATGTGTGCCTACCCTTGACTGAGGTATCCCAGTGTTCCTGCCATCGCGTCAGTATCCTTGCTCTAAGGACCCTTTTGACGTATGACTGGGGCACTGGGAGGTGTGTGTCTATTGTTTCTTTCTGTGTGGCATTCTTCGCTAGGTCGTCTGCTAGTTCATTGCCAAAGATACCTTTGGGAGCCGAGACGTGACCTAGCGAGATACGATGTAGGAGATTCTTTAGTTTTAATTTTATTTGCAGTACTAGAGTATGTTTGTTCTGTGTGCCTGTACTGCCAGCAGGCCAGAGAGGCAGTCGCTGTAGATGGTAACACTATTGCTAGGGTAGGATTCCGCCCACCCTAATGCCTTTAATATTGCGAACAGCTCAGCTTGGAATACGGAGTTATTATTATCTAGCCTTGCAGACCACTGATGGACCACCATTGTGCCTTCCGTGGCGCACAAGGCTATACCCACGCCGGTCTCTGTTACCGGGCCTGTGCCGGGCCGGGTCCTTAAGGGTTAATATCTCGGATAATTACAGACGATTCTTTTCAAAAATCATTATCAACAATGCTTTTATACTTCTGCTACGATAAGTACCTCAAGCGCTCCTCAACACCTTTGCTGAATGCCCACAAACCGGAATTTGTGTGTAACGGAAAAATGTGCTTTTCTAAAAAACTATGTGACCTAGGGTAATCGCTATAATTTTCCTACAAGGTTTAAATTAACTTCTACTACCTCTAATGTTTTCATAATTTTAGTTTCAGTAGATTAGGAAATAGATAGGAGGAACATATTTTTGCACTACATTTTCAACGATATCTCTGAAAATATATTACGTAAAATTAAAAGAAATATATTTTTGAGTTCAGAGTAAGGAAAGCTTTCAGAAGATACCCCACACGATATACAAAGAAAAGATTTTTGTTTTAAGTAACGTAATTAGACCCCTACATTTTTCATAAAAAAAATATTAGTAAATGTTTAATAATCTGTAAATATGTGGGTCAATAGTCTTTGTTACTTCCCCCAATTTGAACTTTCCACGTTTGATAGTTTACGAGTAAAATGGCTGTGACAGACAGACACAGGAGTGATCTTATAATGGTTCCATTTTTACTTTTTGTATAGTTTTTTTTCAAAGTCTCGATTTTTGTTCAAGAGTTATGCCCCAACGGTACTTTGAAGTACCACATCAAGTAATTAGCTGTAATTAACAAAAAAATTATATATTTTATTTTTAAATGCATATATTTTCTATTGTATCATAGTAATGCAAGGGAGAAATGTTTCAACGAGATAGCGTTTTAAATTCATAATTTGGATATAAAGGATTAAGGTGCCCAAGCAACTCCGTGCGGATCAGCTGGTCGTACAAGAATGTGTATATGAACTTATTGTTGATTAAGAGGTCTCTTTTGGACACTTAAAGCTTCAAAATTTTCGAAACGTTAATTTTTTTAGAAGTTAAACTCCTATATTTTCTGAATAGTTTGATATAATTGCTTACTTGAAATTCCCAATAGAACAGAAGTTATGGCTTTTAGAATTATACCCACTCAATAGCTGAAGCGGCGTTTCCGAAACTTTAAAGTCATTTTTCTCCAAATGACGTTTTTGGGCATAACGCTCAGGATAACTCAAGACAATCTGAATATTATTTCATGAAATTTTCAAAACTTACGTTTTATGTTAGTCTGTATAAACTGAACCTAAAATTCCATTTTTGTTGTTAAAAAATATTTTTTTAGGTGATTATACTATTGAAGTTTTCAAAAATTTTTATTAGCTAAATACAACTTTGTTTTAAAAGTATAAAAATGCTTTAAATACAAGATTATTTAGGTTCAAGGTAATTATTGTAATCTGAAGTATAAGTAGGTACCCAAATTTTTAGTCTAGTTGCATTATTTATTTTGTAATCCTGCGCGTAAGCTGTTATACCAATTTTCTGCTCGAAAATATCTGACAGCTTGGAGATACTTAGAAATACTAATTCTGCATCTTGCCATTTTTTAAATACATGAAATGAAAGAACATACAGTGGTGGCCAAAATTGGGGACATTTTTTGAAATTTTCATGTTTTATAAATTTGTGTGCTTATAGAATATATTAATTTTCCCTTAAATAGAAATGTTTATACCTCAAATTCAAGGAAATTTAATGTAGAATTTAATTTAAAAAAAAAAAAAACAGAATTATAATATCTGCATTGAAAAAAAAAAAGTTACGCTTACTTTAGTCTAAAATACAAACACAATTAGTCATGAATGCTGAAGTGTATTATGACAAAAGCTTCCTAGCCAATCACAATGACTGTTCTGAGAACCAATCAAATATCAATAACTAAAGTGTAGTATATTTTTATTTGTAAAAGCGGTATTTTGCTGGAATGAATTCTGCAGCAGGGTGAAAACTAGTGTAACTAAATAGAATAATTTTTTTAAATATTTCTATTTTTTTCTTAATGCAAAAACTTTAAAACAATGTCATCAACTACAAGAATTGATCTGACACCTACAAAAAGAAGCAGAATTGTCATATTGAGAGAAAATGGTCTCTCTTATGCTGAAATTGCAAGACAGATTGGTGGATCAGTCACTTTATCTGGCGTACGAAAATTGTGCTTAAGTTATGAAGAAACTAAATCAGTGATAAATAAGGCAAGATCAAGCGGGAAAAAATGCACAAGTGCTTCTGACGTTAGAAATATAAAAAGAATATGCCTCAAAGATAGAAGAATTTGATCAGATGATTTTAGATGTGAAATGAATGCAATGGGTATTTCAGTTAGTTCAAGAACAATAAGGAGAAGATTAGCAGGTTTAGGACTGAAAGGTAGAATTCCGAGGAAAAAAAAAACATTTTTAAGTTCTTCAGCAACTCAAAAAACGAGTTCAGTTGGCAAAAAAAAACATTAATTGGTTAGTAAATCAGTGGAAGCAAATAGACTGGAGCGATGAGAGTAAAATTTCGCTCTTTGGTAGTGATATGGCGAAACTATGCGAGACGTAGAGTAGGGGAAGAGTTCCATCCTGATAGCATTGAAGCAACTACAAAGAACCCAACAAATGTCATGATTTGGTCCTGTATGTCTGCAGATGGTATGAGCCGCATTCAACTTGATTGAAAAAAAAAAAAAAGCCATCAAAATTGTCTTGAAACCAAAATTGATACCTTTCATTAGGGATCCCCAATAAAGCACCATTTATCTTTCTCGCAGCATTCAGCTCCATGCCATACGTCAAAAATATGCAAAGAATGGTTTAAAGATAAAAGCATACAATTATTACCCCAGCCATGAAACAGCCCTGATCTGAATCCTATAGAAAATTTGTGGCGACATTTGAAAATCCTTGTACAAAAAAAGCGTCGTTTTAATAAAACGCAACTTATTGAAGCTACATATGATTCTTGGCATCTTGTGATTAAAAAGGATGAACTCCAAACACTAGTTCTCTCAATGAAAAGACGCTGTGAAGCTGTAACAAGTTGGAAATTGCTCGTCAAACGTGGCAAATGAGGTGCGTTCGTACTATAACTAGTTTTATAATTATTTTTTGCACCCCATATTGTACTGAATGTATAATTTTTTGCACATCATAAAGCGCATAGTCTGATACATCATTAAAATGCACTTCCAACATTTTTTTCCCATTCCCCGTAATGTAACGGAACACTTTTGACTGTCCCTGTAATTAAACTATACATCCGATTTTCCTAAAATTTGAAATAGCTCAACAAAATTTTAACAACAATTATATCTTTAAAATTTCAGACCATTCGGAAGGCTGTAATATCATTAAAATGCACTTGCAATAATTTTTCCCATTGGCCGTAATGTAAAGAAAAACTTTTGACTGTCCCTGTAATTAAACATACATCCGATTTTCCTAAAATTTGAAAGGGCTCGACAAAATTTTGCAACAGTTATATCTTTAAAATTTCAGATCATTCGGAAGGCTCTAATATCATTAAAATCCACTTGCAATAAATTTTCCCATTGGCCGTAATGTAAAGAAAAACTTTTGACTGTCCCTGTAATTAAACTATACATCCGATTTTTCTAAAATTTGAAAAGGCTCGACAAAATTTTGCAACAATTATATCTTTAAAATTTCAGATCATTCGGAAGGCTCTAATATCATTAAAATGCACTTGCAATAATTTTTCCCATTGTCCGTAATGTAAAGAAAAACTTTTGACTGTCCCTGTAATTAAACTATACATCCGATTTTCCTAAAATTTGAAAGGGCTCGTCAAAATTTTGCAACAGTTATATCTTTAAAATTTCAGATCATTCGGAAGGCTCTAATATCATTAAAATGCACTTGCAATAATTTTTCCCATTGGTCGTAATGTAAAGAAAAACTTTTGACTGTCCCTGTAATTAAACTATACATTCGATTTTCCTAAAATTTGAAAGGGCTCGACAAAATTTTGCAACAGTTATATCTTTAAAATTTCAGATCATTCGGAAGGCTCTAATATCATTAAAATGCACTTGCAATAATTTTTAACATTGGCCGTAATGTAAAGAAAAACTTTTGACTGTCCCTGTAATTAAACTATACATCCGATTTTCCTAAAATTTGAAAGGGCTCGTCAAAATTTTGCAACAGTTATATCTTTAAAATTTCAGATCATTCGGAAGGCTCTAATAGCATTAAAATCCACTTGCAATAATTTTTCCCATTGGCCGTAATGTAAAGAAAAACTTTTGACTGTCCCTGTAATTAAACTATACATCCGATTTTCATAAAATTTGAAATGGCTCGACAAAATTTTGCAACAATCATATATTTGAAATTTCAGACCATTCGGTTGGGTAGTTTTTGCTCTGTTACATGCGGACAGACAGACGGACGGACTGAACGACGACTATAGGTGCTACGTATTTATATAATTACGAACGCACCTAATAAAAAAGAAGGGTTATCCTATTAAATATGAATGTGTAAGTGTAACTGTAAAATATAATGAAATCTAAGATAGTTCTTATTTTTTGTAAGCGTAACGTTTTTTGTAATGCAGATATTTTAATTATGTTTTTTTATATTGAATTCTACATTAAACTTCCTTGAATTTGATATATAAACATTTGTATTTAAGTGAAATTTATTATTTTTTTCAAGCACACAAAGTTATAAAACATGAAAAATTTAAAAAATGTCCATAATTTTGGCCACCACTGTATATTTTTCCTCTCAATAAAAATTGTGTTTTAAAATCATTTACATTTTGAGACATTAAATGTTGAATGTGGTCTTTTTTTTTCATTTTTTTCCATTTTTAATAGTCCCGAGACTTCTTAAATGTTGTGTATGAACTTGAGAAATTTTGTAGTATACTATCCCGGCACAAAAATTGATTTACAATTAATACATCGTATTTGGTGTAATTATGAACATCTGGGGGTAATGGTAAACAATTTTCCGTACTTAAATACATCCCACATAAGAAATAAAAAATTCTAATTGAAGAAAAGGAGGGAAACAATAGGTTTATGGCGAACAGAAGGTTCTAGATTACATTGAAGGCAATATATTTGGTACCTACTTATGGAGCAAGTGTTCCTTAAAATTGTCGATAGTTAAAACTAGCAAAATTCGTTCACAATTGCTCCAATGACGCTATAAAATCCCATTGTTTAAAAATATTCAAAAAAACTGTGTGAAATGTGGTTCATATTGAAATAAATAAACTATGTTTGATTTTATACATAAAAATCTATATAATATTTTTTTTTTTCATGCTTAATTTTTTTTTCATCTTTTCTGAAAAAAAAATATCACTTTTTCAAATTTAGCACTTAAGAAATGAGAATGCAACATGATGAAATGTGTATTTTAATCCAGTTTGTCGCCGTTAACACAGCATTTAAAATAACATTATGGAAAAGAGGGTAATATATTAAAAATAATTTAACATTCCATAATAAAATCTTCCAGACATAACTATATTTAAGGCAAAATTTATTAATATATTCTTCTTTAAAAATTAGATAAAGAAATAGTTTTTTTAAGAAGTCTTTGCTTTCATTTTTGACATTCCTGTTTACAGATATTTGCCATTTTTTAATCCATTTCATTATATAGATATATGAGGACATCAGAAGCTAAGGGGTATAAGTGACAAAATTTCGATTTTGAGTAAATTGAGTTCAAAGATAATTGACATTAAAGTTGAACATCAATAATAATTAAATGAATTGAAATAGGAAACTGCTGCTTGTTTCGCAGTGGTCTTTGAACTCTTATTTCAATAAAAATTATTGAAAAAAAAATAGAGTGCAATTTTCTTTAAATTTATAATTAATCAATATTGATCATTATTCGGCAAAAGTGGTTGATCGCTAAAACACAACACATAATTAGAAAATCACTTATATTTCTTTACCTGAAAAGAAAAAAGCATATTTCCAGGACTTAGTTCAATTTTTTTATTTATACCCCTTGGCTTCTGCAGTCCTCATATATATATATGTGTGTGTGTGTTACATGCATATTAAAATGAGTTACACCAGGTTTAAAATTTTATAAAGGGCCAAATAAACACACGAAGCTGTTTTGTTGTAATAAATTTTAATCGTTGAAAAAAGATTTTAATTCTCATATCTAAAAAATAACGGTAATAAGAAAAAGCAAAATAAATAAATGAATATCTCTAGCCGCATTCGTATGTAGCGTTAGAAAACATTTATTTGTAAACATTCAAAGTGTATCTGAAAGCAACCTACTTTCCCAACATCTCAAAACATTCTTAATACCGAAACTTAGAATCCAAACGCTATCATATCTCCTTATCCATTTATCCTAACTTACAACATTAAAAATAAAATCCTCCTTTCTTACTCGCAAGATTAAAATTATCTCTGGTTCCAATATTAATATCCTAGGTTAACAATGCTTTTAAATAGATATATTTTTTTACAATATATAGCTGCTTCATATATATACAGGGTGGTCATAAAACAACTTTCCCGATATATGAACCCCTAGCCGCCTAATCCCTCAACCAATCGAAAAGAAATTTTAGATATACTTATTTAAAACAACAGAGCTCCCATGGTTACGGTTACAGTGAAAATTTTTTTAACATTTTTGAAAGGCAACACTCATTTTTTTTCATGCGAAAATTCACCAGCACATTGAATAAATATAAACGGCGTTGGAATGATACACGTACAATGAAAACTGCCGGCGTAAAACACTTGAAAAAAAAAGGCCATTGTAAAGGACCAATGACAACTCAAGGTAGAAGAGAGAAAAGAACATTTATTTGAATTAGCAGTTTTCAACATGCCCACCTTCGCAGACAATACCACGTTGCATGCGTGACACGGTTGACAACAATGCCGAACGTAACATCACAGAAGGAATCTGCACAACTTCACGTTTCATGGCACCCTTCAATTCTGAAAAATTTCTTGGATTTGCTGTGTACACCAGTAATCCTGTTATGCACTTCCGCAACAACTTTAGCAGGAACAGATGGTCGTCCGGATCGTGGTAGATTACATGTGCATCAATTTCTTCAAAAAAATTCCACCAAATCACGTACAGTTTTTAGGGTACATGGGCTTCGTCATAACTTATGATTTCAGTAATAAACTCGCACTTCTTCAGCTGCATTTTTCCCGTTCAAATGAAACAGCTTTATCAGTTTACCTCGTTGTTTTATTGTAAGTGTCATCTGTCGGCAAGAACAATTGACTGAAGAAATAATCTTGCGACACTGTTACTAAAAATTTTCTACAAGCAATAATTTGTATATGGTGTTCTGGGATTGGGGCTTCTACACTGTTAAAAATATCTTGAAAAATTACCTCTATTTTTCCAGGCTATCTATTTTCTAACCAATGAGAATGCTTCATAGGTGTTTATGTAGCATTCTCATTGGTCAGAAAATAGAGAGCCTTTAAAAAAGAGGTAGTTTTTTCACGATATTTTTAACAGTGTACTGCCTATTCCTGTGAATTTTGGAAAGTGCGTCAGTTCACCTCGTCTTTGAACTGTCATTGGTCCTTTACAATTATCTTTTTTGCAAATATTTCATACCAGTGTAACGACCCTAAATATTACTTGGAATGCGTGATTTTTCGTAAGATGCGAAACCACAGATGAACTCTGGATACACCATGAGATACGAAATCAGGACATGCTCCTGAATTGGAGCCCTTTTAATTTGCGTCTGGCTGACTTCACTGTCATACCGAAGGAGCACGTTTTCGATATGCGAGGAACGAAGGAGTGGCTACAAGATATGTTTTTCAAAAGCCGATTCTTTTTTTTTACTTGTGAACTGAGTAATGTTCTAAAATTTGTTTTAAAATGTGTTTTTCAATTGTGTTTGTGTACACATAGTCAAAATAAAAATGTAATCATTTGTTTTAGAGTCTTATCTTACAACTTACATGGGAACTGATTAGAATTGAGAGCCAATTTTAGTCATACGTATATAGTTCCAAAGCCATTTATGGTTTTTCAATGCTCTGATGAATTTGCGCAGGATAAAAAAGGGTGTTGTAATTCGATAATTTTGAAATATTTTCACTGTAACCGTAACCGTGAAAGCTCTATTGATTTGAATCATCACAATCTTAAGCGCTTACCTTCAAATAACTAAATCTGAAATTTCCTTTCGATTGGTTGAGTGGTTAGGTCGCTAGGGTTACATATATGGGGAAGTTTTTTTTATGACCACCCTGTACATTTCAAGCAACTGCAATCTGTCGGACAGGTAATATAGTAGATTAATTTTAACACAATTATTCTAATTGGTAAACAAATCATATTAGATGTAAATTTCCAACTGGGTGAAAAATGTCCGGACCAGGATTCGAACCCGGGACCTCCTGGCTGAAGCCGCCAGTGCTCTGCCATCTGAGCTATCCCGGACGATTCTGGTAGAACTTTTTCTGGTTAACTTAAACTTAAACTGGTTCTTACTTGTTCTTTTAAACTGGTTCTTAACTTGTTAGCTGGGTGAAAAAGTTCGACCAGAATCGTCCGGGATAGCTCAGATGGCAGAGCACTGGCGGCTTCAGCCAGGAGGTCCCGGGTTTGAATCCTGGTCCGGACATTTTCCACCCAGTTGGAAATTTACATCTAACAGGTAATATAGGTTTTTTCTTCTCATCAAACGAGAAGAACTGGCAATATGATGTCGGCGAGAACATAATATTGTTCTCATCGGGCCCGAGAGGGTCAAAAAACAAACAAACAAACAAACAAAACATAATATTGTAAGATTTTAACAGCCGAGATAATATAAGCGTTACACGAGTATATCACAACTGCTAGCTAATTTTTATACGGAAGATCTGAAGCAACTAGGCGAAATTTCTCCTGGACAAGAGATCAGTCTTGGTTTGGATAACCAAATCTAGAGCAGAAGTAGCTATTTATGATAGCCGTGGGGGGGGGGGGGGGTAAATAAGCCAGTAGGTAACTGGATAATGAGTTACGTCCACTGCTTTCTTTTTTTTTCATTCATAGGAGAGTTGAATGAGTTTCGGTTTTGTGTTGTACGCTTAGGTTAGTTTTCAAAATAGAAATTTTATGTCTCCTTTCTAACAGTGGAATTAATATTTATTATTTTTCTTAGAAAATTTGAGGCTTCTGGTAAACTAGGAAAAAGAGCTTGGCAATTTTTATTTTCATCGCAATATAAGTTTTTGTTTCTAAAAATATTTTAGTATTTATTTTTCCTTTTTTCAGTTTTCACATGTGAAATGGATAAATAGTTCAAAAATAATGGGAAGTTTTTGATAATCTGTTAACGTCTATGATAACATCTATATATGATGATCTATTGAACAAACGCCAAATAAATAACTGTATTATATATACTGTTAAATGACGTCCATCTCTAATTTGTATCCTCTGTACATGTTTTCTCTGTTACGATATTATTAAAGTAACTCTACCTCTAAATCTTAAAAAATTAAATTAAACACCAAATAAGGAGACTAATCGACGACCATATATATAAATCTGAAAAGAGGTGAAAGTTGAACAATGAATGTTTTGGTTTAAACTCCTTTATTGAAAATTTGCGCTAAAAAGTAACGTTTTTCGTAGAAGGACCCAGATACGTTTTCCAGATAAATTAAATTTTCGAGGACTATGTGGTATGTAAAATATCTAAAGAACAGAGGTGCACAAAATTATTTAAATACTTGAATGTTTATGGATGGCAATTCCTAAAAGCGGGTTTTGAACTGTGTTATGTGTTTTCTAAAAATTTTTACACGTACCTTGTCTTCATATGGAAAAATCAAATTTTACAAAAATATTCTGAGACTGTTTTATAATCTATGCTTGATAAATGATGTTTCTTTCATGTTTATCTTTGAAATGGTTTTTTAAATTATCACTTCTTCAGATTTGATTTTTAAATCAATATCATGATCTTGTTACAGCTTTTTAGTTTAGCATTTCTTGTTCTGAAGTAAAAATTTGAGTTATAAAAGCTAAATTTCGAAAATGGACTACTTTTTAAAAATCCATTTTGGAGATCAATAACATCGACATTCTGTTTTTTAATTAAAAAAAATAACTTTGGAAAGATACATTACTAAAATTATTAGCTACATAAAAGTAATCAAAATTTAAAAGAATCTCCTTATAATTTTCTTACCATATTTATGAATGGAATCTCTAAATAATAATTATTTTTCTAAGGCTCAGATGGTTTAAGTTTCAGATTTTCAGTTAAATTATATAAAGGAGTCCGTTTATTGGCATAGGCGTTTTGCCTTGTATTAAGCTAAATGTTAGATTATCTCGGATTACATTTCCATCTTTTGTTAGCAATAATTAAGATTATTTAAAACTATGAATAATTTAATCCATGAAATGCTTTTCAAAGTAATCAGCAATTATATAAGTAAACAAATGCGTTCAGGAGATTAAAAGTAACGCATTTAAAATTTTACAGCTATTTTGTTACATTCTATATTTGATGCATTTTATATTTTTATATTTCGATCAAAGGGTGGAAAACGTATAAGTTATACTGCCATTTAATTTGTAAAAGATTGTAGCTACACTGTTAAAAAATTAAAGGAAATTGTCCAGTCATTCGACCGTTTTTATGGAAAACAGTTACATTACAGTAATGTAACTTTATTCTGACCATAATATAATGAATAATATGGTCAGATATGCTTAATAATACACCGAAGAGCCAAAACATTATGACCACCCCCACATTTTGCAATGAATTCGCTTTGTTGACGTGGAGGGCACGTAATCAGGTGGGAATGGTATTTAACTACTGCTAGGGAGTATGAAGAATCATTTTGAGCTTAATTCTGCCTGAGATGGGAGAGGTTGCTGATATAAGCGACTTTGATAGAGGGCAGAATTCAATGGCACAATGGCTCAGCACACGTATCTCCGAAACTGTTCGACTCGTGGGTTGTTTGCACATATCGTCGTTAGTACTTATGCAAAGTTCATGAATGACAATGAAACCATCAGCAGACGCGATGGCGTTGGACGTCGACGCGTTGTCAAAGAAAAAGTACATCGGAGGCTCCCCCATTTGGTAAAAAAAAAAAAAAAAAATCGGTAACAGACATTGGCTCAGCTGGCAGACCAATACATTACAGGTCCAAGAAGAGTTATTTCAGAGTACACAGATCAGCTGACACTGTGGGATATAAGGCTATGCAGCAAACACCCCACACATATGCCTCTATTGACCAAGCATCATCGCCAACTACTCCTACACAAGGCCCAGGATCATAGTGAATGAACCATGAAACGTTGGGAGAGAACAGCCTTGTCAGATGAATCACGATTCATCCTTCAACTCATCGATGGTCATTTCAAATTACGCCTTCTTCCATGAGAATTGTTGCTCCCCCTTATACAGCAGGCCATACAAAGGCCGGTTGTAGCGATATTAGGTTTTGGAAAACGCTCTAATGGGGCTCTTCTCTGGGACCTGTGGTTATGTTAGAACAGATCACGAAGGTCGCAAACTATCGGAAGATCATTGGAGAGCTCTTTCACCCTTACAATGTTATCTCTCCTCCCAACTGGAAATGAAGTCGTCTATCAAGGCAACACTCCATGACATAGGGCTCGAATTGTGCTGGGGTGGTTCTAGGAACATAATACTGAATTCCAGTTAAGGTCCTGGCAGCCTAACTAAACGGATCTTAATATGATAGAGCAGATTTGGGGTGTCATGGAACGGCAGCTCAGAGCTAAAAAACAACCACGATGTAATATTTCGGATTTACGTGACTGCAATTTGAACATCTGGTACAATCTGCCTTCGGACATGTACCAAGGACGTGTGGCATCCAAGCCAAGGCCGGTGCGGCTTTTTTGCAGACAGAAACTGAGACAATGCATTGTTAGGTAGGTGGTCATAATGTTTAGGCTCTTCAGTGTATGTTCAAGTAATCGTTATCTTTAAAAACGATCAAACGATTAGACAGTTTGCTGCAGAGCTTTAACAGATGTAACACTGGTGTCTACACATTAGCAAGTGAGTATGCGCTACTCAATGAGATCACTATCAGCGACCCTAGTGATGAAATTAGCAATTTGATCTCGAAAATTACTAGAGATTTAAAGAAAAATATCAATTAAAAATATTTCCATTTTCGTCTATGTAGTAGGATATGATCTTTCACGTGCAACTAAACCGAAAGTGAACTGGTCGGATGTGCCAATCCCTAAACTTTCTTCTGTCTCATGCATCTTAAAATTTCGAAAACCTGTAACACATGTTAATACTTCAGTGTTATTACTTCAATAATACGCCAATTTTGATTTTCATCTTAAATTTCTGCTTCATTTTATTAATAAGTTAAAAGAGATAAACTGGATTACGACATTTAATAAAATCAATATTTTTTTTATTTACGTCAGCTGCTTGAGAATCACAGAGTTAGCTGGATGAGAAGTTCACATCGCTGCACGACCAGTCAATGTACAACAAATCCACGGAAAATCCAGAAAATTGGCTATTGCAGTGCCCCTTCCGGAGGAAAATCACCCTTTTCAACTGGGACCTGACGTCCATAGTCAAAAACATATATATGAAGTTTTGTTCAATTCTATGCATAACTTCGTACACTTTCCGATGATACAATAATGAAAACGGTACACAAACCGTTATTACAGCGCCCCCTTCCAGCGGAATATCACCAAATTCAATTTGAGACATGCTGGCTACAGCCAAAAACATATATATATAAAACTTGCTTCAATTCTATGCATAACTTCATATACACTGGCCTCCAAAAGTTAAGGTACAGGAACTGTATGCTTTCGATTGCACGGGAATTGTCTAATATCTACCAACGTTATTGACGAATTGTTCTTGAACATCTGGGATGTAAAGAACATGTTTGATTTCATATTTCTCGATGAAGATTTAGTCGGGCCGACAATTAAAGGGCTAATAATAAATTTAATAATAAAATAATATTTGCGATCAGCTATGTAACAGAAAATGCTGGAAATAGTTTGTCACTGCGTTAAATGACTATTAGCTCTCTAAAAATAGCTTTATCATAAGGGTTGTTCCACAACTTTTCAATCAACTCACTATATCTTTCTGAGTTTTCACAATATTTGACTGGACATTTTACAGAAGTTACCCTAAATAGCTGGCTACCAAATTATGAAATAAAAATTTTGAAATCTTACATGCATGCGCAGTTAAAAATTATTTTATACAAGTGCCCATAACTCATCAAATATTCAATATATTCATGTTTTAATTGCAGTATACTATTGCTACTGTTCTTTTTCAGGTTTTTGGAAAGTTGTGTTAAATTTGGTTGAAAACTCTGTATGCTATAAACAAAAAAACTTTTGAATTTTTCACAAAAACGTTAACATCGTCACGAATATGAGTGCTATGCTTACACAAATGCATACAAACGTTGAACAGGACCCAAATAGTCATTTACCACAGTGACAAACCATTTCCAGCCTTTTCTGTTACATAGGTGATTGCAAGTATTATTTTATTATTAAATTTATTATTAGCCCCCTAATTGTACCCCCGATAAATCTTCACCGAGAAATATGAAATCAAACATGTTCTTTACATCGCAGAAGTTAAAAAAACAATTCGCCACTGATGCTGGTAGATATTCGACAAACCGTGTACAATCGAATGCATCCAGTCCCTGTACCTTAACTTTTGGAGGCCAGTGTACTTTCTGATGATGCAATATTGAAAATAGCAAAAAAATTGCTATTATAGCCCCCCTTCCGAAGGAATATTCCAAAATTCAAGTGAGACCTGTCGGCCATAGCTAAAAACATATATATGAAATTTGGGACAATTCGATGCATAACTTCAAAGGCATTCCGATGATATAAAGAGGACATACACATACGGACACACGAACGGACAGACAAACATTTTAAATAAACATCTTTTTCGGTATCTCTGATTCTTGAAACGTGTAAACCCGTCAAAAACAGGAAGTCGAAAAAATTTCGATTACAATACATTCTTATTTACAAAGAAGAAATTAAAGATTCGAATGTCAGTTGGTGCGGCATTGCGCCATCAACAATGAACGATTTACCGCCGAGGCACAATGAGAAAATTTTGACAATGTACAGAAATTTAATTTATCTTTCAACAGTAAAATTTACACGATTATTTTGTGTTCTAAACGTCCGAATTAACCAATTATATGATTAGTTTTGTCAGTTATTGCGCACATAATTAGCAGAAAGCGCTGGATACGACTCGAATGGTTTAGCGCCTCGTAGAAGAAATTGTGAGCTGCGTCTTCGCGGTTAATTGGATGAAGAATTTTAAACCACAGTTACACGAATAGTAATGATGTGTGCCAGTACCTGTTGTTGTTTCCAATATTAGTATGCATAATCAGGTTGGTTATGATTTATTCATATTCATACCACCGCTTCAGGTTTTAACATATTATATCGCGTTATCTCGAGAAAATGCCCCTGTAAGTATAAAGCTATTCCCCTAAACTATTAAAATCAGCAAAAATGTTTTGCGCAAAATTGCGCAATTGCAGTTTATTGTGTTTTATTTTCAAAATAACTCTGAACTTCCCGCCAAATTATTTTTGAAAATGTAACACAGGTCATCGTATTCGAAGCTACAACATTTATCCTCTATTCCAAATTAAGAATGGATATGTGGCGGATACGGGTTAACCACTAATATTTATAAAAGTTGTTATGTTATTAATATGTTCAAAATATATATTGAAACCAAAAAATTACGAATACACGCAACTTTTTCTTGATAAATACATTTTTTAAAGGAATTAATTATTAATAAGTGCAGCAATGTTTTTATGCACAAAGTTAACAAATAATTCAGTTTCTAACAATAATACCGAAAACAGAAAGAAAAACACTTTAAAATAAAAGTTCATGCCGCTTTTTAACTAAACATTTGCATATTTTTGTTTAAAACAATTGAGAATAACAGTAACAGGATACTAAATAAAGAATTTTTACTAAATAAAGAAATGTCAAATTTTCTTGCATGCCATTTACCCTTTATTACCACCTCTAAGCGTCATGGTACACTTTTAAGATATAGTTGACTGGGATATTTTGTTCCATTCTTCTTGCACAACACGTTTCAAATGAGATCTGTTCGGTATTTTATGTTTTTGTACAGCTTTTTTTGTATGGACAAGAAATTTTCAATATCCATAGATATATGGGAAGTGGTGGGAGGAGGAGTATATAGATTCTGATTTAATTATAAAGAAACCACTATTTGACAATATCTGCCGCTTGTTTCGGGTCGTTATCGTGTTGGAATATTAAATTTTCACTCAAACCTAACTTAATGACAATTTTTTTCGTATTCATTTTGAGTATATCTAAAATACCCACGTGGTTCATAATATCATCGATGAAAATAAAGCTTGATGACTCCACTTGCGACCAAACCATAACGGAATCAACCTCATGTTTTATTGTTGGACGTATGTTTTTTGAATGAAGAGAAGTACTTCGCTTTCTCCAAACAATGCCATAACCATTACTACTAAAAATATTAAATTTACTGGCGTCTCTAATAATGACCTCCCCCCAAAAATTTGGAGGTTTTCTTTTATGCGTTGAAGTGGTGAGCCTGTAGTATCTGGGCTTCAGTAGAGCTTTAGAGCTTCAGTCGAACTTCAGAGATGTGTACACTCCTTCGAATTTCCCCGGAGTCTCGTACCACTATTAAATATAAGAAAATTTCCCTTTGATATTTAAATTTCAGACTTTCCAATCATTAAGCTTAATCACAGACTTTGCAATATTTTTCTTCAACTAAATACGGCGAGAAATTCTATTAAAAATACTGTCTACAGAACTGGAGGCAAATAACATAACACTGAACTTACGCACTAATACAAAACTATTTGCTAAGATAGATTTAGTCTTAAAACCGTCAAAAGTTAGCCAATGGAAATTGAAAATGAAACTGCATTTTTCATCACGTGATTGTATATTTCAATGAATGAGGTTCCAGAATCTGTTGTTACAAAAATCTGTTATGTAGCATCCGATAATATGCAAATAAAATACGCAGAAGTTTTAAAAATATATTTTTTTTTCACACATATACGTTTACCGCACTTATTAGAACCATCATCGTAGTCACTGTAGCTTAAATTATTTATGTCGCCATTTAACTCGTTCAGTAAATCCGTAAGAAATAATATCTATTCAGTCCTTATGTCAACTAAAATTGAGTAGAATTCTGAAATGTGTTCATGTATTTCTGACTATTATACTGACTTATTTGATCTGTACGTGATCAAATAAGTCAGGCTATAATCCAAGAGAATTCAGAGTATAATCTAAAGTAAACGAAAAGTATTTGGTTTGTTGACAAAAGTTGTTATTTTTATTATTTTATGTCGATAAAACAAGAATTTCGTCCATACGAGATCAATTTAAAGCCATGATATTTAGCTGTACGTTGTCTATGTATTAATATAAAAGGATCAGATTTTACAATATTTCAGCACAAATTACATTAGTTAATTTCATTATGAAATTATTTTAATTATACGTAAATATGTTTAAAAAAGGCCTTCTAGCCTGCAACGGACAGAAAAGATAGACTTCGATATTCCTTATTTTTAAGAATTCAGCTAATTTTACTCAAACACACTAGCTGAAATTCATGAAACCCAATTATAGGAGATTAGCATTTTTGGTCAATACTGAATTTCTATGGGAATTTAATTACAAAAATTAGCCAGGCATCCCAAAGTTGGCTTCAATTACGACGACGTACGTTTGTCGGCAAATTTGACACTATTTCACATTTCCGGAAAATATTGTTAAATTTTCATCGTTCATGCCCCAAAACCACACAAACCACTCTTTATTCAAATGCTGATTTATACAGGGTGATTCAAAATGAATGAAAAAAAAAGTATACATACTTGTGCATGATGTAATAGGTTTATTTTTGAAACCCAAATTTAACGTGAAACTATAACTATACAAATTTCTAAAGATGTTCGATGTGGGCCCCTCCCGTGAAACGGCAAATGTCTATGCGGTAATCCAATCCCTTCTACACGTCAATTATTGGCTGCTTTAATTTCAGTAAGTCTTGAGGAAATGAGGGCACGAACGCTTCGTACTTCATATGCCCGCAAAGAAGTAATCGTACGGCGTTATGTGTGGGGATCAGGGTGGCCCAAAAAATTAAATCACTGTGTATATATATATATATATATATATATATGTTGCATGTTGCTGTCGACTTTTGTGACATTCCGGTTTTTTCATAATTTTAGCCCTTACAACTTCAGGCTTTTTATCGTCCCGGCTAGGCCGTTAAAAAATGTCTGTATTCTGGAGCTGGGACGGGCCTGGCCCGGGACTGGCGACTTTTTTCTGAAGACTCAGAAAAAAGTATGCGGTAATCCAATCCCTTTTACACGTCAATTATTGGCTGCTTTAATATCAGTAAGTCTTGGGGAAATGAGGGCACGAACGCTTCGTACTTCACATACTCGCAAAGAAGTAATCGTACGGCGTTATGTGTGGGGATCAGGGTGGCCCAAAAAATTAAATCACCGTGTATATATATATATATATATATATATATATATATATGTTGCATGTTGCTGTCGACTTTTGTGACATTCCGGTTTTTTCATAATTTTAGCCCTTACAACTTCAGGCTTTTTATCGTCCCGGCTAGGCCGTTAAAAAAAGTCTGTATTCTGGGGCTGGGACGGGCCAGGCCCGGGACTGGAGACTTTTTTCTGAAGACTCGGCCAGGCCGGATCAAACGTATTTTTTTCATACCAAACCGGGACTGACTTTCTCCTTCCTAGGTCTCCACGGGGCGATATTTTCAGTCCCGGTTTCGATAAAACCCGTATTAAAATCATTGTCTCTGACTGAGCTAATCTGTGCAACGTTTACAACAAATGTATATATTTTTAAATGGCCATTAAGGTAAAGTACCCAGTATTTGACATTGGACCAATAGTTGACACTTTTGTAGAAACAGTAGTGTAACAAGAAAACGTCACAAGTAGTAACATGAGAGACAGAATTTTTAAAATCTATCACTTTGCGGCAAAACTGAGAACTAAAACTATAAATTGTCGAGCCCAATCCCAATATGGCGGAAGACAACAAAGTAGCATGTGTGCAAAGTTGAATTTTTCGAATTTATCTTAAGAAAAGTGATAAGGATCGCACGTTGCAGTAAGTATTAAAACCCATAATTTATCTTAATTTCTTGTTATGTTTTGATTGATATTGATTGTTTCGATGTCCAAGAATTGTATTAGAATATAAAATTGATGCATTTTGTGCAAAATAGCGGGAGTGAGTGTGAGTGTCTACTATTGAACATGAAAAGAAACAGATTTTCAAAAGTTGACACCCAGTGTCAACTACTCGCTCATGTTGGGGTTTTGTTAATCTAATTCAGTGCAATGAAAATAAGCTGGAATCTACCAGATAAATTCATGACTGACCTTTGAAAAACTAAAAAATGCATTTAAGCCAATAGATGACACAGGGTGTCAATTATTGAAATTAGGGAGTGTCAACTACTAAAATTAATTATTTATTTTTTAAGATGCCACCTACGAAGGGAAATTTTAGGAATTACACGGAAGAGAGCATGAGAGATGCCGTAGAATACGTTAAAGTCAACAACGCTGGGTACAAAACAGCGGCTAAAAAATTTAACGTGCCTAGAATAACTCTGAAATACAAAGTTGAGGGAAAACCCCCAATGAAAAGGTAAAATATCGACCGTTAGTGCTTGATATTGCACTCGATCTTTCATTTTTGTTATTTGAGATTAATTAAGTAAGTGGTTTTATGTTATAATTTCAGATCTATGGGACTTTTTTTATTTTCATTAAAACTTCTGATTAAACTTCTGATCTTTCATTAAAACTTCTGATTTCTTTAAAACATTTTGCTAATTAACGGTTTTTATCATTATGTCTTCATATGGGGCAATTAATATAGTAATATAATAATAAAGAGTATTTATTATTATTAATTTAGGCCCCGCCGCAGTCAGTGCAAATTACTAGTTCACAAAGGTGTGAACTACTAATCTCTCACGTTCACGATGGTGTCAACTTCTGGACAAAAGTCATGCTTTCATATCCCCCAGTAATTTTTACAAAATGTATTCATTTCGGGACATTAAACGTTATGATTTTGTGGAAAAATGTTCAAACCCACTAATAAGGATCAAACTGTTTCCCTTAATTAAAAACTGCACGAACCAAAGGCGACGAACGCCGAAAAATTCCTTAAGGTGTCAACTACTGGGTACTTTACCTTATTTTACAATAAAACTTTAAAATTCATTTTTTAAAGGATAGTAGATTTTAAGGCCAAAAAAATAAATAAATAAATAAATAAAATACAGTAAAACTACTGAAAAAGAACCAGCCTATGATAGAATCCTTTCTTAAACGGAAAAATCTGTTGATCCATGCAAAATGAATATAAACTTACCTGAGAAAAAATAGACTACATTTACAACTCCTAAGAAGGGAACTTGTCTATAATGCACATTTTTCTTTCCTATGTGATTCCGTCTTAAAAGATTTTACTGTATAGTGTTTTTCAAATTCTCCAACACATGAAATATGGATTAACGATATTAAAGGACAAGTGAAATATTTACATATAAATAGATTCCTTAATTCCAAATAATGACACCTTTTGGCGCTTCTTTAAAAATAATAATTATAAACATGAAAAAAGAAAAGCTATAGCATTTTTGATCAGAACTCCTCCATACGAAACAATTTTTAACCATATCGATGTAAAAAACTATGTATAAATACAGTCAGGCCGGGCCGAACTTTTCTTCCTATGGGTCAGTTTGGGATCGGACCTAGATATTTAAACTGTGCAGACCACAGCATATTTTGAAAGCAGGTTTAACGTAAAATCTATACGCTGCTATTTTATGTCCAAAGGAGTGGCACTGTCTTAAATCGACTTTTAATAATGTACAATTTGTGGATGATCCCTATCTTGCATTCAAAATGTTCCAATAACTCATCGCTCAGAGGCATAGATAAATGGTGTAAGTCACGAATTTTGGATTATAATATCTCTGGGAATTTTGAAGATATCGAGATGAATTTTTTTGTTTAATTCAGGAATGGATATGGAAAAATTTCTTAACTGGGAATTTTACACTACGGGGGCCGTATAAAAGTTCAGTTTTTGTATTTTCGCAAATAGACCCCCCATGAAGTTGCGACTTATGTCATTAAATTTTGCACCCTTTTTTAATGAAAGTTTGTAATTGAAAGTATGTGTCTAGAGACAATATTTAAGGAAATAGCCTATTGTTTCGATATTTATGAATCACACTGTATTTATAGATAGATATGTACAGGGTGGTCATAAAAAAACAAAAAGCCGAAACTCATTCAACTCTCCTATGAATGAAAAAAAAAAGAAAGCAATGGACATGACTCATTATCCAGTTACCTACTGGCTTATTTACCTTCCCCACTGGCTATCATAAATAAATACTTCTGCTCTAGACTTGGTTGTCCAAACCAAGACTGATCTCTTGTCCAGGAGAAATTTCGTCTGGTTGCTTCAGATCTTCCGAATAAAAATTAGCTAGCAGTTGTGATATACTCGTGTAACGCTTATATTATCTCGACTGATAAAAGATTACAATATTATGTTCTCGCCGACATCATATTGGCAGTTCTTCTTGTTTGATGAGAAGAAAAAACCTTTATTACCTGTCCGACAGATTGCAGTTGCTTGAAATGTACGGGGTGGTCATAAAAAAACTTCCCCGATATATGTACCCCTAGCGACCTAACTGCTAAATCAATAGAAAGGAAATTTCAGATTTAGTTATTTGAAGGTAAGCGCTCGAGATCGTGATGATTTAAAACAATAGAGCTCTCACGGTCACGGTTACGTGAAAATAGGTCGAAATTTTCGAATGGCAACACCGTTTTTTTTCTTGCGCAAATTCATCAGAGCATTGAAAAACCATAAATGGCGTTGGAACGATACACGTATGACTAAAATTGCCGGTGTAATATCGTGGCACTCAATCCTAATCAGTTCCTATGTAACGTAATATTCAGCTCTCTAAAACAAATGATTACATTTTTATTTTCACTATGTGTACACAAACACAACTCAAAAATACATTTTAAAACAAATCTTACAACATTACTCGGTTCACAAGTGAAAAAAAAAATCCGCTACTGAAAATCATGCCTTGTAGCCACTCCGTTCTTCGTATTGTTCTTTTTTGCAAGTGTTTTACGCCGGTAATGTTCATCGTACGTGTACCATTCCAACGCCATTTATGTTTTTTCAATGCGCTGATGAATTTGTACATGAAAAAAAATGGGTGTTGCCATTCGAAAATTTTGAAATTTTTTCACTGTAACTGTAACCGTGAGAGCTCTATTGTTTTAAATCATCACGATCTCGAGCGCATAGCTTCATAAACTAAATCTGAAACTTCCTTTCGATTGGTTGAACAGTTAGGTCGCTAGGGATACATATATCGGGGAAGTTTATTCTGACCACCCTGTATATACGAGTTGTAATTTTCCAACGGAGTGAAAAAGTGTCCAGGCCAGGATTCCAACCAAGAACCTTTGGCGTAAGCTGCCAATTGAGATATCTTGGATAAATCTAGCCGACCTTTCTCACCCAGAAAACCTTATTAATTACGACATCTAGTCTGTTATATGAAAATCACAGGTAATGGAACTCCATGAAACGTTGGATACGTAATTACATTATATTAATTTTAACACTTAAATAAATCATTGAGTTGTAATTTTCCATATGAGTTGGAAAATTACAACTCGATGATTTATTTATAAACTTATCTCGTATGATTTATTTATAAGCAACACTGTTTTCTTGGTTGAGAAATATTCGCCAGATTTCTCCAGGATAACACAATTGGTAGCTTACGCCAATGGTTGCCGGTTGGAATGCTGTCGTGGATACTTTTTCACATCTGGTAAATTACAACATGTATGATTTATTTACAATTAGAAAAAATGTGTTAAAATTTATATAGTGTTACAGATATATCTGATTTTTACCTTACGATAGCACTCGTAATTATGAACCGATTTCGATGTGACTGAGCGAGTTGGGGGCCGTGAACTGTATCGACGGATGAAAGGCTGTGTTCGGTGAGTACAGTCTGAGTCTTTCAACTGTTGTGGAATTTAGCTTGCTAATAACATCATTTTCTAACACTATATCACATGTGACAGATTCCAAAACATAAAAAAATGAGAAAGTAGGGAAACTATCAATACATAATTCATATGAAAAATATCACATTACGGTCACAATTTCTTTACCAATACTAGCTAAGGATATTCTTTCAGAAGGTAATTTTGGTGACCCGATATCCACATTACATTCATAGACACACTCATTAAAGTGAGGTCACTTCACGTAAAAAACAAGAGATTTACTTCTTTAATGTTAGTATAAATTATTCTTTCCGGTCAGAAGAAGAAATTTAACACTTCGAAAAGCATAGATAGTATCTGGATGCCTTTTTTACATAAAAACAAAGAAAGTCATAGTGTTTGTTGATAGCATTTTTTTTACCAGAAGAGCTTCTTTATCACTGTCAGTTATACACTGTGAAAGTTTCATATATGCTGCTTGTCACTATTTAAGCCACCTTGAGACAAAAGATCCTTTTTAGTGCTCTGCAGAGTGTCGTACCATGTTTGACAGCCATTCTAGTTACTTCAATCTATCAAATTGAAGATTTGTAATTTTAATAGATTGCGAAATGTGATGCGTTGCTGTATAAATCTGCGATGCAATTGAAGCTCCTTTTGTTTGTGGCAAATGTATTTACTCTGACAATAAAATTTTTGTTATTAAAAAATCCCATGTCTTTCTGTACATTTTTGTGAAAACTACATCGTGTACTCCATACATGATCGGACACTTTCAATTTTAGACATTTTGTCGAATATTTTCTGGAACTTCAGGATTATGAAGAATATGTTAGACTTCATATTTATCAACGGCGGTTTGATCAGAAGGACAGTTAGGGGGCCAACAATAAATCAAAGAAAAGGAATAATGTTTGGTATCACCCTGTAAAATGAAATGCACGAAATGATCTATCGCTATAGCTTACGAAAGTATGGATATTGTACAATATATGTATTCTTTTGTGGAAGAGTAGAACGTATATTCATGAAGATACAGTCGGACATCTTTATCCCGACATCCGGTTTTCACCTCACTGGGCTTATCACGTCAGTTTTATAAAGTCCCGATTTTCTGTATATGATTTTAATGTAAATAAACTCCGGATTTTACGTCGTTGAATAATTTTCAACTCCGGATATCCCGACGATTTAGGAAAATTGACCATTTTTTACACTCCATCATATAAGCACGGAAATTAAGAAGTAAGAATTGTCTTGGCAAAACATTTTTACAAAAGTGTCTGAATTATCAATTGAGATAAATGGGAAATTTTATTTCATATTTTTTATCTGAATAAATAAACCCATGCACTATGAATGACACACTTAAGATCCAGATAGACGTATCAGTCTACTCGCGGTCTTTTTGTTCTGGTCACGCGGCGCTTTCTTGTTGCATGGTGTTTTTCATCTGACTAAAACCGAAGCATTGCATTGCATTGAAACTATCAGAAATTATCTAACATCCATTTCTGAAACAACGAACATGGATCACAATTCACTGTATGATATTGAAAAAAGAATTTTAGGAAGCACGTCTATGGATAAACAAACCTTAATTCATCAATATTTCATGCAACTATATAAAAAAAAAGTCATCATAAATCTGATTTTTATTATTTTCAATTTTGTTTTTGTGTTTAGTTTGTTTAATAATTTTTTATTACTTAAAACTGCAAGAACAATTATGAATTAAAATTGTCTTGAATTAATAAAAAATACAGCTTTTTATAAACATTTTTTCTCCAACTACGGTTACCGCGACACTCCGCTTATGACAGCACATTTTTCTGGTCATTAGAGTGTCGGGATAACGAGGTTCGACTGTATATCGATTTTTGTTTTAAAAGTTCAAAAAGGTTTTACATGTTTTTCGTTTATGGGGCATTCTCACAATCTTTTGACTTTTGGGGGAAAAAATCTGACAAAATTAAACTTGCTAAAATAACATTTTAATCTGATAGACGAATGCCTTAATGATTCAAAATAAAGAAAAAAGGGTCAGCAGCAAAAAATGTTTTATTTAACTGAGGTTTAGATTAAACTTGCGAGTTTAATTTTCCTTACCATTTTACCCCTATAACTCTTTATTTTCTTCTAAATTTTTACTTATAATGAATTTGCATAGTACCCACAGGACATTCAAATAAGAAATAATAACAATGTAGTACTTTTAATACAGAATTTTTGTATAACATTGTCTTAAAGGGGTGTTAAAGAAGGGAAGGGAAGGTAAAAAAGGGGTTGGTATTGAAAAAAAGGGACGAAATGGTAAAAAAAAAGGACGGTAACGATGGAATGGTAAGGAAAATTACCACCTATTTTTAGGAAAATCATGTTAGGACTAAGTGATAGCCACAACGTTCTTTGATTTTTTGAAACAGTTGTTAACATTGGATAAAATTAAATTTTTTTTTAAAATTTATTTCGAAAAGTGCAGGAATAAACCTTGGGGACGGCGAGACTACCAATAAAGCCACGATGCTTAAAATTGATATTTAAATGCCGATTTAAATCCTATAGTAAATTTCCTGCCAAAGAATTTTAGACATTATTTCTCTAGCATACTTCTGCATGAGAAAAAACTTGAAAAAAAAAATCTGTGGCTGCATCTGAAATGATTTTCTGTATAGTTTTAGAAGAGGGATGGTAAGGAAACGAAAACCCAGGGACAGAGTTTAAAAAATAATAACAACCCGAAAAATGTGTGCAGGTTAACTTTTAGCTATATATTTATATAAAACAATAGATCCAGTTTCAGAAAAAGAATTACATCGAATTATTTTTATTGAAACAAATTTACCCAGACAGCTCCAAATTTCAAAATCAGACTTAGGGACACGGGACGGTATAGGAGTTTTCCAGGTGTTTGGACCCCCAACATCGTCGAAAACTTATTTATCTCGTTAATATTGTTGTGCAATCATGCAACTGGATGTTCCCCAGTATATGAAATAAAAAAAAAAAAACACAAAAAATTGTATTAAAATAAAAATTATTATTCAGGGACATGAAAGTCAAAAGCTTGTGAGAATGCCCCTTATATTCATATAGGGTTTTTTTTACCAAATTTATCGCCAGTTTTAAAAAGTTTGACAAAATGTTGTAGAAATAATATGGAGTAACTAGAGGCCTCTGCCCCCTGCAAGCTACGCTCGCCAACCCCCGTTCAGACACCGCAGAATTTTAAAATAAAAAAACATGCTAATCTGATGGGTTTTAAAAATATTAGAGAAGATTAAATTATACTGAAAAAAACTGTGCTGATCTCCCTGTAAACGTGTTTCCCTTCAATTCCCTTTGATTGCAAAAATTTAAGGGCAAATCAGTTGCTGTTAAGACATCCAATAGTTATTTTCGTTTTTGATTAAAGAGGATCAGTTAAACATTTGAAAAGAAGCCAAAATAAAATGAATTAAGTATTCAGAGTCTTTGTCTCCCGATATTTTAAAACAATCTCTATAACAATAGCCTAAATCATGTGACTATCATCAACAGTTCCTGGCGGAACACTGTATTCATTCATTTCAATGTATTCATTCATTTCAATTTGTATTAAGACTTTTTCAAAATTTTATGATTTGTCGTGTGATCGGAGGTATTCAGCTATAAGTAAATAAAATTCCAGCTCTGTAACTTATACAGTTTATGAGAACGAATTCTGTGACGGGCAGACAAACAGAGCTGTGTGACGAATAGGGTTTCGTCAGATGAACGAAACCCTAAAAATCGCACAATTCAACCAGCGGTATTTTAAGCTCAAATGTAAATTAAGTTTAATACTGTCAATTTCCAGCAAATTTTCACTATAGACTTGTTCTTATGAAATTAAATTTTACAAATTCATAGATCCCAACTCGTTAGGTTTAATTTGATGTATCGCACTTATATTTTGACTTTAAAAAATTCCCGGAAATGTTTCAATTCTAGTAGGCGTACCGATATACACTATATGGTCATTGATGATCGAACACTTTCAATTTTAGACATTTTGTCGAATATTATAAGATATATTTGCCGAATTTTTCTGGAACATCAAGATTATGAAGAACATGTTCGACTTTATATTTATCAATGGCAGTTTGATGAGAAGGAAATTAGGGGTACAACAAAAAGGTCAAAGAAAAAGAACAATGTTTGGAGTCACCCTGTAAAATAAAATGCATGAAATGATCTATCGCTATAGCTTACGAATATATGTATATTGTATAATATATGTATTCATTTGTGAAAGAATCGAACGTATATTCATGGAGATATATCGATTTTTTTTAAGTTCAAAAATGTTTTGCATGTTTTTTGTTTATATCATGCAGGGGTATTTACCAAATTTAACGCCAGTTTCAGAAAATTTGATAAAATGTAGTAGAAATAAGATGGTGTAGTTGGAATGTAAATATATTAAATGATGGAATATGAGCAATTGAATGAAATGTTTTTATCTGCGCATGCGCGCACGATAAATTTTTTTTCATGATTTGATAGTCAACTCTATGGAGCAACTCATAAAAAAAGCCAGTCAAATATCGGGAAAATTCAGAAAGATATTGGCAATAGGCTGAGCTGATTTTTAGTTCTTCTCTAAAAACAGATAAATGATAAGGGCTTTTTCATAAATTGTCGTTTTAATTTTTACTTTTTTTACTTTTTATTTTTTATTGATGCTTTAGATCTTCTTGGAAAATCAGCAGAACGAGCCTATTCCAAGAAAAAAAGAAGTATAAAAATCTAAGCATTTTTAGGGTTCCGTACTTAAAAAGTAAAACCATTATAAGATCACTCCTGTGTCTGTCTGTCTGTCACAGCCACTTTACTCGTAAACTGTGGAGCGTGAGTAATTCTCGCACTTGACCGTTTATTTCTAAATCTACTCGTTAACATTCATTAAGTATTAACTCCTTTCCTGAAAGCCAGATAATAAAAAATGACAATTTGTGGAAAATCCCTTGTCATTCAGAAGCTTTTAGAGTTTCGCTTATTATGTTGCCGATATCGTTCTGAAATTTCACGATATTTGACTGGCTCTTTTTTTATGAGTTGTTCCATGGAATTGACTATCAAATCATGAAAAAAAATATTTTTTTTTTATCGTGCGTACGTGCGCAGATACAAAATATTTCATTCAACTACTCATATTTCATGAAATATTTAAAATATTTACATTCTAATCTACCCTATATATATAAAATCCTAATGAAACGAAGTTATGAAACGAATACATGAAACGGCTGAAATGTGTATCGATTCTTTGAATCGACTGACTAAACAACTGATTATATTTCACGGCGATTTCTCCTAAAATATGGAATACTTTGCGATGAAATTAACACCAAAAATACGTATTGATCTACAGATCTCAAAACTGGTATTAGAATTTTTAAATTCGAATTAGTTTTCGAAATATTAATTTTTTTCTAATTTTAAATACATTTTTCTAATGATGGCAACTCAAATTTTAATCATAACACATATTTTTTTTTTCATAATTCAGAAAAGGTTACTATTTTAAATTAATTTGGCGACCAGTTTGGCCTCCTTTAAATCTATGCTAAGAACAATATGCTTTTTTTGTATTTCGTTATCATTTAATACAAAACTTTCATTTAAAAATGAAACATTTAAATTGATGGCTTTCACTTCTTTCTTTTTTTTAAAAAAAAAGACGAAAAGAAAAATATTAGACACAGATGTCATATACGCACTGAAGTCCCTAATTGGCGAAAAAATGGCATTATTTTGATTGAAATGGCTATTGTCGTTTATTTAATAATAAATATTTATTTACTTTTATTTCTTTTTTTAATTTATATAAATTATTTTGTTCGATAGTTATTAATTATTTTTTTGCTATTTCCTTTTGAAAATAATAGAAAAAAAAACATGTATAAAAATCACTTATAAACAGATTAAGTAAAATAATGCTAAAAAGTGATAAAATATCTTTATTAAGATTGACGATCGTTTCGTCGCACCAACGGCGACATTTTCAAAATCATTTATGATAGAAAATATTTTCACAAAATTTAAAAACAATAAACATAGTAAATAATGTCACGAGACATGATGCATACTTAATACTTAATAGAAAATAATTAAAAAATACGGTACAACGTAGTTATTGCGTCAACCAATTTTGTAAATTATATAAATCGCCAAACCACTCGCCAAATTGTACAAATTGACAAAATTTTTATTTTAAATAACGTATGAACAAATAAATTAGTATAACATAAATAAATATAAAAATAAAACGTCGAAATAAAAATCACTTGATGACGTAAACATGTCTAACTTGCTAAAAGTCAAGTGAATGTAACATTTTCGATCAACCGTTATTGGCATTTAATCTTATAGTTCGCGATAGATTTTTGTTCGACGGGATAACTAAGTAGTACCAAAAATACATATGTAACTGGTATTCGAAAACGAGGTTTTCGCCATATTTTCAAAAAAAAAAAATCTTGCCAAACATGCGGTGCGTATATGACATCTGGCGAAATATTAAATTATGTAACAAACCATGACATTTAATTTCAACTTCAAATCAATGTTTTAATTTACCACTCGAAGAATAAAAAAACTGGCGAGTTGCAAAAAAGATATTGGCGAGATTTGCGCCCGGCTTTTTTTTCTTTCGGCACAGATGTCATATACGGCCCCATATTGGCGCGATTGTTTTCTGACGCCAATGTCATATACGCAATGGGTACTTAACTGGCGCCAAAGTATCGTTATTTTGCTTGATGTGGTAAGCCGGATGTTGTTTATGCTGTTGATGCGTTCCCCGAATTGGCGTTGGAAAAAAATCGCGCCAATATGAGGGCGTATATGACATTTGTGCCAAATGGGATCAGACCGTATTTGTTTATGGCATTTGATGACTTGAACTATTATAATATAGATGAAATGATGGGGATAGAATAATATTTGGCAACTTATCATCTGTGCCTGGATAACATTAAGGGACAAGGGATTTTCCACAAATTGTCATTTTTTATTATCTGGCTTTCAAGAAAGGAGTTAATACTTAATGAATGTTAACGAGTAGATTTAGAAATAAACGGTCAAGTACGAGAATTACTCACGCTCCCCAGTTTACGAGTAAAGTGGCTGTGACAGACAGACAGACACAGGAGTGATCTTATAATGGCTTTACTTTTTAAGTACGGAACCCTAAAAATGCTTAGATTTTTATACTTCTTTTTTTCTTGGAATAGGCTCGTTCTGCTGATTTTCCAAGAAGATCTAAAGCATCAATAAAAAATAAAAATTAAAAAAAGTAAAAATTAAAACGACAATTTATGAAAAAGCCCTTATCATTTATCTGTTTTTAGAGAAGAACTAAAAATCAGCTCAGCCTATTGCCAATATCTTTCTGAATTTTCCCGATATTTGACTGGCTTTTTTTATGAGTTGCTCCATAGAGTTGACTATCAAATCATGAAAAAAAATTTATCGTGCGCGCATGCGCAGATAAAAATATTTCATTCAATTGCTCATATTCCATCACTTAATATATTTACATTCCAACTACACCATCATATTTCTACTACATTTTATCAAATTTTCTGAAACTGGCGTTAAATTTGGTAAAAACCCCTGCATGATATAAACAAAAAACATGCAAAACATTTTTGAACTTAAAAAAAATCGATATATCTCCATGAATATACGTTCGATTCTTTCACAAATGAATACATATATTATACAATATACATATATTCGTAAGCTATAGCGATAGATCATTTCATGCATTTTATTTTACAGGGTGACCCCAAACATTGTTCTTTTTCTTTGACCTTTTTGTTGTACCCCTAATTTCCTTCTCATCAAACTGCCATTGATAAATATAAAGTCGAACATGTTCTTCATAATCTTGATGTTCCAGAAAAATTCGACAAATATATTTTATAATATTCGACAAAATGTCTAAAATTGAATGGGTTTGATCATCAATGACCATATAGTGTATATGGGTACGCCTACTAGAATTGAAACATTTCCAGGAATTTTTTTAAATCAAAATATAAGTGCGATACATCAATTTAAACCTAACGAGTTGGCATCTATGAATTTGTAAAATTTAACTTCATAAGAACAAGTCTATAGTGAAAATTTGCTGGAAATTGACAGTATTAAACTTAATTTACATTTGAGCTTAAAATACCGCTGGTTGAATTGTGCGATTTTTAGGGTTTCGTTCATCTGACGAAACCCTATTCGTCACACAGCTCTGTTTGTCTGCCCGTCACAGAATTCGTTCTCATAAACTGTATAAGTTACAGAGCTGGAATTTTATTTACTTATAGCTGAATACCTCCGATCACACGACAAATCATAAAATTTTGAAAAGTCTTGTATTATTTTAATTAACTGAATTAATTTAATGACATTTGACCGTTTTTGTGATTTAGATTTATAAAGAACCGTACTTTTCGTCTTTTTCGCGCAGGCTCAACAGCTCCGTGGTAGTGCATTTTCCAGCTAATGAAAATGTTCCCGGTTCAAAGCTCGGTTTCGGAGTTTGAAACTTTATTCCCGGAATACATTTCATTATCTAATAGATACAACTCTACAGAATTTTGTAATTTTTCTTTTGTCATTTTAAGCCCAAAGGTTGTAAAAACATTTTATCAATCATTTTTTCAATTTAAAAACTATTTTTTGAGAATTTGTGAAATTTTAAATTGACTACATTTCATTGTTCGGTAAATTTAATTAAAAAAGATTCTTATTTGTTTGCCATTTCAAGGGTTTCATTTTTTTCTGTTTCATTTTCGCTAAAGTTAAATCATGTTTTTAAATATGCTATTCAGATATAGAAATATGTGCTGTTACAATTGCCTGAAAAGCAGTTCTTGAATACTTTTAAATTTTATTGAAAAATATCTTTCAATTGTAATAATTTTAAATTAAAATGAATGGTGCTACCATCTATGTTCTTATTGAAAAAATTAAGCATTTAATAATTATAAATTAACATATTGGATTTATTAATTGAAGGATTAAGTGTTTTAAATGGAATATTAAATAAAACACTGTGCTATCTTCGATAAAACTTATCCACTTGTTTTACTTTTGTTCATTAAATGAAATTATTATGTATTCAACATAACAAACTATTATCTTTTCTGTCAGCTTTACATAGTTAACCCATTTATGCCTAGCGTCGCATTTTGGGGACGCTTCCAATTTTAATAAATTTGTATAATTTTCTTCTTCTTCATAACATGAACATTGTATGAAATAATTATCTATAAATGCCTTTATCTGTTAACGAAAGATGACAGCATAAGATGGATATTTATTTGCTTAATTAAAGCCTTTTTTCGGAGTTTAGAGATTTTTCATTTTTCAAGATAGCGAAATGTAAAAAGTAATTTTATTTGGGTTTCTTCTATCAAGGATACAAATAAATAAGTCATAATCTTAGCTTGTAGATTTCTTTGAAATACATGTTTTCAAAATTGTGAAATCATATGTTCAAGCCTATTTTTTTTGCATTTTGTAAACAAATATACATACAAATTATAGTGCGCTAGGCAGAAATCTACCCCATATATATAAAATCCTAATGAAACGAATTTATGAAACGAATATATGAAACGCCTGAAATGTATCAATTCTTTGAATCGACTGATTAAACAACTGATTGCGATTTCTCCTAAAATATGGAATAATTTGCGATGAAATTAACACCAAAAATCCGTGTTGATCCACAGATCTCAAAACTGGTATTAGAATTTTTAAATTCGAATTAGTTTTCGAAATATTAATTTTTTTCTAATTTTAAATACATTTTTTCTAATGATGGCAACTCAAATTTTAATCATAACAGAATTTTTTCTTCATAATTCAGAAAAGGTTACTATTTTAAATTAATTTGGAGACAGTTTGGTCCTTTAAATCTATGCTAAGAACAATGCTTTTTTTTTTTTTTTTTTTTTTTTTTTTGTATTTCGTTATTATTTTATTAAATACAAAACTTCCATTTAAGAATGAAACATTTAAATTGATGGCTTACACTTCTTTTTTAGAAAAAAAAAAAAAAAAAAAAAAAAAAAAACCGAAAAGAAAAATATTAGGCACAGATGTCATATGCGCACCGGGGTACCTAATTGGCGCACAAATGGCATTATTTTAATAGACATGGTAACCCGGCTATTGTTGTTTATTTAATAGTAAACGTTTATTTACATTTATTTCTTTTTTAAACTTATATAAATTATTTTGTTCTATAGTTATCAATTACTTTTTTTTGTTATTTCCTTTTGAAAATAATAGAAAATAATAAAAAAATACGGTACAATGTAGTAGTTATTCCGTCACCCAATTTCGCAAATTATATAAATCGCCAAACCACTCGCCAAATTGTACAGATTGACAAAATTTTTATTTTAAATAACGAAAGAACAAATAAATTAGTATAACATTAATAAAAATAAAAATAAAACGTCGAAATAAAAATCACTTGATGACGTAAACACGTGTAACTTGCTAAAAGTCAAGTGAATGTGACATTTACGATCAAGCATTATTGACATTTAATCTTATAGTTCGCGATAGATTTTTTGTCGACGGGATAACTAAGTAGTACCAAAAATACATATGTAACTGGTATTCGAAAACGAGGTTTTCGCCAAATTTTCGTAAAAAAAAAAAAAAAAACATGCCAAACATGCATGCCTATTATATGCATGCCTGGCCTATGCATGCCTGGCGAAATATTAAATTATGTAACAAACCATGGCATTTAATTTCAACTTCAAATCAATGTTTTAATTTACCACTCGAACAATAAAAAAATGCTAACTGGCGAGTTGAAAAAAAGATATTGGCGAGATTTGCACCCGGCTTTTTTTTCTTTCGGCACAGATGTCATATACGGCCCCATATTGGCGCGATTTTTTTCTGACGACAATGTCATATACGCAACGGGTACTTAACTGGCGCCAAAGTATCGTTATTTTGCTTGATATGGTAAGCCGGATGTTGTTGTTTATGCTGTTGATGCGTTCCCCAAATTGGCGTTGGAAAAAAAATGGGGCCGTATATGACATTTGTTCCAAACCTTCATATGAAAGGCGAAGGGATCAGATCGTATTTGTTTATGGCATTTGATGACTTGAACTATTATAATATAGATGAAATGATGGGGATAGAATAATATTTGGCGACTTATCACCTGTGCCTGGATAACATTAAAGTATCAAAATGGCACCTAGAGTATAAAAAGCAAAGTGTTCCGCCAGGAACTGTTGATGATAGTCACATGATTTAGGCTATTGTTATAGAGATTGTTTTAAAATATCGGTTGACAAAGACTCTGAATACTTAATTCATTTTATTTTAGCTTCTTTTCAAATGTTTAACTGATCGTCTTTAATCAAAAATGAAAACAACCATTGGATGTCTTAACAGCAACTGATTCTTCGTTAAAATTTTGCAATCAAAGGGAATTGAATGGAAACCCGTTTACAGGGAGATCTGCACAACTTTTTCAGTATAATTTAATCTTCTCTAATATTTTTAAAACCCATTAGATTAGCACGATTTAGATTTTTAGTTTCTGCGGTGTCTGAACGGGGGTTGGCGAGCGTAGCTTGCAGGGGGCAGAGCCCCCTTGTGGTTACATATTTTTATTAGATATTTAGGGGACAGTTATTTATGTAAAGTCCTTTTCAAGATGATTATAAAACAAATTGTTTTTAAGCCTCAAATACAATTATTCTTAATTTATTATTAGTAATTCTTATAATGTTATTAGTCTCTGTAAAGAAATAAATATATTTTTAGTAGTTCATAAAGATACTAATTATAGTATATAATATACAATTTAAAAGCTTATTTTATATAAATTTAGGCAAAACATAAAATTGTGCATATTATAACATTACAAATATTGTGCATATTCCTATGTTTAGTACGTTTACATTTTATCAAAAAAATGCAAAAAAAAAAAAATAAATAAAATAAAAAAAAAAAAAAAAAAAAATAGCGTAAATTTTTTAAAATATTTTTCCAGTTATTTTTGCAACATTTTAAAGTGATTTTACCAATAAATATGAGGAAAGAAAAATTCAGGCACAAATGGGTTAAAATGTTCTAGATAAGGTCTTAAATACAATTTTGACCGTATTTAAACGATGATACTTAAATGTTACAAAAGTAACGAAAAACATAAAATTTTCAACTTTATAAAAACTCCTTAAAGTTTTTACTCAAAACTTCTGACTGTCTGATTTGATTGAATAAAAGATATTTTTCATTAAATATTTTATTTATGTTATGCATGGAATAGGTTCTGGGGGGGAAGGGGTGTTCTCACAAGCGTAGCACATAAGAATTTTGTCATTATTTGACATAAAGTTGTGTTTAAGGAAAAATAAAAACGATGCTTAAAGATTAGTTGTTTCCTCTCTTTTTAGAAGTCTTGAAGTAGTATATTGAAGTAATCTGTAGCCATAACTATCTGTATTCTGGGAATTTCAAGCAAATTAAATTAACTTCATGCAGGTTTTTAAAATGAATTAATTTATTTTTATTTATTTTTATTAATACTTAAGATTATAAAACAATCTTGACAATAGATTACAGACAGATTAAAACTACTGAACGTGTCATTTTCATATGTTTTCTTTTGCTTTGAAGCAGTTAGTATTTGATAAGACATTTTTACATGCTTTGTAATGCTTCTCAGACTGAGTAATGGTGTATATTCTATAAGATTCTTAGGGTAAATCTTAAGGAAAAGTTTCTGATAGAATTTCTTAAAAGAAGTATTCTAATAGTATTTCTTATTAAGAAAATCCCTTTAAAGAGCAGGATAATTTCTCCTAAGCTCCAAAAATTGTGGAGAGAAAAACCAAAGAATGAAACTGAATATGAAGAAATAAGAAAGAAACAAAAACAAAATGCATTATGGTAAAGGGAAAGAAGTGCCTTCAGAGTGAACAAATGCTTTAGCAATAGAAAAAAAAACTAAGAAAAATAAAAAGTGGAAAACTAGATAAAGGTAGATGTGTTAATGAAAATTAAAACAAATCTTTGACTCTACGGCCTTTGGGTAAAATATCGAGGCGTAGTGAAACAAAATTTTTCCGTTCTCCAACTAAAGAGGTAAACGAAACTGAAATACTTGCTAAAAACTCTGGCATTGTTCCGAAGAGCACCGAATCCTATAAAGATAATAAAAACCCAGAAACTTGTTGTAGATTTGTATGTCTATGACGATATAAGTAGAGTGAATCCTTCACCTAAATCTGCATTAGTCAGGCGTTAACAAATCACAAAACTGTCATCAATCTTAGGTGACATTTGCTATTAACAGTAACAGAAGCATTTTGTTGTTTGTTTATAGAAGGGTTTCAAAATATAAAAATTGGCAGAGCATCATTTGCAGCTTTTTAGGTCCAGTGTCATAAAACCATATAAAGGTATTCCTTAGAATGTCTGCATTTGTTGTCATCATTGAAATTTAAAGCAATTCATAAGGTTGTAGCTGATCTACTTTATGCATTTAACATGCTTGTAAAGTATTTCATTCATTTTGTCTACTGTGATACATCATCATTTCCAGTGGCGTAGCGTCACTTTACTTCCAGTGTCATTATATGCTAAATTTGGCTATATTTAATCTTTGAACGTTGCACGACTTAATAAGGCCAAATTTAGTATATAATAATACTAGCAGAAAAGTGATTCAAAATCCCCTGAAGCTTTCATTCCAGTGTATGAATTCAGAATTTCTAATTTGTGAAGATACTATCTAAGAATTATTTGAAACAATCGAAGAATTATTTAAAACCATCTAAGAATTATTCGAAGTCCATTATATCGAACTCTTGATGTGTTACTGTCAATGAAAAAATGATAATAAGCGTTTTGAAAAAATAACAGTTGAAGAAACCATTTCTGATTATTTCATGATCTTCCAGAGCAGCAATTCCCATTTCTGAAGAACACATTCATTCAAACTTTAACACAGGCTTATTTGATCATGTAAAAACAAAAACAATAATGAGTTATGAAAGAATCGTCATGGAACTAAATTTTCCTGAGAATTATACTTGCTTATACTAAGGCGAATTATTTCAGACAATGTAACTCATGATCTATTTTCAGCAAATGATGCTTTGCTTTTCTCCATAAAAGCTTAACAGAGCATTTCCCAGAAAATCTATTTGTCAAAAGTGTATCTTTTCTCTGATTATTGTGCAAGCTAATTGAAACATAAATATAGCTTTACAAATATTACAGCAATAAATCAAACTTCAATGTTAAATAATTTAATTGGAAATTCATTTCAACAGCTCACAAAAAGCTTCGGTAGGCGGAATCGTTGCTGTTGTAAAACGATACGTATGAAATGAATGGCGTGTTAAAAAAGAAATTGTAAAGAATGCTGCTGATTTTGTCAAAATTGTTCATGGCAAAACAAAGTTAATCTTGCTTCCTGTAACAGATGAGGGAATCAAAATAACACGTTTCATTACTTTGGGAGGACCGACCAACAGTGAAGGGCAGTCAACAAATAAATTTTGTTGAAGCTATAAAGATTGCCGCTACCTACTACAAACCGTACCCACAACATGATTCTTACAATGAATTTGTGTCTCATTATGTAAATAATGATACAAAAAAAGTTGCAAGCAATACTAATAATGAAAACTATGATTTATGATGTTCAATATCAGAAACTGGGAAGTTACATTATGACCAGTGGATAATTGTAAAATGTGATGATTTTAAGTTTCATGGTATTATTATTTAACGCAATGAAGGATGATTATGAAATAAACTGCTCAGTGCCAACAAAAGTATAATTTAATTCTCAAGTTTGAATCGGATCACCACATTATTTTGTATAAAAAAATCAAATTATGCCTAACATTAAGACTCCCACATTTATAAACTCTCGAGAGTTTAACAAACTCTAATAATAGTTATAATTTTTAAAATTCTTTTTATGCTATTTTAAAATTTAACCAGCTTTTTAAAAAATTTTGTATGAAAAATAACAAATTTATTGAAACATGTAATATTACATTACACATTTATTGATATTAATATAATATTAAATAAATTTATTAAAACTTTTTCAATGGGTTTTTAGTGTTTAAAATGAATATTTCGAGAAATTACATTATAGACGAAATGTCACATGAGTAACGTCACCTAGCCAGTAAGACCTAGCATTTTACAAAATCTAATACAATTATATGTAAAGTTTAGTTCTATATTCTGATATAATTCACAGTATTTCTACTTCAAACACGATTTGTGAATAAAATAAAAAATATTTTACTAAAATCTTTGAAAATCCTTTTCAATTTGTTTTAGTAAAATATTTTTAATTTTATTTCTTTTAAGCCAAAATGAAAATTGCTTCATATTATTCTCAAATAGACAGTTACACAATTTTGGAAAGTTTCAACTGTTTACCTAAAATAATTTTTTAGAAAAGTGTACCGAAGCATCAAAAAATCATCTTTTTTCGAAAAGGCAAAAAAACTATATGCATACCCACAATGCTTAAATATATTATTCTAAAAACTTCCAGCATCATAATCATATTGATTTAATATTTCACCATCAACATTTTTCCTGATTTATCAATTTATAACTCAATTCAAAATTCGAAAATTTTAACCAACATGTGTTTTATGTACCCTTAATACATGATTCATCATATTCTGTGATATTTTATACGTTATACAATAACATATGTTGCTTAATTTCAATCAGCTGTTAACTCGACTAAATGGAATCGAAAGTTAGATCATTTTTCATATTGCTATTTAGAAAAAGAATGCAGTTAACCCGCGAGGACGCGCGCCGGGCATGATAGACCCGGAGTGCCTACGGTTTTAGAATTGTCACCACTATCTTCATAAAAGTAATCTTCAACTTCTTTTATCGCAAAATTATCTCCAATTAAATAAGGTGACGATCTTTATTTGTATTTATTGGTGACAAAGTAAAACCATTCATACACTGGGTATGCGCGCGCTCTCCCGGGTTAATGCGTATGCATTTGCGTTTGTTAGGTTGCTAATGGTTATAAGTGATATAGTATTTAAATAACTTTAACATGTAGATAAAGGGTGCCAAACAACTCGAAATTTATCACTGATATCAATCATTTGCATATATTTAAAAAGATCATTTATTCATTTTTTTTATAAGAATTACAATTCCACAAAATTTTTTAACATTAATTCTAAAATGAAAATCTTAAAAAGTATCTACTGCACTATTAGATATGTACTTACTTCTTACAAATTCAAAATTATGAGAACATATAACAAAATATTTTACTTACATAGACCTATTTTTAACTTACCAAAATCAATTACATTACCATAAAAAGTTTTAAACATGAATTTAGAAATTAAATTTAAAATCTTCAATTTGATCATGAGCTGCGTCCTACTTTCAAATCCGAAATTAAAATAGTATTAATGAAATTCCAACATTTAGTTGTATTGAAAAACTGGCATAGAAAATTGAAATGCATGCTAGTTTCGAAAGAATTCCATTAAAAATACAGAAAAAAAATTTCTTCATTGCGCATTTGGTTTAGTCCCTTACTAGAACATATAAAACTGTCAATTCATTTTCTTTCATTTTTTCTTCTAATTTTAATTAGTTAAACATGTGGATACAAATGAACTAAATGTTGATAAGCGAAATTTATTTAAACACAAATTAATTCGCTGTGTAAATACTGCAAAACAAGAGAAATTTAAAAGTAAACATTTAATGCATTTAAATTACAAATTTTAAAAAGCCTTATTTAGCACTAAAGTTATTTAAAATTACATTAATAAATGCGCTCTAAATAATACAGCAGTTTTCCTCTGAGGATAATCTTTAGGATTATTAGACTTCTTTTTGGGGCCTTTCTATTTGAAAAAATAATGAATTCTGTATAAATAAAAATGAAAATTTACTTGATTATGAAACAGGAGCCGAAAGCTATGTCTTTGATATAAAAATTAAAATTTCATTCGCATATTTTGTTTTCGCAAAGTACTTCTTTCATGAATAAAAATAAATACAACATATAAAAGATTATTTAAAAAATAAGTTATACAAACACTTTTATCTATATATATTCAAAGATAAAAAATAACCATTAATTTGTAAATTAATGCTAGTTTCACAATAGATATTTATTGTCATTGATGCGAACTTTTTGATATTCATTTAAGGATTTTATTAAAAATTCGTCAACAAAATTTCTTAAATATAAAAAAATAATAAAAACAGCCTTTGAGATCCTTTTACTGTCTATTTACTTACAAAGACAATCAAACTAATAATTTGTAAATTGCAGTATATTTTTATTATATCTGATTTCATTATAGGATATTTTCTTATATGAATAATAAAATAATCTTTCTTAGAAATAAAAATTACATTAAAATAAACGGTCACGTGCGAGTATTACTCGCGCTTAGAGGGTTCCGTACAAGAAATATATGGCTTATTAACTGTATTATTAAAAAAAAAAACTTTGCTAAAAGAATAATAAGACTTTGCGAAAACCTATACAACGTAGGGTTGGGTATAGCTGTATATACTACAAAAGTATGAATGGGTATACCATAAAAGTTCAAAGAGATGTGAAGTCTAAATAATATCAAATATTGCTATTCTGTATAACTCTTTTTTTTAATCTTATCCTAATCTGTTTATGATGAACTTAACTCGGTACTGACAATAAAAGTAGTGCATATTTAAACTTCATTTGGCATTTTATAAAACTAAATTCGGCGTTTGAACTCGGCATTGTGCTAAGCGCGCTATGGTCCCAAAGTTGCAACGCCACCTTGGTACGTGCCGCGTTTTTCTAGATAGGTTTTTAATTATCTTTTAAAGACATCTGAGGCGTTTTGAGAGATCTACTTAATGGAAATTAGTAGCGAATCCCATAGTATTTATGTGATTAATTATAATTAAATTAGTCTATTTTTAACAATTTATTACGTTTATTGCTTTTATACTGCTACTGGGCATTGCATTACACAAATATATCCTTAAAAGTTGTTATATAGGCTTTAGAAGCCGATTATACATAGAGTACCGCTCCTATCATTATCTATGTCCAAACCGTCCGTGTCTTTAAAGGTTAATATCTCGGCTAATTACCGACGATTCTTTTTCGAAAATCATTATCAACAATGCTTTTATACATCTGCTACCATAGATACCTCCAGCGCTCCTCAACACCTTTGCTGAATGCCTGTAAATCGAAATTAGTGCGTAACGAAAAAAAAACGCTTTTCTCAAAAACTATGTGGCCAAGGGTAATCGCTATAGTTTTCCTGCAAGGTTTAAATTAACGTCTACTTCCTCTAATTGTTTCATAATTTTAGTTTCAGTAGATTCGGAAATAGAAGGGGGGGACATATTTTTGCACTACATTTTCGACGATACCTCTGCAAATATAATATCTAAAATTAAAAGAAACGTATTTTTGAGTTCAACGTTACGTAAGCTTTCACACGATATTCAACACGATATAAAAAGAAAAGATTTTTTTTTCAAGTAACTTAATTAGCTCCTCTAAATTTTTCCTAGGTCAGAAACTTCTTTATAAATATTAAAAAATAAATATTAGGAGAAAGTGGGGGTAATCAGAGGCGGGCCAAAACAAAACAGCCCTGTAATATAAATTTAAAGCTATTTTAAAAATGATAAAATATATTTTTATCTTTAATTTACTATTTTCTCTCCAATAAACAATTATCACGATTTATATATTTTGCATATATATATATATATATATATATATATATATATATATATATGTAGTAAGATGATGTGCAAAACATTAATTATTGAAGTATTAAAATAATAAGAAAATGCTGAAATCATACGAACTTGAATTTAATTCCTTGACAACATTTAACCCTTTGAGTGGCAAGCAAAAATGTCTCTAAATATTGAATTCTCACCGGAATAATCGAAATATTTTATTTTTAAATAAGGAAAAGCAATTTTTCAACGATTTTCTTTCAAAGTTAAAAATATAAAATTTAGCAAAAATTTTCTGGTGAGAATCTTGTTTAAATTAGGTGGGATATATTTTATCCCATCGCCCCTCAAGGGGTCAATTTTACAATTAGTTATAAGTAGCTTCTTCATACATACTAGGATTAACACTTAAAACATTAGTTTATACAATATCTGTCGAACATTCTAATTAGGCCTAATAGAGCCAATTTCTTTATTGACAATTTTCGTTATGGTTGGAATAAGAGACTGACTCTTTTCTGATCTTCAAAGTCTAAAGTCCTTGTGATCGTGAATTTTGCTGTTATATCTTATTCGTTTAAATAATAGAAAATAATAAATAACATCGCGTTAGTGAATTTGCGATAACGCACGTCATAATTGAAATAAATGGCTTTTTCTAAATTCAAATCCTTCAGATCGGTGATCCTGACTTGATGGTGTCTGGACATCAATATCTTTGCTTACTCTACGTTCATGTTTACACAGCTAAATTTTATGGTATATTCTTTTTCGTATAAAAAGTTTCATTACAACATGGCCTTGCATGTTTAACACCCACACTACACCGAATAGCCATTACAGTATGATCACAGGTTTAATACGACGTAATTCCAACTTTCGCCCTGAAAGCCGCCAACACCCGCCGTGGCATTGACTGGACAAGGTGCTTATAGGTAGTCTGAGGTATCTGATATCAAGCGGTCACCAACTGGTACTGCAATTCTCCCACCTTGCGAGGTGGTAGCGTGGCAGCACAAATTGGAATTTCCAGGTGGAACCACAAATGTTCTATTGGATTCATGTCAGGTGAATTTGGAGGCAAGGACACGACTTGAAACTCACTAGAATGCTCCTTGAACCAGACCCTGAAGATTAAACCCGTATGACATGGTGCATTATCCTGCTGGTAAGTGCAATCACCCGCCGGAAACACTGTTGTCATGATTGGATGCACATGGTCTGCAACGATGTTCAGGTAGAGCTCAAACGTCAGTGATTGTTCTATGGGGATTATGGGTCCTAATGTTCTCCATACAAACATCGCCCACACAACAATACAGCCGCCACCGGCTTGTATCCGACCACATGTGCATCCAGGAGCCAGAGTTCCCGTTGGAAATCGGCGTATTTGCACGCGCCCGTCTATGTGATGGACCAGAAACTTGATTCGTCGGTCCATGCAAATTTCTTCCATTCTTTTATGATCCAATTCCGATGTACATGGGCCCGTAGAATGTGTTACTGGCGATGACGTGCCGTCAGCGCAGGAACGTGCTTCGGCTTCCGATTGCGTAAATCCATACGCAAAATTGCACGCGGTTGTGTGTGTTGAGAAACTCTGTCTGGATCACCACTGTTGTAGCTTTTGATGATTTGGGCTGTTGCAGCTCTTCTTTCACGACGGATAATGCATAACAATCTCCACTCTCCTCTGGAATCAATGCGCCAGGGGCGGCACACCGCTGGCCGGCGACTTGTCGTTTAACCATCCAGACACCAATTTCGATACATTCTCAGAACGACTGCATGTGAACAGCCCAGCAAACACGCCGTTTCCGATATCGACGTTTCCACTCGCCGAGCCATAACGATTTGACCTTTATCAAAGACTGGTAAATCTGCTGCTTTTCCCATTATGTCGCTAATCACGCTTTGTTTTGAAATACAATGCGTGAGCGCTTTATATACTCCAACATCAGAAGCGCACGAGCCGTGGTTTTGTTTCTGGGCGAGTTCATTGTAATAGAAGGAGGGTGGTCATAATGTAATAGCTCTTCAGTGTACATACTTAATCTCTAATAACATATCCAGGAGTTTAACCCGTAGGCCACGGTTTCATATACTCAACTCCGGTTGAAGTCTTTCCTGGACCTTCATGATCTCCTAGTTTTCTACTTCATATCGATCGTGATTCTTGACTGCATTTATCTCATATGGCCCCAAATATTTTTCTTTCACTTTCGTAATGTTGCCAAACTGCTTCCACTTTATAGCGACGATATCTCCAACTTCATACTTTCTTGACAGTTTTCTTTTCTTATTAAATTGCGCCTTCCTTTCTTCCTATATTTTGATTATGTTTTTCTTCGCCTCTTCTCTTATGGCTTCGCGTTCCTTCATAATACACTCGGTATATTCTTCTTCAAAAACTTTGTAATTTCGACATATACTTACACAACTTGGATTTGTCACTAGATACTTCAGGTTGAACTAAAGATCTGTAGATTTTTTGGCGTCGCTATTTTTGCTTCCTTTAATATTTCTTGCAATATTTCCAATAGGATCATCTTTTATTTTCTGATCAGAGTTGCTGTTGGATTCTTTCTTTCTAGCCGTTTTTCTTTTAGGAAAAAGGTTAAAAAAATTTTTAGGTCTTTCTTTTTTTCCGTTTTTGCCGTGCTGTAATTTTTTTCTTTAAAATTTCTGTTCTTTGCAAATGCTTCATCTTCTGGTTCTTGTTCGTGGCCATTTTCGTAATCGTATCTAGTAGCTTTTCTTTTGAGGCTTTTTCTACTCTTTTTATCTTTAATATTATCAGTATCTTTACAAACAGTCGTTGAACTGGTGTTACTTTCTGTTTTCTTCCCAGTGGCTTTATTTTCGGATCTCTCCTGTCTAGCAGTGACTACTTGCTTATCGATTTCATTTTCCTTACTTCTGTATTATTGGTGTCGCAAAATCTGAGAAACTCCGTCTAATGATCCCATCATTCTAACCACTGTTGTACTTGTTTATTGATGATTTCCTGCTCAACTAGAGGGAATCTCCTTGGACGTTCACGGATAGTTTTTCTTCTGCTAGTAGTCACTTAAAAAGTAGCAAGTTGATTTTCTCATTTCAGTTTTTGCTTTCCAAGGGTGAAAAATCTCTCCTGAAATTTCTGAACATATAGGACAGTTTCAGTAATTTCGTTTCGTGTCTGTTTTGAAGTAATCATAGTGGCGATTCCAATAACATTGCAAAAGAACTGATAATCTTTGGCTGTTGTTATATATTCATCAAATCATTAGTTGCTCTTCAAGGATATAAGAATCAATCTGTTATACTTTGCACGTATTCTGCTCCTCATCAACAAATTTAAAAAACCTGTTTTAAATCTGTTAATTGTAGTTTTTATTTACAGAGGGTTACCAGTTTGGCCACTTTTTTAAATTTCAAAATTCCGAATTTCTACCAGAAACAGTAATGTTTGCTTTATTTAATGACAGGCATTTCGTGATTACATAAAGTAAGAATTCTTCTTTCGGAATTTCCGGTATAAACTCGGTTTTTCTGAATAAAAAAGAAGGCAACAGTGAGCAATACTATTAACCTTTTCTTTATCAGCGCAAAATTTTGAAATAATTTTTAATACTTTTTTTTCTATGGTAACGTAAGAGAAAAACCAAAAATGTCCCGCGACGGTAACGTAAGAGACAAATTCAGACTTTAATTGAATGAAAAAATGTCTTAAAAACAAAAAAAAAAGTGTAATGCTAATTAGAGTATTTAATACTTCATTTACCAATCTACTAAACAAGCCAAATAATTGATTGACCCATAAAATTTTATTCTGAAAATCAGGTTTAATTGGAGGTTCTACTTCTTTGTGCCAAAATTTTCGATATTTTTGTATATTTTACATCCCTCAAATGTGCGTAGATTGTAGCCCTAAAGTGGTTTTTTGATCTTTCAATTCTTTTCGAACTTTTAGCTTTCAATTCCTTTTATTTTGCGCATTTAATATTACATTGCTTGTTGGACGTAAAGCTTCTGTAAAATTTTAAACTTATTTTTCTCGAAAGCCTGTTTTTAAAACTGGGCGACCATTATTATCGAGAAGTACTGGGCCGATTTTTCCATTTTTACATGATTTCTTTTAGCTTACAATTATGTTTGTATGTGGCAGTGAAACCTTGCGACTCATTTTTCATCCACTTCCTGTTGACATAGTGCTTTGAAAGTTGGAATATATGTGCATTCCTGAGGACAATGTATGAATTGGCAAATTGATTTTTTAAAATACGATCCCTAAGGAAGGGGGGGGGGGGGCACGTGGAGCACCTTTACTTAATGGTTATTCAATTACAGTTTTATTTCCTATAGAGAAATCAGTATCAGGTTCAACAATGAGTATTTGTTGAAAAGTACTAATAGTGGGGTTACCTCAATAACGCCAAGGTTTTCCCAAATTGCCGAATTATCGCCAAATTTGGCGCCAAAAATAAGGTCTCATATATGAAGCCAAATTGGCAATAGCTGGCAAATTTGGCGAAATTCCAATTTAAATCAATTAATCTACCATACTCGAGCTCACAGCAATTTAATTCAAACTCCGCGCATTTAAGTTTTTTTCAAGAATGTTCTACTTTTTACTGCGTTAAAAAATATTTTTTCTTCATTTTTGTGAATTTTAATGAAAGCATGTTTTTTTTTTTTTTTTTTTTTTTTTTACATTTATATTTGTTTATTTAAAAGATAGCTAATCGTTGGCGAAAATGTGACCTTTTTCGTAACATGGTGACCAAATTTGTTTCAGATTCTTGTGATCGGAGAAGAGTGGTTGACCGATTGGAAGTCCACGGCGTGCTTCTGCAATCACACAAGGCGTGTTATTCATTTTTTTACGCAGAAAAAATTTAAATATATGAGGTATTCTCAAAAAATTTTAACTTTCAGAAATAAAAATCTGGTGAAATTAAACTTAGTAAAATAACATTTTAAACTTATAGACGAATTCCTTAATGATTCAAAATTCAGCTAAGATTACTTCATTTAACTGAGGTTTAAGTTAAACTTGGGAGTTTAATTTTCCTTACCATTTTACCTCTCTAACATTTTATTTTCTTCTAAATTTTTACTTATAATGTTTTTTCATAGTCCCACGGAACATTCAAATAAGGAATAATAACAATATAGTATTTTTAGTACAAAATTTTGGTATAACATTCTGTTAAAGGGGTGTTAAAGAGGGGACGGCAAGGAAAAAAAAGGGGGTCGATAAGGGAAATAAACGGTCAAGTGCGAGCATTACTCGCGCACAGAGGGTTCCGCAGGATAAATATATGAATTTGTAATTGTATTATAAAAAAAAAAGTTGCTAAAAGAATACTAAGACTCTGTAAAAAACTATACAACGTAGGATTGTGTATAACTGTATATATTAAAAAAGTGTAAATGGGTATACCATGAAAGTTCAAAGAAATATGGAGCCTAAATAATATCAAATATAGCTATTCGTATAACTCTTTTTTTTAATACTATCCCAATCTCTTTATGATGAACTTCATTCGGTACTGACAATAAAAGCAGTGCATAGTTAAACTTCATTTGGCATTTCATGAAACTAAATTCAGCGTAGTAATAACCTTTATTTCTACAGTGTAGCTAAAACAAAACCTTTGTTCAAAGTTTAAATTTGGCATTGTGCTAAGCGCGCTTCGAATTGAGGCCTCAAAGTTGTAACATAGCCTTGGCCAGTGCCGCGTTTTTCCAGATAGGTGTTTAATTAACTTTTAAAGTCACTCGAGGTGTATTGAGAGATACAATCAATGCAAACTATCGCGAATCCCACAGTATTTATGCGATTCATTCTAATTAAATCTTTCGAGGGCGATGCCCTTAAAAAACGGGCACCTAATTTTAATTCCAAAACAGACAAACCGCACCAAGAATATTTAATTAAAAATTTCCTGTTATCATGTACGTGAAAATAAGCAAGTTCGCATTTTCTAATAAATTCGTTTATAAATCCTGGTGTCAGTTCATTATTTCATAAGTTATAAATGGAATTACTCCGTGCCGGAAAGGATTAAGTGGTCGCAGGACACTTAAAGCTTCAAAATTTAAGAAATTTATTTTTTTTAGATGTTAAACTCCTATCTTTTCTGAATATTTTGATATAATTGTTTCTTTGAAATTCCCATTAGAACAGAAGTTTTGGCTTTTAGAATTATACCCGCTCAATAGCTGAAGCGGCGTTTCCGAAACTTTAAAGTCGTTATTTTCCAAATGGTGTTTTTTGGGCATAACGCGCAGGATACCTCAAAAACTTCTGAATATTTCTTCATGAAATTTTCAAAACATATATTTCATGTTAGTCTGTATAAACTGAACCTAAAATTTCCATTTTATTGCTCAAAAAAATATATTCTTTTAGGTGATTTTACTGTTGAAATTTTCAAAATTTTGTATTAGCTAAATACAACATTGCATTAAAAATATAAAAATGCTTTAAATACAAATTTATTTAAGTTCAGGGAAATTATTACAATCTGAAGTATAAGTAAGCACCAAAATTTTCATTCTAGTTGCAATATTTATTTTGTAATCCTGTGCGTAAACTGTTATGCCAATTTTTTGTTCGACAAATGTCTAACAGTTTCGAGCCCCCTATAAATACTAATTCTGTATCTTGCAATTTTTTAAATACATGAAACGAAAGAACATACATATATCTTTCATCCCTATTAAAATTGTGTTTTAAAATCATATACATTTTAAGACATTAAATGTTCAAAATGGTCTTTTTTTCATTTTTTCCACTTTTTAGAGTCCCGAGACCCCTTGAATTAGTATGTTTTTGACAATTTGACGTTTATTGCTTTTATACTACTACTGGACATTACATTACACATATATTTCATTAAAAGTTGTTAACTAGGCATACAGTACGCCACCCCTGTCTTTGTGTATGTCCAAACTGACCGTACCTTTAAGGGTTAATATCTCGGCTAATTACCGATGATTTTTTTCGAAAATCATTATCAACAATGCTTTTATTCTTCTGCAACGATAGGTATATTCAGCGATGCTCAACAATTTTTCTGAATGCCCGTAAATCGAAATTTGTGTATAACAGAAAAATGCTAATTACTCAAAAACTATGTGACCTAGGGTAATCTCTATAATTTTCCGGCAAGGTTTATATTAACGTCTACTACCTCTAATTTTTTCATAATTTTAGTTTCAGTAGATTCGGAATTAGATGGGGGGGGGGGGGACATATTTTTGCGCTACATTTTCAACAATATCTTTGAAAATATAATACTTAAAATTAAAAGGAATGTATTTTTGAGTTCAGCGTTACAAAAGCTTTTACAGGATACCCCACATGATATACAGAGAAAAGATTTTTTTTCAAGTAGCATAATTAGCCCCTCTACTTTTTTACTAAATATATTTATGAATGTTTATTAATCTGAAAATATGTGGGTCAATGGTCTTTATTACTTACCCGAATTTGAACTTTCCACGTTCCACAGTTTCCGAGTAAAATAGCTGTGACAGACAGACAGACAAACAGACGGACAGACACATGGGTGATCTTATAATGTTTCCGTTTTTACTTTTTAAGTACGGAACCCTAAAAAGGGATGGTAAGGATGGGACGGTAAGGAAAATTACCACCTATTTTTAGGAAAATCATGTTAAGACTAAGTGACAGCCACAATGTTGATTGTTTTTTTAGAAACAGTTATTTACATTCGATTAAATAAAAAAAAAAGATTAATTTACCTCGAAAAGTACAGGAATAAACTTTGGGAAAGGTAAGACGACCAATAAAGCCGCGATGCTTGAAATTGATATTTAAATGCTGATTTAAATTCTGAAGTATCTTTCCTGTCAAAGAATTTTAGCCATTCTTTCTCTAGCATACTTCTGAAAAGAAAAAAGTTTAAAAAAAATTCAGTGGCTGCATCTGAAATGATTTTCTGTATAATTTTAGCAAGAAGGACGGTAAGGAATCTAATATCCAGGGACAGAGTGAAAAAAATAATAGGAAGCGTAAAAATGTGTGCTTGTTAATTTTTTGCTACATACATACATATAATATTTGCTACATTAAACAATAGTACCATTTTCGGAAAAAAAGTTACATCGAATTAGTTTTATTGAACATTTTTATACAGGTTAAATCTTAAAAATCGCATCAAGGAAAGGGGACGATATAGCAATTTCGTGGTATATTTGGACACCCAACACCGTCCAAAACTTATTTATTTCGTTAATATTGTTATATAGTCATGCAATGGGATGTTTTCCAGTATAAGAAATAAAAAAAAAACCCACAAGAATATATACTAAAATAAAAATTATTATTGAGGGACTTAAAATTAAAAATTATGTGAGAACGCCTCATATAAGTGAAATGTCAATATATATAGAGCACAAAATCAGAAGTTGATATTTCCTTTCTTTGTAACCGAAAAAAAATTTCAAAATTACCTAAATTTTATGCTAAAAAAGTAGAACCTTCCCTTATTGACCTAGAACATGGCATGTAGGATTACAACATTCATTTTCACAGGAATGCTTTCTCTTTCAATTAATGTCTCCAAATTTTCGATTTCACATTTTAATTGCTGCTTTCGGCTATGTAATGGTACTCTTCAAGAATGAGATGCCGAATCCCTCATTTCCTCCTCGTCTGCTTTCCATCTCTTTCAAGAGTAAAAATTATTCCTAAAATTTCTGCATTCGCAAGTGAATTTTAATAATTTCACTTCAGATCTATTTTGTAGTTGACATAATGGAGATTCATATAACATTGCAAAATATCTGAAAATCTTTCATTGTTCAAATTTATAAAAGCATTCTTTTACTTTAACTTTGCCGTTTTTCCTTAAGTTTGATATTATCCCTTTAAGACCTGGCCTACATAATTGTGTAGGTGATCTCCCAAAGAATAAGAAAAAACATTTTCCTTTTTTTGCGAGATTTAAACTCGAGCCTGCACCCACATAATTGCGTGGGTCTTTCCTCGCATAGCCTGACATCGGATATTTTGTTTAATATTTTTTTCAATCAGATATGATCTATTTTATTAGGAGAAATCACCAATACTTTTCATTTCTTCCAAAAATCTCCCTGTCGTAAAGGATTAGGGCTTGCTAGTAGTGAGGAAGCTATATACAAAATTTCAAGACTTTTATTAGAATCCGGATGAAAACATTTACGTTTAAAATTATCTAACTTTCATAAAAAGTTTTCATGATTTTAAACTGTTGTAAAATGTAACGGAAATAGAACAGTTGGTCAAAATGGAATTTTTAAAGACTCATACATCAATGCATCGTTGAGCAATGAATGTTAAATAATTAAATTAGAAATTTAATAAAAATCATAATTTTTTTTTTCAAGAATGAGGAAAGTATCCTTTAGCGTTAACTTTGCCCTTTCCCCGTACTTTTGAAATTATAGCATACAAGCTGTGTAATATTGATACACCTTATTTAGAAGTTTTCTTAGAATCTAAAAGAAAGTACTTTATTTTTAACAGATTTGTCATACTAAACTTTCATAAAAATGTTTATGAATTTTATTTATACTCTATTGTGGTGAAAAGAGAGGATTTTTGAAAGATAAATTTTCAAAATCTCTTATAAGTTGTTTAGAGAATTAACTTTTAAGTAATTAATTTAGAAAAGTCAAGCGATGATCTTTTACGTGCGTGGGATTTTCTAACAGATGTTGTTTGGGGAAAGGTAATTGAATATTCAGTTATCGTTTATTTACCAGTATAAAGATGTAAGGAAATAACGTAGAGTTACTTTCAATTACATTTTAAACCTTTTAAGGTATGTATGCTGTGAGTTGATGGATTCATTAATTTCAGCTACGATATCGTTTTTACGGGAAAGTAGAGATTTTGGTTACTTTTTGACATATCAAAGATCTCTAAGAGTTTTTCGGCGGAGATATGAATTTCTGATGGTGACCTTTGATGTCATTTGTTGACAATAATGGAGTCGAGTTTTGATATCCTGTTTGTCTAGGAGTTTTTGTCGATAATATGGCAAAGTTAGGAATTCATCGACAATAAGTGTTGGCATCTTTTATAAGCGAGAGTGGGTTTTGATCGAAAATTGAATTTGGAAAATCAAAATGAATTTGGAATTGATTTGAGAGGCAAGGTATGTTTCCCCATATGTTCTAGTCCTAAGAGTAGTGTGATGTGGCCTTTGTGTAATAAAATCATCTAATCTTTTGGGTATCCAAAATTCCACAATAGAGAATTTTTAAACAGCGTTATGTTAATTTATAGGTAAACACTAGTTCTTTCTTTTATGCAGTTAAAGCGTTTAAGATTAATTTTCTTATAGTTATTTTATTTAAAGGTTGTTTTGGTTTAGTGAACTTTCCATAGTGCTTTCAGTGGAGCAATTGTTTTTAGTTTTTTTTTTAGCCAGCCAATCACTACTCTAAGTTGCAAATAAACAGCTCTTTTATCTTACTTGAACTGTCTTCTGTTGAACTATGTCCTGTGAACAAGTTCAAGGTCCAGAGGGTAAGGGGTTACTGTATAAGCTTGGAAATATAAGCCATCTTAGATTCATCTAAAAACTGTTTACACCGTTTTATAAATGTATTAGGGTGTTTTTCACGGACAAATTTGTTTAAAGCATAAACTGTATAAAATTAAAGTGTTTCCTAATCTAGTCTTGATGTATGACTTTTTCTTACTTGTTTAATTCCTTTTCATTTTATTTCTCTACAGTTTTTATTTCCGATTCCTTCATCTATTACGTTACATTGAAATTTATCGCCATGCATACAGACGCCACTTGAAACAATTACACTTCTCTTTTAATCCGGATAAATTTTGTTCAGCGTTGGTGATGTTGGTCATTCAAAATTTTTGTGCCAGAAATACAAAAATTGTTGAATTTGCTTAAAATTTTTATTTAGTTTACACTTTTTTATTAATTCGGACATTTCTACTGCATGTTATAGTGGGACCCTTTTTATTTTGGGAAAATATTTTTGATTTGATATCATTAACTTATCTGAATACGTGAGCCCATTTTCGTTATTCCCCACATAATCTTAACAATATTCAAGCACAAAACATATAACTGCAAGACATGCAATTTTATAGCGCTAAGGGTCACTACAAAGTAAACAGCTGAAAAATATAGCAATATTTTTCGTTAATTCGTAAAAGTTTGATAAAAAATTTTCGCGGTACAACTGAGATTCGTATAAATGTGCACGACACTTCGCTTGAGAACCACTGATGTAGATCATGAGAACAAGTTTTGCTTTATAAACTTTTTTTTTTTTTTTTTTTTGAGAAAAAGGTAAAGTAGGACTCCCAGTACTTGACATCTTAAGGAATTTTTTTTTTTGTTCAAATTACTATTGAAAAGTTTGAAATCCATTTATACTTATCTTTGTTTTTGAAAATATACTAGAGATACATTAAAAAATATTATTGAAAAAATTTTGAAATATTGTACTTTTTATTACTAATTATTTATTCGTAAATATTTGCAATAACTCCAGTAACTGGCACCATTCCTATTAAACAAAAAAAAAAAAAAAAAAAAAAAAAAACATAGCTGACACATGAGTTATAATAGTTAAGGCAAATAAGTTACCGTTAGAAGACATTACTTTGTTGAATTTTAAAAGAAAATGCTTGTTTGATTTAGATTTTTGCTGAAGTGTTAGTTACTGGTTAGGTATCAATAACTAGGGATTTCACCCTATGAAATAAAATGCATAAATGTATGAAATTTTGTACAGGAAATCAGATTTACTGGATTAGAGGAAGGGACGCATACGGACGTAGGACATCAAAATCCATCTGCAGCGAAATGCTTTACGTTTAAACTAATATATCCGACTTCACATTTCAAGTACTATGTAATATCCACTAAAGAATTGCACTCTTAAAAAAATAGGATGCAGAATGTCTCATTTCGCCTTTCCTACAAAAGTGAAAAAAATTACACAAATTTCTCTTTTTCGGATTAATTTGTTTGATGTATTGACGATAATTCCAACGTCTATAGGAGAAACTGTCCTAAAATGACATTCCTTATGTTTCTTAATATTATTGTTGCTAGAGGCCAGCACTTAACGATATGCAGTTATGTTGTGGAATCGATCGGCAACGATAAGCATATAATAGCGAAGATTTCAAGTTTGTATTTTTCATTGTTTAGAAAGAAACTGTTTACACCTTCGTCAGAAATTTTTTGGTGCTAAATCGCATCTGTTTCATTTCAGTGATAACATATATGAAGTATAAGGTCAGTACTTATTTCTTTTGAGATTATTTTCTGTATAGGCAAAATATCATAAATGCATGTGTTCTCGAATGCTGTCTCTGTGTATACAATATGGCGATTCTCGGTAAAATGACATTCCTGTTTTTGAAAAATGGAATCTATACCATGAACCCAGACATCTTTGAAGATCCTGCATTCTATGCTTCTGTTATAGCAAAATGTCCACTGGAAGATAAGGAAAGCGACGACAGAAACACAAGTTCAAAAAATAACAGCCTATATAGACCTAATCCATCAATTTTCTCAGTTTTAATGTCACCTCCGACAACATCTGTTTCCGATACTCCAAAGACATGTGTATCTTTTCAACAGACAGCATCTTCAAGTTCATCATCTTCATTTATCAGACCACTTGATGTATCTTCACTTCCTTGAGCAACCCATGTTAGATCATCCTCTGAAAAGAAGACGCATGAAGGTGCAAAATTTCTGCTAGTACTCCTAATATTGCCGAAGGGAAGGCACAAGCTGCTGGGAAACATAATTCAAGTCAAGACGTGCAGTTCCACATTCTAAGAAATAAATTTGAGATTTGTTACATCCCGTGCTGACGACAAAGACATGAATCTTTCTGCCAGTGATGATAATGAAGTCTGTCTTTACTGCAATGATATTTTCAGTCACTGAAAACCAAAGGAGAAGTGAGCACAATGTGTCTAGTGTTCAAAGTGCGCACATATTGAATGTGCCGGTTTTTCTTTGTGTGAAAAAAATATTTATAATGTTTGTAAATAAAATTAATAGCAACTTATGTGTGTGTCGTTTCAGGACAGCAATGTAGATAAAATGACATAGTGCAGATTTTTATATAAATCGTTATTATGACGTTGTGACTTTATTTGTCATTTTTAAAAAGGCAACGTTGCATTCTGTATACTTCGTAAATTTAGTTTGTGAAAAATAAAGGTCATGAGAAAAAAATTATATGAATAGAAGCATTTTTTCTTTAGGGTATGTCATTTTAGGACAGTTTCACCTACCTCACTCTCTTCAAAAAAATAAAATAAAATAAAATAAAATAAAATAAAATAAAAAATAAGAATCTTTGTTGTTAAAAAAAAAGGTTTTTTTTTCATTAACTTTACTATATTGCCATAAATTTTTAAATTCCGGCATGTCAGTAGTGAAATATTAATATATGATATTTTGATAGTATTCCTAAAACCCGGAAGAAAATTTGTACTTTTAAAACTACGAAGCTTTCATTAAAACTTTTATTACGTGAATACGTTTAAAACGTGAATTAAATTAATTTGTAGTCTAATGTTCTGAAAAGAAGAGTAAGAGTAGTTAACATTTTAAAAATCTCGTACATGTTGTTTGGAGCAATGTCTTTTCGTTAATTAAATTAGAAAGTGAAAATTTTAAGAGATGAGATTTTACGCGTCGATTTTTTCTTCATTTATTGACAAGTGAAAGCTAATGAAATATACCGTTATTGTTTATTTAACAAGAGAAAAAAGGGCGAAACAACGTAGTCACTTTGAATAACATTTTAATTTCTTGGTAATAAAATCTTTACATTCAAAGAGCATTGTAAAATATTTAAAAATGTTTCCAGTTGAGATTTTCATTAGCAAAGTATTTTTGGTAATAAAGTGAATTAAACTAAGTCATTATTTCAGACTGTCTGGACTAGAGCACATTTATAATATTCTTCATTGATTTTTTTTTTTCAGAGTGAAATTTAACATTTAAAAAGTCTAGAAATCTTGATTTGTTTTCAGATTGTACATAAGCAGTGAAGAGTTTTGCTTAGGTAACCTGTATATAAGCTGCATAAATTATTAATGACTTACAGCGGTTCCAATAAATTATTGTAATTTAACTCTGTACTCGAAACGTGAAATATCATTACACAGCAAAACCTCTTAACGTGCGATAAATTGACGTAAACATTTATTCTTTAATGGTCTAACTATACCACATTTCAATGCGACAGCAGAAACAAAAGTTTCGAAAACATCAAATAGTTTGAAGTAACGGATACATGTCTCAATGCACCAGTCTCAGAGTGCTATTTCTAGTTGAAGGCTAGGATAATTTTAAAGCAAACAGTTTGAAGATGCTTTATTTTACACATGTGGAAATTTCCCTAATTCAGGGTGGCCTACACGTAGCACACGTGGCATGAAATTATTTTCGACGTGGCATGGACACCGAAAATTTGCAAATAAAACAGAAGGCTGAATTAAACATGTAAATTCCTTTAATACAGATTGAACCTGTTATTGTGTAACATTTTCTTCGATTTTTAGTAATTCTAAAAAACTGCCTCCGGCTGCATCTAATTTCTAAAAATTATGAGATATGCAAGAAAGGGAAACCGAAAAGAATGTGAAAGACGTTCCAGTCTTAGCTATAGAAGTGTTTTTATGATGTTTCGTTATTTCACTACTGCCGTATTCGCTTTTGTTTGTTTTGCTTTTTCTCAGTGACACTCATTAATACTAATTCATAAATGTTCCATTAAGGGGCTAGTTCACTCACGCGAAAACACTCGCTAATATTAATCCTATGAAAGAACTTTTTAAAGATATCTCGTTTGCATTTCAATATTTTTAAATGATTTTCTTTGCAAAATAGCTGAGGTCGATCTCTACAAAGGCCGTTTTCCACTTTTTCAATTTTATTTGCATTTTTTGTATGAGGATACTTTCACTTTTGAAATCGGTCCCGAAGATAAAAGTATCCGAAATAAAAAAATCTGCAAACAAAATCCAAAAAGTAAAAAATGGCCTTTGTAGAGATCGACCTCAGCTTCCAATGAAAAAAAAAAAAAACTTTTGAAAATATTGAAATACAAACGAGATATCTTTTAAAAAAATTCTTCCGTAGGACTAACATTCCTGAGCGGATCTTCTCGCTCGCGTGAAGTATGCTCAAGGCGGTTCCCAAATGTTTTTCCTAGTTCAACGACACGAAGATTTTTGACACATTTTCTGATTCATTTTTAAACATAAAAGCATGATTATTAAAGTGATTTGTAATCGAACTGTTTTATTTCATTTTCTGATAAATGAAATATATCTTGAGTTATAAAAGATTATTGTCACAGAAGGGAAGTTTTCTTCCTTTCTTGCGCTGCTACGTTTGGAAATTCGGCTTCAAATGCCAATTTTGACAGAATTTTATGAAAAATATTTTACAGGAAAAACTGAAAAAGAGTTCGATTACATAGATTCTTAATAGATGAAATTGCTAAATTGATACCTTTTTGAACAAAAGTGAATTAAAAGTTTGTTGGAATGTAGCCAGTTTGCGTTTGAGAGAAACCTTAAACGAGATTTTCTTTAAATCTAAATTTCAATGTACGGTTTTGGAAAAGTACTTCACTCGCTACTATGTTGCAAATCATCGTATAAAAATATAATTTGTAACAATCGATTAGCAAAAACATCTGCTTAATAATTCTACATTTAAATCTTGTTTAGGGGGTTGTCTACATATAGAAATTGTACCAAACTAGAAATTTGTCATCACTAACACCCAATTTTGACATTATAATTGTATGTTTTGGTGAATGTTACCGACAGATACCAAACGGGAATTGTTCTGGAATTATGCAGGTTTAAAGTTTGGAACTCCTAATGTTAAATTCAATTTTAAGCCTTTGAAGGGCGGTGGTATATTGTTTATACTACTTAATTTTATTTCCCAACGGCCAAAATTGTACCAGGATATATAAAAAAACTATTTGCTCTTAAAAAGTATGTGGAGAAAAGAGTTTATTTATTTCCAAATCTATTTGTTCGTACTGGTGGTAGTCAATCATTTTGACATTTTAGTAGCAGAACTACGTTACCTCTGAAAACTTTAATTATTTCAGTAGTCAGACTTTGACCGACTCGTCGGCCTATCGGCGCGACGACCAGTGTGGCCTAATCCAGGGAACACTTCGTGCCCCTAAGCAAATACAATATTTTTTTTCTCGGTTGTGCACATATATGGGGCATTCTCACAATTTTTTAACTTTCATGTCCCTGAATAATAATTTCTTATTTAATACACTTTTTTTTTTTTTTTTTCATATACATGGGAACATAACATTGCATGATTGCACAACAATATTAACGAGATAAATAAGTTTTGGACGATGTTGGGGGTCCAAACACATGGAAAACTCATCTACCGTCCCGTGTTCCTGATGCTGATTTTGAAGTTTGGAGCTGTCTGGATAAAATTGTTTCAATAAAAATAATTCGATGTATTTCTTTTCTGAAACTGGAACTATTGTCTTATATAAATATGTAGCTAAAAATTAACCGGCACACATTTTTAGGGTTGATATTATTTTTTTATCTCTGTCCCTGGGTTTTAGATTTTTTACCATCCCTCTTCTAAAATTCTACAGAAATTCACTTCAGATGCAGCGGCAGAATTTTTTTCAAGTTTTTGTTTATGCAGAAGTATGCTAGATAAAGAATATCTAAAATTCTTTGACAGGAAATTTACTGCAGAATATAAATCAGCATTTAAATATAAATTTCAAGCACCGTGGCTTTATTGGTAGTCTTACCGCCCTCAAGGTTTATTCCTGCACTTTTCAAGGTAAATTTAAAAAAAATTTTAATTTAATCCAATGTTAATAATTGTTTCGAAAAATCAATGAACATTGTGGCTATCACTTAGTCTAAACATGAATTTCCTAAAAATAGGTGGTAATTTTCCTTACCGTTCCATCTTTACCGTCTTTCTTTTGCCATTTCGTCCCTTTTTTTACCATTTTGTCCCTTTTTTTACCTTACCGTCCCTTCTTTAACATCCCTTTAAGACAATGTTATACAAAAATTCTGTATTAAATGTACTACATTTGTATTATTTCTTATTTGAATGTCCTGTGGGTTCTATGCAAATTCATTATAAGTAAAAATTTAGAAGAAAATAAAAAGTTATAGGGGTAAAATGTTAAGGAAAATTAAACTCGCAAGTTTAACCTAAACCGCAGTTAAATAAAACATTTTTTGCTGCTGACCCTTTTTTCTTTATTTTGAATCATTAAGGCATTCGTCTATCAGATTAAAATGTTATTTTAGCAAGCTAATTTCGCCAGATTTTTTTTCTCAAAAGTCAAAAGATTGTGAGAATGCCCTATATTCTGTTCCGTGCTGTAAATTTCGATAAATCCTTTATGGATCGTCATCAATTCATAGACAGGTAGCACAAGAGAAATTTTTGTAACGACAAAGAAATTGAAGATAAGGGTTTCCTTCACTTATTGCGGTTTCAATTAGTGCAGTTTTCATACAGTGCGGTAAAGTTTTTAGATGCCCCTTCGAGTAGTTTTGGGGAAAATGTCGATCTAGTGCGCAAAACCCAGAACGTGTTATCCTTTTCTTCCAGAAAGTTGGCGTCAAATTTTTAAAAAGGAAATTTGAAGAAAGGGCGGAAAAAAGGAATAAAACTTTAGAAGGATTCAAAGAAGCTTTTCAAAAATTCCTCAAAGACGCCGAGATCAGTAGAAATATGCAAGTGCGCCGATGTTTAGAAAATAAATTTTTGTGTTACCGCAAGATGTATTCTAGAACGAAAGGAAATGTGCAATTGGCAATTGACAATTTTTTCTTAAATAAATTGTTAGAATAAGTTTGAGTCAAACTGATGTTTGAATAATGAAGTTTTAAATCAAATTATTTGATTAAAAAAACCCTATTGATAACTATGCTAACGTAAATAACCTAAAGAATTGTAGTAACGCAGATTTAAAATTAAATTTGACTTTTAATGTTTGAGTGTATATTATTAAATTAGATCATACGTTTATGTAAGTGGAAGTTCATAAAAAGGGACAAATTTTATAACCTGTTTTTTAAATTTCAAATCAAGCTGTAATATGTACTTTCTACCAATAATACAGCAGGAACAATACAGTAGTACATGTCTATTTATATATATTTAGGATTTTTTTAAAAATTAGTTCTTGATCTATTGCAGTTATTCTCATTCAATGTGTGTTTAAAATAGTGGGGTAATATCACGGAATTAATTATCTGCGCTAATCGAGGAAAATTCGTGCATCGAAGGTTTTTGCATGAAAACAGCATCCTGCTTTTTGAGTAAAAGTAAAAAGTAACTGTAATTTGATTTACGTCTCTAAATTATGAAAACCTGAATATTTCGTGGGTTTTATAATAACGATATTCTACATCTGTGAAGAGTTCGACTGTGAAGAGTACAGGACTCAATCATTTTAGTACTAATTTTTGTAACTAAAATGACTATTTTTGTTTAACTTTTCTGTAGAAACTTTGTATAGTACAATATCATATCTTCATTTTAAGAATGTATACAGTCATTTTTGTAAGGTTGGGTTGGTTTGATTTTTGACGGCCAATTATCTACTCGAGGGATATAGGCCCAGGGGGGGGGGGGGTACCCGGGTCTTTCTAAGGGAACCTAACCCGTATTTATGCATGGGAATCCATGGTTCAAAGAAAACCACGAAAACTCCGAACGATAAGGCCGACAGGCCTCTTTTTTAAGGAGACAAAATATTTCTTATCCAAAATGTTTCACGTGTTGTAACCAACTTTCAATTTCCGGTATAATATTTCACACTTTCCTGAAAAGTAAAGCAAGTCTTCTGCTTCAGTTTTAATAATTTCTATTGCCCATGTGAGAAAAATACTTTTGTTATAAGCGATTTTTAAATGAATTTTTCGTACTGAATTTTTCGTGTATGTCATGAGGGGGCATCTATAGAGACCACATTTAAAGATGCTTTTCTGCTTGAAAAAAAAGTAGCGTAATAAATATCATTTACTTCCCAGATAATAAGAGAAATTGCATCTATCATGTTTATAACTAACTTGATAACTAATTGATATTAAGATTAAAAAACGTATTTTTTATAAAGAGATTGTAACATTTAGCATCCATGCTCTTGCGTATTGAAAGTCATAAAAGTAAAATTTATTTACGTAATAGTTTTAGAAATATATGCTAATCTATAATAATAACGAAAGGAGTTTATGTGTGTGTGAGAGAGAGAGAGAATGTGTTTGCTGAATTTTGAAGAGACCGCTAGACCTAAAGTTACAAGATCTGGCAGGGAAGGTACCTCTATACCCGTTACCTGTAGTTATGCATGTCGAAAACCTACGTTGGATATTTTGATTAGATTTTTTAACCTCACGTATGCTATTTCTTTCTCCCAGCTTATTTTGTGTCGTCTTCAAAAAAATAACGTTACCTTACAGAAGCCAGCCGTAAAACAAAGCATTACGATTAAATACTCTGTAACAATTTTTGAAACGTCTAAGCATCGCACATTTTCAATTTTTATACCATCTTATTGGGAAAAAATGTACTTTTAAATGCAACTTGTTTGAAAACTGTATCTCCATTTATTTTTGAAATATTAATTTTTTTGTAGTTTTTAGAGCCACATGCTTAATATTGGCAACGGAAATACTCCATTTCTGTAGAAAGTAAAAGAAAAATAGTTTTAAAATAGCAATTATATATTTTTGTTGACATTTTCTCATAACAACCGAAAGAAAATGTAATTAAAATTCGTGCTATTTTTGAAAAAAATATATATAAACGAATGATTTCTGTTAAAACATGGAGCTATTTTAAACTATATTTAAGTATCTATATTAATGTTACAAACAAATGAAGGCCTATGAATCATTAGATAGCCGGTTCTTTTTTGTCGAGTTTCTTAAATGACGGCATCTTTTTGCTGCATTTGTGTATTATTTCTCGATAGTGACGTCCTAAGCATACTTTGCTGTAGATGTTAAGAGTAGATCGTAAATGTGAAATTCTTAAGCGGATGCGAATGACGTCATTTTACATAAATAAAAAGCGCGTGCTTTAAGTCTTAAAATTGAAATATGTTTTGTACTATTTATATATACATTTTTTTTTTCATCGGGGGGCGACACTAAATTCTGAAAAAGCAGAATTCCTGTTTTCCAGTTTCTGTATTTTTTTTGTTTTGGCCGTTAGTTTTAGCTTAAAAAAGCATGAAATTGAAAATGTTACACATTAAATGCAGATAATTCAATTTTTTAAAAAGTTTATTACTGTTCATTTTGATCGCTCTCATTTTATTACTTTTATTTTAAAACTAAAAATTTATTTAATACTTCGTTGGATACTGTCCACCACTGCGGACAAAAATGCCATTTTTTTCTATCTAACTTATTTCTTTTACAGTTCCTATTCAAAAATTGTGCTACTCTGTGACATCTATGCTTTCAGTAGAAAATATAGTTTGTGTCAAAATCTGTGTGACCATTTTATTTATGCGATTTTTTTACATTATTAAAATGAATCCAATTTCAGCCTCATAGTCTAATATAATAAATTTTGATATTTATTCAATGAATTTTTTTCGGAATTCGTACAGCTATTTTTTATGTTTCGCGGAAATTTTACGCGATATTTAGAGCTTTTCCGCATTTCACGAATATTTTTTTAACCTTTTTAAAAGGAATTCGGTTTCAAACTTCCAGACTAATACAGTAAGTTTTATCCTACGCGATATTTTAAGTTTTTTTCGATTTTTTAGGGGATTTTCACAGGGATTTTTAGATTATTTTCCGCGGCAATTTTCTTTTCACATCGGTGAAAGAATTCCGCTTGCAACATTTTAGCTTACTGTACTAAATTTTATCTTCTGCGATTTTTGAATTTTAGCAATTTTCAGCCTTTTTATTAGATTCGCGGTAATTTTCCACATTAGTAAAGAAATCCGACTTTAATCTTTTATCTCAATATAGCAAATTTTGTCTTGTGTTAATTAAAGTTTATTCGTTAATTCGTACAGCAATTACTGAGTTTTTCAAGAAATTTTCCTTGATTTTTAGAGATCTTTCGGAATTCGCTGCGATTTACACACATTAGAGAAATGAATCTGGCTTACAACTTTTAGCCGAATACAGGGTGTCCAGTCTCAACGGTGTCCAATGGCTAATTCCTAAACCGTTAGGCATAGACATATAGTTCCAATTACAAAAATGTTTAAAATCAGGTAAAGAAATATTTTAAAAGCGATTTAAGTCAATAAAAACATTTCTTAAAAAAAAAAAATACGAAATTTAAATTTTTATACGGTCCCCCGGTTACTATAAGTTATATTTAGTAAAATTTTCCTTTTACACTGACAAGTAATACACAAAAAGTCCCGTTATTCTACGATTAAAATTGACCGAGTAATAGCTGTTTAAAGTTGGAGCATATGTTTTGCTGCAAATTGGGAGTCATTCACAAATTTAGTCGAAATATAATTTCGTCAGATATATTAAAAAATGGTTGAGAGTAAAATTAACATTGCAATATAAATTTGAAATCTTTAATCCTTCTGACATATTAATACCAAATATACAATTTGTAATAAAGATTTAAGAAGAAAGAAAAAACAGAATTTTTGTGAAATAAAATGATGCTAAATTAACAGCCTGAATTCTTTACAAAATGATACGTATTTTAAAATATTATTAAATTACACTAGCCTGCAAAATTTGGGTTATGTCATGTTTTTTAACTTTTGATAAATGATTCTTATGTATTCTGTACCGCTGAATCTAAAATTGACCTTCATTTTTAACCATCACATCAGGAGATTTCGCAAATTTCAAAGTTAAAAAGTTTGAATATCCCCCCTCATCTCATCGAACCACTCAGCTATTTAGCTGTAAGAATCCCAGGTTAAGCAAAAATATCGAATAAATTATAAAAGAAAAGAAAAGAAAACAAAAAAAGTTTTACATATGTTTTATAGTATGAGATTTTCACTTTATTTTAACTTACACATTTACGATTTGCAAAAATATTCTAACGTGATGGTTAAAAATGAAGGTCATTTTCAGATTCAATGCTAAAAAGTACGTAAAAATCAATTATCAAAAGTTAAAAAACACAACCATTTTCTCTACTTTATAGTATCCGATTTTTGTTATTCTTTAAATTTGACAATTTATGATTTGTGAAATATCCTGACATGATGGTTAAAAATTAATGTAATTTTCGTATTCAGTGCTAAAAAATACATAAAATTTAAAAAAACTAACAATTGCAGTCTTCTATTATCTAATCTAAAGCTTTTTCTTAAACTTCTTGGCGGTAATTTTTCCGAAAAATCCTAATTCGAAAATTTTTGTGTTATCCTGTAAAATATGTATAAATGATAACCACTGAAAATCATAATAATATTAGATTGTTATTGGATTTGCGCCAGTATGTAAAATGTAATCTCGATCGGATATTTAAAAGTGAGTTAAAGTTCGAGTACAAATTTTGAACGGGAAAAACATACATACGATTGCTGAAGTAACATAACAACTTATAAAAATAACATGATTTTTCTTAAAAGAAATCACAAAAGAAACAGTCTCAAATTCTGACAAAATAAAACATATGTTATTTTAGCCAATCTGAAACTTAATAAACGTTAACTTAATCGTAATACTTGTACAATTTTTTTCAAAGCGCAGATACACATGAAATAAGATCTTCGAATACTTTAAGCACTTGGTATGTGATCCCTCATTTGTTTTCAGGGCAGAAAAGTGGCATAAGTCATGCATTTTTAAAGTTTCATAACTCGCTCAATTTTAAGGTTATATGAATGGGACTTTTTTTGTCTTACTTGTCAGTGTAATAGGAAAATTTTACTAAATATAATTTATAGGACCGGGGGACCGTATAAAAATTTAAATTTCGTAATTTTTTAAGAAATGTTTTTATTGACCCAAATCGCTTTTAAAATATTTCTTTACCTGATTTTAAACATTTTTGTAATTGGAACTATATGTCTATGACTAACGGTTTAAGAATTAGCCATTGGATACCGTTGAGACCGGAAACCCTGTATATTAATTTTGTTCTCTTATTAGTGAAGTTTAGTCGAAATTCGTGCAGCGATTTCTAAATTTTTCGGTATTTTTTATTGCGATTTTTAGTTTATTCGCGTTTTGTGTGTTTTTTTTTTTTTCACGGGCTCGAACAACGCCTGGTGAATCAGGAAGTATAAAAATAATTAGTTTTTTTTTTTTTTTAAATTAAAGAAACAAAGCTCTAATGATAAAGAGAGTAGCGCCGAAAAGTATTAATTTGTCTCATTTGTCTTAAGAAAAATGACTTTATATATTCTTCATTCAGAGAAATTTTAATTGGCAATTCTAGAAGCATTTACAATTCTAAGGTTTTTGCTAGGAAGTACACATTTAGGTTAATAGATACCAGGTGGCGCTGGTAGAATTATTTCCACTGCAACAGCAACTAAAGCTCCACCATGGATGAAGGCAAGTTGTTCTCCTTGTTTCATGTTTAGAAATATTTAGGTTTTGTTCTGAATAGGAATGGGTATTTTTTTATAGCATCATTCATATCCGCATATTTAACTTTTTATTTATAAAAAAAAAGCTTATTGCAACTTTATTTACAGTGGGTTGCCAAATTATTAGGGACAGTCATATATTTTGTTAGTTTTATACTTTGGGTGCACTTGACTGCAGTTCTAAGGGGTTTAAGTGTTGCAGGAATGTATTTTACCTTTGTCAACATCTCTATAATTCAACTTTTAAGTATTTTCGGTATGTTAAAAGGTTTGTTTGCTTTTTATAAATATTTTAATAACAGGAGAGACGCCGAGTCTTTTACACACGCAATAGTGGAAGACGCTTTTCTTAAATTTAAACAAAATTCTTTGGTTTTTTTGGAAAAGTTAAGAATTATATGTGAGTATTACCTTTCTTTTATTGATTAAGTATTTGTTTTTTGCAAAATTATTTACGATTTTAATTTATTTTTTATTTTTATTGATTTCAGTATGGGTCGAGGGGTTGATTTATCCCCTAGGAAAAAATCTGAGGTAAATACCCTTCTTCGGCATACGAGTCATTCCCAAAGGAAGATAGCAGAAGTTCCTGGAGTTTCCAAGTCGGTAGTCAACAGGATAAAAATAAATCTGGACAAAAACCAGCCACTTTCACCCAAGCGAAAAGGTAAAAGTGGAAGAAAACGCATAACAACCCCACGAACCGATAGGAAAAGTGTGGGACTCCTTACTCAGATCCTTCAAGAAACTGGAATACCAGTTTCTAAGAGAACTGGGCAACGGAGATTAGCGGAGGAAGGGTTGACAGGTCATCGTCCAGCCAAGAAACCCCGGTTGACAGAAGCGATGAAGAAAAAGCGCCTTGCCTGGGCTCGTGAACACCACCAGAAGACAGTTGATGACTGGAGTAAGGTCAGTTGTTAAGATAATTATTATTTATGTCATTTAAAATCATTTATTTCTAAATTATTAACATATATATATATTTTTTTCAGGTGTGTTTCTCAGATGAATCAACCTTTGAGATTTTAGCCGATAAAAGCAGCTTTGTCAAGCAACGCCCAGGCGAAAAATACCGCCCTGACTGCATCGTGGAAAGTGTTATACACCCTGATAAAATAATGGTTTGGTCTGTCATAAGCGCTAAAGGGGTTGGACGCCTCTACATTGTCCAGGGAACCATGAGACATGACCAGTACACGCAAATTCTGGAAACTCGGCTGCTGACGCAAATTGAAGAATGATTCCCAGGTGGTGAAGAGTTCATGTTAATGTATGATTCAGCGCCTTGTCATAAAGCTATAAGTATTACAAAGTGTTTGGCAGACCACAATATCCCAATTTTACCTTGGCCTGGCAATTCTCCTGACATGAACCCCATAGAAAACTTATGGGAGATCACCAAGGCAGAAATCACCAAAGATATGATTACAACCAAGGTACAACTCATCGAAAAACTAATAAATGTATGGCATCACAACCCTAAAATAAAAGAAAGTGACAGAAATTGCATAGAAAGCATGACAAGATGCATCGAAGCACTCCTCGAAGCCAAAGCAAATGTCACCAAATATTAATATTCATTACTTAACCTTGGTAAATTTACTATTATGTTTTTGTTGGTTTTTTTTTTTTTCATACAATATTGCATAAATACTTAAACTAGTATAACAATAAAGCTTTTTAAACTTAAAAGCATTGTTTATTTTCAAATTATATCCTAATATTGTACAAAAAACATATATTTCATGACTGTCTCTAATAATTTGGCAACATGCTGTATGTAACATACAAATGTCACATGGCATATTCAATAATTTATAAAAGGGGGAGAGGATTGTACTTTGTGTCAATATATTAAAAAGAGAGAAACAACGTTTACAAAACACAAATGCAAGTAATTTTTAAAAGCATATAGCTATTTCGAAGCCTCTAAGGCCTCATCATCAGTGCTTATAAATTAAAGATAAAAATAAAATAAAACTGTGCAATAAAAGAGGGGGGGGGGGAGACAGAGCCAGAGAGGCGCACCTCACATCCCGACCGTCAACTGCGAAATGAAAATAACTCTTGACAAACAGCCATGGAGTCGGTCTCACGGGCACACAGGGAGACCAATCAAAAACCGCCCAGATGCTCCGGGAGAGTTCAAACAAAGCGGAGAAAAAGGGGGGAGGGAAGAGGACGAATTAAAGAAAATTAAACCATAACTTTGAAATATTTTTCTTTAATTCGTCCTTTTCCCTCCCCCCTTTTTCTCCGCTTTGTTTGAACTCTCCCGGAGCATCTGAGCGGTTTTTGATTGGTCGCCCTGTGTGCTCGTGAGACCAACTCCGTGGTTGTTTGTCAAGAGTGATTTTCATTTCGCAGTTGACGGTCGGGATGTGAGGTGCGCCTCTCTGGCACTCTCTCTCCCCCCCCCCTCTTTTATTCCACAGTTTTATTTTATTTTTATCTTTAATTTATAAGCACTGATGATGAGGCCTTAGAGACTTCGAAATAGCTATATGCTTTTAAAAATTTCTTACATTTGTGTTTTGTAAACGTTGTTTCTCTCTTTTTAATATTCAATAATTTACACGTATGCAAAATGATTCAACAAAATGGCTGCGCAGCTGTTAAGACAAAAACATCACCTCAATCCCCATCATCTCATTCCCAATTATTAGACACTGATTATGATGTTAACAGACACTTTCTTACATAATAGTTTATACTACGCTATAAAGTATACATCCTTGACCTCAAAACACTACAGCATTTAAATGACAAAACATGTATCATAATATATAATTGTATGTGGTAATTGGTACATTAATTTAAAAAAATAAAAATTTTGGAATGAAATTGTCCGGTTTGCAGATATTGACCCATAAAACCATGGATATATTTAGTTATAAACAATGTGTTAACTCCTTAACAGTTTATTTTACAGCATAAAGTCATAATAAGGAATGGACACTACTTATTTCGTTATAAAATATTTGCCCTATACAATCTAAAAATGTCGGCCAATTAATAAAGCGAAGATTACAGTTAAAAATTATTGGTATATAACAGCTTTTAGTAACGAAGCAAGCAAACTCTTCTTTCCCGAGCGGCGTTAGGGCAAAACTGTTAAGGGGTTAATGTGTTTAAATGACTAAGGAAAAAAGGTTGAGTAAAATAGGGTGTCTTAGCGTTGGTATCTGTTAATCTCTCAACTAATTTCTGTGTTTTTAAAATACCAGTGGACTTTTTATAGAAAATCTGTTGGAAAATGGTTGTCATGGAGTTTCAGACATGTACGGCCAATTCTCCTACCCCTAATTTTTACTAAATATCACATATAGAACCGGGAGACCGTATAAAAAATTGAATTTTGTAACTTTTTAAGAAATGTTCTTATTGATTCAAGCATTTTTTTTTACCTCATTTAAAGTATCTTTTTATTTAGAATTGTATGTCTATGACTAACTGTTTTGGAATTGAAAATTGGACACCATTAAGAGTAGACACACAGGAAAGTGTGAAAATCGAATACTTATCCAAAATATTACATTTGTAACAGAAGGCTATGATGGAGTCTATTGTTATAAATGAATAGAAATCTAGTGGTATTTTTTAGATAGTTGTGATGTAATTTAAATTACGGGACTACGGGAAACTTGTTTTTGAAAAATAAACTTTGCGAAAAACAGAAAAAAAAAAAAAGCAATTTAACAAATTACAACGACCATTTGGAAAATGATTTTTTCAAGGACTAAAATTTAAGACATAAAAAATCGCACGGAGTTGATCCTACATTACGTACGCCATAAATTAAACATTAATAGTGTTATTACACGTAAAAATTGCAAGAGACAAAAATCGCCTACGACTCGTCAGATTTCCTGAAACTTACGTATTATCCACCTGAAACTTACGTATTATCCAAGCATTTCATTGGCTGTGCGGGAAAAAGCTTTTCCATCGTACAAGAAATCTGACGACCCATTTTAAATGAAATTTCATTCTTAAACTTCTAAACATCCCACAATATTACTTTTTACACCGTCGTATAGAGAAAAAAAATTACTTTTAAATGCAATTTGTTTGAAAGCTGTATCTCAATTTGTTTCTGAGTTATTAAATTTTTTTGTAGTTTTTATTACTTTTTTGTCATAGTGGCAACAGAAGTATCCATCTCTGTTGAAAGTAAAGGGGAAATACACATTACTGCATAAACCAATCAGAAAACGAATAAAATGCGGATTAAACCAATAAAGGCTTCAGATATGCTTTTGATTTCCTACCTTGACGAGGACAATAACCATTTTTCCAAATGGTTGAAAAATCCATGTTGTAATACTCGATACAATAGGAATGAACGAAAATTCAGGCCTATATTAGGTCTTTAAGTATGAAACGTCTGATTTGAAAGCGTTTTTTTTTTCTTAGAAATTCTGAATTCACACAAGAATATTTTATTAGTAATTTTCTTTTATTTGTAGAATATCTATCATCTTATAAATTAAAAATAACTATTAAATCTATCTGGTGTGAAAATGAAATTTCTAAACAAAAAAAAAAAAAAAAAAAAAAAAAAGAAAAGAAAAACGCTTTCAAATCGCACGTTTTATTCTTAACACTAAAACTCCCGGAAATTTTACTCAAGTTTTATAAAAATAGTCTACACCAGAATTTTTATTTAAAACTATTTAACTTACATATTTAAGATATTATTGTATGTTTTATGTATTTATTTTATTTTAAAGAAATTTCTGGTTTGAATAAATATTTTGAATGTACCTGTCAGGTCCATTGGACCCGTCTGGTAGGCGGAGGGTTAATGACTTCATATTTTAAATGCATTTCGCACCACATTTTCTACACGTTGTAACAAACGCTAAGTGTTTACACATTCAAGCAATAAATTTGATGGCAGCGCCGCCTGAGAAAATGTAATTTTTTGGATACATTCTAAGGCAATACCGGTTTACCTGATTTCCAAATTATACAGGGTGTGCACGCAGTGGTGGGATTCAGCCGGTTCGCACCGGTTCGGTAGAACCGGTTGCTAATTTGTATTGAGTTCGGCGAACCGGTTGTTAAAAGAAACTTGCATTTACATTAATTTACTTTCTTTCAATGTTTATCTGCACAACAGCGTTTTCTAAATATGGGACTGTGACATGTTCTGATTTGTTTCATTTAATAAAATAATGTTTCATTTGCAAAATATATTTTTCTTCATCAGTCCAGTAAGAAGCAAATTTAACATTTAAAAAAATGAAATTTTGAGGATTTGAAGAATTTTGGGATCCAAATCGGCAGCCTAGGCTAACTCTAGTTATATTTCATTTACTCAACACTACTTTAACTACTTCCTTAATTTATATACTTAAATTGTAACTTAATTTGTATTGAGTTCGGCGAACCGGTTGTTTGATGAAATTTGCATTTACTTTAATTTACTTTCTTTAAATGTTTATCTACACAACAGCGTTTTCAAAACACAAAACTGCGACATGTTCTGATTTGTTTCATTTATTAAAATAATGTTTTATTTGCAAAATATATTTTTCTCCATCAGTTCTGTAAAGAGCAAATTTAACTTTTAAAAAATGAGGATATGAAGAATTAAGGGATCCAAATCGGCAGCCTAGGTTAACTCTAGTTATATAGCGCTTATTCAACACTGCTTTAACTACTTTCTTAATTTGTATTGAGTTCGGCAAACCGGTTGTTAAATGAAACTTACATTTACATTAATTATTTTCTTTAAATGTTTATCTCCCCAACAGCGTTTTCTAAACGTAAAACTATGACATGTTTTGATTTGGTTCATTGAATAAAATAATCTTTCATTTGCAAAATACATTTTTTTTTCTTCATCAGTCCTGTAAGGGGCATTTAAACATTTAACTTTTAAAAAATGAAATTTTGACGTTTTGAAGAATTTTGGGATTCGAACCGGCAGCCTGAGCTAACTTTAGTTATATAGTGCTTATTCAATACTACAATAACTTCTTACATTCGAATAAAAGGTACATTGTTTTGGCTGCTTCTTTTGAAAATATACGGAATGTTCCCTGTTATCACTGATCAATAGCTAAATTTTTAGATTTAGTGGTATAGTTCAAACTGCATTTTTTTTTTTTAAATACTATTCTTCATATCTTAGAAGTCATTTACATCAAAGTAGTTATTTTCGTAAATGTAACAAATTTTAAGCTTTTATAAGATACCTTTCCTATAAGTTACATTTAGAAAAATATTTTCCATGTTCTAACAAATATCATAACTCGAAAAGTCGTGCAAAAATTTGTACACTGCATAAAAATTTAAATTTTGTAACTTTTTACTAAAATAAAAACGATTTTTCTGAAGATGAACATTTGAATATTCCGAATTTCCAACAGTTGAAATATTTTTGAAGTTAGACGTAATTTAAATTTAACAATTTAGGAATTAGCTCTTGATCAGCGATAAGAAGTGATGCCCTACATATTTTAAAGCTGATATTTCCTTGATGTTTGCATGGTTTAAATGAAATTGTTCGTCTTTCAGAGGCACTGCGAACAAGCATAAGCATAATAAAGAATGAAAACTTGTGATAAAATTTATTAAAATGTTTAAAAGGCTTCGGAAGAAAAAAGGCCGTACCAAAGAAAAACGATCAGGTTTTTATTACTTCAGAAAATTGAAAAAATATCAAATTTGCAAAAGATCATAAATGTTTTAATAGGCTCGGGGGACATGTTTTTTAACAACGTACCGAATTAAAAAAAATGATATACTACTGAATTCTGAATATTTAAAAACAAGTTCTAGTCAATTTGAATGTAGTAATGAACTATATTTTTCCCTCGTCAGATTACTGGAATATTGGAGAAGTAATTCTTCTATGGAAAACAGCTGAAGAGCTATATTGCTCATATTTAATGGCATTTACATTAATATTAACGATTATCGAGGATTTTTTTTACCATATTTTTAAAAAAATTCCAAAACTATAGAGTTTTTGAAAGTATTCAAAAGTCTGAAAATATTGCCAGAACAATTACTGCAAGTTCAGCACAAATGGAAAGGGGTTTTTAAAGATAAACATCATATGGTCAGAGAAGAGAAGTAAGCTATTTCTAATGTATCAAACATAATGACGATTAGTCTAACTGGCATACCTTTTAAAGAATGGGTTCCTACTTTTATAGTGAAGGTATGTAAAGAAAGAAGCACACATCAGATAATGTTTGAGTAAAGACAAAGAAAATTGAAAATAAGGACGTTTATCAAGAAGCTATATGTAAATATCTCAAATAATAGAAGACGCTTTGAAGTTACTAAAATTCTTTTCTGTATTATAATATCGTTTTTTCTGCATACTTTATTGTTTTATTTATTAACTATCTGAAATAATACACTACCTTTTAGCATATCTTTTTAGTACTTTTCAACATAATACAGATAAAGTTATTTTCAGTACAGGATATCTCAAATAATTCTGTTTTTTTTTCGTTGTTGTTTCAATCTGAAAATGCATATAATGTGCTGATGCATTTCATTGGCAACTGTTATCCATGGGCATTTATTGGATGAAAGGTTTTGAAAAGATGTTGCATGTTTTTAAACTGAGCTAAATTTTTCACTGATACAAAATTTCAAGAATAAAACTTCTCCACTTGCGCATTATTGTTATTACAAAAATAATTTTAGAGTCATTTGCTATTAATTATAGAAGACGACATTGGGTATTAATTATAGAAGAGGACCTTGACGAATAAATAGCTTGGTGAAATTTGTGGCTTTGGTATTAAACACGAATTTAAAAAAAAACAGAAATCAGTCATTTACCACTCACAATAACCTATTTATTGAGATTAAATTTGAAGAAGTTACAAGCATTTATCACCAAAACAAGGATGTAAATAGGACTAGTTGATATTCAGTGAGGTGGTATTCTCGTGAGATTAGAGACTTAGCAATATCTCGAGCTCTGAGTTAATTCTTAAACTTAAATTTCTGCTATTTTTGTGCTATCCTTTTTGTATTATGCTGTTTTGATGCCTTTTCTGATAGAAATCTTGATCAGGGTTTCACGACTGTCGAATGCGTTTTAAATAAACTATGTCCTTTTACAAGAAAACATGTGTCAGAAATTTTTATTTCAATATGCCACAAAGTCAAATATTTTTATCAATTTTATTATAATATTGAAAAATGCTTCATAATCTATGTGTTATGCTAAATTTTTCTTTCATTTTTGTACGTCAAAAATCATTCATGCAGCGAACCGGTTGTTAAATTATTTGAATCGCACCACTGTGTGCACGTATAACCTGACCGACCTTTATTTTCACAACCGTTGGTCCTAGATGCATACTTCCAATTACAAAAGTGGTCAAAATAAGATGCAGAGTTAAGATACAAAATGTTTGAAGCGAAAAAACAATTTAGTGAAGAATTACAGAATCTAAATTTTTATACAGCCCCCAGGTCCCTATACTTATATTTAGGGATGTTTTGTCTATTCAAAAGTATTCCAAACACAAAAAGTTCTGTAATTTTACGACCAATATTCATTGAGAAATTTGAGTTCCAAGTTATCATGCATAGTATGGGGACCGTATACAAATGGAGATGCGAATATATCACTTATCAGAAAGACAAGGAGGTTTTAGAGTTAGATATGATTATGACAAAAGGGTTGTTGATCAAGTCAAAAAACAGTAAAATATTTGTCTAATCACTGGTATTGAAAATAAAAATGTATATTTTATATAATACATAAAATCACAGTGCACAAATTCATACAAATTTAATAAAGTAATTTGAAATAACAACATAGTAAGTAATGCTTTCTCGCAGATAAACTCAAATAAAAACGAAATAGAAATAAAAAATGTGGATAAATATCGTATGTCATACTTTCTCACTACTTGTGTTCCAAGTGTCTTCCCTGGACTACAATACAGAGACGGACACGTGAACAGAAATTAGTCTTGAACATTTTTTAGCATTACAGGCGTGACACATCTGATGGCGGATAAAATGTGATTCTGCAAATCTACTCTGCTTACAGATTCTATTTCGTAAATCTTGCTTTTTACATAACCCCAAAGAAAGAAATCTAGGGGATTTAGATCCGGCGATCGAGGAGGCCATTTTACCAAGCCTCCATTACCTATGATGTTACCTTGAAACATGCTACGTAGAAGTGTTCGGGGGAGGCTGTTTTGTGAACTAGTGCCCCATCATGTTGAAAACACATTTTGGTGAGGTCTGCTAATGAAACACGATCATTGAAGAAGTCAAATAATGGTCCACGTAACAGATCTACATACTTTGTACCTGTTAAAGTGTCATGAAATAAGAAGGGTCTCACTAACGCTCCTTTCCTGACGTCACACCAAACATTAACAGACCATCCTACCTGATGTTTGTTGGGTCGTATGACATGCAGATTTTGAACAGACCAGAAGTATGTATTCTGCCTATTCATAACACCAGTTCTTGAAAGCGTGCACCCATCTGTACAAAGAATGTCATTCAGAAACGACGAGTCTGTTTGTATCTTGTTCATAATGAAATTACTAAAATCGAACCGTCTATCTTCATCTCCTGGCAATAATTCTTGTACCAATTGCGGTCGATAAGGATGTGCTCCGTGTATATTTAAAACGTTCCATGCATGGGATTTTGAGCAGCCACAATCTTCATTAATATCCCGAACACTACACTGTGTGTGTATACGCATCAGCATATCCTAAAATCTCCTTGCCAGAGACATGCTTACTTGAGCTTCCCGATCAAGGATTTTTTTTTAACGCTACCCGTTTCTGCTTCCAGATCAAGGATATTTTTTAACACTACCCGTTTCTCGTAAGCGCTTTACAACATTTAAAATCGTGCTTTTAGACGGTTGGCTATCATTTCGAAATTTAATTGCGTGCTGTGCAACCTCTCGTCTATTCCGAATATACTGGCCATAAAATAATACCATTTCTACGTACTGTTCCATGATGTACATTGTAACTACAAGCATTGACGAATAAACTAAATACATCCGGTGTAAGCCACTTTTATTCCGCAATGAAGGGCTTATTACGTCATTTTTTGTCTACCAATCGCTATGCAGTGGGGGAAATTTGAATATAAGCCTGCAAATCCTCCAGAACTGCGTACTAGTACTTTGATATAATAAGGATAGGGAAAATTCAAAACGCGATTTCGTCTTCAAATAATTGTGGTCGTTGTGTTAAATCAAGTGATCACGCTTTGAGTTAATAGTTAGATCGTTAATGCGAAGTAAAATCGACTAATTTTGTTTAACTTCAGTTTTCCGAAACTCAAGGAAAGCATACTTTCCATGTTATAGCAGCTAAATGGTCACCCAAAGTGATAGGAGAGCGTTTTGGCTTACAACTAACTCCAGGAAACACAACACAACAGTGTGAATTGACGACATATAAAAATTGACGTTAGCACCTTTCAATTTTTATATAAAAAGAGCATTTGAAGTTTGTTCAAGCCATTTCCTTAATGAAGAAATAGATATAATTAGAAAAATAGCAGCCGAGAATTCTGTTCCATCTCATTTCATTGAAAAAAAAATCATAAACAGATTTAAAAGGAATAATGAAGAAAAGCAAAGTACTGAAGAATTTCAAGTTATTCCACAATTAAATCACAGTTCACGAAATTGTTATAGGGAGAGCATTATTATAAGAAGTCAAGATTCCATTTAAATCATATTAAAGTCATCATATTTCACAAATAAAAGTTTTTACTTTTGTGTTTATCATTTGTAAATAATCATCATCACTAGAACTTTTTGTAGATTATTATTTACAGTTCAAATATATACATAATGTATATTATTTACATATTTACAGATGAAACATATTTAGTTGCTTTGCTCCTTCTAGAAGTCATGATTCTAAATACAATTAAATTTCCAGCAACTATTTTCTTCTATTAAGAAGCCATAAAGAACAATAGCATGATTTTATGCTCGAGATAAATTTTCCTTTTAAAATTAAAACAAAATTTCTTCTAATTTTAGAAGACCAAGAGAAAAAATGCAGTCTACTTACTGCGTTCATATTTTACATTCACAAAACCAACTAAAAATGAACAAGAAAGAAAAAATGTTTTTTTAATATCAATTCTCTCAAACGTCACGTGATCCTTCGCGGCGCCCGCCTGGCTAAGAGAGGCCCGCGAGAGAAGATTGCAAAATATTCCACAAACTCCCCCCCGATGAACAAGGGTTCATCAAAATGGGGATTCAAATAATTAAAGTAGAAATAAAAATTATTCTAAAAAATTATCAGTTACACTATACATAAATACAATACAAAATCAAAATATATACTTACATACTGGGCTTCAATAAAATAATAAACAATTTAAAAAATTAGCCAAGATGTTTCTGCTACTAAAAATAGAAAGAACAATTTAAATCTATACAACTTTTCTAGAATATTCATCACAAAAAAAATTAAAATAAAAATTAGAAATATTATCAAACAAGAAACATTTTTTTTTTTTAAAGTGAAAAAATAAAAATCTTTTTTTTTTTTTTTTTTTTTTAAAGTCAATAACAAAAAGTGTTCAATTTTTTTTTTTTTAAAGTCAAATGTCAAATGAGAGTATTTGAGTCTCTAATAATATCAGAGTTTTTTTTTTTTTTCAGTTCTATTAATAAAAAAGTTCAGAGTTTTTTCACTTCTAACTTATACACAAAAATCAATAGGTCTTTTAATGATGGAATTATTTGCCTTCAGTTCGTAAGACCTCATTTTTTTTTTTTTTTTTAATCTCTGTCCACAAATACCTAACTTCCAGAAAGTTCTTGATACATGTTCATATGCATAAAAATCACATCATATATTTCAAAGTCAGAAGTTTTATTCTGGTCGGTGCAGTGAGCAGATTGTAAGTTGAGAAGATACTCATTTTTCAAGCGCTCCCAAAAATGATTCAGAAGAGTCTCGCGCAAACGGAAGCGTTTCACTAAGGATTCCTTGGTTGCAGGTAAACACAAGATATGTTTTAGAGGTGCTCTAACTAGTTGACCAGGGCGAACACTAAAGTTCTTGGAGATTGCACATTTGTTTAGGACTGATTTTATGCATTGTATGGATCTTAAAATCCAAATTTTTTCACGAGTTGATACTAATGTACTGGGCACTTCTGAATGAAAAACTTTTTCATGTGCATCTTTCACGATTAATTCAGTCAATTTATGTTTTGCAGGAATCACATCAGGATGTTTTTCATAAAATGAGGAATCAGACTTTTGTAACAGTCCTCGTACGAATAGCAAACCTTCATCTGATAACATAGGAATTAGCTGTAGAAGATTCGATTTACTAGGGATACTTTTGTTACATTTCAAGTATTTTGTAACTTCAGGGAAACTTTTTTCCTGCACCAGCTTTAACCAAAAATTTTCAGCATGTAACATTTCCTCAGCTGATAATTGTGAAAATGTTCTTTTCTCTACCTTTAATTTTATATTAGAAATAAATCTAAATAGCCAAGCAGTTACTCGATACAATTTCTTTAGGGAGCTACAATTTTCAAGAATAAAAATGGGAATTTCATCAGCTTTATTTGTTTGAACAACACAAGAAATGGTTGCTGATTTTCGAGACTTCTCTTTAGAAACATCAGGTAATTGTGTAGCGATAATTTTAACGCTAGGGCACTGATCTTCGGGCAAGGAAAGAAATTCAGGAACATACATATTAGTGTTAGCATCAGGAAAAATATGCAATTGGAGATGCTCCTTTTCCATGATTAGGTTGCTAAAATAGTGTCGGGGAATTTTCAAGTGTGTGAGATCAGGGATTTCTGAAAGCCAATTTTGCCAATTATTTTCTAGTTCACCAGAAACAAAAGGAGCAATAAATCCGGCTGAATCAAGGAACATAGTTGCAATTTTCAAAACATTGCGTTTAGTAGAAGAATCATTATTTAATTTTTCTAACAAGGGTCGTAATTCTAGTCCAAATTTATCTTCTGTATTGTTCCAGATCAATCCTAAAATTTTCAAGGAAGTATTTGGGGGTTCGAAACTCGAAACAGGAATATTTTCATCATCTAAAACATTAGAATTCAAGCTAGGGACATGATACAAACATTCGTTTAATGATAGAGAATCACCATATTTGGAAGAAGCATCATAGAATATGCGCATTTTTGTTGTAGTTTTATCGTCACGGATAACAGGTCTGTGTGGCATGTAATAGGAATTATTAGAATGTTTCTCGGTGCACAATTCTATTACACCCTCATTAAACTGCTCTAGCAAAATGGAGTTATATTCTTTAAATAGAGAATCGTTTTTCAAGAATTTATTTTCTAAACTAGAAAACCGCTTCTTTGCTACTTCAAGATTATTTCTAAGTAATTCGCGAGAATCTTTCCACAATAATTTTGCTTCATAACGCCCATTTACGAATTTTAGATTTTCTTTAAATTCTTTTATTACCTCATGATCGGTAATGTTCTTTTCATTGCTTTCAGCAATGCCAATTGATTCAAGATCCCAAAATGCTTTCAGTTGGGTATTTATATTTTCAACTGAAACACGCAAACAAGCTACTTCTTTTTTATTAGACTCTATTTGCCCTTGCACCGTATGACCGAAAATAGTTTCTGCAACGTATAATTCTTTTGTCAATTTTCCCTCGATTCCCTTTAATATTTTCCACAAAAAGTCAGACCCTAGCAAAATATTTATTTCCTGTTCAAGACCTGTATCAGCAGGCTTAAAGCCTCTTGTTCTCATTATGTCTAGAAGTTCTGGTTCTAGTGTTTTCACAGAAGCTCCAGTTATATTATCAACCACAAGTGCTTCGATATTTATCGAGTTAATAGGTTGCACAACACTGGATAATTCTAGAGCAACTACTTCATAACAAGATTCATAAGGGCGTCTCCGCCCAAAAGGATAAACTAATAAATTTTCTCTTCGCAATGGCTTCAATTTTAATTTTTGTACTATCGATCTCTTCACGAAGCATTTTTCTGAACCACTATCACATAAAACGCGAGCCAACAAGCATTCCTTACCAGCAGACACAGAAACTGTACAAGTCTGCAATAATGTAGATTTATTTTGTTTATATTTTTGTTCCGACATCATAGATACAATTGCACCATTCATTTCTTTTTCAGGATTTTCTTTTGCTGTTTCTTTAAAACAAAACAAAGTACTATGGGTAGTGTTACCACATTTGGAACAAGGGTTAGTTTTTGTTCTACAGTTAATTGATAAATGCGACTTAAAAAAGCATTTGTAACAGCGACCTTCTTTCTTTAATTTATATCGTTTTTGTTCATCAGTGAATTTCGAACAATTTAGTCCTACATGATCAGAAGACTTGCAAAATATGCAAAACTGTTTTGTAGATGTATTTAAAGCAGCAGCTGAAGGTATATTTTTCTTTTGCGGAAAATTTTGATATTTACTTGAAGGATTTTCATATTTAGTTTTAGAATTTTCATAAGTCTTGGTTTGGGAATTGTTTACTAAATTAGTAGCTTCACGACATCTTAATTCCGTTTTAATAAAATTTATTAAATCGGTGACTTCACAGTCCTTATCGGGGTCACGTTTTCGATGAAAATCTAGTATCAAGTTTTCGGGTAATAATCTTATTAGTATTGGTAGTAATAAATGGCCGTAAGAGCCTGATGTTACTCCTAACGCATCAAGATTTCTCATACTAGTTTCAATATTATCGTACAGCTTCCTTAAAGAAGTAACATTGTTAGAGGATTTCACTGGTTCAAGATTTAGAATTTTATTCATGTAACAGTTTATGATATTTTCCCGCTTACCATACCTCTCTTCTAACAATTTTAAACAAGTAGAATAATTTTGATCTGTCAGTTCAAAACCAGATACAATATTATATGCAGGACCAGACAACAAGGATTTGAGATATTGGAATTTTTCAATTTTTGATAACGATTCGTTTGAATCTATCGCACTAGTAAATAAATTAAAAAATTCTAAGAACTGGCTTGCATCACCAGAAAATTTTTCTATGTTAAGTTTAGGAAGCTTCACTGCCGAAATTGGTTTACTTCCGATTTTTGAACCGTTACTTGATTCTAGTACAACTTTTGGTTCAGTTTCGATTTTACATTTTTTAAGCCTCATCTTAATTTTAAATTTCAAACTGGATATTTTTTCAGAATATTCTTCTACCGATTTTAGTTCTTTTTCATATTCAGTTTTTTCCTGAATTAGCTCATCCATTTCGGAATCTAATTCCTTTAGTTGAGCTTCCTTTTCATTTACGAGCTCTAATGATTCCATTAATGAGTCGCAATCAGTTTTATCAATATCAACAGATAATAATGTATCACATTTTGTGATTAATTTCGTAATGGCTGCACGAATAGTAGATCTTTTACTTTTAAGCTTATCAGGCTTATCCATGTTTAAATTTAAATTCAATGTTCAAAATAAATGATCATGAAAAATGTATATTTTCAAAAAATCAACAGTCATGCAGAATAATAAAGGTATTTCTTACCTTTTTTCCGGGTCTTTTCGGCACCAAAAACTTGAAGAATTTCAAGTTATTCCACAATTAAATCACAGTTCACGAAATTGTTATAGGGAGAGCATTATTATAAGAAGTCAAGATTCCATTTAAATCATATTAAAGTCATCATATTTCACAAATAAAAGTTTTTACTTTTGTGTTTATCATTTGTAAATAATCATCATCACTAGAACTTTTTGTAGATTATTATTTACAGTTCAAATATATACATAATGTATATTATTTACATATTTACAGATGAAACATATTTAGTTGCTTTGCTCCTTCTAGAAGTCATGATTCTAAATACAATTAAATTTCCAGCAACTATTTTCTTCTATTAAGAAGCCATAAAGAACAATAGCATGATTTTATGCTCGAGATAAATTTTCCTTTTAAAATTAAAACAAAATTTCTTCTAATTTTAGAAGACCAAGAGAAAAAATGCAGTCTACTTACTGCGTTCATATTTTACATTCACAAAACCAACTAAAAAGGAACAAGAAAGAAAAAATGTTTTTTAATATCAATTCTCTCAAACGTCACGTGATCCTTCGCGGCGCCCGCCTGGCTAAGAGAGGCCCGCGAGAGAAGATTGCAAAATATTCCACAAGTACAGTTCCAATTAAAAGTTTGAAATTCTGTAAAGTTAATTACATCCCAAGGTTTTTTGAGAGTATGAGGCATTCCTTCCTCAAGTTTGGTATTACATTAATCGCAGTCCCTCCCCCGAAATTAAAGGATTTGTTAAATGCGAAAATTGACCCTATCGAAGCCATCAATAGATCAGGAGTATATATTATACCCTTCAAGAAAGAAAATAGAGATTTTATGTACATAGGTATGACACTGCGAAAATTTCGTGACAGAATTAAGGAACATGAAGCAGATCTGAGATTGAATAGACCCCACACTGCATTATCAAGATTAGCACAAATTCAACCTATAAAAGTAGATTTCAATAGAGGCAAAATTATTTTCCATACAAGTAACCACCAAGAAGCTATCATAAGAGAATCTCTGGAAATAATATCTAATAAAGAAATAGTTTGTAACGATATATTATCATATGATATCTATGCAGTATGGAAAGATTTAATACATAGTTAATAAACCTGTACTTTTCGATAAAAGAATAGCATTTCTGTCCCCCCCCCCCTTATTTTCCAATCCATCCTTGAAAGGAAATGGTCTGTTCCGGACAAGGCTAGAGACGCGGAGACAGAACAGCTGTTAGTTTTTCACTGAGGATGACCGAGTAAGTGTCGGTCGAAAACGTTATGAATTTTAAATGACTTTAATGTTTTTTAAAGGATTTTATCATACTTGACACCTGTAAGCAATGTTTTTACATTTTGTGTTTCTTATATATGTTTACGCAAATTTCAAAGATAAAAAGCTCAAAGTTAAAATTGATCCCCCTCCCCTCCCAACCTCATCGGATCCCTTAGCTGTTTAGCTGTAAGAAACCCAGTATAAGCCAAAAAATTGAATAAATTATTGAATTAAATAAAATTAAACTGAATAAAAATGTCTTACATCTATTTTATAGTATCAGATTTTTCGCTATTTTTTAACCTTGAAATTTACGATTTGTGAAAAATTCTGACATGATGGTAAAAGTGAAGGTAATTTTGTTATTCGGCGTTAAAAAATACATAAAACGTAATTATAAAAGTTAAAAAACACAACCATCGCAGGTTTAAGTTATCTAATCTAAAATTATTTCTTATACTTGTTGACGGTAATCTTTCAGAATTTTTTTTTGTTATCCTCTAACCTAGAGCATGTATAAGATGGTAAGCGTCGAAAATCATTATAATATTACATTATCATCGGATTTAAGTCGGTGTGTAAAATTTAACTTCGATCGGACATTCGAAAGTGAGTTACAGTTCAAGTACAAACTTTAAACAGGAAAGACGTTCGTTACAAGTTAAATAAAACCTTATGAAAATAACATATTTTTTTTTTTTTTTAATTCATAGACTCAAATCCTTACAAAATAAAACATATGTTAAAATACCATTATTTTAACTAATCTGAAACTTAATTAATAAAATTTAACTCAATTTTAATAGTTGTATGATTTCTTTTAAAGCGCAGATACCTTGAAATAAGTTGTCACAGTAAAATTTTACTATATATCACTTATAGGGCCGAGGGACCGTATAAAAATTTAAATTTCGTAATTTTTTAATACATGTTTTTCGTGACCCAAATCGCTTTAAAAATAATTCTTAGCCTTATTTAAACTATTTTTGTAATTGGAAGTACAGTCGTGGAAAAAAAAAAAAGTAAACACCCCCTACTAACTCCTCAACAAATTATCGTAGAAGAACGTTACTGGTACCGAACGATTGGAAATAAAGTCTACTTTTAAATGATGTATATAAAATTTTCTTAGGGGTCATCTACATATTAAAATGAATCCAAACTTCATTTTTTTCAATGACAATACCCAATTTTAACGAGATATTTCAAATCTTCGGTTCAAACTATGCCTAGACACCAAATTTCTAGTCATTTCAATGATAAGTTTTTGAATTATAAACAGTCAAAATTTAGTGCTTCTAATGTTAAATTACATTTTCATATTTTTATTTATATCTCCCGAAATTATGCTCCTAATGTGCTAAATTTTTTTGTAGTAATAATACTAATATACCCAAACATAAATAAGCTGAATTTGCAATTTTTATAATTTTATGATATGAATTATGAATTATGAAATTAATATTCGAAAAAATTATGAATTCCAACCTACAATTTTTTTGATGGATTTAGATTTATTAAGTCTTGCTTTATGAAAATTCAAAAATTTCACATTTTTCTTCCAAGTAGTTTTCAAATTATGCTTAAAAAACGGCAAAATGATGGTTTAAGGGGCCGTCTATGAAGGAAGTGAGTAGACATTTTGAAATTTATTCTGCTGTACTGTAATCAAACAGGTGTCATTGACGCTTAAACGTGCCTTGATCAAGAAGGCGGCTCTCTCGGTTAACAATCCAGTACGGAACTTCAATTTGGATACAGCCCTTAAAATACGCTGGTTTTAAAATAATTAATTTCTCGGAAACTTATGGTACGAATTGCATAAAAATTCGTTTTTAGGCTAATTGAAGGGTGTAGAGTTCATTTATGCTGTCAGAATTGGGTACTGCTATTGAAAAAAATAAAGTTATGGTTCGTTTTAATATGTAGATGCCCCCCTAAGCCAATTTTATATACATCATTTAAAAGTAGACTTTATTTCCAATCGTTCGGTACCAGTAACTTTCTTCTACGATAATTTGTTGAGGAGTTAGAAGGGGGTGTTTACTTTTTTTTCCACGACTGTACGGTGTACGTATCTATAGGACCAACGGTTGAGACAATAAAGGTTGGTCATGTTATACGTGGACACTAGGGTGGTCACAAGAAATCAATTTTCGAATTTTTTGAGGGGGAACCCCCAAAAATTTACCAATTGATTAGAAAATGAGATTGGCAAAGTTTCAGCTCATTTGGATAATGTTAACCCGTGCCTCACTGAGGTTAAAGTTTGAAAAAAAAGTGATTTTTCGAAAAAAAAAATGCTGTTTTTCCTTTATGAAATTAATACAATTGAACCTAGAAACATAATTCACGTCTCATTTTAAAAATAAAGTTTTGCTTTCAAGAACCAGCTCCATTTTTTATCCAAAAATGTATAGATTTAAACATATGCGCATTTTTCAGGACTAGACTTCACCCGAATCCTAAAAATTTACTTTTTATGAAAATGCAAAAAAAAAAAAAAAAAAAAAAAAAAAACATTGTAACATCCCATTTCATCTGCTTTCCAACTTTTTTCCTTTTGTTTTTTATTTTGTACATGATAAAAGGTTTAATTTAAAAACAAATTGCAAAGAAAATGAAAAAAAAATCAAATTTTAAACTGAAAAAATTAAAAAAAAGGGGGGGCAAAGAAAGTATAAAAATTAGAACAAATAATGCTCAAATGCATTTTATTATTAAAGTTGTGTTACAAGAAAGGAAGCATAATGAAGAAAACAAATTTTTAGCCCTTACAATTGTCACGTTAACCCTTTCCGGCACAGAAAAATTCTGTTCGTAACATGATGAAATGATTGACTAACATAGGAATTTACAAACGACTTTTTTAGAAATTACGAAGCACATTATATTACGTTAAACTTTCATTGTAAAAGCAAAATTTTATTAAAATATTTTTGGTGCCGTTTGGAAGTTTGGAATTAATTGACATTGGACAACTGCGTTGGAAAGGATAAGGGGTAATGGCTTAGATGAGGTGTCTTTTGAAGTTTTGCTTTTGCTTGAAAAGTTTTTCTACATTTAGATACAACTTTTAGCATATACTGTTTTTGTTTTTCGTCTATGTTAAACCGGAATTAAAATCTCGGATAAATTTTATTCTGCTTTCAGATATATCATTGACAACTTTAAAACCATTCACTATTTTTTTGCTTTCAAATAAGGTTTATTTTCGCACCATGCATTGGGATGAGTATTTAAAAATCGTTTATTAATATAAAATCTTTAAAAAAATTATAGTTTGAGAGGAAACAAAAACATCGACTTCTTTGTTCATTAAATAATCCACTTTGTTTAAAACTTTTGTTGCTCTTACATTCCTGTCATTATCATAATTTTCTTCTTCAAATGACATTAATTTTACAGCCTTATATTGACTTTTTTTTTTACCAAAGTATCATCTAAAATTGAAAATGGAACTTCATCCGAGTTAAGATACCAAACACGGTTTATCATTTAGAGAGTGCTTTGTCTGCAACCTATTTATAAATTTTTCTGTTGTCAACAAGTGATTTTATTAATTGAAAGTCTTGGATTGGGATCAAAGTGGTAGTGGGAGTATTGAAGCACGCTTTTGACCTAAATATTGATTAGAAATAAGCATAGATCTCTAAAACCTTCTTTTTCTAAATTTGTTATTGAGAGATGATCCCTGAAACGATATATTTTGAGAGAATAAATAGCCATCCATCCCCTGTGCTATCCATCTGACATGAATAAAAGCACAATTTGCTCTAAAAATGTCTTTTGGAGGAGAACGTCCTATAAAAATTAAATAAAGTTGAATAAATTCTTTATAATCATCCCTGGGCCATTAATTTTTTTTTTTAAATTCTGAAAGAAAACTTGAAATTTCTTCTAAATTAACTATTTATATCTTGTATTTAATCTTAAATAGCATTTTTATACTTAGCCTGGTTTAAATTAGGCCACCCAGTCAGAATTTGTTTCTTTAAATATCTGGCTGAAGGCCAGTGATTATGCCCATTTTACAATCAAAATCAGCTTTTAGGATAATTTATAAATTATGGTGGCGACATGGAAAATACAGAAGTTTTTTCCTTTAACAATTGCTATGGGAAAATGTAGGTTCCTATGAAGCGACCGGTGTTTACTGCAGTGGTATCAAAACACGTTTCCTGTATTTTACCAACTTCCTCCCACTCTTCAACTGCTGAAAATACAGCTTTCACCTGAATTATTCCAATACTATTTTCAAATTGAGGAACTTGTAGTAACTGTTCTTCATCTCCACAAGTAATTGAAACTGCTATCCACTCTAAATTTTCTTTATTCAAAAAATGAGGAAGCAGTTTTCCATCCCAGTGAACAACAGCTCTCTCTAAATCGGAATTTTTAAATCTGGTTTTTATGACTCAGTTCTTTGCTTACGAAATAGTTATTTGCGGAGTCGTATTGCACTTCTACTTAAAGTCTGTGGTTAATTGTTGGATGTACTCTAAGTCTAGTAGCTTCTCTGGCGTTGAGTTTCACTTAGCGAATATTATAAAATAAAATACGTAAAACTTGACAATTACTTGGTAACTTACTGTCGAAGATTTGATGAGACGTGTGGCCAATTAAAAAAATCTTACATTTCTGCCATCATACCGAAAGGGGGAGTGAGTTTTCCGGAATATTTCCTCAATTCTGAAAATAGATGACGATAGCAGGTAACAAAAACAGCCTTATAATAAAAAGAGAAATCTAGAGGTTCGTTTGAAATGCGCTTCAACTGCGATCAACAAATCGAGAAGTTCTTTCTTTCTAGACATAGAACTAGATAACTAATAATTAATTATAATTCGTGAAATATTTTTAAAGTTGCAAAAATTGTTCAATTATTTTGCCTATTAATGCAAATGATACAAAAATTTATCAAAAGTAATAAAATTATTAATTTGTCATTTTTCATTTATTTTTCAAAAATGCAAAGTTTGAGGGTATGGTTCACGAGCTGACTGAAAAATACTAAATGTTTATTAAATATATGTTTTGATGAGAGTATAAGTTCAAGGTAACACCAGCTTCCATGAAATAAAACAAGAACCAGGTTTTGAAGACAAATAGTTTGCACTTAAAGAAAGAAATACTACAATTTTTCGCCAAAATTTGCAAATTTCAAGAAATCAACCTCGATGAGGCACGGGTTAATGTTATTCAATTGAGCTGAAACTTTGCCAATCTCATTTTCTATCTAATTGGCAACTTTTAGGGGGGTCCTCCCCCCAAGAAAATGTTAAAAAAAATTTCCCCATGTTGCTTGTGACCACCCAAGTGGACACACTGTATATTTCTAGACACTGTACCCATGTGTTAAAATAAGTGATTTCAGAAACTAAGTAGGTAAATTGAATTATGTTGGTTAAAATATTTTTGCTCTCTAATAATCCGAGGTCAGCACTCTTGTCTCTAGTCTAGTCTGAAAATATCGGCAGTTTTTGTAGCATAACGCAATAACTGCTTTTCGGAATTAAGTGTAATTTTGGATTAGGATACTTGAAGCTTCTAGAAACAGATTTCTGTTAAAAAATTTATAAATTATAATTTGTATTTTTTTGGAAATTAATTTCAAAATGTATAATTATTTTGAATTAAAGAAAATGAACTGCGGTCTGTGAATTATTTTAACTGAAAGCAGTTTCCAGAACATTGCAACATAAATCCAAATGTTTAGCTCATTATACCAAGAAGGCTTTATGTTATTCTTAAAAAAGTACCCGCATTTCAATCTGTTTGGCGACCTTTAAACGTTCTTTAACACTAGGATTTACAAATTTAAAACCTGCATAATTCCTAAACTACTTGATCGAAACACTTTCCATTTGTTATACCCAGGTAAAAAATATAATTTGAAAATACAGTATATTGAATCCAAATATGATTTGAAAATTAGGTGTTAGCTTTGTAAGTTTTAATGTTTGTTACAATTTCTATATGTAGACAACCTCCTTAGCAAAATTTAAGCTTATAATTAATTAATATACGTTATTATTAAACAACTGGCCCCAGTCACATTTTTATACGATGGTTTGCGGTAGAGTTAGTAGGAGTTATCACTTTATTTCTCTTTTTTTATCCATTTATAGTATTAGTTTAATATAACGAATAGGATTCTAATCGCTTTAAATAATTAAAATACAATCTTCAAATATGATCTATATTTTTTAGGATGTCTAATATTACCCTTCTGGATATGCTATACAATGTTATATACTCTTAAGTAAGCTGAATTTTATTAAACCTATATATATAAAAGCCGTTCTCTGGGTGTATGTCCTTTATACAAATCTTCAATTTTTGACCGATTTGCACGAAACTTGATGTACAGTCGTGGAAAAAAAAAGTAAACACCCCGTACTAACTCCTGAACAAATTGTCGTAGAAGAAAGTTACTGGTACCGAACGATTGGAAATAAAGTCTACTTTTAAATGATGTATATAAAATTTGCTTAGGGGACATCTACATATTAAAACGAACCATAACTTTGTTTTTTTCAACAGCAGTACAAAATTCTGACAGCGTAAAGGAACTCTACACCCTTCAATTAGTCTAAAAACAAATTTTTATGCAATTAGTACCATAAGTTTCCGAGAAATTAATTATTTTAAAACAAGCGTATTTTAAGGGCTGTATCCAAATTGAAGTTTGGTACTCGACAGTTAACCGAGAGAGCTCCCTTCTTCATCAAGGCACCTAAAGCAGTCAATTAAGCCTGTTACATTACAGGATAGCAGAATAAATTTCAAAATGTCTACTCACTTCTATCATAGACGGCCCCTTAAACCATCATTTTGCCGTTTTTTAAGCATAATTTGAAAACTATTTGGTAGCAATATGTGAAATTTTGGATTTCCATAAAGCAGGACTTAATAAATCTAAATCCGTCAAAAAATTGTAGGTTGCAATTCATAATTTTTTCGAATACTAATTTCATAATTCATATCATAAAATTATAAAAATTGCGAATTAAGCGTATTTATGTTTGGGTATATTAGTATTATTGCTACAAAAAAAAAAAAAAAAAAAAAAAAAAAAAAAAAAAAAAAAAAAAAGATAGCGTATTAGGAGCATAATTTCAGGAGATATAAATAAAAATATGAAAATGTAATTTAACATTAGAAGCACTAAATTTTGAATGTTTATAATTCAAAAACTTGCACATTCAAATGACCTGAAATTTGGATTCTAGGCATAGTTTGAACCGAAGATTTGAAATATCTCGTTAAAATTGGGTATTGCCATTGAAAAAAATGAAGTTTGGATTCGTTTTAATATGTAGATGCCCCCTAAGAAAATTTTATATTCATCATTTAAAAGTAGGCTTTATTTCCAATCGTTCGGTACCAGTAACTTTCGTCTACGATACTTTGTTGAGGAGTTAGTAGGGGGTGTTTACTTTTTTTTCCTCGACTGTACATACGTTTCAGTACGTGTAAAAGATCGCTGTCTACTTTAAAAAATCATCAGACCTCTATTTATTCCTTTTTTCTACCACCTACCATAATTTAACATTATAGAAATATCTCCTTTTAAATTTTCTAATTAAATCGTTTCTTTCCTCTTGCCACATCCTAAAAAATGACACAATAATGTGAAAAAAATAACGATAACGAGTGTATTTTGTTTTTATTTCATTTGTTATTATTTGTAAAAAATCAGATTTTCTTGCTATATTTTTGCATTTTTGAGGACGTCATTCTAATCAGAAAACGAAAAATTTTCCTATATATATATATATATATATATGTAAAAATTTTAGCGTGTGTTAAAATGACGTAGTATCTTCATTTGAATGTTTTTAAAGATAAAAAATCAATTTTAATACAGGCGTTTAAATTTCAAGAAAACAATTCAGGAAAAAGATAATAATAAAAAAAATCGTTTGCTATATATGACGCCAATTTCGTCAATATGATTTCAAACTGGTTCTAAAAACCGGTTGCTACAATTCATTCCCTATTTCTTTGCAATGCTGTATCTTTAATTGTGCCATTTAGATAAATGTTTTAATACTTGAAATGCAGTAATAACATTCTACGATTTATATCGAATACGGTTATATAAAATACGATTTTTCTCCGATATATTTTAAATAGAAATTATAACATAGCTACTATTTTTTAGGGTAAGCGTTTTTCTTTATAAATAAAATTTCATGACTGACATTACGATTGAACGTTTTTGGAAATATATGTCATTTTCAATTTAACGGCTGTGGATTTGGATTTTATGAATGGAAATATGAGTTTTCATTTAAAAATTATCGGCAATAAATCTTTGTATACATGATGTTACTACCCGTTAATACTACCCGTTGATACTACCCGTTAATACTACCCGTTGATACTACCCGTTAATACTACCCGTTGATACTACCCGTTGATACTACCCGTTAATAGAACATAAATAAAAATCGTTTTTAATTTGAAACACGAATATATTTTTAACCTTTAGTATATTTGTTAGATTTCTTAACAACTACAAGGAAAGGTATTTTTGGTATTTTCGTTTTAGCGATCACTTATTTATCGGAGTGGCATATTTCGCCCTCTGCGGTGATCGGTTTCTCCGAACAAATCTTGAATTAAAGGAAATATATCGGTGAATTTGATCTTCCATTTTAAAGCAATATGTATCTTTATCTCAAATGTCCTTCCGTATGGCTGAAAACGATACAATCATCACTGCGCTGTTATATTTTCTAATGTGTAAGACAAAATTTCGGCTGTTAAGGACCAAATTTTTTAATTGATCATTTACAGTAGGATTTGGTCTAAGAGTGATAGACGGATATGTAATATACTAAAACTATTCCTGAAAAATTGTCTAAGTTTTTTAAAAGGCTAATCATTCAGAATTGGTTTCGCCTGATTATAGATCATTTCAGCTAATTCTATAATAAAACATGTACAACAAAATGTTATATACTAAAACTATTCCAGAAATTTCGGTAAATGGCAAATTTCATGAAAATCTGTTCAGTAGAACTTTTTAAAAGGGCTAATCTTTTATAATCGGGCTCACCTGACTATTGAACTTTCTTCTATAATTTTATAACAAAGCGACGTAAAACTATATGCAATATTTAAAAACCATCCGTGTAAAATTATCTAACAAACAATGCAAGTTCGAATGAAATCCATTCAGAATTTTTAAAAGGACCGATCCTTCATAATCGGGTTCCACATGATTATGGAAATTTCCCCTATAATTCTATAACTAATCAGTGTATAACAATGTTACGCACGAAAACCTTAACTGAAAGACTAATATTGCAAGTTGAATTAAAATTATTTCAGAAGAAGCCAAGTTATAAGCAGCCGGAATGAGATTCCTACACGAATACAAACAAATACTGAAATTTGCCTATTTAGTTATGGAAAAGTACACGAAAACAAACAAATACTGAATTATTTACAATGTTTTTGAGCAATTAAGTTAATCTTTTGTAACTGGGTTGCAGGCACATTTAAAACAATTCAAGTTTGAAAATTTCTTTAACAAACATAAACAATCTGTAAATTGAGATAAGCTTTTCAAACAAATATTACTGAAAGTACTTTTCGTATTCTATTAGACGTTCTAACAATCAAATGTGCGATGTTTAAAGGTCAAATTGCTGTAAACGTTAAATTTATGGTTGGGTTAGGTTATTTCCACCAATAATATGATGCTAGAGTTACTCATAGCAATGTCTTTTCTTTAGAATATTGAATTAAGAGCAAACAGGTATATCTTTCGTAATTGGATTGCATGCAAATTAAAAAATATCCATGATTGAAAATTACTTTAAAGTCCATTCAAATGAAAAAAACTGCGATACAATTTTCAAATAAAATTCATTTGAAAGAACTTTTTTATATTCGACAGTGTGAAAAATGAAATTGCATGATGTTGATATTTTAAGAAAAATTTCAGTAAAGGCACAGTTTATGGGTTAGGTCGTTGCCATCATCAGTATAATGTCACAATTGGCATTGTATTTGTAGTTTTTTTTTTTTTTTTGTATATTCTGAAGAGTCGAAACATCTAAATTTTTAGTATTTTTAATGTGTTTTTTATTGAAATGACGTCTTTTAAGCAAATAATTGTAATATATGTTTTGACATTTGTTTGGAATATATATTATTATGGCATAAAAAGCTAAAATCTTAAACAACGATTTTTACGCACAAATAACGTACAGAAACGATAAAAATACTCATACGATCGTTTCAGGAATTCCAAGATCCCCTTCCTCAGTGAAAAAAAAAAAGAATTAAAGTGGGTTCGAGGAACCCTTTGGCTATAGACCCGAGAACTGGCTTATGGAATGATTGAAAAAGGCCGAAGAGAGAGTTTATATATCCCAAAGAAATGACGTATTTGAACAGAAACCAACTGAAAAAGAGTCTCTGCGCAGGATCTCTCCACACTGGTGAAAGAAAGGGGGTGCTGGTCATATCATTTACGAAGGTGGAAGTATGTTTATGAATACAGTGAGCTTCTTAAAAGTCTAGATCAAAAATTGAGTTACATTTTTAAATAATTTTTGCCTCTGGATAATTGAACTTGTTGTTGGAATTCCAACAATGTTTCGCTATTGTAGATTTCTCAATATCCTGCTTTCTAACATAATTCTGGTATTCTTTCAGCCCAATTCTAAATGCATGTTTCGTCTGCCCAATGTAAGAGAGGCCGCACTCACAAAAAATTCTGTAAATGCCCCAGGTATTATGATCGACAATAGGATCTTTAAGATTGGAGAAAGAAATTTCATTGGTTGGAGAGAAAACAACTTTAAAACTAAACCTTTGAGAATACGAGAAATTTGTGTACTGATTTTAGGAAAGTAGGGTAAGTCAACAACATTTTAAAAATCTTTATTTGCTGAAACAGAATCGGTGATTACCTGAGGCTTATATAAAATGCCATTAATGATATTCAAACTAAATCCACGATCGATGGCAACTGCTTTTATGTAGTTGATTTCACTATTAAATAAATCAGAATTTGAACAAGTTTTACGTCCACGGAAAATAACAGTATTGAAAGCTGCAAGTTTTTGATGTGGGGATGACTGGACTTATAATGAGGGGGTAAGCTTACCACCTCAAAATAAAATTCCTTAATCATTTATGGTTTTTAGTAAATTGCAGACGTCGCAGAATTATTCCAGGGTTTATTTCAGTTACTAGTAATTTATTTCAGTGTAAGCTTACCCCCTCATTCTAAGTCCAGTCATCCCCAACATGAAAAACTTGCAGCTTTCAATACTCTTATTTTCCGTGCACGTAAAATTTGTTCAATTCTGATTTATTTAATAGTTAAATCAACTATATAAAACCAGTTGCCATCGATCGTGGATTTAGTTTGAATATCATTAATCGCATTTTATCTAAGCCTCAGATAATCACCGATTCTGCTCCAGCAAATAAAGATTTTAAAAATGTTGTTATCTTACCTTATTTCCCTAAAATCAGTACACAAATTTCTCGTATTCTCAAAAGGTTTAGTTTTAAAGTTGTTTTCTCTCAAACAATAAAATTTCTTTCTCCAATCTTAAAGATCCTATTGACGATCATAATACCTGGGGCATTTATTGAATTTTTTGTGAGTGCGGCCTCTCTTACATTGGGCAGACGAAACGTGCACTTATAATTAGGCTGAAAGAACACCAGAATTATGTTAGAAAGCAGGAGATTGAGAAATCTAAAATAGCGAAACATTGTTGGCATTCCAACCACAAGTTCAATTATCCAGAGGCAAAAATTATTCAAAAATGTAACTCAATTTTTGATCTAGAATTTTACGAAGCTCACTATATTCATAAACATACTTCCAACTTAGTAAATGATATAACCAGCACCCCTTTTCTTTCGCCAGTGTGGAGAGATCCTGCGCAGTGACTCTTTTTCAGTTGGTTTCTGTTCAATTACGTCATTTCTTTGGGATATATAAACTCTCTCTTCGGCCTTTTTCAATCATTCCATAAGCCAGTTCTCGGGGCTATAGCCGAGGGGTTCCTCCAACCCACTTCCCGAAACGGTCGTATGAGTATTTTTATCGTTTCTGTACGTTATTTGTGCGTAAAAATCGTTGTTTAAGATTTTAGCTTTTTATTACAAAGTTTATTCTATGCTTATATTATGGCATAGTTAATAGTAGACGTAATTAAGACTATTTTAGTTATATTTATATTTCTGATTGGTCTTTTTAACGATATGTGGACTGGAATGCACCAATCTCAGTTATTATCATTGCCGTATTATTTCATTGTAATGTATTTTACCCGGGAGAGTCCTTATTATTGACACGAGCGAAGCCGGGTAGTTCTACTAGTTTAGAAATATAGTAGGGGAGGATAGTGAGACGAAAATTATTATTACTTAACAAATGGCGACGATTTTTATTCTTTTGAAAAAATTTTTGCTACATCTTTAAGCTACACAAATGCAATACACATTAATGTATAAATGGTTTTAAAATAGTTATTTAAAAAAGCACAAAAGCAGCATAACGGAGTATCGAAATTTGTCTCACTGTGTACCATAAGTAGTACACAGTGAGACAATGTATATATTTTCATAAATCATACATTTTTACACTCTATCAATAATTTTCTGCAATTTATGATTTCTAATTAATATTTATAGATTTTCAAAATATTAAAAATATGAATCTCGGGTGGACAATGGCATACCTTGGGCTACCTTCATGCAAATTTTCAACCACCGAAATCAGCGAGCCTCCTATAACAAAAACTCTTTCATTAGAAGAAATTGAAAGAAACATAATTTCAGGATCCATGTTGGATAAAGCATTCCTGCTAAAGGAGCTGCTTTCCAAGTCACTCCCAGGCTGTGGAAAGAGTCATTAAAATTGTTAACAGAAGCTGCATGAAAGGAATGTGGGAGTGAAGGAAGAGATGCCTTCATTAGAGCAAAACTGCAAGCGCAGAAAAAGATGCCAAAATTCATTTCTAAGAAGGACTTCGTAACCCAAAAAGGTATGTACTTTGAATATAATATTCTGTGGGTAGGTGGGTGGGTGGAACTCGCAGTACAGCTACCTCCTTGCGGTGAGTCCTGGGTTGTTTCGTGTTGGTACCGAACGCAAAACAAGCTAAAAGCTTTAAATTTTAAAAGCACGTAGCACAAAAATAGTGCATAATCAGAGCATATTTAAACATGTGGCACATTAAATATACCTTTTCAAGTAAATACATTTAATGTAACATTTTAAAAATTTTCGCTAAAAAAGTTCAAAAATCAGCATTTTGAAAAAACTTCAAGCCAAAAGCGGCAAATATAGGAATTGTCCTACAAACCTCAATTTTTTTGTGTGAACTTGGTGCCACTAGTGGCCCCTTTTCCGCACTACCCATTATCGAAAATAAAAAAGAAGTTTTTTTCGGCCCACCCTACTGTGCATACATTGTTAGTACATACAGAACCTGCGGTCACATTAGCTCTCAGGCTTTGATAGCATGTGAGATTAAAAAAAAAAAAAACACAGATGCTTGTTAAAAGCCAACTGGTGATGCAAAGATGAGAAAAAGGATCAAGACTTGACTGCGCGGTGGTAAATAATTTTTTTAAAGATCTTCTCAAATCCCGCAGATGCCGAATTTGGAAATAAATTCGAATATGATTAAATAAATTTTTGTAAGATATTTAATAAATCTCATTCCTAAATAGGAACTTGAGTTGCCAGGAATTTTATTGACGCAAAACAATTTCAACGCCGAAAAAAAAAGTAGAAATGCTTAAAAGTTTACTATAAGGTTTCTGGATTACATTTCGTTGCTGTAAAAATTTATACTTTAAGTTTTCGCTTGTGTGGATGGCGACAATCATTTTATAGTATAGGGTTGTGCTACTCTTTAAAGGTATTAAAGGTATTAATTAACTATAGTACCTTTATACGACTACGTACTCTGTTGTCGAGTGAGTATTGAGATTTTGCGTGCGATCGTGGCGTCGTGAAATCTAACATTCATGTCTAAATGAACTGTTTAAGTTTCGAAAAGTATATCTGAATCTCCGAGAATCTGGTTGTCACCGTGAGTTCTTAAAATTATATAATATTTCGATACCTGTGGTTGTGTAGCGGTTATTTTCGAGGTTGTAGGATTTGGAATTGATGGATTTTGAACGCATATCACCGAAAGGTGATCCAGTTTGGGATTGTTAACCTCGAGTTCTCCAGGTGTCGTCTACAAGCGTCGATTTCCCATTATGTAGAATCTTTGGTTGTGAGTTTTGCCAGAGTAGTAAGAAGTTACGTTTCACATTAAGAATAAAAGTTTTGTTGGAATCCACGGGCTTCCCTTCTGTAGTGATGTTAGTGTTTATAGTGACATTTTATAGTGAGTTAGTGACATTTTATAATGAGTTAAAAGAATTTTTCTTAGGATCCTGCAGTGAGGTAATTTTGCTTTGAGTTAAGTAATTTGACTTTAATAACTGTTTTAGGAAAATGTTCCCCTTCTTAATCTTTAGTAAATTTGACATTATTTTTAATCGCCTATAATTAAGTCTGTCCGCTTTACTACCAATCAACCAGTTTATCGTTTTATATTTGTGTTTTTGTATAGATCTACATCATGGTTCCCTTTAAAGTGAACAGCCTGGAAGGGTATGTCGCAATTTTTTAAGAGACGACAAGAAAAGAAGCTTCTGGTTTTGGTTATTAAGCATTTGCGTTGTGTGTTTGGCTTTGTTTCAAATTGAGAAATTCCGCATTCATACTGGAAATTCCGAATAGTAATTTAGGCTTTCTTTCTTTCTAACCGATGACCAGGCCCCTATCTGCCGGGTTGCCCCATCTGAACGGGTTTGATACCTGGTATAGGGGTGGGTGACCGCCTAATCGACGCGTAGCGACAATAAACTTTACGAGCGCCTAGATCTTCATCCTATCGGCAGTGCCTACTACTTAGTTGTGAACTTTGTTATGGCGGTTACTTGACATTTTTATCTTGTTGCTTGGCAGCTGCACATTGTTACTCAAGTTGATCTCGTAATTTAGAGCCTTGGTCAGGTGAATAGAAATTATGGCTTTATTTAATTTAGGCTTTATTTAATGACAGACATTTCGTGGTTACTTAAGGTAAAACTTCTTTCGAAATTTCCAGTGCGAATTCGGAATTTCTGAGATTGATTTGAATGTCGCTTTTTACATTAAAATTTTAGTACAACAGGGAAGGTTTTAAGCTAAAACAGACTTGAAATCGCGTATTAGTGTTTGTTTTATTTATTTAGAGAGACGTTTAAATTTTAATATGTTTACTACGTTCTAAATCTGAGCGATGTTATTAGAGTACCTATATAAATTGGAGACTGATGATATACCACCAATGAAATTAGATTGGGCGAGAAGATTTTTAATAATTATTTGACGATTCTGCATTTTTCTCGAATATAATGTCTGTTGAATTATCTCACGGTCCTACCATCAACCTCAACTGTCAGTTAAGTGCTAAAGTATCGGTCGATCGCTCAAATGAAAATCCCATTTAGACCTGATTGCGACCGAAGTAAAATCAGATTAATGATGAATACAATTTGAGCGTATAACTGAGATTTTCCTACTTAACCGACAGTTGAGGTTAATGGTGAATACGAGCATAAGAGATTTTATCCAGTGGAGTATTGCCAAACTCTAGAATGTGGGTCGCCATAGTTTTGAAAAAAACTTCCAATCTGAACCTGCTCCCTGTGTGGAAGTCGCCACTTTTACTTCTAAAGGCATTTGACTGCATAAATTAATTTTAACGGGAATATCAATAAACGTTTATAGCAAGAAAGGTTCTGTCGCGCCAAATTACTCTCACTAAATTACGCCAACTGCAGTGCAGTAAATAAGTAAAGAGAAGTAAGTAATGTTAATAACATGAATAATTTTTAACAATTACAAGGAAATCAATTAATGTTGATTTAATTTTGTCTACAAAATTATTGTATTATAACGTACTGTATTTTTCAAGAAACAGTGAATTTTCAGTTAACTGCCCTTAAAGATCATCATGATGGGCCGAATAAATGTTAAATAATCATTTGGCAAAAATGAATTTCATTGATTTACCGTTTTGATAGTGTAATACTTGTCTAATTATTTTTACAAAAGAATGCTTACTTAAAGAATGCTTTATTTAAAGCTAAAGCCTTATTAAGTAAGCTTATATTTAATTAGCTTTACATAAGAATTCTAATACTAATTTTTACTTAGCTCAAACCTTATTAAGTAAGCTTATATTTAATTTTTTCTAATACAATCTACATATTTCCATTCTGACAAAAAACAGTGACATATATGATCCATAAATAAAAGAAACTTTTCATTTAAATCCCGAAACAATAAAACTATATTTGAAAATGAACGATGTTGAAATACATAATCTAACAGATATATATGCGCGAGAAATAACATTTAGAAATAACTAAATTGAAAAATGTGAAAACCTACATTAGGTTTTTCAAATCCATTCTATTGTTCATGATAGAAAACTTTTGATTCTACCCAAGTAAAATCTATCTTTTTCAAAAGAAAATATATCAAACAAATGTGTTGTTTTTTAAATATATAGTGCTAAGTTAAACAACAATTTTAGAGATTCATGCTCAAAAAATTTGAAATAAATGCTACTGGGAGGTTAAATGATTGAAAGGAATTACGTTAAAAAGCGCATAAAAGTACATTATTTGAAAAATCGTAAACAGTGGAATCATTCCGGTTGTGTATTGAAATGTCAAAGTGCGATATGGATACGTGAAATTCAATCCAGTTCTTGGAAAGCATTTTGTTTTTGTGTTTATAAAATAAAATAATGTATTTGCTCATATTTCGAAAACCCACTGACTCTATATTTAAAGTTTTTTTTAATAATCATCTTTTTAGTATTTTCCAACGTAGTTGAAAAGTTTTGATGAATTTGGAAGTATTAATGAAATCCTCTCCGCTCTGTTCGTCAGGCTATCTGGCTGCTTTCCAACTGTCTTCAATATAATGGGATTACCATGTAGTTTTTATGTTATTGGCGTTCGTTAAGATCATTCATTGGCTCGTGGATATCAACGAGCCTATGAATGATATTTTTCTTTGTTTTGCCTGCTTTGTGTGAATATCTAGGGGACGTTGTTTCGGTATGAAGAAACGCGTTAGGTACGGCCCGACCGAACCTTTGGAAAAAGTACAGGCCTGTCCCGGCCTCAGAATACAGACTTTTTTTAATGACCTCGCCGGACGATATAAAACCTGAAGTTGTGAGGGCTAAAATTCTGAAAAAACCATTAATCGACGCGTTAGAAAAAGCCTTGTTTCAAATCAACTGACGGACATTTAAAAAGCATAGAAAGAAGGTGGAAAGAGCAAAAGTTAAACTGAATCGAAAGTTTAAGCGACAGGAAGGAGTTACTTACTCACCTACATTTAAAAAAAAAAAAATACTTAAACATTTTATTAGGAGGCAATCTCTGTTTAAAATTTCAAATCCGTTTTTCTGCATGATGGTTTTTTTTCGCCTTTTCTCGTCTTCAAATTATTATAAGTCAAGAATTGTTAAAGGAAAAAGATGCAAACTTAAAACCTGTCTTTTTCAATTATTTTACATTAATTTTGTTTCCGCAAATTTGAAAAAATATTTACCTTTGAAAATAAGTTACATCATCTTTTAAATTTATATTTTTTATATTTTAAAATTAATATTTAAAAAAATCCTCAAACAAAATTTAAATTATATTTTCCTCTTTAATTAAATGAAAAAAAAATGAAATTCGATAAATTAAAATTTTGAAATTCGACAAATAATATTTCTAGTTATAACGATTTTAAATTACCCACTTAAAAAGCATAATAATCATTTTTATTCAAAAAAACTTATGAGAAACCTATGAGAAATTTTAGGATGTGATTTTGTTTGCAAATTATATTGTTAACCGTCACAAAAAAGAAAAAAAAATCAAAATTCTAACTCAATAGCTATATTTCTTACATGTTTCCTGGAACTCTTAAAGTAACATGGTTTCTTAAATTACGCGCATTTAAATTTGTTTCTAATCCCTTAAAACCTGACGATTTTTTTAAACGGGCATATCTCCGTGAGTTTTGCAGATGTAATTTTTTGTATTTAATTCAGGAATGGATAGGGAGAATTTTCCTAATTGGAAATTTTACCGTACCTGGGCCGTATAAAAATTTAATTTTCGTATTTTCTCAAATAGTATTAAAATATTTAAAAGTATAGTTGCAACTATTAATGCCCCCATAGAGTTGCAACTTATCTCATGAAACTTTGCGACTTCTTTTATGAAACTTTGCAATTGGAAGTATGTTTCTAGAGGTAATATTTAAGGAAATAGCCTATTGTTTAGATCTTATGAATCACCCTGTATATTCAATTTATTGCATAAGAAGTAAAATGTGTATAAACATAAACTGTGATCATAGACTATTCTTTCTTTACGGTACAGTTAAGAAGCATTTTTACTTCTCTCAGAATATGAAAAATATTACCAATATTTCGTTTCTGACACACACAAAAACACATGTATCATATTTGTGATAGTTTATGAATACATACACATGTTATGCGTGTGTAGATTAGAAGGTGCCCACTTTTCAGAGGTATAAGTGTACAAATATATAAGTGTTAAGAATTTAAAAAGTCTTCGCTAAAGAGTGATATCCGCTTTTCGGGAGTGTCTATTATAGAGGCCTTATTGTATATAGATATTTAACATGGAAAATAAATCGATATTCATTTGAAAAATAGGATCAACCCGAACCCAACCCGCGAGAGTCAAAACCCAATCCGAAACAACAAAAGTCAACCCGAGCATCAGAAAAAAAAGTAGAAATCAACCCCGGCCCGCAATGGAAAATCTAGTGCCAAACCGACTCGAACTGAACTCAGGATCTACTTGTTACCCTCGAACATCTGTTAGTTATGATGGTCTACGACAGAGAATCTTAGATTAATACCATCAGGGAAGACCAAGCTTGTATGCTCGGTTAAAATTAGCTTTCTATTAGAACCCTGTATTAGAAATTCATTGCATTATGTATCGTGGCTCCTAATGGGAATTTCTAGAAAACTCCTTCAGATTCTGAAAGCCAATTATTTTGCCAAATGTCACGAAAATTGGGCCACATTCTTTCTTTTGGCGCTAAGCATGTGTTTTGGCACTGGTAAACTTGAAAGTCGATTTTCCCGCATAAATTTCGTCATTGCGGCCAATATTCTGCCAAATATCGCCAAATTTGCAAAATATTGCCAACTTTGCGACTTCGTTTGCTACCAACTGTTCAGCAACTTAATGACTGTTTCAACCTTCATTCCCATTGAAGTGCATTGGTCTGTATTGACCTCAAAATGACCCACTAATCGAGTTTTCTCGAACATGTGACCTAGTCCAATGGTCTTGTAAACCAAAACGGAAGGATACGAAATTTAGTCAAAATTTTAGAGCCATTATTTAGATAAAATTTACATACATACACATAGACTAGAAGTCTGCACGGGCCCGGGCTTGACCCGAGGCCCGTACTCGGCGCGACCCGCGGGCCGGCGGAATGAAGGCGAATTTTCAAACGGGCCAGGACGGGCCGGCAGAATTAGGACAATTTTTTCAACGGGCCGGGCAGGCGAAAAGATTGAACGGGCCTGCAGAGCCGGGCCGTGCCGATAAAAAATTTAATCGCCCTATCGGCCCGATATAAGAATTCAAGCGAAGCAGATAAAATACGAGCCATTTTCAATGAATATGATTTTCACGAGACGTATAAACGTGCGTCACGAGCCAATGCGAGTTTAAAAACATCAGTACAGAAATGTAACATGCCCGTCGTAGAGATCGGCATCGTACAGTTGCAAGATGTCTGATTCCGAGTTTAATTTTTTTCAGCAGACTCGTGCCGGGACGGAACTGGTCTTAATCGATCTCAGGATGTGTAGGACAGTCATTATGTTTTGTAGTATTAGTAGTGATAATGAACTTCTCTTAACAGTATCTTTGGAAATATACCTTAAGGTGGTTCTCATATTCACTGCTCAACAATGCGAAACTTTCAGACACATTTTCTGACTCATTTTTAACTATAAAGGCATAAAATTGACAGGCCTGACTATTCAAGGCATTTGGAAACGAATAGCTTTTTCCATATTTGATAAATTACTTACTGAGATAACAGAGATTCTTGTCACGTGACTGTACGTTCTTCTCCTTTCCTATGCTATCGCTTCCGGAAATTCGATTCAAAACGCTAACTTTGGCAGTATTTTCAGAAAGATATATAGCTTTTAACTATGAAAAAAAAACGACATTTACATAGCTTCTGAATAAGAATACCTGCCAATCTTACGCGTTTCCGAAAAGAAATGAATTCATAAATGTATCGAAATGCAGCTCCTTTAGATTTGAGAAAAGCCTTAAAAATGAGAAAAATATTTTCACAAATCTACTTTTTATTATACAGCTTCAAAAGTTATCATGTTTTTAATCTTTTATTCTAAACTACATTAATCTTTTAATGAATCGTTATTTAAATTTTGAAATGTCTGTAGACACGATGACTAAAACACTGTAAGTAATCGTTAATGTTTACTATTGTGCGTTTTCTGTTTTGCGAACATCATAGTAATCTAAAATATATTGTAAAATGTTCCCATAAATATGTATGTAGTATTCATTAAAAGAATCTTAAATGCATGTTGAGAAAAAACGGATTTTTTTGTAGAAATTGTGCCGATATAGGCCTGTTTTCAGTGATTTTTGTACGGGCCGGGCCGGGACGGGACGAGAACTGTAAAAATGCAAACGGGCCGGGCCGGGCTAGGGCCGAACTTTCAATTTTTACACCGGGCCGGAGCTTTCGTTCGGGCCGGGCTGCGCCCGGGCCTGGAAATTCCGACCCGTGCAGCCCTCTAACATAGACACGCACAAAATTTGCTTGTATTATAATATATGATTAAACGCTCAAAATTATTTATACTTTCCATTTACAGAGGCGTCTACTCACACACTCATATACCGTCATTTATAATATGTATATATATAAATATATTCAAATAATAATAATAATAATACTTTGTACTCAAAACTTAAATTACGAATTTTGTCAATATACAGTGCTTGAAAAAAAGGTCACCGCTTATTATTTTACCACTAAATTGTCGCAGAGAGATGCTAGAGAACCGCTCGATTACCAATAATGTCCAAATTTCTAATAAGAATGGAAATTTTGGAATAGAGGTCCTCTACATATTGAAATTTTCGCCAACTTTCATTTTGCAAATGGTAACGCCCACTTTTGAGATTTTATTTGAGTTCATTCGATCAAAGCCACTCGGGAGAACGTTAAAGTATATTAAAAAGTACATAAATTAGGGGAGACCGGGGCTAGTAGGCGCAGTTTTTAGTTATTTATTTTTATTAATTTTTTGTTTAAGTTTTTTAACAAACTTTACCTGCACTTTTAAAGGACAGGCATTTGGCTATGAATATACCGGAGTTTTAAGTTTGTAGCTTTTGTAGTTTATGTTTAGCGGAAGCCTAAACTAAAAGGAAAATTGTGCGCCAACCTACCCCGTCACGGGGCAAGTTGCCTATACCTATGGCGTAAGTTGGCACACGCTTTATAAAAATTTAAATAAAACTCAAATAAGACACGCAGTTAAGAGAAGTCAATTTCATTATTACCAGTAAGTTTAAACAAAGGCGTTATCGCCGTACAATGTAAATTCTAAATTATACAGACATAAAAATAATGAATAAAACATTAACATTCAGTAACTCCTATCCTACTCGATATCGTCATCAGAGTTACAGTTGTCACAAATAAAAAATCGAGTGTCTCCGTTTGGGCAAGCCTCGTGTGCCCAAAATCTTGCATTGCAATCACTTTTCTCGGTGTTTGCTGTTTTTCAAGCTGCCAGCACACACCAGACACAGAGCCAACTTGCCCCGTGTTCAATGCTTCTACTAGCCCCATAATAAATTTCTTCACAAAAGGAACACGTAACCATCTAAGCATAAATAATCCAAGTAAATCCCATATGGGGTAGGTACAGTTAATCAAACACTAAGAAACACTGCTCAAGTTGAATCGCAATTATTAAGATAAGTATTAGAAATTAGAAAAGGAATGAAGCAACAAAAAATTACTTATGAGTAAAAAAGACAGAAAAATCGTAATAAATGTCCACTGCTCGTAGTTAACGCTGCAAAACTACAATGAGGATTGTAAAAAGAAAGAAGAAACGTACTCTGTGACTGATTGCGCAATCTATCCACAAACAGGTGATTTATGTGGTCTGCGCCTGCTTACCGCTGTAGCCACCTAGCCCCGGTCTTCCCTACAGTTTTTTAAGTATGTGATTTAGAAACATTTTCTTAAATTTTCATAGAATTATTTAAAGAATATGCTATGTGTGTATCTATAAATTTTTAAAAATAAAATTAAGATATTGAGGTGAAAAGTGCCTGGAACACAAAATTAGTTACCAGAAAATTATACAGAATTTCTATAAATAAAATAATTTTTCTTTTTAAGATTTTCTTTCTCGTGGAAGCTTTTATAATAGGAGACATGTCCCCTTGGACCATGGAAAGTAAATTTTATCTTTATCTCAAAATCTGGAAAGCGCTGTAAACTTAAAACACCTATGTTTTAAACAATTGCGCTTCGTTTTATGTAAAAATTAATGCTGTTAATATTTCGTATTTTTAATGCGAATTAAATAATAATTTTCATAATTAAAAGTACGTTTTTAAATCTAAAATGATTGGAATAGTTTTTTCACTGTATCTCTTTTAGAAAAAAAAAAAATCAATCAGTTGATTTTTTGGGCAATAAATAAAATTTTCTGACGTGGATTTAACATTAGCATCCTAAATCTTTGACCTCTTCTAATTCCATAAAAAGTTTAAGAAGAAATTTATAAAGTACCTTCACCGAGCTGCTTTGATCCAGTGAAGTCAAATATTGTGTCAAAACCTTGTGTTCACATTTATTTGCAGAGATTTTAAAATAAGTTTGTCAACGATAATATAGAAAAACGCCCTTGAATTTTAATAGGGATAACTAGATCTTTTAGCAAAGGGAACTAGAATTTATAAGGATGACATGGAACTATTTTTCTAGAGACACAATTTATTTTCCACATGCCAGTGGCATAATTTTTTTTCAGTGCATTCTTTCTGTAAATTGTGTTTACATTCATGTGTGTATATTTAAAAATATGTTCTGGTAATTTATTTATATTTTACTTATAAAATAAATAATTGTTGTTGTTAATTTATAAGCAGAAAACTAAAGATTATTTAGTAAATAATTATTGACGCTTTAATAATGTGCAGACGCTTTTCTAATAAAATTATTTACGCTTCAATAAAAGCGACACATATTTCAATATCGTAATGATCGCTGACATTTAAACTAAAACCTAATGGAATGTATTTTATCAAAACTTGAAGTTTATAGGATTATCTTTAAGATATATTAAACTTTGAAGGCTTGAAAACAGTGTTTGGAGTAAAAAGCAATTTGCTCTGGAGGCAATGAAATAATTTTCGAGATAAAATAAACCTATGCACAAAAGAATGTCTTTTTTATACTGAAAAAAACATAGAATTCATAAAACTAAAAATGAGTTAGGGACTAATGATTATTCCTAAGCGATTTATTTTCAAATTTGCTTAAAATATATAGGGTTTTCTGCTATTTAAAATAAAATAAAATTATATACTTAGATTTTCGGTAACATCTAATTGCTGAATTCATATACAGTCACTCAAAAAAGTATTGGAACACTAGGAAAGTAAAGAACGTTAAGCTATTTATAACAATATTGATAACATTAACACGAAAATAACATAAAAAAGAAATGATTTAACATTTGGTAAACATTATATTAAACAAATTCTTAAATATTCTACAATTCCAGTTTGTTATAGCTTTTTAAATATTATACAACCTCAAACAGATCTCAAAAAAGTTTTGGGACACTTTTGAAATGAGAGAGTAAAAAAAAAATATTTATCTCATGAATAAAAATTAATTTACTACCACTATATTTTAATTATATTTTATGCATTAAATTTCAGCATATCATGTCTTTCATGTAACAATGGGGAGGAGCAAAGATATCTCTGTGGATATGCGAAATCTGGTTATAAATCACTGGGAAAATGGCAAATCAGTTCGTCGTATAGGAGATATCTTACAATTGAGTGCTTTTAATATTATCTCCAGATTCAAGAAAACAAATTAATCCCTGTAAAATTGCAAAATTAAAAAATCCCCTCTGTAAAATTGACCCTGGAAACTGAAAAAAAGATTTAGAAAATCTGCAAATGTTGAAACTATTAGAAATATTTTGAGAAAACATAAGTTTCATGCCAGAGTACGTAGGAAAAAGCCCTAAATCAGTAAAGCAAACCGACGTGCTAGACTGACATTTGCTAAAACTTATGTTAAGCAGCCAACAGTATTTTGGGAAAATGTTCTTTTTGTGGATGAAAGCAAATATAACATTTTCGGATCGGATGGCAAGCAAAAAGTTTGGAGCAGACCAAATACAGCATTGCAGACCAAAAATTTACGACCTACTGTAAAATACGGAGGCGGCAGCCAAATGGTTTGGGGTTGTATGGCGAGTTCTGGTGTAGGAAACTTAGAACTTTTTGATGGTACAATGGACAAAAATGTCTATCTTGACATTCTTAAACGGAATTTAACGCAAAGTGCAAATAACTAGGGAATTGCAAGAAATTTTAAACTGTACCAGGATAACGACCCGAAGCATAGGGGAGACCGGGGCTAGTTGACTACAGGGGTAAGTAGGCGCAAACCTCATAAATCGCTTGTTTGTAGATAGATTGCACAACCAATCACAGAGTACCTTTCTTCTTGCTTTTTATAATCTCCATTGTAGTTTTGCAACGTTACCTACGTGCAGTGGATATTTATTGCGATTTTTCTGTTTTTTGCTCTCATAAGTAATTTTTTGTTGCTTCATTCTTTTTCTAATTTTTAATACTTATCTTAATAATTTCGATTTAACTTGTGCAGTTTATCTTAGTGTATTATTAACTGTACCTACCACATATGTGATTTACTTGGATTATTTATGCTTAAATGGTTACGTGTCCCTTTTGTGAAGAAATTTATTATGGGGCTAGTAGGCGCATTGAACACGGGGCAAGTTGGTTCGGTGTCTGGTGTTTGCTGGTAGCTTGAAAAATAGCAAACACCGAGAAAAGTGGTTGCAATGCAAGATTTTGGGCACACGCGGCTTGCTCAAACAGAAACACTCGATTTTTTATTTGTGACAACTGTAACTCTGATGATAATATCGAGTAGGATAGAAGTTACTCAATGTTAATATTTTATTTATTATTTTTATGTCTGTATAATTAAGAATTTACATTGTACGACGATTACGCCTTTGTTTAAACTTACTGGTAATAATGAAATTGATTTCTCTTAACTGCGTGTCTTATTTGTGTTTCATTTAAATTTTTATAAAGCGTGTGCCAACTTACCCCATAGGTATAGGCAACTTGCCCCGTGACGGGGTAGATTGGCGCACACTGTTTCTTTTACTTTAGGCTTCCGCTAAACATAAACTACAAAAGCTACAAACTCAAAACTCCGGGTATTTATAGCTCAATACCAGTTCTTTAAAAGTATAGTTAACATTTCCTAAAAAACTAAAACAAAAAATTATTAAAAAATATTAACTAAAAACTGCGCCTACTAGCCCCGGTCTCCCCTACTGCTTACATTTGCAAGTTGTGGGTCCCCTATCACTGTCCTGGTGTGATTCGGACGCCTGCCCAGAGTCCAGACCTTAATCCCATTGAACATCTTTGGGATTTTGTTCAGCAAAGAATATATAAGCATCCTATTTCTAGCAAGCAAGATTTAAGAAAGCATTTAGTCGAAGAATGGAAAAAAATCGATCCATCCTTTTGCGCAGAATTGGTAAAATCTTTGCCAAATAGACAACGGGAGGTCATAAAGCACAATGGTGGCCCAACAAGATATTAACTATCTGTTTCATAATTTTTCTTGATTTATTAGTTAGTGTCCCATTACTTTTTTGAGACATTTTTTTGACTTGATTTCTTTCCCTTTAAGTGTTAACCATAATTGCATTAAAATATGCATTATGTCTTAGTTTTCATGATTTGCCTTTATCAAAGTATGATATACTATATTCTTTTTCTTTCCTTTGCATATATCAGTTATAAAAAAAATAAAACTTTATGCAATTGTATCATGTCCCAATACTTTTTTGAGTGACTGTATGTTTTATAAAGCTAATTTTTGTAACACTAAATAAATTACTTTTCTTACACAAACCTAACGATACGTTGAAATTTGAACCTTAAGTGTATCATAAAGTAGGTTTTATCATGCATTAAAAGATTTGACTTAATACAACTCGAAACTAAATTCTGCTGAAAAAAGACATGGGGCGCGACCAGAGGAGCCAACGGTTAGTGACCGGTGAGATCGGTTAGTCACCAAGGCGTTCAGTGCTGCTAACCGGGTCGCAACCAATGTCGTTCAGCGCAAGTAACCAAAGTGACCGGTGAGAGACCGAACTAACCGAAGAAAATTCTTGGTTAGTTGGGTCACGTGATCGGTTACATGAAAGTTTATTTACATTTGCATCATACATGATGAAAAAATAATAAAAGAATAATTACGGCAACGTAATACAGATGGCGCCAATAGTAAATAACACCAGTGCCGTCCAGTAGGTCTGTCGACCGGGTAACCAATCTCACCGGTGACTTTGGTGAGGTCTGCTGGACTCGCCCATTGTTAAACAAATATGATGAAGTGCAGATGATCTTAATAATAAACTTTTCTTTTGAAATCCCCAAAATATGGGGAATAACCCCAAATTAGGGTTAATATTTCAGAAATTTCAATAATTTTCATATCTTTTTCCCCCAAGATGTTGAGAAATTTAAAGAATATATTCAGTACTTAAAATTTAATTTTTTTAGGAAAAGTATCGGATTTTAAGAGTAAGTAGGATTTAGAGAATCTTTACAACGGTTACGTAACTGATTTCATGAACATATATCGAGATTTTTAATACATTTTATTTATGAAATACATTAAATTTAACTTTCTCTTTTCAGAATAAAATATTTAATGTCGATTTAAATTTTTAAAGACATCCTAAAGGCATCAAGGTGATAGAATTGTTCTTGGAAATTAACATATTTTTATGTAACGCAAAATATTATGAAATCTTAAACTGAAATATAGGGTGGTCCATCTGTTGGTTCTTTTTTGAACTATGCATATTTCACAGATTATTTGTGTCAGCTGTCATGTGTCATGCATGTCTGAACTGTCAAATATATGCCATCTGTAATTATGCATGCCATTTGTATGACAAGCACCACACTGCTCGCTAAACCATCAACTTATTAAACGAGAAATTTCTAGATCGCGTTATTTCAAGAAATTCTTATGTGAATTGGCCGCCAAGATCGTGCGATGTAACCCCAATGGATTATTTTTTTTTGGGGGGGGGGGGGGCTTCTGAAAAGTAAAGTGTACGCCAATGCCCCCCGCACAATCCAAGACCTCAAGCGTAAAATCCGGGCTGAAATTTTGGTCATGGATCCGCTCGTTCTGGGAAAAGTTATCGAAAATTTTGATGTTCGGATGAGGCCAATTAAACGGAGCCGCAGTGGCCACATGTGCGATATTGTATTCGATACATAAATGGCATAGACCCACCTTCCATGTTCAATAAAGAATTTCGATTTTCACTCATAAAAAATACGTTATCTTTCATAATAAAATAAGAACCAACAGATAGACCACCCGATATTTTCTTCAAATTTATCAAATAGAATTTTCTTTAGATCCTTTACATTTCGGAATAACAAAAAGATTAATTTACGCAATAATTTTACAGGAATACATTTTTTGCTCTAATTTTCTGAAATCCTTTCCTAATTTTTGTGCATTTTTAATTAAAAAAAATTCGTTTTTAGGGTTAATTTTAAATCATACAATGCTGGGAAAATATAAGGTCAAACAGAAGCATAATACAAAGAAAAAGAGAAAATTATAGGAAGAAAAGGCGCAATCACCTCCAACCGATTCGTTCAAAATAATAGCAGAAAAATATATCTCGTATGAATTGAGAAAACATGTACTTGTTTTTTATACATTCATATTTTTCGTATGATGATATCTCTATATTGAAAAAAACAAATACAGTGAAACTTACCTGTGCGACCATCTCCATTAAGCGACCACCTCCCTGAACATTTTTCATGGAACGAAATATAGTTCCATAGGCTCAGTGTTAATTTTACCTCCATTCAGAGATCATACCAGTAGAATTCCTTCCATGAGCGACCAATTTCTTAGAAAATGAAGCAAATTCCGTTTTTTCCTGGACGCTTAAAGGTTTTTTAAGAAAAATAATTCCGGAGAGCGCATTATTCATCAAACTTCTAAACTAAGTTTAGATTTTTTTTTTTTAAATTCCGGTAACTTTTAAGTGTTTAAACCCCTTTGAGCCTTTTTAGGCAATGAATTTAACTCTGATGACAAATTAAGAATGACGGTCGATAAACTCCCCTGCCCTATTATGTCAGGATACACTCAAAGAAATAGATAAATTAATGAAATCGTCATTATTTGTTCCCGTCCAAAAAAAAAAGAAAAAAAAAAAAAAAATGCATTTATTTACTGAACTTCGAAAGCACATGGAAATAAAATTATAAAAGATAAAACCGTCAAATCAAAGCAAATGTCAATGTATTAATTTTTAAAACTCTGCAGTAATTAACTCATGTAATTAACTTTTGTTTTAATACTTAAATTTCATATTTTTTCCTAATGTGAAAAATAAATTTTAGTAACATTAATTGTTACCTTTTTTCAACAATTAAAATCTGGATTTAAACATGACCTTCATTAGGGGACCACCTGTCGGAGCGACCAATTTTAATTGGAACGGAACGTGGTCGCTTTAGGGAGGTTTTACTGTAGGTTATGTTTTCCTATACAATCCACCGGAAACGATTTTAGACCAGCCTAAAAATAAATTTTGACGAACTTTCGAAGAATAGTTTCGAAGATATTCTGTATCAAAAATGGGATTAAGATCAGAGGGGTATCAAAAATGGGACTAAGATCAGAGGAGGTATCGAAAGTGAAATCTGTGATATAAGGTTAAGAATCAATACAAACTGCATTCCTGTAAAACCACGGCAATTATTAGAATAAGAAAGACTGCTGTAATTAGCAAAAGCTTTGGCGATTTCATCTACTAACTCCTGGCATGCAGTTAATACAAAAGAATCGCTTTTAATAAATTTCAAAACCTTATTCGAATACATAACTGATATTTTTCATATAAAATAGCATTTTGTTGTTGTTAGTGCGCAATCTAAAAAAAGTATTAAATATAAAAATATCTATCAGACTTTTAATTAAAAATAAATGGTTTTCACCTATATCCTGTAAACCGGGAAGCCCGTGTGTTTTATATCAGGGAAATTACGTAGGTGGAACTACGGATTCAGTACACTACATGCCTTCCATCGTAAGGTTTGATTTTATAAACACGAGTATAGTCGCGTCCGGTCAACATAGTTTTGAGAGATTTTTTATTTAAAACTGACTTATTGGAAAGAAGAATACCAATATGTATTTATTTGTTATTATTGCATAGAAAGTAGTTTAAGGCAATACTGGACATTCGTTTGAGCATAAGCCGACACAAAAATCGAAAATTATTTGTGTGCATATTATTATTTTCCAGTTTGTCCTGAGTAAATTGCAAAATACCGCATGGAGATGCGATTATTTCTTGCAAAGTCACAAGTGTTTGAATTTTGTACACAAACAATTTTTCGGCCCTTTAATATACCGTTAACTTTTTAATATAATTTGGTCCTTGCGGGTTTACTTCGGTCCATCCCATAAAAAAGGTTTTATTCTTTGTATTGAACAAACAATACAAGATAATTTGGATTTTTTGCTCTTGAAAAATACTATACATCCTACTACAGGGTATTTGAATAGTTTGGGGGTAATTTAAATTATTTTAGTGGCAACACTGGATGTGATTGTAAACAACTGCTTTCGTGTGTAAATTTTAACTCTCCAAACTTTCTATAGTGAAACAATCTGGATAAGAGCTACAAGTAACGTAAGTGTCTAAATAACCTTTAGTAACATGTAACCCATGTGTGACCATAGGTTTTCCTTTAACATTTTATTTTGAGAGGAAATGGTTGCGTTTTCATAAACCTAACATGAAAACTAGTATTTCGGGGCTACTTTGTGCCAGGCCTTTTTTGGTCCGAAAATAGCCCCAATTACTTAGAAATGCATTTCATACAACCATATTGCTTAAAACATGTTTTAAGTAACATTTTTTTTCAAATGTTAATGTAGCATTTTGCTACATTAATTGTTTTTGTTCCAGTTGCTGAGGATAACGTGACGAAAACTGTTTCTCGTTTCTTTAATATTAACAATTGGCTTAATGTGTTTAAATGTTTAAAAAAAATTGTTTATCGAGTTTGCAGTGTTAATTTATTAGCAAATGCTATTGCAAGGGAGTTTCAATAAAAATGTATTCATTTACATATGAAATGTGTTCATTTTATTCGAAACTAAGTGAATGGACCAAAGAAACCCCCAGCAGGGGCTACTTTGTTCCAAAACTTTAAAAATCGTTAAAAAATAAAAAATAAAAATTTTTATTTTTAAAACCATACAATTTGCTTCATTTTTTCATGTTAATTTTTGGAAACCAGTGTATTTTAAAATTAATGTTGGCAAATTGATGGTAACAGTCTCTGTTTCAACATAGGCATATTATGCTGGTGCCACTACCGCCAGAGAAGTGGTAGACTGTTAGACAAGAAGCTTGGAATTTGACGTGATGGATAACTTTAAGATGTATATGCGGTTTCTAAAAAATTCAAAACTTCAATTATTTCTAAAAGTATAATTTCTTCCAATAAAAATTAGACATACAAATACCACTCCACATATTTCAACTATTACGCGAGCAAACCCGCGGTATTGCTAGTATTTATATTTTAAGATAAATATGTAACCTTAGCTTAATCACATTGGCAATTCCTGCCTGTAGAAAACTGAAAATATCGTCAATTGTTGAAGTACTAGACTGGTACCATGTACAGAATTCCTTTTTTTCTACTCTATATTTTTCAGAAGTATGATTTTTTTTTTTTTTTTAATTTAGTCAACAAAATCAATTCACGTCCATTAAAATTTTAATTGTTCTTAAACAGATGTAAAATCACTGCCTAGATAATACAATAGGCTCATAAAATCATAAGAATTCATATTAGTTAGAAAAATAGTAGTCTGAAATTCACAGTCTAAAGTATAGTTTAAGTTAAAAAGCAGAAAAACCAACGTTTAAAAATGCACAAAAAAAAAAAAAAAAAAAATGTGCATTTTAAACGTTGGTTTTTCTGCTTTTCAATATTGTTGCACAAAGGCTTTATTTGCTAATTTTATATAGTTTAAGTATATTAAAGTTATAAAAAAATATATATTTAAACGAACTATGTATGCACTATGCAATCATATTTTTACAGAATCAATTTTGTTAGTTTAAAAATCAGTTTTACAAATTCGAAAAATTCATAAACATATAATACGTAATGAATTTGAAGTTTAAATAAAAATTAGTTTAATGCTTTGCATAGTTCATAAAAGTTTGTTTTAAATTACTGTTACAAAAACATTAACATAAAGTGTTAGTTAATCTATGAAATATTTTCATGTCAAAAAGATTTCTTTTATGATTAAAAAAATCATTTTTTAATTATTATACTTCCAACAGTCTGACAGTTTTTCTAAATATCTGATAAAATATTCTTTTCTGAAGGCTATAACGGATTATCTCATAATTACCCTGCAGCTAAAAAGGTTATTCAAAAAATTATAAATCAATTAAAGTTATGCCATGCAATTAAAGATCATCTAAAAAATAATTATAACAAACGTTAAGTTTCTTTTCAGTAGAAAAAATATATGTATAAAAATATTAAAGTAAAATGCAGAAGAAATGTAGGTCACATACCATCAGTTAGAACTTACATGAAACAAAACAACAAAAAGTCTAAAGCCAAAATTTGTCATTAGAAATTGGTTTACCTTTCAGTTCCCACATGGGTTTTACAGGAGGAATTTTATTTTATTTTTTCAATTTCTTTCAGATATTGTAGCTTCCACATAATAATATGACATATTTAGCTTTAATGTTTTTATTTTTTGGTTGATTTAGTACTGCACACTGCAATGCTCATTGGGTACACTGGAGCAATAATTCCCTGACATTTTTTTATAGACAAGAGGGGGGTGACTTCTGACATAGGCAACGTCTAAGTATTAAGAGTCAAAAGGGCACGAAAAAGCTTGGAAACTTTTAAAAGCATCTGGTTATAGCAGAAAGTTTTAATTTGTTATCAGTATCTTCATTAGTTTCCCAAAAAGCCAATAGATGGGATTAAACTGCCTGTTGCAATTTTTTCAACGATGACGAAGTTAAAAACAGACACACAGTTGCAGCACTCTCAGAAATGAATACTCAGATTTCACGAAATTTTCTTTGTTTTTGACGAAATGGTTTCCTGGAAAATGCTCCGAGCGAACATTTCGTCAAATTGATGAAATTAGTTTCTTCACTTGCTTGACGATATAAATTTCGTCAATAGTTTCGTCAAAAGAGGGCTGGTGGCGCGATCTCTCAAGGAGTTTGGAAGCTCCAGCATTTGACACGGGGGAAGAAAAAAAATCACTTCTCTCTCTTTCCTCGGCGTGATTCGAACTCACGACCTTTCGTGTGGGAGGTCGCTGCTATTCCAAGCTGACTGCTGGGGACTTGAAAGTGTCTGTTTTTAAACTGGTGTAATGAATTCTACTTCGTGTTTATATTTTTATAACGTAGATCGCAATTTTATCAGCGCTGCTATATTTTCTGAAAGTTTTAAGAAAGGCTAATTTATTTTTATGGTTTTCTCGTATCAATGAATAATTATAATATGGCTTGATTAAATAATTTACAACTGAAATTTTCTTTGATCAATGGATGATTAGAATATGGTCTGGTTAATTTGTTGCTCACAAATAACGAATTGTGAAGTGCATATTGCGTGAGATTTTATCACATTGAGTAGGAGGATAAGATTTTAACACTTTACTGTTTATAAAGAGGAGAGGGATCAAATATGTTTATTTTTAATTTGATTGAAAACATAATATACTTCTTAAAAAAAAAAAAAAAAAAAAAAAAAAAAAAAAAAAAAAAAAAAGATATCCTAGAAGTTTGAAATTTTATTGACCTAATTTTCTTATTGAATGGGTTTGAAGAACACGGGAAATTTATTCTTTTCGAATTAAAACATAACGAACGGCAACATATAAATAATATAATAATAATAATAATAAGCATTCCTAAAAATTCTAACAGCTAAAAAAATAACTAATGGAGAAACAATAACTACCTATATTTCAGTATTTTCTGAAAAGCATTAAGTGCTGTTTTAAAATAAATTATTACAGGACTAACATAAACAAGCAAATATCTGTTTGCTAAAATCGCAGGATTTGAGGAGGATTTGAGGAACTGTTTCCTTAAAATGCATTGAGTCTGACCGTGATTGAGGCAAAACTTTCGTCAAATATTTGAGGGTTTGCGTTTCGTTAAAAGTCACGTGATGTTAATAGGAAATGATCGTCAAAAACGACGAAATACAGCTCGAGGATTTCTGAATCGTCAAAAGCGAGTGTTTTATTTCTGAGAGTGAGATGCATCGAGAATTGAAGGATTAAAATGCTGGTAAAAATATTTAGGCCTGCTTTATAATAGTATTATATAAGACTATAATATATCAGTACAGGTCATGAGTGTAGGATACTCGTAAATGATAGGTCTATAGTCCATAGCATAGTTAAGACAACAGGATAAGAGTAATGTAACTATTGTTATAGGATTAAGAAGTGCAATTATCAGGTAGAAGTAAGTCTGAAAGATTATCTTTACCTCTTAGTTGTATATACATTTTGCTTTAGATCAGGGGTGTCTAATTGTGGTCCGCGGGATACCACTAAAATTTTATAGCTATCATAGCGTTATCTAATCATCGAATATCCGCGATTCAAGAAGTCAACTATTTCTTTAAAAAATTAGTGGCATCCAACGGTTCACAGTTTAACATCCCTGATTTGCATAAAGAATTTAATTGCAAATTGATTGTTCTTGAAAGTATATTTGCTATCCATCGTATTTCTGGCGTGTGTACTAACTTTCAATGTTTGTACAGAACTATCTGTACATTTCCTTGGAAAATATTGGAAAAATCTACCACTAAGTTTATGTTGTTGAAATTGTGTTAGCCAAATAAAAAATTAGCCGATCCCTGTGTTTGTGATTTCTTGTAAATTTTATGATCAGTAGCTTAAAAATGCTTTAGTTTTAACCAATTTAATGGTGCTGCGATGCTTCAGCGTGTTCAACGCCAAATAAAAAATTAGCCGATCCCTGTGTTTGTGATTTCTTGTAAATTTTATGCTCAGTAACTTAAAAATGCTTTAGTTTTAACCAATTTAATGGTGCTGCGATGCTTCAACGTGTAACAATGTTCAAGCTGATGTAAGATGTTGTGTAAAGAGTGTTCAAGTGTAATTTAGTTTTCCCTCTTTATTTTGTATAACTGCTTAACACTAAACCTACAATGGCGGGTAGCACTGGTCGGCGCCAAAATCCTCTCTGTAATTAAAAATTAAATTAAAAAAAAAAAAAAACCGACTGCTTAAAAAGCGAACAAATTAATTATTTCTCATCAATGTGAAACTATTTTTTATATCACTTACCTTTTTTTTTATTTACTTGTATTGATGACTTTTAAGTTGTGTTTAATTGTTGGTTCCTGTCTATAAACACTGTTTTGATGAGGCCTATAGAGGTCTATGAAGGTTAGAGTTGCAGCAAAGCTAGAGATCCTACCTACACAACTTCCAGGTTGTGCAATATTTAAACGCAGCTTATGACTGTAAAATAGTCAATGAAACGTTGTCTTCATTTTGAAAGACCTATCCAATGATATGCCACTCAAAAGGGTGCGTAAATTTTTTTCATCTCTACCGCCATTTTGAATTTATAAAAAAAAACCTAACCTATAACCATCGGACGTTTAAGAAGAATCGATAGAGACCTCATTCATTAAAATCCATCCAGCCGTTGAGATGTTTCGAGGGTATAAAGAAATCCACATACCCAGATACTCGTGAAACACATAACCTTTTTTGGCAGCCGGGTAAGAATAATAGATGACTCCTATAGATTGCAATCTGCTAAATAAAAATATAGTAACGAAATTGCAGTTTCACGTATATCAATTCTTTTGGTAGGAGGGTTTGCTTTTAAAATTAAGGTATATAATATCTTGCTAAAACATAAGGAAAAATTTTTTAAAACATAAAAAGTAGGTACTAATATGTAAATTACCTGTAAATAAATGTTCACATTTGATTGCCCGAATTACAGCGGCATAAGGAATGAAAATATATTAGTGGATAGAAAATAGTAAATTCGAAAACGAAAGGGTTGTTGGACATAAAAAGAAAAATGCACGATACAAGTATCAACAAACTAGATTTTCATGCTATACTTTATCAATTTGATATCTAAGACACTGAATGCACTTTTTTCATGAATTCAGTTTTATGTAGCATTTCAAACTAATATAATAATGCTTCACTGATTGTTATTATTATAAAACTGTTTCTCGGAAAAATAGTACGTGCTGGAACAATTTGGATAGCATATTTAGAATTTGGAATATTAGATCTGTACAATTTACATATTTAATTTGCCGGAAGGAATTTTTTTTATTTTTTAGCCGACCAGTGTAATTTAACACGTGTATCCATAGCTGAAAATTTTTAGGAGTGTTTAACCCCGCTGTTTTTAAACAGCATTCTTCGTCTTATTTAATCGCAGTTTCATTGACGATTAAATAAGACTAAGATTAAATTTAAAAAATAAAAAAAACCCGACTGCGTAAAAAGCGAACTAATTAATTATTTCGCATCAATGTGAAACTATTTTTTTTTATATTACTTACATTTTTTTTTAAAGTTACTTGTATTGATGACTTTTAAGTTGTGTTTAATTGTTAGTTCCTGCCTATAAACACTGTTTTGATGAAGCCTATAGATGTCTATGAAGGTTAGAGTTGCAGTAAGGTTAGATATCCTACCTACACAACTTCCAGGTTGTGTAATATTTAAACGGAGCTTCTGACTGTAAAATTATCAATGAAACATCGTCTTCATTTTGAAAGACCTATCCAATGATATGCCACTCAATATGGTGCGTCAAAATTTTTTTTCGTCTCTACCGCCATTTCGTATTTTACGGCCGCCATTTTGAATTTATACAAACAAAACCTAGCCTATAATCAGCGGACATTAAGACGAATTGATACAGACCTCATTCATTAAAATCCATCCAGCCGTTGGGATGTTTCGAGGGTGTAAAGAAATCCGCATACCCAGATACGCGTGAAACACACAACCCTTCTTGGCAGTCGGGTAATAAAAGTAAGTGACAATTTGTCGTATAATTTATTATACGCATATGTGCCTAATGACCCACCCCTGTCGTTTTTGCGTTAAACACTAAAAAAATGTTTTACGTTTTGAAAATTTAAAGACAAGTTGAGCATTCTTAGAGACTCTCAGCGTCATCATTAACGGGGTCTGGGACACAGTTTAAAATAATTTTTATTTATTGAGTTAAAATTTTGAATTTTTTTGTCATGGTTAAAAATATCATTTTGTAAACAAAATCGCATGATAAAACTTCTCATACTTTTTTTAATTAAAAATTAAAAATTTATTGAAAAAGTGGGGTATTTTAAAATAGTTATTACTCAAAATATTATTTGTAGAATTTCAATTTTTTTCATTTAAATAAACAGAAATATATAAGGTTTAATTTTGATTCAGCAATTTTAAATATATTAATTTAAAAATATTTAAAATAAAATTAAAAAAAAAAGACGTAACTTTAAAAAAATAATATTTTCAAAAGTAAATATATTTTTTTTAATTTTCTGAATCAAAATTAAAGTAAAACAATTGGAAAAGACATGTTTCAAGTTTGGACCATTTATCTTTAACGGTTCTTGATTTATAACAATTAAAATATGAGAAATGGTGAAAAAAACTATCATGAAGGAAAACGCATTTTCACAAGAAGTCGGTTCCATGACAACCATTCCTTTAAAGCTAGATTTTGAAAAGAAACCAAAACGAAAATAATGATATTTCCTGTTCCAATTAAGATAGAAACATGATTTAAACGTTATTTTAAGCAGAAAAGGCTGAGAAGATTCTAATGCAATAATTTTTTTAATAGAAAATTTGAAGATTTTTGTGTCTTGGAACCCTTTAAGTTAAATTGACATATTTTCTAAAGCTTTTGTGTACACAATTTATGAGCTACCTCATAAACATATTTTATCCTTATATTTAATACTCCCAATTTAACCCTTGTATCAAGGCGTTGCATATTTGCAACAAGCCTAAAAGTCAATGTTACATTTACAGTGGGCTTTAAAAGACGATTTTATTTATTACTGCTATCTCCCAACACAGCAGTTAATAAAAGTTGTTCTTATATTTGTCACAGACGCCGATACTGAGTGAATTTTTATGCCAAAGTTTTATGTATTGTTTGACTAGTTTCGCATCGTTTTTGACAAAATTAATTTCGTAAATTTTCTAAAATTAAAAGGACTGTAGACGTCTGGAAATAGATTTTTATGCAAAGGTAAGTTCGTATACTTTCCAATTTTGTATTAGAAAATTGACACTATTTATGCGAGGTATGGTATTTTCTGTTTATTGTAGATGTGAAAAGAAATTCTTTCCGTAAAAAAAAATTATTTTTATGTTCGAAAATTTTTCATTATAGTTTTGCATGCTTAAAATACTGTATTCTAACAATATGAGTAAAGATTTTTCAACTAGGAGTTGAGTCAGAAAGGGTTAATATAATTTTATCCCTATATCCTTCTATTCAATTCCTTCAATTTAATTTTTCTGTCGGTTATTTTATCCTTATATTTAATATTGTTAAACAATAATGTTCGGTTGCCCCATATGAGACATTTTGTGTATGTGAGTGATATTTCTATACATAGTGTGAGTGATGTATATGTGTTTGGGTGTGGTACTCACTATTTTCACATACTTAAATACAGTATGTGAAAATGATATTTAAATAATAATTTAAAATTATATTTGTATAATATGTTAATTTTTTATTATTAGCCTATTCATTTAATAATCAGTGCGTGGATTTTGAACTCAAGGATTGAACACACACACACACACACACATATATATATATGTATATATACATAAGTAAATGCATCTTAAAATTAAATTATTAAAAAAATACTTACTAACTACTATATATAACTACTATTTTTTTTTTTTTTTTTTTGCTCTTGCACCTTATATCGCTCACCCGCAAAAAAAGTGACACATCTCGCAAAAATTTAATTTGCGTTTTATTCTGCTAATACGTCTTGCTACACAAGCAGTTTCATAAGTATAGCTATGTGGAAAATCACTTTATTACGCTATATGTCCATTTGTGACAACAGAAGAGGGTTAGATTGTATGGGGAGGTAAAATTATCCAACCCTCCAAACCTCATCCTACGTCTTCGTTTTTAAGAGTTTTATGCTTTTATACACGTTTTCATTCCCTAATGCAAAGCTAAGTGCTATAATTTCATTAATTTTCTTTTGCTTCTCCTGTGAAATTTACTTTTGTCGAGATGTGTCACTTTTCTCGCGGGTGAGCGATATTGTCTCGTTTTGTAATTTTTTAATAAATGTGATATTTTGAAGCATTATTGAACATTATTTGTTCTTAACAAGCGATTTTAAATATTTTTTAAGTGCAAATTGTGTTTTTCATCGATTTAAAAATATTACATAATTAAATAAGCTGGTTTCCAATGATAAAAAAGAGAGAACTTCTTAAAACACCATAAAATTTTAATAAATACGCAAAGCTTTTCGAAAGAACTAGTCTTTCTTCATCAGGCGCAGAGGACACGTCCTGCTACTTTGAAAGCTGCTGTTTTCAAAGTAGTAAGACGTGTCCTCTGCGCCTCATGAAGAAAGACTAGTTCTTTCGAAAAGCTTTGGACATTTATTAAAATTTTTATGGTGTTCTAAGAAGTTCCCTCTCTTTTTTATTTAAACATAATTCATTCATGATAAGGATAAAATGACATTTCTGATCTTAAGAGCTATCTCTAGTCATGCGAAAACAGTCACAAATTAAGTTAAACCAATGGCAGCGTCCTTTTCAAATTTCTCGTTTGCGCTTCAATATTTTTGAAGGATTTTTTACTTTGCATAGGATAGATGAGATTGTTTTATATGTTGGATATTTTATGTTACTTTTAGGTAGATTTCGTAAGAAACACTCCCAATCACATTCTCCCCTATATTGGAATTTCTGAAATTTTTGTGCAGATCTACGCCTATTATGACTCCTAGAACACAAAATCATCCACAGTTTAACACTTTATTTATCTATATAACTTTTTTTATGGACACGATAACTTCCATAATTCGGCACAACTCATACAAGGGGCAGAAAATCTCGGTCAAGTTCGTTAATGGGCAAAATCGGACAAAGGGGATAGAAATGGGGAGGGGGGCTTGTGAAAACAGATAAAACCCCATAACTTCTTAATTTTGATACATACCGAATCAGTTTTAAGATACTGTTACTTCCTGGAAAAGGCCGAAAATTTATGTATGACAGATATTTGATATAATTAAAAATGCCCTCAAGGGGAAAAAAAGGGGTTTTAAGAAGAAAAATTTCATAACTTCGTCAATTCTCAAGATATCAAATCCACTTATATTTACTATAAATCTTCTTAATATAATCTTCAACTTTTATATTGACAAGTTTTTGATAGGACCAACTCTTACAGGAAAAAAAAAAAATCTTACAGAAAAAAAAATTTAAAAAAAGGGGGGTGGGGTTGGAAGAAGAAATACAGTAATAACGCCTTCAGTACATAAGACATCAAATCTGTTTAAATTTATTAACGTAAAGCGAGGAGAGTTCGCGCGGTAGGAGAGATTGCGCACAAAGAGATTCGACGGGAAGGAGTAGAGTGCGCGCCCAGCGACTCCAGGTAGTTGTACAGCAGCATTAGTGCAGTGTCTACATGAATATGCATATTGATTGTTCCAAGCGTGTTGGATAAAGCAGTGCTATTTTGTTTTGTTTTTCCAAAGTAAGTGCTTGAATTTTCATAGCTGTTCGTCAGAATTTTTATAGAACGTCAGTAATACAAATATTTTGAACTTAAACGATTTCTTATAAACTACTGACTTGGACTAAGTATGCGAACACCAAAAATTCATTTTAGAAATGGCCATATTTAAATAAAAGGCCGCGCAATCGCTCCTACAAAAATAGGAGAGTTAGCGCATCTGCTACTTAGGAAAGATGGCGCATTTCCCCATAAGTTTAAGTGCTAGGAGAGATTGCACAGCTTATTGATAAATTTGCATGAATTCCAAATTACGTGTAAAACATATGAATGAATCAATTTTGAAATAATTTCGGAAAAACACATAATTATCAAAACTAAATTTGGCAAAAAATTAATTTGCAAAAAAAGACTTTTGCAGATAAAAATTTTATTAATAAATTAATAATACAGTTATTATTAAATAAATTTTATGTAATTATTTTTGTTAAAAAATTAATAATATATTTGTTAATAATTTAATTAAATATTTATATATATTTTTTAATTTATGAGCAATTAATTTGTTAATAAATTAATTTTGTTAACCAAAATAAATTTTTTAATACAATGTTTTGGAAAAGCTTTCACCCATTCCAAGTAGTGTAATGCCATCGAAATCAAAAGGAAACAGAGTGCAATTACTGTTACTGATCGACAAAATATACATGAAAAAAGTCTTAAGAAGGATGCCGCTACATAAAAGAACAGCTGAAGATAAGGTGCTTCCACAAAAATTGGGATAAAAAAACTCAAGGGAAAAAACCGAAGGTCAATGAGGATAAGTGCACTGAGTGTCTAGAATTGTACCAGGAGACAACATCGACGACTGACAGGATTCAATGTATTACTTGTTGCAGGTGATTGCACGAAAGATGCACGATTTAAAACAATAAGGGCATCGATTGTGGATGACGACAACTTCGGTTAGCAAACAAAATACAATGAAACTGTGGAAATGAAAATGAAGTAATTTTCAAGTTAAACATGTTATCAACTAGATTAATGTTATTTTGTAATCTTAGTAGGGCTTGCTTTTTCTGATATTTTATTCTTCTTAAATTAAAATTTTTAACTGTTGTGAAAATTCTTTCTTTTATTTATTATTCAAACATTTGGTTGAAATATTCACTCCTAATACAATAATATTTACTCACAAAAACCTTTCAAAAATGTCGATTAAGTTGTAAGTATTATTGTTAAAAATTTAATTGTAGTTATTATTAATAACAATCACTTCTACCTGTGTGCGCAATCTCTCCTACCCATGTGCACGTTCTCTCCTACCCTGTAAGGAGAGATTGCGCAAAATAGTTTTTTTTGGTTTTATAACTGCTGTTCTATTAAATTACAGTATAACAACAAAATACCAATGGAAATGCATAAAAAACAAATGAAGTCAAAATTATTCATGCATGGTTTAGCAAAATATTAATATTTTGATTTTTTATTATTATTCTTTTGAAATGTGCGCAGACTCTCCTCGCTTTACGTTATATATCCTCTTAATATTATCTACAACTTTTATATTGACAAGTTTTTGATATGACCAAGTCTTGCAGCAAAAGAAAATTAAAAACAAAAGAAAGAGGGGTTATAGAAGTAGAAAAAATCACATTAACATTATTCTAATATAATCGCCTCTTACTGAAAAATGAAATTAAAAACTCGTCAAAAGCGGCCAGATAAAATTGTTAAACTGGGTGTCTCTCTAATCTTGATTTAATTTTTATTGCTGTAATTAGTACTTAACTTCGAAGTCGTACCTGGGCTTCTAGGCCGAGCCGGCAGGGATTTTTTATTTCGAAACCGGTTCCAAAGAGGAAAATGTGAAAAAAAAAAAAGACTTAGAACAAAAATTTAAAAAAAATGTAAAAAACACCTGGTTACAGATCGACCTCAGTTATTCTATGCAAAAGAGAAAAATAATCATTTAAAAATACTAAAATGCAAACGAGAAATTAAAAAAGATCCCTGCGATTGGTTTAACATTAGCTTGAGAGTGTCTTCATCGTGATTGGCGTATGCTATTAAGCTGTGTCAATATATCCCAAAGTAGAAATGTTGGTATATAAAGGTTTAATTTTATGATTTATCAAGCTTTTACACTGTTCCTACAGTATTAAAAATTTACAGTAAATTATCTTGATATTTGAACGTTTTTATCGAAAATGATTATATAACCGTAATTTAACTTTATTCTGATCATAATAGGGTCAATAATGTGGTCAGATAAGCATTGTAATATGGTCAGTTCACCGTTATTTTCAAAAACTGTCGAATGACTGGTTAGTTTGATGCAGATTTTTAACAGTGTAATCAAAATGAGAGGGATCCATAGGTAAAAGAAAAAATACTTAGCTTCTCAAATATTCAGGTTTCTCTTTTGTGATGTAATTTAAAGTTATATCTGCTGGATTTATAACGAACGCAATTTGTTGAATGCACTTTGTTGCTTTTACGGATTTTTTAAAAATAAGTTCATTACAAAAAATACAGTCAAATTATAAATTAAAATCTTTTAATGTGAAACAATATTAAGTTTCAAAAGTTTATTTTTATGAAATGAAAGACGCTTGAAATTAGTTAAATTCTATCTCAACTCTTTGATTACTGCCACGTACTGCGTTCTTTACGGCATACGGGGTTGAAACACGTGGGTTTGATAATAATTCACAATAATAACATTAATAATTTTTATCTATTTTATCGTACTCGTTTATTGATTTTTGTTTAAAATTAATTAAAACAGAAAAAAAAATTTCAAGTATTTCACCACAAAAAAGTAAAAGTTTTATTTTATATTTTTCTCATTATTTACTCTTCTATTTTATTTAGTAAAAGTAATACAGCAAACACACTAGGAGATTAATATTAAATCTTTTGAAAAATAATCGTTTTGAAATTTTTACAATCCAATTTTAAATCGATAAATTTATTACAAATAGGATCAATGCAGTATGAAAGTTTTCGGCCTGTTTGCATATACTTCCTAACGCAAAAAATCTCTATTAAAAGGAATTTTGTATAGTTTAAAAAATAACTTGCTCAATCATGAAAAATCTTCTTGAATGAATTCGATCTTTATTAATAGCGAATTTTCATATTATTTGCAGATACTTTAAATTTTTAAACTCATTTATACCCTTAATAATTTAAGTTAGAAAATTTTAATTAGGGAAACATTTCGTAAGGATTTTATCGTTAAAGTGATTCTACGTAAAAGTGCTGAAGATTGTTATTCGTTCTAAACTATGTATAAACATAAAAAATTGTTAAATTTTAAGAAAAAAAAATATTTTGTATTAAAAAAATATTTTTCAATTTTGTTTTTAAATCAGTGTTGAAATTTTATTTGCTTTCAAATTCCTTAAAAATTTATCTGAACAGTAAAACATTTTTTGGATAACTGTATGCCTCTGGAACCATTTTTTTAACATTTGAGAATTTTAAGTTTAAAATTGCTAATTATTATTAATTTTTCTACTAAAAATTATAGTATAATATTAACCGAAAAATTGTTATTTCCTTAAAACTATTTAAATTATAGTTATTAAATATAAATACATTTTATTAATTCCATCATAAATATAATCGTTATATAGGAACTAGACTATTTATATGACAATAATATGAATATTTTAAAAGTTATAGGTATAAAAAGACAAAAACATTTGAAAATTCCTGTAAAAAAAAGTAATTTATAAATTAAAATATAAACTTTTACAAAAAATTACTAAAAGCGTAGTATACTTCCTTTGAATAAATGTTAAAAACATAATTTAAAAATTTTGTGTCATTGAACTATTATTTTTTGAGTTATGACAATTTTTCGAGCACAATTTGACAAAAAAATCACTTTTGAGAAAATCATAAAACAGCTTTCAACTTAGTTTTTTAAAGTTTGTAAGAAACATAAATGTTTAAAAAGTTTGAAAATCGAAAGAGAAATATTGAAATTTTATATTAATTTCAAAAGCAAAAAATTCAAATTTTGATTGAAATTCACGTTTGAAAGGTGTATAGAAATCTTAAAATAAAAATTGACCTATTCAGGGAAGAAGTTTCTTGTAAGTGAAAGAGGAAAAGTTTCATTTCATTGTCTCCAAAGTTTCAAAGATTCAAATGTATACGATACATTGTAGCAAATTCTAATACGGATCGAATATGTTGCTCCCAACGCTCCCAAGACATTGCTGCTTTCGGAACGCCCTTAGAGAAAGCCCCTTTTTGTGAACTTTTAGCTTTCATTTTTAGAGCCCTGTTCACTTTGCGGTCAAGAGTTCATGAAGCACATGCCATACATGGGGGCCTATGGAAAAAGTGCGGCGATTTCAGTCCCCCCTACGCTTATAAAGTGGTCTAGTCCTTCCATAACTCGCTATTGATTTGCTAAGGGCCGATGCAGTCAGTCTCCTCCCATTAGTTCCTAGTTCTCTTCCAGCGACACTCAGCCTCAGTGTTCTCTGGGAACACTGCCGGGCAGACGGTCCGTCTTTTAGGCTTAGGGCTTGTAGTCTAAAGTAGTCGAACAAATACAAGTATAATCAGTTATTTCTTCAAGTCTGACTCTGATCAGTTAGTCGCAAAGTTGTGATAGAGGCCCGGAACAACATAGAGCTTCTAAGGAAAGTAAGTCGACTTTTCTTAATTTCCTCAAGTTGTGAATGTTAGTTTTTCCTTTGAACTCCGGAGGGTACAAGTTGAACACACTGTGAGCGGGAGAGTTAAAAAGAGTGGTTTGTTTAGAGAAAAAGTTTGTGGATGTGATTAGCGAATGGAAGAAGACGTTTGTAGGTCACAAAGACATTGGAAATTTGTGCAGGAGGTCATTCACTCCAATATTTACAAATATTCCGTTTCTCATATCCAGTGCGAATAGATTTTTTTCGAAAAATATGGAATAGCATTACTACACAGTTTCAGTTTTGTGGAAGTGATGAGCGAAATATAATTAAAAAGTTTTTAAATGTGCGAAATTTATTTTTTTAATGTTATGAAAATATTGTGTTTATAAAATTATCATATGTATTTTGTATGAGAAGATTTGATTAGTTATTATTCATTAACTAACCATAGCGCAACAGTTAGAAATAATTGTTTATAATTTTATATTTATAAAATTATGAAATATTTTATATTGCAAACTTTAATTTTTCTTATAATATGAAATATCTCAACTTGTCTTAGTTATTATAAAGGTTTTGTTTTTAGCTTTTAAGAAATTATAAATCAATATTTATTTTTGGGTTTAAAAAACTAAAAATAAAAACTTTTCAAAATCAGAAAATATGTCTATATATACATGATATATATATAGATATACATATGCATATGCATATGTGAGTGTATGCAAATACTTCTCTCATACGAAAAAGTATTTGTGAAAAATATAATATAATATAATATAATATAATATAATATAATATAATATAATATAATATAATATTATATATATACGCACACACACACACGCACATATATATATATATATATATATGTGTGTGCATGTGTGTGCCTGTGGTTGCATAAAAAATACATATATGTATACAGATGCGTGTATGCACATATTTCTCTGCTAAGAAAACGATTCCAAAATAAAATGAAAAAGAAGTTGTGATAAATACACACACGCACGTACATATATATTTATATATACACATATAAGTGTGTGTGATATATTTATCTACATATATGTATATATATATAATAAAAATAAAATCATATGTGAGAAACTCAAAGAAAAACATAATACAAAAGTAAAATACAATAAAATGAAAAAATATATTTATAATTTTTATATCCATTTACTTTTACATATTTTAATTATACATATATATATATGCACATGCATATGGGTGTACATTTATATATTTCTGTAGTAACAAAAAAATTGCAAAATAAAATTTTTAAAAATCTGAAAAATATACCTTTAATAATATGTATTAAGGATGTTTTATTGTAATTTTCCGGGGGCTCCTATTTCGAGTAGAAAATTACTGTTTATAATGTTGTTAACGAATTATTTGAGTGTTTTTTTTCGCCGATAAGTTTTAAATAGGAAAGCAAAATAACATTATTGGGGGTTTTAATAATACAATTAAAAAAATAGAAACACAATTTTTTATTTATTATTCCATTGACTGAATGTGATGTATGTATCCAGATAAAATTTATCTGTCACTTTGGTAACAATGTATTTGAATTTTTTTTTATTTTTATTTATTTATTTATTTATTTATTTATTTATTTATTTTTACAAGAAGGCTAGCAAGATAATAAGAAATATTTGTTTTTAAAAAAGTAATGAAATGAAAAAAAAATGAAATAAAAAAATTATAGTGATGAAATAAAGTAATAAATTAAAACATAAATATTGTTAAAATTGTTTATTGAATTTTTATTACTTGACTTTCGCTTAGCATTTGCTTTCGCATAATATATTTTTGTATACAGATATGTGAAGATATTTAGTCCATATTTAAGTTTTATATTCTGTATAGACATTATAAATAATCTTCTCAAAAGAACATAAGAAATGTGTGAGTTTATGGTAGTAGTTTACAATAACAGTATCGTATTTCTTATAAAGTTATATGGTTTCTATGTGAAGTTTTATAGTATACGTAGTATAAAGGATTTTTTAATAGTAAAATTATTTCATAAAACAGCCAATATTATTTGAAAAATAACACACATACGTGTTGCTTTTTCAAAATTAGCCATTTTTAATTTAAGAAAATACTCTTTTATATTATAGTCTGTTTTATTTCTTTTAAGTGAGACTATTTTAATTCACTATGAAAAATATTTTACTATTTTTATTTAAGAACATCATCTTTTATATTATAGTCTGTTTATTTTTTCTTTTAAGTCTGACTTTTTAAATGCACTATGAAAAAGATTTTATCATTTTTATTTAAGAACATTATCTTTTATATTACAGTCTGTTTTATTTCTTTTAAGTCTGACTTTTTAATATACTATGAAAAAGCTTTTTATCATTTTTATTTAAGAAAATCATCTTTTATATTGTAGTCTGTTTTTTCTTCTTTAAGTTTGACTTTTCTTTTGTACTCTGAAAAGATTTTAACATTTTTATTTAAGAAAATTATCTTTGATATTATAGTCTGTTTTTTTTTCTTTTAAGTCTGACTTTTTAAAATGTACTATGAAAAATATTTTACCATTTTTATTTAAGAAAATCATTTTTTATATCATAGCATGCTTTTTTTTCCTTTCAAGTCTGACTTTTTTAATGCACTATGGAAAACATTTTACCATTTTTATTTAAGAAAATCATCTTTTATATTATAGTCTGTTTTTTTAATTTTAAGTCTGACTTTTTTAATGTACGATGAAAAATATTTTACAATTTTTATTTAAGAAAATCATCTTTTATATTATAGTCTGTTTGTTTTTCTTTTAAGTCTGTCTTTTTAATGTACGATGAAAAATATTTTACCATTTTTATTAAAGAAAATCGTCTTTTATATTATAGTCTGTTTTTCTTCTTTTAAATCTGACTTTTTTAATGTACTATGAAAAAGATTTTACCATATTTATTTAAGAAAATATCTTTTATATTATTGTCTGTTTTTTTAAGTCTGGCCTTTTAATGTATTATGAAAAACATTTTACAATAAACTAAAATTTCCTCGTGATTTACATTAATGATTTTACTAATGTACATTATTGTATTACTTTTTAAAGTGATCTTTAAAAAATATTTCCCTTTAAAAATTAAAAAAAAAATCTTTTTACATTTGTAAATTGTATATTTTTTTATTTGATCGCTTTTTGTGTTATGAAAATTATTTTTGGATTCTCAAAAAAAAAAAAAAAAAAAAAAAAAAAAAATCGCATTTTTTTTTATTGATATAAATTATTTACATATTCAATGAAAACGATACGTTTTGGTGTTTTTTAAGAACATTTACATTTAAAATTTAATATATAGGCTAGTTTATGAGATTTGAATAAAATGACAGTATATGCATAACCGCATTTTTATAGAGCATTCTACAAATGCGTTTTATAGTACCCTCATTTCAAGATAAATATATATTTTTTTCTCGTGAGAAAATATTCTGTGGAAATTTAAAATTTCACTATTCCTTTCATTCTACATTTAGCAAGGAAAAAATAGCTTATTTTTTAATCATAATATTCAGGGTGCATACACTTATGCCACAATTTGTTTAATAGAACTTTTCGCATTATTTAATCGCAGAAAAATATTATAAATTCTGCAATTAATCGCAGAAGGATTCTTAATTTGAAAGGAAAAGATTTGGAAAGATTTTAAAGATCAAATAGTTCTGCCTTACTACTTGGAAATTTTAAGGAGAGCTTGCATCTTGCTAAATTGTACAGAATTTGTACAATGTACAAAACAATTTGTACAATATTGTAGTGAGGAATGTTACAAAATTTATAGATAATCATCTGAAAAATCACGCATAATAGAGCAGGAATCTTTAAAATTTTTGTCTCAAAGTCACCTAACGTCTTAGCTTTCGAAAGGTAATCTTCACCTTATTTAATCGCAAATTTTCTGTCATTAAAAAAGGCAAGTTGTATGTGTGAAATCGTGTATATTGGTGGTTAGTGGACTACTAGATGAAAATCAATGTAACAGAGTTTTGCCACTTATATTAGATGACATGGGAGATTTTTCAAAGAGAATAAAAATATGCTAGTAATAATATTTTGACATGACGAAAACTTTATAGATTATTAGCTAGGCCTATTCAAATAATACACTTTAACAAAAAAAATATCAAAAACAATTATAAAACATTATAAAAGTAAGAAGACACATAAATCTGAAATTCCATTATTTACAGCAGCAACGGCATACCATAATAATAATAATAAAATAAAAAATAAAAATCAGCTAAAGGTTTTGCCTAAGAACAATAGAATGTAATAAATAAATAAATAAATAAAATAAAAATAGGAATATCTTCAATACTTTAATGCACATAAAAATCTTTGTAACCGAATAAAATATGTTTAACTCAATAATAAAAAAAAGATAAATGAATGAATAATTTGATTGGATGCTTCAACTGAACGTTTTAACACAATTCATATAGACTTAAACAGAATACATTAATCTTTAACAGCTACAAGTAACTCACATATAGATGGTGCCGTTAGCTTGAACACCAGTGTCTGATGTTAGCCTTTTAAAAATATATGACAGATGCTGATTTAATTTCAGTTCATAAACATATAGAGAGTTTCAAAATATTTTGCGTTTTACGGAATAATACATTATTTATACAGCTGCATTAATTTTAGGGAATATTTTGATGCATCATACTTTAAAAAATTATGAAAATTAATAAGGAAAGTCGAAGGTATGGCTTTAGATATTAGTTAAAAGTGCTATAAAAGTGAAATATTCCCGTATTGCGAAATTGTATCTTTACAACATAAAATACTTAAAAGTATATTGACATTATTAATGTTGGAAAACAAATATATATATTTAAAGAAATGACGCAACTCTCCTCTTTCCTGCTTCCGTTTAAATTCGCAGTTCTATACAAAAATAAATATTCCAAACATACAAATAAATAAATAAATAAATAAATATAAATTAAAAATATTTATATGAAAAATGCGTAAAATTTTAAACATTTTTTACACTGATAACGGTTGGAAATTAATCAAACAGTTATTTTTTCGCAGGTGCGATTCTGTTCTTTATATTTTTCAAACAATGTTAAACACCAATACAATTTTGAAGAAAACATGGCTAGTTATGATTGCATGTGTAATAATATTTTAAAATATATATACATATATATAGATATATATTATGCATTCGGCTTCCTGTTGGTATTGATCTTTTGTCAAATTTAAATGTTATAGCGTTTTGAATTTTATTTAATACCTCATTTGTAAGGGTTTGGATCTAGTCTTAAAAATTCATTGGTGATTAGTTAATTTAATAATTGCTGTTCCAAATTTAAAAGACCAATTTATGTTGCTTTCTGTTCTTATTACAGCATGTCCCTAATGGGATTTTGCGCCATAAAACCATATACAACCAACCTTAAATTAATTTTCACACATTAGACAGACTTGACTACACTTAAATAAAAAAAATATATAAAAAATATTTTTTAATTATATTTTTTATATTTTTTTTAATTTAAGTGTAGTCAAGTCTGTCTAATGTATGTAAATTAATTTAAAGGTTTTAATTCAGACGTTGAAATGTATGTGTATTTTAAGAACCATCCTTAAGTTAGAAAAAAATGTCATGACAGAAAAAAGTAAAAATTTGCCAACTTCCAAAATCTTTTTTAAAAAAGTTAAATTAATAAAAAGTTAAATTATTAAAATTGGACTTACGAGTAATATGATTAGTAGTACTTATCAATATTTAATTCTTTATTTTATTAACGAAAACGAAAAAAAAAAAAGATTTTTCTTGTGAAAAATCAATAAATCTGACCTGTCCTGTATATAGGACGATAAAAAAATATGGGTTAACGAGTATTTTTACAGACAAATACTTCTCGATCGATTGTAATACGAAGATTAAGTCATTCTGCTGATATAAGACAATAGCACTTTGCTTTAGCAGAGGCAGTGATAGTGTGTTTGTATTAGTTTGAAAGAAAGAGTTTAGTATTACCTGCTAGTATTTGAAACATAAGCTACTATGAAGAATATAAATTCTTCTACTGAAGTTTTCTCGAAATTACTTTTTGTTTTATCATAATACTTTAATTATCTGATCTCTTCAAATGAAAATTCAATTTCCTTGTTTTTTCAATAATAATTTATGTATATATATATATATATATTTACACAGACACTTATGACGATATTTAGAAAACATAAAATAATCATTTTGATTTATATTACGGATATTTTTGTTATTTTCAATATCAACATTTATATCACTTTATTGTACTGTGGCACAATATCAGATATTCCTGAATTTTATTCTATTTTATGTGAGAAAATAAACTTACCAAAAAACAAATGACAAATTTAAAAAAAAATGACAAATTACGTCTCACACAGAAAATTATAATATATATATAGACTGATAGATTTGCAATAAAACATTTTTCAATTAATAACTATTAAATCACAGGAAAATCGACAAAATATATATTAACCAATAATTATAATACATCAGAAAAATTTTATTCAAGATTGAAAAATGCACAGATTGAAAAAAAAAAGTATGAAGAGAAAAAGCCAATGTATATACTTATATTCTAATGATATTTTTCATGCCATGATTAAATTCGAAGTGAATTAAAAAAAAAAAATCACACGCTTATTTAAATTAGAAAAAAACAGAAAGACATGTTAGATAAAGTAATAAAAATTACCCAACTTCAAAAATAAAACATAAAGTAAATTATTAAAATAAAACTTAGTATGATTATAAGTTGTACTTTGTAATCTTAAAGTGCTTTTTTGGTAGCGACGCAGAAATAAAAATATGTTATCACTACTGAAAATTTTATAAGTCTGAGCTATCTTATATATAGGACGATGGTAAAATATGGGTTAAATGGAAAAGTATATATCATTAAAACATTTATAAATCCATAGACAAAAACTTATTATGAATTATGATGCCCATTTTTATTCTGTTTTTAACTGATTTTCTTTAGCAATCATTTTTAAATTTTCTTGTTCTTCCCATATATTTTGTCTGAACGGCGACATATATAGGAAAACTCTTTCAAAATACAATTGTTTAGAGGAACTAATTTAGAAGAAAAATTATTTTTTCGCTTGTCTTCATTAAATTTTCACAATTTGTATGAAAATAGCGGTACTAAAAAGAAATTTCGACATGACAGTTTCATTTGTTCATTTAAAAAAATAATCTTCATTTTTCTATTTCTCAGTTTCCTTTTCAAATTTCTCCTAGAAATCGATAACTCGTTTTAAAATAAAGACATCTGGAAGGAAAGTTAGAAGATGTAAATCAAATCTTTTTAAAAAGTTGTACAGTTTGCATTTAGGCGTGGGAAATTTTCACTTGAGACTATGAAAAATGGAATGAAATATTTCTAGTATTAATGTAATATCATTAGGGGTTTTTTAAAATGAAGAATTAAACAACGCATTGCTTGCTTGGAAATGTGAATACGTAAAAAGTATTACTCATAAAATGGGCTGCTATTTATAACACGATGAAAAAAGAGAAATGACCAATTTTCTATTATACAATTTGAATTTAATGTAAAACAAATGTATCAAAATATGTCGTTAAAAAAAAACAAAAAAAAACAGCCATTGCATTTCCATAACAGCTCAGGTAAAAACAATATTACTAGGATGACAAAATTTTAGAACGGTTTTATAATAGGGCATTTTAAAAGCATTCATAACGTTAAAATTTTTAACATTTTAATCTTTATATATATATATTTTTTATCCCACGGATTTATAACCTTTTAATGGGATGATGTAATGGAAGTTTTAAATAAAAAACTTCGAGAACTAAGTGAACTACAGTTCCCAAATTTGAGAAAGTCTCCCAATTCGGAGGACGTTCGTTCGCCTTAACTATTACGGCAGTTTTTTACCGCTTCATTAAACAAGTTGTTTCAATAAATCAATTGTTTGTGAATATTTGTATGCATTTGCATTTAACAAAATAGTGATTCTTTAACTGTGTAGATAATCTTAACATTCTCGTCGCCTATTCTACTAGGTGCCTGCTTTATTTTTTTTGCCACCGATCCTCGCCCCGATAAACTACAAATACCAAAAATTATATAATCTCACCACTCTAACGCATAAATAAACGTCATTCATCTATTCATACATCCGCCTATAGTCGGTATTTTTATTTGATGCATTACATTATTTACAAAAACCATTATTATTATTTTTGAAATTTGTATAAAAATGTGCTATGTATACAAATGCATATAAACGAATTGTTTGTGAATTTTTGTAAGTAATATTTTATTTAACACTTTCCAAAATAGTTGAAAAGTGTATATGAATCCGGTTTGTTTGTCTGCCGCATTTCCATGTTGTAACTCGCGTAAAAATATACTCGAAATATCATGCGATTGATTATGTTATTGAGATTTACTTTAATTTACTTTACTTTAAAATTTTCGAATTATTTTGTAAATGTGTAGGCATGCGTGTACAATAAATTTTCAGGAATTTAAATGTTATTACAAGAATTACAGTTTAGTAGTGAAAGATTTAATAAACCTCAGGAAGCAAAATTCCTTTATTATATGAATTATATATTCTTCTGTTACATGAACACTTTGGAATATAAATATAATTAAAGATGATATTATAAACAAAGAAACTTATAAGTCAAATTATAGAATACCTAGTAATATAGAAGATAGATATATTTATTTTTAAATATTTTTAATTTATGTATATTTTGAGAGCATATATATCGACTGTGAGTAAACTTTCGAAGCGGTATAGAGAATGGACGGTGAAAACTTGTCATGATAATCTACAGAACTTATTAATTATATACCCAAATTAAAATGCATAACAATGGCTTTAAATCAATAGTTTCACGATTTAATTTTGAAAGTATGGATACAAATAGGTAATATACCATTTGCCTCTAGACCACCATGTTACGGCTAAAATTGAAATATACATATTTCAAATTCAGCTCACTTTCCATTACTCTTAAATGAGTTATGAATTATTCACCTAATTTTGAAGTAAAATATTGATAAGGTATGTAATGCAATTATATAGAATATTTTCAAACGAATTGTTGCCTAGACACCTTTTATGTTAACGCAGAACAATTTAAACGTACAAAGATAATCTTCATTCAGATATCAACCTGGTCAGAATCTAATATACAAAGTGTCCCAAAAAGGTTGAAACGCGCTTTAGTTTTTACTTTCTTCTATCTTCAATAGAAGAAAGTATTGTGATCGAAATTTTTTTCGACTTCCGGTTTTCGACGGATTTATACGTTTTAGGGGTCAGAGATCACAAAAAATATGTTTATACAAAATGCCTGTCTGTCCATGTGTCCGTATGTCCGTGTGTCGCCATTGTACAATCAAAAATTGTATGAAGTTATGCATAGAATTAAACTAAATTTTTAAAATGTTTTTGGCTATGGCAAGCAGGTCCTCCATTAATTTGGAAAATATCCGCCGTTAGGGGGTGCTGTAATAGCGAATTTTGTGCATTTTAAATGTTGTACCATCGAAAAATGTATGAAATTATGCATAGAATTGAACCAAATTTTATTGTGTATGTTTTTGTCCATGGCAAGAAGGTCCTCCCTGAATTTGGAAAATTTCCGCCGGTAGGGGGCACTGTAATAGCAATTTTTGTGTGATTTTTGTGCATTTTGAATATTGTACAATCGAAAAGTGTATGAAGTTGTGCATAGAATTGAACCAAATTTTTTGTCTGTTTTTGGCAAGAAGGTCCTCCCTGAATTTGGGAAAATTCCGCCGGTAGGGGGCGCTGTATTAGCGATTTTTGTGCAATTTTCAATATTGTACCATCGAAAAGTTTATGAAGTTATGCATAATTCTAATAAAAATACTAATAAAACTAATTAAAATGAAATATTGACATGAGATAGAGGAAAGTTTTGGGATTGGCACATCCAACTAGTTTACCTGTTGGATATAAGTAGACAATGCAAATTGCAAAAGTGTTAAAAATGACATAGAAATTAAGACTATGAGGATGAAATAGTCCTGCCAATAATTTCCGAAAATTTACGCATTTTAAAACTTATACGGTTTCTGGAAATTTTTAATCATACTCCGAGAAGTAAAACAGTAAAAATTCCATTCTTTTACAACTAAAACATATAAACTAGAAATGGAAAGACGAATTATAGAGACCGAATTTCCAAAATTCCTTAAAATTTAATGTATAATATTACGGTGAGGTTTAGTTGTAGAAGAATGGAAGTTTTTAGCTTATTTGTCAGAGCATAGATAAAAAAAAAATTTCCAGACTAAGATATACGACTCAGGGACCGTATAAAATTAACATTTTAACATTTTAAAAATTAATAAATTTCATAAACATAATCTTAAATTCTAAAGTATTTTGACACTTGTGCTATTTACAATGCTTACGTATCTCCAACGGGATAAAAAATGAAAGCCTGTTTCAAACCCTTTTGGGACAAAATGTAGAGAATTAATTACGAGGACGTATCAATAAGTTTTTGCCCTCACATAGAAATAATTGAGTGAAATTTATGAAATTGCTACGTTGTATTTGTCCTTTTCTATATAGTCACCGTGCACAGTAACACATTTCTGCAAACGGTATTTCAAAGAGAAGGGGGAGGATGCATTCCAGGAGGCGCAATAGTACACCCAAAGGGAGTCATTTTTCTAACTTTTACCGACCCCCGCATGCGACATATTGTTGGAAAGGCCTGTGAACACTTATTCAGTCTATGCTCTCCTCTCCCCAAATTTGTCCTCCGGGGGCAATTTTCTAAATATAGCGCCTACTATAGCGCTTCCTGGAATACATCTTCTTCCACTCTCTTTGAAATACCGTTTGCAGAAATGCGTTACTGTGCACGGTGACTTTTTGGAAAAGGACTAATACAATGCGGCAATTTCATAAATTTCACTCAATTATTTCTATTTGAGAACAAAAACTTACTGATACACCCTCGTATTTTAAAATATTATAGTAATATAATGGCACATAAGAGTGTAACATTTAAAAATATTCCTTTTCAAAAAATGTATGGAATAAAGCAAATGTATGAAAATTATATTTTTTACTTGAGAATGACGATTTTTTATATATATATATATTTGATATCATATACAGTAGGGATGCACAACCTGTGGCCAGCGATGGGTTAACGTGTGGCCCGCGAATTTCGTCAATTTATAACTGGAAAAAAATTGCAATTTTTGTCGTAAGAAAAAATCGTGAATTTCATCAATTTCCGAGGGAATAATTGAAAATTTCGTCACTCAGTTAAGAATGGCGAATTTCGTGGATCGGATGCGGAAAAGTAGCAAATTTGTTCGATGAGGCGCGTAAAAATCGCAAATTTCGTTGATCAGGTTCGGAAAAATAGCGAATTTTGAATTAAATATCTATTTATCAGGCGCGGAAAAATCGCAAATTTCTTTGATCAGGCACGGGAAAATCGTCAATTTTGTTGATGATGCGCGGAAAAAATCGCAAATTTTGCCGATCGCGCTCGGAAAAATCGCGAATCTCGCTGGTCGAGCACGAAAAAATTGCGAATTTTGTTGATCAGGCGCGAAAAAAATCGCAAATTTCTTTGATCAGGCACGGAAAAAACGTCAATTTTGTTGATGATGCGCAGAAAAATTGCAAATTTTGTTGATAAGCTGCGAAAAAATCGTGAGTTTCGTCACTCGCGAGAAAAAATCGCAAATGTCGTGGATTTGCGAGGGAAAAATTACAAATTTCATCAGTCAAGAATTGCAAATTTCGTCGATCGGGTGCGGAAAAGCACGAATTTTGTCGATTAGGAGCTGAAAAACTTAAAATTTCGTTGATCGACTTCGTCGTAAAAATCGCGTGTTTCGTCTATTTATCGCGAGAAAAAATTTGCGAATTTCGTTGATTGGGCATGGAAAATCGAAAATTTCGTCGATCAATCGCGTAATAATCGCAAATTTCGTCGGTCGGCCGCGAAAAAGTCGCGAGTTTTGTCGATCGGTCTCCGAAAATCGCAAATTTTAATGGTCGGGTACGAAAAAATTTAGTCCATCAAATGCGGAAAAATAGAAAATTTCCTTGATCCGGTGCAGAAAAATCGTAAGTTTCGTCCGTTTATCGCGAGAAAAAAATTACGAATTTCATCAATTTGCCTCGGTAAAATAACTACAAATTTCATCAGAGGCAGTTAACGATCGCAAATTTCGTTGATCGGGCACTGAAAAATCCTAAATCTCGTCGATCAGGGCCTAAAAGTCGCAAATTTCGTCGATTGGGAACGAAAAAATTGGGAGTTTTGCCCATCGGACTCGGAAAAACCACGAATTTCGTCGATCAAACACGAAAAAATCGAGAATGTTGTTGATCACGCGCGAAAAAAATGTAAATTTATTCAACCAGACGCGGAAAAATAGCGAATTTCGTCGATCAGAGACGAAAAAATCGCGAATTTTTTCAATCGGCTTCGGAAAATTGCGAATTTTGTCGATCAAGCGCGGAAAAGTCTCAAATTTCGTTGATCGGCTTCTCCCCTTCCCCCCTTCGTTCGTAAAGTTCACACATATTTCGGCTCTAGCCACTTTCATGCCTATGTTTGTTTTTAAACACTTTTAATAAAACAAAATTTACTCCCCGGAATAAAGTCAAGGAATATTATCACTCCTTGAAAATAATCCTTGCTATGTCTCTGTTTTATATATACATATGTAAACTGTTCATCTATATTCTTGCTAACTGAATTGTATATGTTGATTGGGTAGGGGAACCTAGAGGGTTACCCTCCCCCCTCTGAAACCATATTTTTTGTCTGATTATAGGCCACAGATCACCTCCCCGAAAAAAAATTCTCTCTGTGTTACTGATGTGGCTCTCGACAACCCAGGCATTTTTATAAGTGGCCCTTCTCTTAAAAAGGTTGTGCGCCCTTAATATACAGGGTGTTCCAAAATTCGACCAACAAATTAAGAGGGGGGGATAGAAGGTATCAAAAGGATGAAAAATTACCATTGATCACGGGGTCGCAAACCACGTACTTAACCAAAAATATAGGTGTTTTGCCCTAATTCAATTTGTGTTGACCGCAATAACTTTCAGAAAACTGAAGTATAATATAATAACACTTTTAATAGACATTCTCACTTTTGTTGTAAATGTTATAATTTCGAAAAAAGTGGTAGAAGTTTCCATTATGCCCGCCAGAAGTATGCACTTGACGTTCCATATTTTGGACTGTGATTGCTCGTTCATACGTTATCATTAATCGCTTGGGCACCCTTTTTTTCCAGAACTTTTCGTAATGTTATAACATTTGACACATATCGTTGCCTTTTCATTGTAATGTTTCGATTTTTCTCAAAATTATTATCGTCAACACAAGTTCAGTTAGCATGAAACACCTTGTATTTGTGACATACGTGGTTTGCGATCCCATGCGTTATCATAATTTTTCATCCTCTTGATTTCTTCTATCACCCCTCTTAATTTATCGGTCAATTTTGGAACGCCCTGTATATTTGAAAGTTGACCCATACCTCCGTTAACATTTTAATATTCACAAAAAAAATTAAAAAATTTCGTATCAGTGTGCGGTTTTCACTATAAGACTTCTCAAAGACTCGGATTTTTCATGTAAATAGAGAAAAATGTGCAAAAGGCCCGTGAATATGTTCAGAATTCAAAAACACATACAAATAAATAACAAATTTAACATCAAACATTTAACAAATTGTTGCATCGGAGTCCGGTTTAAACCATAAGACTTGTCGAGGAGTGGAACTTTTTGCGGCAAAAGAAAAATATTTCGCTCAAGCGCGAGTTTTACTTGCGCACAAAGAGTTCAGTAGAACAAAGATCTTGTACAGTCATGGAAAAAAATAAACACCCCTATTAACTCGGTAACAAATTATCAGAGAAGAAAGTTATTGGTACCAAACGATAGGAAATAAATTGTACTTTAAAAAGATGTATATAAAATTTGTTTAAGGAGGCATTTATGAATCAAAACGAGCCCAACTTTGTTTGTTTCAATAGCAACACTAAGTTTTGACAAGATATTTTAAATAATTGGTTCAAACTGTGCATAGATACGAAATTTCAAGTGATTTGGATGATAAGTTTTTGAATTATAAACATTCAAAATTTAGTCTTCTAATGTTAAATTAAATTCTCATATTTTTATTAATATATTCTGAAATTATAATCCTAATGTGATAATTGTTTTGTATGGTTATAATACTAAAAATCTCAAACATAAATGCGTTGAATTTGTAATTATAAAAATTGCAATATGAATTATGAAATTAATATTCGAAAAAAGGATGAATTGCAACCTACAATTTTTATGGATATATATTTATTAGGATCCGAGGATTCAAAATTTCAAATTTTTCGTCCAAGGAGTTTTCAATTTCTGCTTAAAAAACTATGCTGGTTTAGAGATGCTGGTTTAAGGGGTCATCTATGATTGCAGATAAGCATGATTTTAAAAAAAATATTTTACTCTTTTAATTGAAACGTTTCGGTTGGGATTACATTGCCTCAGTTAAGATCAACTTAGAGCGTGAGTCAGTCTTACGATGCAAACAAAGCGTAAACCGTATTTCAGTGCTTCGCGATCTTACGCTAACCTGAATTCTTTCTATGTTCATGTGCTTGGTAAATTATTTAAAGAGATTCAAACAGTCTCATTGAATCAATGACAAGGCGTTCTTGATAAAAATGGTTGGTATAAATCATATTAACGTATTCCTTTCCCCTTTTCTTTAAATTTAAGCACAAGTGGCTTATTTGTGGGGTGGGGATTTTTTGCCTTTCCATCTTTTGTGTGCTAATCTGCCCATAATTTTCTGCTACTGTTTGCTAAAGTTAAATCATATGACATAATTTGACTTATTTGGCGTAATCATATTTTTTTACATAAATAAATTTCATTATTTTAAAATTTCGGAAGAAAGTTGCTGCCACTGAAGATTTTTAAATTTCATTATGTGGACCATTTTGTCCTTGTATACCATGTTTGCGTTTGGTTGGTATTTAATTTTGATGAAAGAAACTGTTAAGATCATATTAACATGAAATTTCAGAGAGTAAAGCTAATTTCGGGGTGTAAAATTATTTATTTCAATGTATTCTACAAAATGGAAGAACACATGAAATGTTTTCTTTTCTTTATAAATAGATGTCGATGATATTTTTACGGCAAATGATAATAAAATTCTTACATTTTATATGTACTAAACTTTGGTCAAAATGTCTTTGGTCTTTACAAATAAGTATCGATGTTTAGTTTTTAACACCTTAAGAACGAGCTTTAAATAATTAAACTTTTTCTTTTATAAAATGCTAGATCTATTCGAGTACACAGACTAATAATAATAATTTAAAAAAAAAAAAAAATACAAGATTTTTAAGACTTTCTGATGGGCAAGTTTTCTTGTCAATCGGCATTAATGAATTTATTGCAAATAGCAGAATAAGTTTAATAATAGAATTATTCCTATTTCAAAGGATAATAACGAATGTAAAGTTATTCTGATATCTTTTTAACAGACATTTAGTTTTAGTGCTTCAAATAAATCAGAATATAAACCAGGCGAATGTAACCTTTTAAACATTATAAAATGAATATTGAAGAGAATTTTACCGTATATAGCTATAGCCGAAAGATATTAAGTGAGTAAAATGATCATATGGGCATAAAATAATATTAATAAACGTGATTTAGTCATTCTGTAGCATTTCAACAACCGAGTGTCGAAATTCAATTTGGATACAGCCCCTAAAATATGCTCATTTTAAAATAATTAATTTATCGGAAACTAATCGTATGAATTTCGTGAAAATTTGTATTTAGGATAATTGAAGGGTGTAGAATTTATTTATAGTGTCAAAATTTTGTCTTACCATGGAAAAAACAAATAAACAAAGTCTGTGTTTGTTGTGATATGTAGATGGCCTCCTAAGCCAATTTCATATGCATCATTTAAAAGTAGACTTTATTTCCAGTCGTTTGGTATCAGTAACTTTATTATACGATAATTTGTTACAGAGTAAGTAGAGGGTATTTACTTTTTTTTTTACCTCGAGTGTACATTCGTACTTGTCATTGTGCCAAGCGCGCTGCGAAAGGAGGTCGCAAAATTGCGACGTCACCTTGGTCAGTGCTGCTTTTTTCTCAATAGGTTTTTAATTAATATCTCACCTAATTACCGACAAATGTTTTTGAAAATCATTATCAACGATCCTGGATATTTCCTCGTCGATAGGTACACTGATCACCCCTCAAATCCCCTGCTGGGAGCCCGCAAAATAAAGTTTGCGTGTAACGGAAAAAGGCGATTTTATCAAAAAGTATGTGACCTAGGCTAATAGCTAGAGTTTTTCTACAAGGTTTAAATAAGCTCCTACTACCCTAGATTTTTTCATAGTAGATTTTCAGTAGATTTGAAAATAGGGTGTGGCATATTTTTCAGTAGATTTTCAACGACATCTCTGAAAATTTATTATCTAAAATTAAAACAAACACATTTTTGAGTCCGGTGTTACAAATACTTTTGAACGATACCCAACAGGATATACAATTTTTTTTTTCAAATAACTTAATTAGCCGCCCTATATATTTCTTAAAAATACTAGAGGATCGAGCCCGAGCTCCTCGGGTTACAGAGTACAGGTGAAAAACATTCTTTTTTTTCTTTTGAAAACTCTAATTATTTTTTTGCATGTAATATATATCACTAACATCAAAAAGATTTTTATATGAAAAATATCAATTATGCAATCAAATAAAGTTTTAAAATTTATTAAAAGCGATACTTTCGCATGTCACCGCATGCCAGGAGTTATTAGCCCAAGATTTTGCGACTTACGGCAGTCTTTCCTATCATTTCACAGCTTTAAGCGCGTGGTTCAATCACATGTCTGTTAAATTAGTTTCTTATTTACATTATTTTATTTATTTTTCTGTAGAGGAAGTTTTAATTTTGTTATGGAAGATCAGACGGTAACAAATGCTGAACTTTTGACATTGTTTTAAGGGCAAGCGGATTAATCTTTCATAATCGAGCTACACATGATAGAGATAAATTTAAAAATAATTTATGCTTGAAAATCTATATATATATTACGCTATCGTACGTGGCACAGAAATCGCGATTATTTGTTAATTGTTTAATGGCAACGCCCTAATGAAACGCATCTCATTGGTTATTGTGTAATATTTTTAAAAAGCGGAATAACAATAAATTAAAAAAAAGTTTAATCAATAACTATAGAACAAAACAATTTATATAATTCTAAAAAACAAAATAAAAGTAAATAAACAATTTATTAATAAATAAACAACAACATCCGGGTTACCATATCAAACAAAATAACGACACTTTGGTGCCATTTAAGTACCTCGGTGCGTATATCACATTGGCGTCAGAAAAAAAATAGTGCCAACGTGGTGCATATATGACATCTGTGCCGTATTTTATTCATCTCATTTAAAATACAATAAATAAATAAAGGTACTTTTCCAGTATAGGTTCTTAGCGAAATAGAGAAAAGGTCCATGGCGGGAAAAGAAATTTGGCAATGTATTTTCTTGCAACCTATTTAATCAAAATATTTTTTTCGAATAAAACTACATAAAAGTTGCCATGATCGCAAAGAGTTCGTACTTTTATGTTAGCTGGGCGCAATTCTTGTGGTATTATTTATACTTTTTCTTTTCTTTTTCTTTTTTTAAAGACTTTTTTAAAGTGAAATTCATGAATTTTAAATTAAAGTTATCCATTTTAAATAAAATGAGTGAAAGAATTATATTTTAATCTAAATTAATGAAATATGAAAAAAATGTTACGGGGGGCGATGTTTGGCGATTTATCACCTGTGCCCGACTAACATAAAAATACCGAGTTCTTTACTGCTCTATCAGAACCTTCCGATTTGGCGAAGGATTGAGCAAGTAAATTAAATTATGAATAAAAGTAACATGATACAATGCCTAGCATATATTTAAGGGAGACCAAACTGGTTGCCACGGGCGACTAGTTATTTTAAAAACCATAATTATTCAGTCAATTAAGATACAATTTTTAAACAAATTGCATTTAAAAGTAGATTTTTTTTCTCTATTAGACGGTGTAAAAATTGAAAATGTGTGATATTTAGAAATTTAAAAAATCGGTGACATAAAACGCATTTCAATTTCAATTCTTTTTTTTTTTTCAGTTTGTATGAGAAAATGGCAACAAAAAGGTACACTAATATATTATTTTCTTTCCTCCGTGATTACTTTCCCTCCACTTCCAACCCTCTATGCCTTTTAACAGAAATGGAGTACTTCAGTTGCCACAATTGCAAAAAATGTATTAAAAACTACAAAAAAATGATATTTCAAAATTAAATTGACATATATGTCATATATGGCTTTCAAACAAATTGCATTTAAAAGTGCATTTTTCCCTATACGACGGTGTAAAAATTGAAGATGTGCGATATTTAGAAATTTAAAAATTTGCTGAAGCGAAAATTGCAAAACCGAAATTTCATTTCAGATTTCAAAATGTTGCCGTTCGCAAAATGACGTATGCGTTACGCACAGATATGTTAGTAGATTTTTTTCTGTATTAGACGGTGTAAAAATTGAAAATGTGCGATATTTGTAAATTTAAAAAATCGCTGACATAACACGCATTTTAATTTCAATTTTTTTTCAGTTTTTAACAGAAAATGGCAACAAAAAGGTACAGTAATATATTATTTTCTTTCCTCCGTGATTATTTTCCCTCTATTTCTAACCCTCCATACTTCAGTTGCCACAATTGCAAAAAATGTATTAAAAACTACAAAAAAAATTAATATTTCAAAATTAAATTGACATATAACTTTCAAACAAATTGCATTTAAAAGTGCATTTTTTCCCTATGCGACGGTGTAAAAATTGAAGATGTGCAATATTTAGAAGTTTAAAAAATTGCAGAAACGAAAATTGCAAAACCGAAATTTCATTTCAAATTTCAAAGTGTTGCCATTCGCAAACTGACGTATGCGTTAAGCACAAATATGTTTGTCCTTTATAATATAGATTTGTGGATGGCTAATAATCTAAAAATATGTTGGTTAATATCCCTTACAACTCTGGTAAGTTTAAACTTTCCACGTCCCATAGTTTTCGAGAAAAACGGTTGTGGCAGACGGACAGACAGACACACGAGTGATCTTATAATGGCTCTGTTATACCTTTGAAGTACAGAACCCTAAAAATGTTCAAAGAGACAAGTCTGTTCATCTATCAAAAATGCAAAATGTTTTAATACATTATGGTTTGAGCTATAAAACTTTGCAAGTGATTTATAGAATTTTTTATAGAAAAAACATAGCTCACAGGAAATGTGAACAATTCTATTCTTTTGTCACAAAAATGTTGACAATTTCACAAGTCTTTTGGTGCAAGCCACACCCCAATTTGTTAAATTTTTTACGAAGTTTGAAAATGTGAACAGACGTATGCCATACCCTGTGTTATTATTACATACCCTGTAAGCCCCGTGAAATTTATAAATATTTTTAATTTAAAAATGTTGAAGAATATTGTATACTTGAAAGCTATATACGAAAACAGTATTATCATGACAAATATAAATTTTTTAGAGTAAAAAAACTTCGTTTAATATTTTGTCAACAGAGGAAGTTTTACGTCTTGTTAAGATCTGAAATGGAGAGTGAGTTTATGAGTATAGAAAGAGTTTATCAGCATACAGTGAAATTTTTCACATCATAGCGTAATTGTTCTGTGTATTATACAATACACAGTTCTACAATACAGAATTTACATTTTGCACACTAGAAGGAGCACTGTTATTTGAAGCATGTGGTATACACCGTAATGATACAAGAAATGTCGAAGTTATTTGTATAGTTTACTAATCTAACAAAGAAAAACGTAGTAATGTAGCACTGCAGACTTTCTGCCGCAACATAATAAAAAATAATAATCTGATTACAATTCTTTGAGTGAGGTGGCCATTCATTTCTAATTCATTCATGGAAATATATGTTCCCCATACCCAATGAACGTGATCTCAGTTGATACTTTACTGCGGATTAATGTAAAGTAACTGAGTAACATAACGTTCTCTGTCAAACCAAAACTAAGTATCTGTAATTTCTTCTGCGGACAAAAAAATATCTAAAAATTGAAGCCATATTAAAAGTAAAGACACACGTCTGAATGTAATTAAAGGCCAAGCCCTCTATTAATGAAAGTTTGATTTAATTTTTTTTACTGAATTATCCTTTGGTGGACTTTACCTTACATTAGACTAGAAGAAAATAAATAGATTTTATCAAACTTTAGGAATTTTTGAAATATTGAAGATATGTATATGTATATACAAAATGATTAAAAACCTTTTAAAATCCAAAATTTAAATTAATTTAAAAAATTAAAACTAAAATCGGAAGTTTCTTTCTTCTAAATTTAAATCGCATTCTAAAACCAGGTTTACCCCTAGTAACCTTGTTTCCCAGCAATACATCTCGTTACTTTCAGATTTCATTTTCGGTCGATCCTTAAGATTAAAATTGCTTGTCTAAGTGCTTCTTGTTGGCATTTGTGGTAAAGGGCTGGTACGTCGCAGATCCCGGGAATTATGCGGGTCTTGACCATATATGAATCAAAAGCTAATCAACCAATTAAAGAAATGTTCCTCCCAAGTTTATAACTGTGACCTCGGCTGGAAAATATGACAAGCCCCGAGATATTAGCTAGAGACCGCGCCAAAACAGGGAGATTTTGCACATTTGAGAAGCCTGGAAAACCTATGGCGATGTAACTCGAGAAATTGACGTAGATGGGTCGCCGGACCTCCGATCGTACTCGCGAATCGGACTGTAAAATGGAGCAGCGAAATAAATGAGTTCGATCCACCAAGAGGTTCCCGAGTCAAATTCTTATCTCCCAGTTATAACACCCCAAGTAGTCATCACATATTAAAAGTCGGTAGTACGATGGTTACCTGCCTATAATAGCCTATAATACCTGCCTTTTATAGAAGATCCCTCTGCTCTGCCACGGACAATATATGACTACGGTGATAAAAGAAAAAAAAATCACTGGACTTAATGCGATAGGGACAGTTATGCGCTGCTTATCCCCGGAGTTTTCCAAATGATCACAACATGTCTGTCAAATGGATTTCTTAATATCGTGTAATAAACCTTGTCGGCAAAAGAAAATACCTTTAGCCAACCTGTACTCGGAAATATTATATATATATATATATATATTATATCTAGAAAAGAAAAGAAAAAGTAATGACCTCAGTGCCGAGAAAAATTATGCGCTCAGAGTTTCAACTGAGTACTGGAAGATCACAATCCTGCTTTTCCCGGATAGGTTTTTGCTTTGTCCCAACAATCTGTCTGAATTAATGTCTCTCGAAGCTGGGAGACGGGAGGTACTGGGTTCGAACCCAATCGCGCCCGTCAGCCTAACAGTTTCGGAGTTTTCGTGGTTTTCTTCGAAACCGTGGATTCCCAGGCGTAAATACGGGTTAGGTTCCCTTAGAAAGACTCCCACGAAGGACACCCCCCCCCCCCCCAGGGCCTATATCCCACGTGTTGATAATTGGCCGTCATAAACACAAACCAAACCAAACCAAACCAAACTGAATTAATGTGAAAAATAGGATAATTCAAATTTCGCTTGTCGTAGGTGAAAGACTGTTCATACCGCTTGAAAATGATCTTTGATCAATCATGAAAAGACAAAAAAAAAAAAAAAAAAAAAAAAGATTTATTCACTACGAAATTGACTTTTCCTCGAACGATCCCTGATAAAAGAAAAGAAATGATAACTTAGGACTGAATTTTAAACTTCTATTTAATTCGACTCTTTTCAAAAAGATAGAACAGTTGTGGTTTCACTTTTATGCATAATAAAGATGACTCCAACTCAAGATTCTTCATTTGGATCCCTTTTCTCTGATCAAATGAGTGAAAATCAGGGTGAAAAATTTTACAAGTCCAAAGGTCGTGACGAACTCTTTCGTCCCTGTGTTACCAGAGAAAATGTGATTCAGGCAACAGTTTGGAAACTTTATTTGTCTTCATTTTAGCGGACAAATATAAGATGAGCTAAGACCAGTAAAAATTGTAAGTTTTTTATCGCTCAAATTTATTTGGGGGTGAAGAAAAGATAATTAGGTAGTGTTTTATTATTGTTATTATTATTATTTTTTAAGTCATTGGATAATCAAATTCAGAGGTATGCTTCTTTTTATTTATTTTCATTTGAGATTAACTTTTTTCTTTTTAAAAGTACGTTTATTTGGAAAGGTTCTTCGTCAAAAGAATAAATATTTTATAATGAAAAAGACAGCAAAAAAATACTGTTATCAATAAGTAAATTTTAAAAATTTGACAGCATTCAGCAAATTTTAAAGTAGTAGTTTATTTAAAATATTGCATCTGTATTAAGGGGATTTAAAAAATTTTAAACAAATTCAAAATTATTATTTTAATATATTAGCCTTTTTTTCAGAGATTTAAGATTTACCATTAAATTTAAAGAAAAAATTGGAGATGACATGTTAAATGGGCATTAAAATTGTGATAACTTCTTATTCATCAAGTGAAGCATACGTGCCATCACCAAAGAATAAATTCACTTGATTTTCATGTTTTTGGGATATTGTGAATAAATTGGTTAAGCTGGTTACATGTTTTAAACTAAAAACTATCAAATAATACATGTGAAATTGAATATTTGCAAATATTTAGTGTCCTATTTTATTAATTCTCTTTTATAAATTCACATGAGCATATTGAAATTTCTACATGTTTGCAAATAGTAATATGTGTAAGTTTGGGTGCTATTTTAATCATTTTTGTGTAGGTAAGAATTTTTTATTTGGACATAATGAGAAAAGCTCAATCAGTTTTTTAAAGTATTTCTTTCTTTATATAGAATTTTATGCAAATCATTACTCATTTTAGATTTTTCTGTATAGATGAATATTATATTTTATATTAGGTTATATTTTAATATTTGAATTTTGAATTTTTAGTATTTTTATCCAGTATTTCTTTAAAAATAATAAAGTTCATCACATATTAAAGAGTCCGGTGAGTTGGCAACACTAACCACTTTTAAAAGACAAAATGGAAAATCACGTCCTTACCATTTCATTAAAAAAAAGTGAACAGGTATTTCAACCCTGTAAATTTTAGGAAACAGGTGAAGGTCACAACCCCATCACATTAAAAATAATTACAAAAATTCAATCACTGGTTTAGACATGACCGTGGTAACCCCACTTTAACGGTGGTAAATCCAATAGTGTCTAAATCTGCATAGTCAAATTTTAAAAATGACCATAGTTCCACCCCATTAAGTCTTTAAACTAAGTTTTTTTTTTTTTTTTAAGTATGTTAAATTCAACAGAAAAAAACCCTCTACAAACAAGGAGAATTCAGTGACTTGTGCAATCTGGGCAAATATGGCAACAGTTGAAAAAACAAGTGTTCGGGCAATCAACAACAAAAAAAAAATCCCTGCCGGCCCGGCCTACAGGCAGAGGTAGATTTCGAAGTTAAGTATACTAATTTCACCAACAAAAACTAAATCATTATTAGATATAAATCCACTTTAACAGTTTTATCTGTCTGCTTTTGACGAGTTTTTATTTCCTTTTTATAAAATAGCTGGTTTAAACGGAATCATGTTAAGGCGATATTAAAAAAATATTTTTCCATACTCAACAACTCGAAATTTTCTGGCACATTTTCAGATTCATTTTTAATAATAAAAAAATATGAAACATGCTGACGTGATTTTTGAAAAGATTTATAAGCGACCTGTGTTTTTATTTTTCTTTCAATTAATTAAAACTTGATTCATAAACAATTATTTTCTCAGTAGGGCAATATTTTTCGTTTCTAACACAATCGCTTCGGGAAATTCTGTTCAAAATGCCCACTTTGACATCATTTTTTGAAATATATTCTGCCTCTATCAAAAAATCGATCATTACTGTACATTATATAGTTTCTGAATAAGAGAATCTAGCAATTGGATGCGTTTGAGAGCAAAAATGAATTTAAAAATGAGTAAGAAAATAGACAGTTTGGATTTGAATGCACCCTTAATAAGATGATTTTTTTTTCTTCAACCGCTATGTATTTTGCATTTGTTTTTTCTGTAAGAATTGGCCCTATCAAAAACTTGGCTATATAATTGTTGAAGACAATATTAAGAAGATATATGATAAATTCATGGAGATTTTATATCTTGTGAATTGACGGAGTTATGAAAATTTGTCTTCTTCAACCCCCCTTTTTTGTTTTCGTTTTTAATTTTTTTTTTTCGGTACGAATTGGTCCTATCAAAAACTTGTGACTATAAAAGATGTAGATAATATTAAGGAGATGTATAATAAAATTATTGGATTTGATATCGTGAGAATTGACGACGTAAGGAATTTTTTTCTCCCAAAAACACTATTTTTGGCGCTATTTTAGAAGTAATAAAAACTTTAAACGGATTTGATACAATCTGTACAAAAATTAAGACGTTATGGGGTTTTTTCGGTTTTCACAAAACCCCTCCCTATTTCCATCCCCTTTGTCCGCTTTTGCCTATTAACGAACTTTACCAAGATTTTATGTCCCTTGATTTTATGTATCAGTTTGGAAGAGATTTGTGCTGAATTGCGGAAGTTATCGTGTCCAGAAGAAAGTGATAACACAATTGCTTCGGGAAATTCCGTTCAAAATGCCCAATTTGACATCATTTTTTGAAATATATTCTGCCTCTATCAAAAATTCGATCATTGCGGCACATTATATAGTTTCTGAATAAGCGAATCTACCAATTAAATGCATTTGAGAGCAAAAGTGAATTTAAAAATGAGTCAGAAAATAAGCAGTTTGGATTTGAATGCATCCTTAATGCAATGATTTGTCCAACACAATCCGCTTCGGGAAATTTGGTTCAAAATGCCCACTTTAACAGCATTTTTTAAAATATATTCTGCCTCTATCAAAAAATCGACCATTACGGTACGTTATATAGTTTCTGTGTAAGAAAACGTACCAATTGGAAGCCTTTGAGAGCAAAAATGAATTGTAAAATGAGTCAGAAAACATTCAGTTTGGATTTGAATACACCATTACTTAGATGATTTTTTTTTAAAAACAGCTATGTATTTTTAATTTGTTTTTGCTGTAAGAATTGGTCCTATCCAAAACTTGTCTATATAGATGTTGTAGACAATATTAAGAAGATATATGATAAATTCATGGGGATTTTATATCTTTTGAATTGACGGAGTTATGGATTTTTTACTTTTTCAAACCCATTTTTTGTTTTCGTTTTTATTTTTTTTTGCGGTACGAATTGGTCCTATCAAAAACTTGTGAATATAAAAGTTGTAGATAATATTAATGAGATTTATAATAAAATTAATTGGAATTGATATCTTGAGAACCTACGAAATTATGAATTTTTTTCTCCCAAAAACTCTATTTTTGCGCCCCTTGAGCCCATTTTTAACTTTATCAAAAATCTGTGATACATAAATTTTTGGCCCTATTTTTAGAAGTAATAAAAACTTTAAACTGATTCGATATGTACAAAAAATAAGAAGTTATGGGGTTTTTTCGGTTTTCACAAAACCCCTCCCTATTTCCATCCCCTTTGTCCGCTTTTGCCCAGTAACGAACTTGACCGAGATTTTACGTCCCTTGATTTTATGTATCAGTTTGGAAGAGATTTGTGCAGAATTGCGGAAGTTAACGTGTCCAGAAGAAAGTGATAACACGATTGCTTCGGGAAATTCCGTTCAAAATGCCCAATTTGACATCATTTTTTTAAAATATTTTCTGCCTCTATCAAAAAATCGATCATTCTCGAATCTACCAATTAAATGCGCTTGAGAGCAAAAGTGAATTTAAAAATGAGTCAGAAAATAAGCAGTTTGGATTTGAGTGCATCCTTATTGAACCTTAATGATTTTTCCAACACAATCCGCTGCGGGAAATTCGGTTCAAAATGCCCATTTTAACAGCATTTTTAAAAATATATTCTGCCTCTATCAAAAAATCGACCATTACGGTACATTATATAGTTTCTGAGTAAGAAAACGTACCATGGAATCCTTTGAGAGCAAAAATGAATTGTAAAATGAGTCAGAAAATACGCAGTTTGGATTTGAATACACCCTTACTTAGATGATTTTTTTCTTCAACCGCTATGTATTTTTAATTTGTTTTTGCTGTAAGAATTGGTCCTATCCAAAACTTGTCTATATAGATGTTGTAGACAATATTAAGAAGATATATGATAAATTCATGCGGATTTTATATCTTTTGAATTGACGGAGTTGTAAATTTTTTACTTCTTCAAAACCCTTTTTGTTTTCGTTTTTAATTTTTTTTGCGGTACGAATTGGTCTTATCAAAAACTTGTGAATATAAAAGTTGTAGATAATATTAAGGAGATTTATAATAAAATTAATTGGAATTGATATCTTGAGAACTGACGAATTTATGAATTTTTGTCTCCCAAAAACCCTATTTTTTGCGGCCCTTGAGCCCATTTTGAACTTTATCAAAAATATGTGATACATAAAATTTTGGCCCTATTTTTAGAAGTAATAAAAACTTTAAACTGATTTGATATGTACAAAAATTAAGAAGTTATGGGGGGTTTTCTATTTTCACAAAACCCCTCCCTATTTCCATCCCCTTGGTCCGATTTTGCCCATTAACGAACTTGACCGAGATTTTATGCCCTTTGATTTTATGTATAAGTTTGGAAGAGATTGGTGCTGAATTACGAAAGTTATCGTGTCCAGAAGAAAGTGATATATATATATATATATATATAGATAGATAGATAGATAGATAAAGTTTTTGTACTGAGGATGGTTTTGGGTTCTAGGGGTCATGATCGGTGTAGATCTGCAAAATTTTTTCAGAAATTCCAACATAGGAACGATCCCAATAGGTAGTATTTCATACGAAATCTACCTAAAATGCAAGACCAAGGTACTATTAAAAAATCGGCAACGGCTTGCCATGCGCTGCAAAAGCTGTGTCATAGTCCTGTTTGTTTGAACCAGCGTCTATTATTTTATTATTTTGTTTGATTTATTTATTGATTTATTCTGTTTTATTTATTTATTTTTTCCTTTGCCAACAGTAAAATCCTTGAAAATTAAAGATTTTTACTATTTGCATAAAAACATGCAATGAAAACTCAAAGCGTTTGGGCCTTAACCCCTCGGGGACGACCGATCTGTATACGTGCCACTTAAGGTGCTCAGAATCTTTCATTATTCCCACTAGTTATTTTTTATTGCAAAGTTCATCTTAATCAGAGAATTATCGCGATTCAATTACAGAAATTTTTCTGTTTTGAAAAATCGGTGGTAAACGATTAGAAATTAAGCAAAAGGGTTTCGTCGCGAAGGGGTTAAAATGTTCTTTGACCTTTTTTACTTGCATAGAGTAGGACATTTTTATGAGCTAACAGTGAGATGTAGTTGTAGTTTATTAAAATGTGACTTGGATTTATTAATTCCACCGAGAAAAATAAATACCTCAGTCTGTAAAATAGTAAACACTGTACAGTTGAATTGCGTCTGCATCTTCACACAAAAAATAAAAAACACGCCCATTTTTCTTTTTCTTTTTGCTAAAACCTTCCTGAGGTTTAGGATTTGCTAACCCTTCAATGGTTTAGGTTTTGCCAGAACCATCAATGGTTTCGGATAAATACTACTTTCCTTGCAAATAGTCTTCCATGTAATTAGACATCACTAAATTATTTTTCTTTATTTTCACACTCATTTCAATATTTTAATTACATTATTTAATATTTGCATCTTTTTTAATTTTAACAATTTTATATTTCAACACATTTTTAATATTTTCACATTTTTAAATAAAAGATGAATAAATTTTCATTTTCTTTTCATAAGTTCACATTTTTAAGTATTTCTCTAAGTTGAATATTCTTATATTTTGCTGAACATTATTTTTCGTTTGAATATTATATGAATATTTTGAACATAAAACATATATTTTCCCCAGTAATCATGTATCACTTTTATATTTTAATAACATAATTTCAATTATTGTGGAAAACGTAATTCATGTCAGAGGAGACTCAATACAGGACAATACATGAAAAGTATTCCTATATTGTGTTTTCTCAATATTTATGTAAAAGAATTTATTTTAAGTTTTCATATAATTATGCGTAGTTTCCAGTATTACTATATTTCTGCATAAATTTGTTTTTAAAGGGTTTAATTTTATAGAAAAATGTGAAATTTTGTGTTCAAAGACAAAATTTCACTTTGTTTTAACTAAAAAAGAACAAACTTATGGACTTCCAAGCAAGAAAATTATGATCAATACTTAAACTATATTATTTTATTACTGTTTTATCCCATATATTTCTAGTGTTATTATTGTTTATATTTTTCCAGCTTTTCTTTATATTTTATGGTATTCTTATATTTTATGTCATTATTATACCTTTTTTATATGTAATATGTACTTTATATTATATGTAAAGTGCGGTCAAGTTGTCCCGACAGCTATATCCTAAACTTAGATATTTCAGCATAAAAACATAAAATATTAAATTTCTTCCTTAAAATTTACGCCTCCACATTTAAATTTTAAATATTTTTCCAGCAGCAAAATTCAGTTTTCACGTCTTAGCAAACTTTACTTCAACGTTGTATTTACATTAAATTTAACTTTAGATCAAGTCGTCATTATATATATATATATATATATATATATATATATATATATATATAGGGAAGACTAGGGAGGGTTGACCCACTTTTTACAAAATGATTTTTTATTTTTTAAATATTGAACGTACAATAAAGTTTTATGTATCATTTTATTCGTTATACAATCAGCTGTCAAAATAAAATTGCTACATAAGTATAACATATAAGAAATTTGAAAAATTATTGATTTTAATCATGAAAAAATATTGGGTCAAGGCTCCCCACATATGGGAGGGTTGATCCACTATGTGGAAGGCTTGACCCACTTTGTTTTATATTACACTATTTGTGAAAAGAAATAGAGTCAGTTTTAAAAAAGCAAAATAAATGTTTTCTACGTGCTTTAATTATTATAAAATTACAAGTTAGAGAATAAAAATTTTGTTTTAAACAGGATTTTGTCTGAGCAGGTACAATTGTATAGCAAGGAAAATGACATTTTAACATTTAAGGCAGTATTCTGTTAGAGACACCTTCTGTTTTCATAGTGTTTCATGTTATTATATCCGGATTTAGGAACAACTGTCCCGCTTTTTTTATCTCTTTGTTCAATTTTTGTAACACTCGATCTGACAACTCTAGTTGTCACATAGTTTGGCTTCATCTCACTGTATTTACCCTGGTGAAGTTATTCTAGATAATTTCCTATAGTTTTTCGATTGATGCTATGCTCTTCTGCAACCGCATGAGCACTTAACTTATCATTAACATGATTTAAACCTTTAAGGGGCAAAGTACTTTCAGTACCAAAATGTTGAAATAAATGACTGGCACCGGAATTTACGAACAAATTTATTTGGAAATAAGAAAAAGGCTTTATTTCACATACATATTAAATGAAAGGATTTTAGCAAAATTCTGATAGCATTGTGATGTTTCGGAATTAAAATTAAGTGGTTTTATAAACATACCACTGCCCCTCAAAGGGTTAAGACTGCTGCTTTTATCCTTTCTAGTCTTTCCCACTGTTTCTATTTACCTATTGTAAGCAATATTTAAACGGAAAAAAATCCTATCAATTTTCCAATTTTTTAGCAATTTTTCATAACATTTTCTTTTCCATCACACCATATTACTGAAGCTTTACAGAATAAATTTAAATTATTTTATGTATATAACATTAACTTTTCATTATGCGCAGTGTATAATAAAAAGATTTCCAAAACCACTTTTAAGGAAGCCTTGAGCATCTGGTCAACCCTCCCCACATAGACCTTTTCTAAAGAACACAACATCGTTATTTTAAGCCTAATTTACTGTACAGTCTTTATACCTGGAAAGAAAGCTCGATATTTCTGCATTACTTTAAACCTATTTACTTAAATTTCTACGATATAATTTATTTGAAAATAGCTTACAAAATATTTCTAAAAAAACACAACTTTTAGGTTCAAAACGCCTCACAGTTGATTTTTTCCACACCTATTTCGATTATCTCTATGAAACGAAAACTATTGTTTGAGCATTCCAGTAGCTTTGGTTGACACCCATTGATAAAATTCTAAAATTATTTTAAATATGAAAATTGATGGGTGGGTCAAGCCTCCTGTATGGTCAACCGTCCCTAGTCTCCCCTATATAAATATATATATGTGTGTGTGTATACCTTTGAAATAAAAACTATATATTTTACAAGTTCGTGTAACAAAAATGACCGAATCCCTTATTTAAAGATGTAATAATATTTTACGTTGTTGTAATAATTAAAATATACATATAGATATATATTTATAGAAAACACGTGAATAAATCTAATCTACCAGGAAATCTCAATGTATTAACCTTCTCAGCGTCGTGAACTGATATATCCGTTCACTAAACTGCAGGTTTCACCGCAATAGAAGCATTATTTACATTAATATAATTCTGCAGATATAATGCAGTTTTAAAATACTAAGTTATGAGTAATACCCTCAAGGATTATATTCATATAAGTAATTAAGTTTTTTGTAAAAGTTAGAAAATTCACGTTTTTTAAGCATTTTTGAAAAATTACATAAAAAATAACATTACAATTTTGCCTTTTTGCTCGGCGATCAGGGAGTTAAGAATCATAAACATATTTTAAAGAAATACCTACAAAACATAAGTGAAGTAAGAAAGATTCAATCATAAATTAGAACTGAAATATATGGCTAATTTATGGCTAACTAGCAGGAATGACCGAGCTAAGCTCGGTCAAAATTAGCTTTCTGTTTATCTCGATATATTTTTCCCACTGAATCATTCTTGCTGTTTTAGATGCAATTAGCTTGACCGTGAAACATAGTGACCCAAAATGACCCACTAATCGAATTTTTTCGAACATGCGACCTAACACAATGCTCTTCTCGAGCCTGAAAACGATGGAATACAAAATTTAGTGAAAATCGTTAGTCGATTTCTAGGTAAAACAAGCTTGATCCACGTTGATTCAAAAAAACACTAACCGAAATTCATTAACAGATGTGAGCTATTTCAATGGTCTTTTTGTACTGTGAAACGGTATTAAAAAAATAATGCCAAAATTGTTTGAACCTTTTTGAGATGCCGTTAGCTTGACCCCGACCCATTATCACCAAAATGACCCACTAATAGAATTTTCTTGAGCATGCGACCCAACCCAATGGTTTAATCTTGTCCAGAAACGGTGTAGTACAAAGTTTTGCCAAATTCTTTTGAGCGGTTTTTTAGATACAGTTAGCTTGATCCTGATCCATTAGGACCCAAAATGACCCATTGAGTGAATTTTCTTGAACGTGCGACCCTGCCCAATGCTCTTATCATGCCCGGAAACGTTATTATACAAATTATGCCAAAATGTTTTGAAGCGCTTTTTAAATGCAATTAGCTTGACCCTGATCCATTGTGATCCAAAATGACCCACTAATAGAATTTTCTTGAATATGCGACCTAACCCAATGGTCTTCTCGAGCCCGAAAACGATAGAATACAAAATTTAGTTAAAACCGTTTAAGCCGTTTTATAGATACAATTAGCTAGACCCTGACCCATTGTGACCCAAGATGACCCACTAATCGAATTTTCTCGAATATGTGACTTAGCCCAATTCTCTTCTCATGCCCAAAAATGGTATACGTAATATAAAATTTGGTCAAAATGTGTTGAGCATGTTTTTAGATTCAATTAGCTTGACCCTGGCCCATTGTGACCCAAAATGACCCACTAATTGAATTTTCTCGAACATGTCACTTAGCCCAATGGTACTCTCATGACCACAAACGGCTGTATATTAAAAAAATTGTGAAAATATCTTGAGCCGATTTTTTAGATATAATTAGCTTGACCCTGACCCATAACGCCCCACTAATCGAATTTTCTCGAACACGTGACCCATCCCAATGGTTTTTTCGTGCCCGAGAATGGTTAGATACAAAATTTAGTTAAAATCGATTGAGCCGTTCTTTAGATATAATTAGCTTGACCCTGACCCATTATGACCCAAAATGATCCACTAATCGAATTTACTCGAACATGAGACCCATACCAATGGTCTTTTAGTGCCCGAAAATGGTTAGATACAAAATTTAATCAAAATCGATTGAGCCGTTCTCTAGATATAATTAGTTTGACCCTGACCCATTATGACCCAAAATGACCCACTAATCGAATTTTCACGAACACGAGACCCATCCCAATGATATTTTCGTGCCCGAAAATGGTTGGATACAAAATTTAGTGAAAATCGATTGAGCCGTTCTCTAGATATAATTAACTTGACCCTGACCCATTATGACCCAAAATGGCCCACTAATAGAATTTTCTCGAACACGAGACCCATCCTAATGGTCTTTTCGTGCCCGAAAACAGTAGGGTGCAAAATGTCGTCAAAATCGTTAAAGAAGTTCTCTAGATAAACTTAGCTTGACCCACGGTGACCCAAAAATGACCCACTAACCGAATTTTCTCGAACATGTGAATTAGCCCAATAGTTTTCTCGTAATCCAAAACTGTAGAATATAGAGTTTAGTGAAAATCGTTAGAGCCGTTTTTTAGATAAAATTGGCTTGACCCATAGTGACCCAAAAATGACCCACTAATAGAAGTTTCTGGAACATGTGACCTAGCCCAATAGTTTCTTCGTGTCGAAAAACGGTTGGATGTGAAATTTGGTCAAAATCGATTGAGCCGTTTTTTGGATATAATTAGCTTGACCTTTACCCATTACGACCCAAAATGACCCACTAATCGAATTTTCTCGAACACGTGACCTAATCCAATGGTCTTATCATGCCCGAAAATGGTAAAATACAAAATTTCGTCAAAATCGATTGAGCCGTTCTCTAGATATAATTAGTTTGTCCCTGACAAATTATGACCCAAAATGACCCACTAATCTAATTTTCTCAAACACGAGCCCCATTCCAATGATCTTTTCGTGCCCGAAAATGGTTAGATACAAAATGTCGTCAAAATCGATTGAGCCGTTCTCTAGATATAATTATTTTGATCCTGACCCATTATGACCCAAAATGACCCACTAATGGAATTTTCTCGAACACGAGACCCATCCCAATGGTCTTTTCGTGCCCCAAAACAGTAGGGTGCAAAATTTCGTCAAAATGGTTAAAGAAGTTATCTAGATAAACTTAGCATGACCCATAGTGACCCAAAAATGACCCATTAATCGAAGTTTCTCGAACATGTGACCTAGCCCAAAAGTTTCTTCGTGTTGAAAAACGGTTGGATGTGAAATTTGGTTAAAATCGATTGAGCCGTTATTTAGATATAATTAGCTTGACCTTGACCCATTACGACCCAAAATGACCCACTAATCGAATTTTCTCGAACACGTGACCAGGCCCAATGGTCTTATCATGCCCGAAAATGATAAAATACAAAATTTCATCAAAATCGTTAGAGCCGTTTTTAATATAAAATTTACATACACACACACACATACATACACACGCAATTTTTGCTCGCATTATAGTATAAGATATGAAGATGCAACCACACATTTTATTTGCGGAAGTTTAGGCATATGGGACTCGACGATTCTGTCTAAGTTCTACAAATTTCCACTATTCCATTTCTGTTATTCAATTTCAGCTGTTTTTTACTATGCTTTTGGAATCTATGGTTAACTGTGTTTGGAGGGAACTGTATTTTTGTTAATTTGTTAATGTCATTTTATTCATAATTTCACAGTTTTTGTTGGTGGTTGGTAATGTTTATTTAATGGTTAAATATGTATGTATGTATATTGTATATATGTGGGGCTCACAACCATAGTAGACCAAGTCTATTTTGAAGAAAAATGATATAGTCCATTTAGAAGGTGCATAAAATCTGTTTTATTCACTCCCACAGTGAATCAAGTCTGGAAACAGATGCCATATATGAGAAAGTATTTGTGAGAACAGACATGCTTCACTGTGGGAGTAATTAAAACAGATTTTACGCACCTTCTAAATGAACAACCTCATTTTTTTTTTCAAAATGGACTTTATCTACTATGGTTGTGAACCCCCTTCTGTTCCCTTCTGTGTGCGCGTGTGTGACTGTTAAAGGTATAGAGGTATAAAGGTATAGAGATATAAATTAAATTTAGGTAATTTTAAAGGAGAAATATGCACAGGAAAAAAATAAAGAAATGGAAAATAAGAAAAGAAAAATAAGCAAAGAAAACACCAAAATTAAGTAAAAGCAATCTTCCACCACGCAACAAACCCTCTTAAGACAATCCTTCAATCAAGCCTTTTCAATTAAAAGTTCATCAAATACCCTGAAATTTTCACTTAATGCATGTATATACTATGAGTGGCTTGGATGCAAAGCAATGGCAACCATCCGTTTGGACAGAGGAAAAACAAAAATCAACCTTAGAAAAGAGTTGCATGGGGAGACACCGTTTCGCATAATTTTGTTACTGCTCTCTTAGAAAATACTTTCAAGAAACTGGATTGGGAAAACAAAGAGATTAAAATAAATGGGATAATACCTAAATCATCTCCTGTTTTCTGACGACATTTCAATTTTCTATAACAATCCGGAGAATTGCAAGAAAATTTGGAATAAGCCAGCATTAAAGTGGGATTAAAAATAAATTTGGAAAAGACTAATATAGGGATATTCTCAATTCATTTGCACCAAAAAGAGGGTCGTCTGCAGCAACACTCAGATTAAGGAAATGCAGAATTAAGCGTGCATTGCATAGGAAATAACATCGCACAACAGGATTATGAATGGAATCAACGGAAGAACAAGAAATGGATAACGTTCATTTACGAAGAACAGTACTAGTCTGAAGAGTAACATGCCTTTTTGTTTGAAAATAAAAGAATTTTACCAATATGTTTTACCTGCAGTAACTTATGTAGTGGAATCATGGATGGTAACAAAATGGATGGGGCAAAGATTACCAAAAACACAACGAAGTTTGGTAAAATGTACGCTAGGCAAAATTAGAAGAGACAGAAAAAAAGAACCTATGAAATGAGACAATTTTTGATATCATCGGGTTAATTAAACGGTTAAAATAGAAATCGTCCGGGCACATTGCAAAAAGTAAGGCAATAGATGGAGTATAAATATTCTACAGTGGTATATCCCAGAGATGTAAAACGGACGTAAAATGAATCGACAAAATCAGAAAAGCGGCTGGAGTTAATTGTATAACAACTGTTCTAGCATGAATCAAACAAAAAACCTGAGGCAGTGCAGAAGAGAATAATAAAGAGGGTGTGAGAGGGAGTGAAGAGGTGTTTAAATTTCAGTTCTTGAAAAACTTTATGCTTATTGTATATTCCAGCGTACAGCGCTCCGATTAAACAAACATACTTAAAACCAGAAATTTCATTTAATAAGAAAGGTGGAATACCGGGTGAGCCAAAAGTTCGTCAAAACTTTAAAAACTCATAAAAAGGGAAGAAATTATGATAAAGGACTGCGGTTTGCAAGAAAGGGCTCACAAGGCAGTCGGATTTTTTTTAGCAGCAAAAACAATTTAGTTAAAAAATCCCTGTCGGCCCAGTCTACAGGCGGAGGTAGATTTCGAAGTTAAGCATATTAATTGCTCCAACAAAAACTAAATCATGATTAGATATAAATCTACTTTAACAGTTTTATCTGGCCGCTTTTGAAGAGTTTTTATTTCATTTTTATATAATAGCTGGTTTTATCAGAATCATGTTAAGGCGGTATTAAAAAAAATACTTTTCCATGCTCAACAACTCGAAATTTTCTGGCACATTTTCAGATTCATTTTTAATAGAAAAAATACGAAAATTGCTGACGTGATTTTTGAAAATATTTATAAGCGGCATGTGTTCTTGTTTTGCTTTCAATTAATTGAAACTTGATTGATAAACAATTATTTTCTCAGTAGGGCAATATTTTTCGTTTCTAACACAATCGCTTCGGGAATTTCTGTTCAAAATGCCCACTTTGACATCATTTTTTGAAATATATTCTGCCTCTATAAAAAAAAAAATCGATCATTACGGTACATTATATAGTTTCTGAAGAAGAGAATCTATCAATTGGATGCGTTTGAGAGCAAAAATTAATTTAAAAATGAGTCAGAAAATAAGCAGTTTGGATTTGAATACACCCTTAATAAGATGATTTTTTTCTTCAAAAGCTATGTATTTTTAATTTGTTTTTGCTGTAAGAATTGGTGCTATCAAAAACTTATCTATATAAATGTTGAAGATAATATTAAGAAGATATATGATAAATTCATGGGGATTTTATATCTTGTGAATTGACGGTGTTATGGAAATTTTTCTTCTTCACCCCCCTTTTTTTTGTTTTCGTTTTTAAATTTTTCTGCGGTACGAATTGGTCCTATCAAAAACTTGTGAATATAAAAGTTGTAGATAATATTAAGGAGATGTATAATAAAATTATTTGAATTTGATATCTTGAGAATTGACGAAGTTACGATTTTTTTTCTCCGAAAAACCCTATTTTTTGCGCCCCTTGAGCCCATTTTTAATTTTATCAAAAATCTGTGGTGCATGAATTTTTGGCACTATTTTTAGGAGTAATAAAAACTTTAAACTGATTTGATACGTACAAAATTTAAGAAGTTATGGGTTTTTTTCTATTTTCACAAAATCCCTCCCTATTCCCAGCCCCTTTGCCCGATTTTGCCCATTAACGAACTTGACCGAGATTTTATGCCCCTTGATTTTATGTATCAGTTTGGAAGAGATTTGCGCAGAATTGTGAAAGTTATCGTGTCCAGAAGAAAGTGATATATACCCGTAAGGCATGGTGACGTCACGGCGACGTCGTTGTGAAGTCACACCGTGATTTTGTGACCGTCGATGTGACGTCACAGTGACTGCAATGCGAAGTCGTTATGGCCGTTTTAGAGGTCGTTTGTGACGTCACATTGTGACCACTCTGTGAAGTCACGGTGTGACTAATTTGTGAAAAGTGTGTCATTTGTGACTATTTTGGCATTAGCTTTGTGACTAACCTGTGACGAAAGCGACAATGCTTTGAAGTTACACTGTGACCAATTTGTGAAATATGTGTCACTTGTTACGAACTTGTCATAAACAATGTGATGATTTTAAATGAAAAACAGATTTCAAATTAACTGTTTAAAAGGCGCTAAGGCCAACATAGTGAAAAAGATTCCGTGCCGGGACTCAAACACGGGCCATCAATATAGCACACTGACATTCTACCGACTAAACCACATGGAACGATACCCAGCCGGGAAAATTTCTCACTATTACATGTTGGCAAGGCTACAAACGCAGCACAAGATGGAATATTTATCGTGAGCCACCGACATTGAGCAAATACGAAACTTAATTAAATCCAGCATCGATTCAAACTATATTAATACTTGGAAATTTTTCCAAAGAGAACCATTCGCCTTGCATACAATATTTCGAATGAAAATCAAATTTCAAATTACATGCTTAAAAGACAATTTTAATTTTAAATTTGATTTTTATTTGAAATATTGTATGCAAGACGAATGTTTCTGTCTGGAAAAATTTCTAAGTATTAATATAGTTTCAACCGATGCTGGATTTAATTAAGTTTCGTGTTTGCTCCATGTCGGTGGCTCACGATAAATATCCCATCTTGTGCTGCTTTTGTAGCCTTGCCAACATGTAATAGCAAGAAATTTTCCAGGCTGGGTATCGTTCCAAGTGGTTTAGTCGGTAGAATGTCCGTGCGCTATACTGATGGCAGGGGTTCGATTCCCGGCATTGAATCTTTTTTACTAAGTTGGCCTTTGCGCCTTTTAAGCAAATAATTTGAAATTTGATTTTCATTTGAAATATTGTATGCAAGCCGAATGTTTCTCTCTGGAAAAAATTCTGAGTATTAATACTGTGATGGTTCTTGCCATAAACACTGTGATGAATTTTAAAATGCACAATTTTAAAATAAAGTTTTGTTTGAAATATAAATTCTTATCTTTTTACCGTACTTTTTAGCAAAATATCGCTATTTTGGAGTCCTATTCTTCTAAAACATTTTAAATTTTTCCATTTAAAAAACAATGCTTATCAACTGACATCTTTTTTTATTAAATTTTAAGCTTTATCTTGAGTTCAAGCTTGATATTAAGAACGTGTAAAATTTTAATGTGTTGTGATTAGTCATTGCTTTATTAAACATGACATGATAAGCCATATTTAGTTAAATTTTTTATTCCCGTGTATATTGTATTTTGTGAATATGAGCTAAATAGATTTGGTATGTTTTATAGGAAAAGACTGATCTGCGAAATAGAAAAAAAACAATTAAGAAAAATTATGCGTTAAGCATAGATTATAAAACACTTTCCAACGCTTCCTGAATGCTTTAACAAGACATCGTAATTTAGGGAAATAACGTAAATAACGTAAATAAGATAACTAAGTAAATATTTTAGAAAACACATAAAACATTTGAAAAACTGATTTCAGCATTTACCGTCCATAGACAAATATGTTTTCTAATTCTTTTGAACAGCCCTGCATTTGATCTGTAAGTTGATATACATATTATATAATGGGAAAATTTATTTTTGCCAGAAAACGCATAACAGGTCTAAATTCTCTTTCAGCAATTTATACTAATATATGGAAACATACTTGAATACTTTTGTATAATCTTGTAGTTTACCTAGAACGTTTATTACGCGCTACTGCTTAGTTAAAATTTAATTCAAACACTCTTAAAACTGATGAAATCACATTTCCAGAAATTATAATTTATAGATGACCATGTATTCAATTCTTTACGTGACCCTGTATATCATTTTATCTATATTTTACAAACATTTCTTAGTAAATTAAATGCAGTTCAACGTAAAAATCCATAACTCATTTAAAAACTACCTTTAATCAATTTGCGCATATACCCAGTAACCCTTACGAATACTTTTATGTAGTCCTGTATATGAATTATAGCATTTATATATACCATACGCTATGCATAAATATAATGAATCATAAAAGCGCATATCATAATTAAAAATGCATTTCCAGCAATCATCCCTAATGAACTTCGGATACAATATAGTAACGGAAATATTTTGTGTGTCCTGTAAATGCTATATACATTTCGTTTTATCATGAAATAATGTATAGTGTGTAAACCTCAGCGACTTATATCAATTTCATTATATATGAAATAGATTAACATAATTAAAGTACGCCGCAAATAATTCCCTCCATCCCTGTATAATAATGTATTGGAATCCTTTTTTTAGCCCTGTAAATGAACAATAACTATTCGTTGCACCACATACTCTTCAGAATGCATATTTTAGTGCGTTTCATAAATTCATATAAATTTTATTCTGTTTAAAAGCGTGTAAAATCGTTAAAAATCATTTGAAACGATTTTTTCCCGTAGGCCGTAGTGTAACGAAATACTCTTGACTGTTCCTGTAGATGAATTAAACACGCTACAAACTTCATTACAAATAGGGGCCGTACTATGGTAAATGTCAATAACATCCAAAATTTTCAAGGCAATCCGAGTATATTTGCGAGAGTTAGACCGCGGACAGACGGCCAGACAAACCGAAGTCATAAACACTTTTCAACTTAGTTGAAAAGTATTAAAAAGAACATATAAACGTAAAATAAATGATTGCATATTAACTATTTTTATTGTTTAAAAAACATTTTAATGTAGAAAGTAGTTATTAATCGCTTTAAAAAAAATATTCAGTCCTATATTACGAAAGTACATACCAACTTTTTAAAAAATATACTAAAGCAATTTAAGCTATAAACTTGTTATCACAGGCATGAAAAACACTTTATTTCAATGCTTAAATATATATAATTTTTTTTATTCCAGTGATTACATATATCGAAAACGTAGAAAATGAATTTACAATCGAAGAAAATTTAATAACTGATTCTGAGTGTCTACAATTAAATGTTTGATTAAAATCACAAACAGAAAAAAAAATGCTTACATAATGTTATTTTCTAATCTGAAACAATTTCTAATTTCATATTTAACTCCAAAAATAATAATGATGCTATAAGTGTTAGTAACTAGAAAACATTAAAAAGCCGAAAAAAATTCCACACCACTGTTTCAACACATTTTCAATCTCAAGAGACTAAAAATTTATATTTACATTCATTCTACTATGAATGTAGGCACGAATCAGTCTCTGCGCCAGCTTTTTTTTTTTTTTTTTTTTTTTTTCGAGCGATGGCAGATTAAGATACAACAGAATCGAATAAAAATATCCTTCTGAAAACAATACAGACCAGTCTCTTTCTATATGTGTAACATAAAACTACTTAACTCATCATTATAATATATACAAAACAGGAACAAAATATTTAAATTAAATAAGACTTACATATATGCTTCATCAATAATATCCGTATATTTCTAATATCCTAAAATGGCAGATGTCTTTCTTTTATATTAAAAGAAGTGCTGTAGGCGTGCTGGTGTTCTAAACAGAAGAGTGGAGTGACTTCCCGCGTATTCTCTTGTTTATTCTATGGTAATATCGCGAAGCAGACAATTTGAGCAGGTGTGTTTTTACCATTTATTTGTTTTTGTAAACAACTGATTTGAATCTGAAATGCGCAATAATTATATGAGAGTGTAACAATCAGTGGAGGATTATTATATTAAATTGCAATGCTAGATAAAATTGAAATCATGAAAAAAGAATACTTTTACTGTCTTAGATATCAAATTGATAAAATATGGCATGAAAATTTAGTTTATTAATGCTTGTATCGTGCAATTTATTTATTATGTCCCCCCCCCCCCCCCGCCTTTCGTGATAGAATTTACTATTTGCTATCCAATAATATATTTTCATTCCTTATGCCGCTGTTACTCGGGACTGTTTAAAATATTTCTCTTCATTTTCAAAGATTTTTGAAGTTCATATTTTTGTCACACTGTGACTTACAATATGGTGGTTTTTTTTTTTATCACATATGTGACGTGACATACGTTACATGCAGTGACATAATAGTGTCGTCACAATTTTCTTTTAATTGCCAGAAAAATATAATTTTACAGTAAATAACATGTTTTGAAGATTTTTTGCAATTTTTTAAAGTTTTCTAAGAAGTTCACATCTCAGTCACAATGTGACATCACTGAGTGGTGGCATTTTGGTCACAGATGTGACGTGACCACAGTGACTTACAGTGACGTCACAACGACCTCACCGTGACCATGCATGCTGTGAGGGTATAGATAGATAGATACATACATACATAGATAGATAGATAGATAAAGTTTTTTACTGAGGGTGGTTTTGGGTTCTAGGGGTCATGATCGGTGTAGATCTGCAAACATTTTTCAGAAATTCCAATATAGGAACGACGCCAATAGATAGTATTTCATACGAAATCTATCTAAAATGACATGTAGAGGATCTGACGACCCGAAACACAATGAACACGACAGGAATATGCTCAATTCATTTGATCTTCCAATGACAAATGTTCAACATGACCTCCAGAAAATTCTACGACACTATTGTTGTCCTCTTCATGTGTTTCGGGTCGTTAGTGCCCTCTACATGTGATTTTTTAACTTTTTGCTGCTAATAAAATTCGACTACCTTTGTGAGCTCTTTCTTGCAAACCGCACTCCTTTATCATAATTTCTTCATTTTTTATGAGTTTTTAAAGTTTTAACGAATTTTTGGCTCACCCGGTATATTTCATACTGCAATATGTTACAGTTTATAAAATAAAATTTCTGATTCTAACTGTGTTTTCCCTTCTGTGCTTTATAAATCAAAATACATGATATATCTAATATTTATTCTAATATTTTACATTAATATAAAAATTTCATGTACATATTTTTTATAATTTATCATCATTAACTATTGTGAGTACTATATATATAGTTTTTAAATTATTTAAATTGTAAACAATACTCATAAATCCAGTGAGTTTTTTATTTGAATGTATAATTCAATGCACACTATTTTTGATATTTTCTTTTTTCAGAATGATATTGTTAAAGAAAATAATTGCAGAGAGAATAATTCTAAGAAAATAGTTATTCATTAAAGACATTTTTGAAGATCAAATAATGCTTTAGATTTAATTCATTTTGAAGGGAAAAAAGTTAATTTTAAAGGACATGGTAAAATGGTTTTTTAAAATAAATTTCTAAAATAATTCTCGACGAAAAGAAGATCGCAGAAAAAATGCATTTCATTACGAAAAAATAATGTCGGTGTAGAAAGATAAGCCAGACTCACTAAGCTGGGATTAAGTACTTAAGATTATGTAACTTAAACGGATGCCTATGTATGAATATCAGTTCTTTTGCACATACAGTGTGAACAAAATTATAAATCTTGTGGAAGTGTATTTCGTATGCTTCTAATAAAGCGCATTTTTAATTATTAATTAGTTTTCCTTATAAAGATAATATGATAAACTTTATAAATTTTGTTATCATGCTAATTCCCCAAAACAAAATTTTGAGATTTAGTATATGTCATTTTCATTTGAGTTTATGACATGCCCTTTCGAGCTGCCAACTTGAATGATGGCCATGGAACACATCTGATCAAACACAACAATTTGTTTATAACAGTAAGCAGGGAATTATTAGCAATGGAGTCGGTAGATTAAAATGAGACGATAAAAAAAATATCTTTAAGAAAGACTGAGAGGAGAAAATCCTTTCCCTAAACATGTTAAATTTTAACTTATTTAACTCGGTTTCCAGTGACATCAGTAACCTAATACAGGAACCTAAGAAATCCACTTCAGGAGATAATGCAACTATAAATGGAATCTCCTTGCACCCGATGCCTATTTATTTGAAGTAGTAAGCTCAACTTTTTAACAAATAGGTAAAAACCACAGCGGCTGATTCTATTGAAAATTGCTAGTCGAGAACAACATTCGAATTCAATACGTGGCGCACTACATCGCGAGGTCGAACGAGATGACCTGTAGGCGAGACCGATTCCGCCGAATCCATCTACTATCGCACAATAACACAACCATAGCTGCCTAATTAGCATATATCCGTGCAAAAATAACGGTGACTACCAGAGACCATAATCGTGACTACTATCAAACATTTTTAGTACTACCTGCTTAGTAGCTCGTTGTGTTTTATTTGTATTTTTTAAGATCTTTTGAGTTTTTGAGGAAAAATTCTTACGAATGCAGTTTTTAAATTAAAATGTATAAGCTGAAATGTAATTATCAATTATAAATCTTAATTAAACCTATCAATGACCGTTACATTCCTCAAAATTGAACAATTAACTCTCAAATTTTTGAGCATTGAAACGTTGATTGGTTGAATGATTCCCCGGTTTTTTTTCTATTTTCTCAAAAACTATTTTAGATAACGAAATGCGACAAATTGTAGAATGTAGACAGAATTATCATCATTTACAAATCTTAATTAGATCTTTTAATCGCGGAAAAATTCCCTAAAATTGATCAATTAGTTCGCGAGTTGTTGATTGATTGATTCTAGCTGTTTTCTTAAAAATTAATTTAGATATTGGAATGCGACCAACTGGACATTTTAACCATAAATATTCTCTATCTGCCTTTTATAAGCTAAGTATTTGTTATGCACCCGTTTCTGAGCTTATACAAGAGAAACATAAAAAAAAAAAAATGAAATGTTATTTTTGACTGTACGTCGTTTAAATAGTCTAATTAACTTAGAAATATGTGTTTTTCTGTAAATCCCAAAATGACACCCCAATTTTATTTATATGCATAGATTGCGTCAATATCTATTTATTACGTCAAAACTACAAGGGGATTCCCTCGAATTCGATTCTTTATTTATAACTTTTAGAATATTAAAAAAAAATAATGAAAATTGGAGCTGAAAAACCTTTCTTTATTTAAAATGTAACGATATGACGGGAATTTGTGTATATAGCAACTATTTGCATTCAAGCAGCGTTGAACTAGACGCGCCATTTATTGGAATGTAGTTCACATTTCATACAGTGTTATTTTCCAAGTTACTGGGCCTTTCCAGTGGCTGAGAAGTTCTACTCTCAAAACTGGTAGATGTAAGATGCTGAGTTCAAACCTATGTCGCACTCATCAGACTAACCGCTCGGAGTTTTCTATTATTTTTATCGAACCTACATGGAACGCTGCGTAAATAAATGTTAGTTCCCCTTAACCCTCTGCCTGAATATTCCGCGATTTCCACGGGCAAGTCATTTGTAGAAAAAATTATATAATATATAATTTTTAAGCAATTTTGTTTTTAAAATTCTATAGTCAAAGGTTAAGAATGCAAATGATAAATATACTATATATTTCAAATACATGATTATTTGAAATATGTAATAATAGAGGACATATTCACCCATTACACTGAAAAAAATGAGTACTCAAAATTGAGTGAAAAGTATTCAAAGTAGCTCCGATCCAAATGTACTAAAAATTGAGAAACACATATAGGGTAGTCCGACCAGTAAATGAACACTTAAGCACATTTGAAAAGAAAATGATTCATTATATTTTAATAAACAGTACCTATTGGTGTTTGACAGTGCAAATACATTTGTTGGTTTACAAATTATTTTAAAATAACAAAAGGAATTTTATATTTTACTTGCTTGGTATGCTAGAGATGTCTTAATACAAATCGATACAAAAACCAAGTAAAGGAACAGTTGTTACCAGTGAATGAACGCAAAATTTTCCAGTGAATGAACAGGCAGCAATTTAAAAATACTTAAATTTCATACTTCTTACTTATTTTACAACTTGTACAAATAACTTATAATATGTTTTTACTGAAGTACGGTTTTTTTTAATCCCCGGAAGATAATTAATTAGCTTGAAAAATTGTCACTTTTAAGTTACAGATTACACTTAAATTACAGATTTTAAATTACAGATAAAAAAAAAAAAGAAAAAACTAATTCTATTTCCTGAAATCATTGACCCTGTACTTTTCTATTTCCATAATAACTCCAGATGAACAGGTGGATGTTGCAGAAATGGGTTCAGGTGTTTTTATTGTGCCTTTTCATATTATCCTTAAAATACCTGATCTTATACTTTACTGTAGGCCACTTCCAATTCCACCACATTTGGACCTGTGATGCACATAGTGTCATGGTGTTTACTTCATACTTCCAACCTTGGATGTTATTTTAAAAAAAGGATAATCTATTTCTCCCCTGGGTGTTTGTCTATAAATGGATTTTTTCCTTCCTGTTTGTTTCATGACATTGTAAACATCACCTTTTACTGCATCCTTATGCATTGTAAATCCAATTTTCCCTTTCCAACTATCCAATGTTCAAGAAGTTTTTCTTCTTCAAAGGACAACACAGATAATGTCCCATACGCTTACTTTCGATTGTTTTCCCTCGCAGTTTCACAGACAACGTTGTTTTTGGAATATTAAAATGAAGAGATGTCTTTTTCAAACTGAGCTGACCTGACCCTCATAGCTTGTACAGCATTTTCAAGGTCCTCTGTAGAATGCTTGAAACTCCCATATTTCCTTTTTGAGGAATCTTCTTGGTCATCAGTAAGAATATTTCTATCAATCATCTAAAAACATAGAAGAAGTGAGATTTGAGTGTCATCAATAATTATTACCTTTAAAAATGTGTGTGTATATGTTCTTTTGTTACGTTTTTAAATCTGTTAACTTTTCATTTGTTACCATTGTTGAAAAATCACTTAATTCAAACTATAGGTATAAAAGAAGTCACAAAAACATAATGCCCAAAACTGTTCATTCACTAGGAAAAGTAGCCTAATGTATTCCTTCCAGTGAATGAACAGCTGTTCATTCATTGGATTTTTATCATTTGCCTAACCAGTTATTAAACATACATATTCTCAAATCGTACATATTCTACAATGGTTAAAACAATTAGAAATATGGCTACAGTATATATATTTAATGTATGTACAATAAAATTAGTGCATAACGCAAATAAAAACAGTAAATTCTTATCAAACATATGAAATGACATTGCACTTACCTTATTATTTCAGCATAGAAACAATGTGTTTCTCAGACTTGAAAAATACAACATCTTCTCAAAGTAAAGTAATGTGACTTCAGTAACCAAACAGGAATGCAATAACTTTCTGTTAAATAGAATTAAGGCAATGTTGTATCCCCATCTAGTGGGGATGTTTTCAAACCTTATTCTATTAAAATATATAAAAAATGTTCATTCACTGGGGGCTGTTCACTTACTGATCGAACTACTCTACTCATATTTGATTCAATGGTTGTGTTCAAATATGAATCGTTATGTACTGCCCCCTGAACCTGCAAATTAAAGTAAAAATGTACTGACATTTATTTCCCGCTCACAATTATTAACAAGAAATGTTTAACTGATTATTTATTAAGAAAAATAGCAAAATTATTAGCAAGATACCCAAATCGAATATTTTTATGTCAAGAGCATTATTTCCAAGCACTTTTAAATTATTTTAAAATACTGTGCATAATTTAATATTTGTATTAATAAACATCTTTTATGCCGCCACAAATGAAATAAAACATTACAGGGTACACAATTACCGTTTAGTTTGGGTTTGATAACATGTGATGGATCAAAATTGAAAAAGGATAGGTTCATTTTTGATCCAAACATATTCAATTCGATATGAGTACATCGATTTACTCATTTTTGAGTACATAATTTTTTTCAGTGTTCATATTGGTCGAAAGGATTTTGAAAAAAATTAGGCAGTCAGAGGGTTAAAAGGACCCCTAAGGAGGACAAAGCCTATTTTGTTCCCCAAACCCGCATTTCCATTATTTTTATGGAACCTGCATAAAAAACCGCGTAAATACGGGTTAGTTTCCATTAGAAGGACCCCCTACGAAGAACCCTCCCACCTTTTGGCCTATATTCTACGCGCACATAAAAAAAAAACACCACCACTACCACTGAGTTAGTGTGTTCTTGTAATATTTTCTTAACGTCATCCTATTTCACACAAACGTTGTAAGAACGTTGAAAATTTCGTTTATCTTCATTACTGACAAAGTTGCGAACAAAAATCCGCTCCGATTGGAATGAGATACCCTATACCTTTTACTCGATAAATGGATTTCCACACTGGTGTTGTATGCAAAATATATTTTTTATAGTTTGCCCTATCATTTTTTAAAGTTTGTACCACGAGTTCTGAATTCCCCTAGATATTTATTTTGTATTTGAGTTTAAATACAGTAATACCTCGACTTACGTCAGCAATTCGTTCCAAGACTAGCGACGTAAGTCGGGAAACAAGTAACATAAATTTACCAAATTCTGATGAACATATTCTATTGCATTTAGGTATTATGTTACATACATTTCACATTATCAAAAAAATGCATTTGCAATACAAGAACTTCGAATAAATCAATGAGTTATTACTTACAATTTATTGTTCTTCTAGCTGCCCCGTTCGAGTATTTGAGCATGTGAAGAAATCTTGCAATGACTATCTCGAACCGACAATTTTTTTTTCTGTCTCATACAAGTTCTTTGTAACCGCAGAGTTAGTTTTTTAAGCTTTATCTAGTCTTTGCTACTCTTTTCTCGCCCGAATAAAACAAATAAGATGCCTAAAACTCGCCTTTTTTTCAAATGTTTTGTCTTAAAGACGCCTAGATAGATCTAGTAGTTTTAGGTTTGTCGCTTAATTTTTTTTCTCACTATCACGTGACTGCCGCGGGAAGTTTTCCCTTCATAGAACCAAAAGTCTTAAAAAAAATTCAAACTGCGTCTTAATTAAGGAAAACCCTTTTTACCGACCAGACGACGTAAATGCGGTGTAACGTAAATCAAGGGGACGTAAGTCGGGGTACTACTGTATTTATAATCTACGAGAAACACAGATAAGAAATGGCATCATGCATGAAAAAATTATATATCTTTTGAAAAAAAAATCTAATTTTATTTTTTGATGTTATATAGATAAGCCACACGCAAATATTGAGTGCATTGATTTAATTTAAAACAAAGCAACAGACACTGGTTAGGTAGTGTATACAAATTTTACGTCTACCTTTGAGGATGGCGTCATTTAACGATATTTTAATTTTTAATACCAGTGATTCCGTAAAGTACTTTTCGCATTTCTTTTCAAAAATATTTTCCAAGAATTCTACGATTAGACAAGGCAAAGATTACTATTACAATTTTCTGGTACTAAAAAAATAAAAATCTTACACATCCTGTATGGGACGTATACGTGTCACTCACCCTGTAGGAGTTAGATAAATACTGTGAGATGATGAATTCCGTTTAATAATAAGAACGAAAGATTCGTGAGATTGTCTCAGATAATTATAAATAATGCCTCATATCCCAATTTTACATAAGAAATAACTAAATAAGTAAATAAAAACTGACATTTCCCACTTATTGCTCTTTCATATTGATTAATAACCTTCTAAATAGATAGACATGGTTACCTGTAATCACTTCTGTGACATCATTTCTATTCTCTCAGAATTTCAAAAACAAGAACAGCAATTTAAAAAGTCAAGAATTGTTGCTTTTGTCCAATCATAAATTTTCCGAAAATCAGAAAGTTTCATGAAAAACAAAAACAAAAAAACTAAAAAGTAGCCGGGTGAGCTATGCTAATGTTTGCTTTCATTTTTAGAAAAATATTACTTATTATTATTATGATTAATATTATTTTTTTTATATTCCTTTTCCCTTTTATAAATTTTGTAATTGTTACTCTTCTCCAATAAACCTGCTCAGTTAATAAAATTTCCTTTATCAGAGTGCTTACTTCTATTAAACATGTTTACGATCAATATTTCTAACAATCTTCAAAAACGATTCTTTTATCGATTTTGTTTGAATTTCGTTTTGTGTATCGATAGAATGTACAGTAGAAAGAAAAAAATACCACAATTCGAACTCAGGCTATAATTTTAATTCTAACTGATGGAAGCAAAATGTATATTTAAGGTTTGTATTTATGAAAGGCTGTTTATAAATAGCTATGTATTTTTTTTTTTTTTTTTTTTTTTTTTTTTTTTTTGTCATAAATCATTTTTTATAATAAAATTAAACCAAAATTCCAATACTTTAATAGCAATGTCATAATTTTATTGTATATTTAAGTTCCGTAACTCAAAATTACAGAAGCGTAATTTTTTATCTATTTCGAAGCAGTAGTTTGAAAAATTTATCTGAATACTGAAACTTTAATCTTAAGCTTAAAAAGACAGTTAAAAGATTTTGGCATAGATTCTAGAATAGCTTGTATATTTCATTACTTCCTTTTTTTATATAATAACATTGCAAAAGCTCAAATGTAACTCGAATGCATACATCCGATTAAATTATATTTGGCATTTTATTAATTAATGATGAAATTATTAAAACTTTGTATATAGAAACATAGTCTTCTGGTCACTATCAGGATCAGTATTGTCGAAAATCCCCCCAAACATTTTTAATTCCACTCTGACTTTGGTTGTGTAATTATTAACAAATATACAAAACCCAGCAAATTTAAAGGTCCGTTTATTAGATTCATTTTGAAAACCCTTGTCATGCTCTTTTATGTATACTAATTATTAGAAAATAATGGTATGGTTTTAGATTGATAGGTTCTAAACTTAATATTTGATAAATAATTAATTGTTACATTCTTACTGTAATAGTTATAACACCATTCTCATTTAACATTATTAATATATAATATAATACAAATAATACAGTATGTGCAAAACGTAAGCAAGAAACACAAAATGCTAACTTTTGAACACGTGAGTACACAAAAAAAAATTCTGTAATCAGCAAGTGTAGAAAATAGGTACTATCCTAACACCTATCCGCCCCCTGAATAGTAGGCCTGAGCGCTGACACATAATGGCGGGATATTTTCGGCGTGCTTACAGTCCCTTGAATTTTAGTACCAATAATTTTTTAAAGTTTTTTCCGCTTTATTTTTCTGAGATTAAACAAGTCAAAGAAATCTTTTAAAAAATGCTGGTGTCAAAGCTTAAGGGACCGGACATACGTTAAAAAACCCGTCTTCTGCAGCCGCCATTTTTGTGTCAGCGCTCATGCCTAGTATTCAGGAGGCGGTGCACAAGCAGTCGATGTGAAGTCTCCTTGACGTCAAAAATGGTGACAAATGTCACAATCACTACAATGATCTGAAATGTGATGTATTTCATTTGTCCCATTCTTACTCTCATTTGGCAACTCCACTGAGAAGTCACCATGACTGCTGCTTTATGATGAGACACCAGATCACTTTACAATGAAGTCATATTGTGACTCTCAAGCGACTGTAATTTGGAGACTCCATGACAAAGTCATCTTGATAGCTGTTTGGTGAGGAGTTCTCAAGTCACAGAAAATGAAATCATCTGGTGACTTTTCCCAAAAGAGCTCAATGGTAACTTCACAGTAAAGTCTCGGTCACGTGAAAGCCACCATGCGACTTTATTGTGACATTATTTGGTGACTCATCACGATGCAATGCTCACAATGACTTCAAAATTGAATCTTCAAATGCCAGTCAGGCAATAATCACAAGGTGACTTCATTGTAATGTTACCTGGTGACATATCACAAAGTAACAGTCACAGTGACTTTCAGTGGGGTTACTACATAATGATCATTGAAGAGTAAAAATCAGACGGATGAAAGATCCCATATTTTCTTTCAACGCAGTGACTGAGACACTTATTGTGACCACATTAGGAGGTATCACATTAAGAGACCACACTAGTCACGCGGATAAACTCGAACGCTAATGTAAAGGCTATGGGGGCGTTATTTTCAAATTTCTTGCTTTGATTTTAATCTTTTTGAATGCTTTTTTTTGCATAGGACAGTTGACGACGATCTACAACTGGGCTAGTTTTACTTTTTCGATTTTAGTTTCAGATTTAAAAAAATAAATAAATTTCGGAACCGGTTGGAACCGGTTCTGAAATTGAAACAATCATAGTCTAAAAAAACTATAACCAAAATCGAAAAAGTAAAAACTAGCCCGGTTGTACATCGTCCTCAGCTATCCTATGCAAAAAAAAAAAAAAAAAAAAAAAAAACATTCAAAAATATTAAAATCAAAGCGAGAAATTTGAAAATAACAACCCCATAGACTTTACATTAGCTTTTTCCTTTTTTGACTGGAGTGGGCTCTTAATTAGCTGTACTGTAAGGATAGTATCTATTTGCTGCACCTGATGTTTACATAATTTTCTTGTGAGTTCTGATACGTTCGAAAATTATCATTTTATGTTGGTTTCCTAATGTTTGCGCATCAGTGTATATCCATTTTATAAAATTTTATTAATACAAAATATAACATGTATAATATAACATTAAAATTATTCTCACAATTGAGAAGCTTCCAAAATTTTTTCATATTTAACCCTCTCAAGAGCGGTGGTTTTTTTTTTGGACTACCTAATTTTAATTCCTAAGTACCATATTGCCACCAGAATAATGGAAAGGAAATTTTTCTTTTATTAAGTACGTAAACGAAAGTTTTTGCTTATTTTGAAATAATTTCTTTTTATGTAATTCTGATGTCATTCATTCATTTCAGAATTTTACGAATAGAAGTACTTTGCCCATGAAAGGGTTAAAGCATTATTCAAGTTAGAAATGTGAAAATTTATATTTTGGCTAAATGACACATGGAAATTAAAAATAAAAGCCTAAATATAAAACATTTTTATAAAGATCTTTAAGATTTGAAAGGAAAATAATATGTAGACACTCTTTTAAGAGAACTAAAATGTTTTACATATGCAGAACACAAAACTGAAATTATTTTGTTGGAAGCAGCTCTCTCCTGTACTGAATTTGTCTTGTATTTAGTTTTGGTGGGGAGGTAGCTTTCTGCCTACATTTGCGCAGCTCTTCGGCCACTCTCCCATGTTGTACCGTAAGTTAGATACATATCTGCATATTTATTTAATGTGTAATGATTCATGTTACATCTTCAAATTCACCTTGTCGAATGATGACCGACTAGTCTTGTCAGAGAGCTTTGCGCTTGATCAGAAGTTGTGGATACACAGTGCCCTCTATAACATCATGCGTTCGTTTGCGCCTATACTTTCTTATTTGAGATTGTCTTCTTTTGCTATTTTCTACCTCCCCACCAAATTTAAACGATCAATCCCGATACACCTTGTTGACAGTATGTGACTTAAAGGGTTTACTTCATAAAGTTCCACTGGATGAAGACTAACCACTACGATGGTACTGAAAGAAATTTAAAAGAATTTGATAGAATTTGAAAATAATGTGAGAAAATAAAAAATAATTTTTTAAATAATTTAAGAAATTCATCATGAAAAATACGTGACCTTTCATTTCCTGTGTACTGGTTCAGCAGAACGGATGTTACAAGACTGGAAAATTGAGACATCTTCTTAAATTGTACACTTGGTAACATTAATACATTTCGTCATTGGAAATGGTATGCTTCTATCATCTGTGGTTTAAGAGATAATAGCCATAACTTCTATTTGGAATCCCCTGGTATAATGTAATAATTTTTATAATGATTATTGCCTCATGTTCCAAAACAATAAATGAAGGAAATAACATTGAAAATTATTTTAAATATAAATATTCCACATCGTATGGCCAAATGATTTTAAATTTGTAAAGAAAAAAAAAGACGAATTTTTTATGAAAATAGTAGAATATGAACTCAATTTATTTTTTAAATATCAGTGAAGATTCTGTTTATGATGCAATATCAGTAATTTTTATGTGAAAACTGCAAGCAAAAGAAATCGTTCTAGTAAAAACAACATTTCGATACAAAATAAAACAAGTTTTACTTTGCCACTTTTAGATCACACTTTCCATTTTAAAGTTTCAACATTTTAAGATCGTTCTTTGACATTTTGATTAAAATCGATAACTTAGGGTCATTGTAAAAACAACTGCTCATCACATCCTAATTTCTAAGTCCTTTCTGTCAGAACCTTTCTGTTGATTTTCTTTTTATATTCTTCCTCTTATGCAACAAGCTTCTTGAAAACGTAATTTGCTTTCAACGCCTTCGGCTTAAAGAAATAACACGTAAGCTGTTTTTAACAAGAACTTTGTCGCAAAATACTCTGTTTTACTGTAAACTTTTATGAAGTCTTAATATCAAGTGATTGTTTTCAAAATTTAACCATGAAACATCTGTGTTATTGTTATGAATGTTTATAATTGGTTATGTTTTAATTTTTTTTTAAATTCGGAATCTTTATTAATAAAACAGACTCGATGAGTCTGTCTGTCTGTCTGCGCTCTCACACTCTGATGGATAACAAGAGCGCTACAACTTTAAGCACGGCAGTACTCCAAGATGTACCCGAGAACCTCTGTTAGAGGTTTTCTTTCAAAATTCGATTTAGATTTTTTTTTAATTAAATTTTGATTGATTTTTTACTGGATTTTTGCATAAGACATTTTCATTCACCATTCGCACATTTGTTTCTAAATATTGCATAAATCCATTTTTCACATCCCAGAACAGAAACAAATGCCCTTTCACATACAGTTTAGTAATAGTTTCAGATAAAGTTTAAATAAAGCAACATAATTTACGATTTTCTAATAATTAAATAAGAAAAAACCGATTATTTTGTTTCTCCATTTAGTTAGATTCTAATAATAATCAATGTTTATTAAAAGCTTAAAGCAAGAAACAAAAAATGACAATTCATATATACACCTCTTTGGTTCTTATAGCAAGAATTTTTAGACCTAAATGTTTCAGTTTTGCAAAGTAATAAGTAAAATACTTCAAGTTCATGTACCAAAATGCGCATTTTCTTTTGAAAATGACTCTGTTTCAATGACGGATTCAAATATGATGTTTCTATTCAAATATTATTTATTTAGACCGTTTATAAATGATTAACACTAAATGATTTTGTATAAAATTAACTCTTCACTGCATGGATTTTTATTTTAAAAGTATATTTCTTGTATTACGCATATTTAGGGTTACACCAAAAATTTAAAGACAATTTCTTCGGCTTATTTAGCAGCAGACATTTGTGATTACATAAGGGCAATATTTTTATTTAAGTATAGCGGTTGGATGAAACAAAATATATTTATTAACGATAAACCTTTAATTGATTCATATATGCATCACTGTGCAGTGCCATATAGGGTTACCCATTTATTTATTGAAACGAAGCAGACACACATTTATGCTAGGCCTTACTAGTGTGCGCATGTTCCGGCAGTTTCAGTAATTGCACAATGATTTATTTTTATGATATTTAAGATATTGATGGATAACTCAGATAATTATAGAGCGTAATTTCATTATCTACATGATCATTTTTTTACCCTTCCCCACCCAAATGCATAGGATAAAGTGTGCTGATTAGAGCCAAGGCCTAATGATCAAGGGTGGGGGTCCAAAAGCACATTAAACAGCACATTTAAAAGCACATATAAATTCACATTTGATTAATCCTTATAAATCCTTCAATCCTTCTAAAATACTTCTAAAATTTATTAACAAATTATTTAAATCTTCTAATGTAGTTTAAACAACTCCCAAAAAATGCTTTAGAAGATAAAATTTTCATGAAAACATAATTCAACACATAAAGGGTTGATCAAAACAATACTTCCAGTTTCAGAATTTTTATATTCAAAGAAATTTGTTTCTGCGGATATATCTTTTACCCCATAGAGGAACACTAACTTCATGGTGTACTGCAGCTATTTCTTTTCAGTAGAGAAAAACTTTGTGCGTCGTTGCCCAATATTGTGTATTCCAAACAAATCATTAAGCTTATATCCTATAAAGCCTCCTCTCCAGTTCTTACATTATTTAGTGAACATTTGTGCTACATAAAGTTTACCAATTTCATATAGCTTGAAAAACCTTGTTTTCATGTGTAATTTAAACAACCCAACGATATAAGTTGTAAGCTAAACAACAATATCCAAAAGCTTTGACACTTCTTTTTTATATTATGAAAAAAAATATACTATTACATGAGATTGCCATAGATTTGATTTTGCTTGCAAAATTCACAAAATACATAACATTCTGTCGTCTTTCCACAATAACTTGGATGATGACCTTGAACGAGTTAGCGATGTACAGTCGTGGAAAAAAAAGTAAACACCCTTTACTGACTCTGCAAAGAATTATTTTAGAAGAAAGTTACTGGTACCACACGATTGGTAATAAAGTCTACTTTTAAATGATGTACAAGGTGGCCATAATTAAACTGACTGTACTCAGACTGTTCTGTAGCGCGATCTAATTGAGAGAATGGTGCCAGATTTTGTAAGAAAATTAAACAAAACGGGGGACGAAGGATTCCGCGGAAAAAATTAGTTTCAAAAGTCACCGCTAGGGGAATATGTGGCGCTGTGTAACAGAAAAGAGAGTTTTAAAAAGTGCAGAATCAATACTACAATTGTTAAATGTGTTAAATAAAAGTAATTTTATTCCAGTATTGATTCTGCATTTTTAAAAACTCTCTTTTCTATTACACAGCGCCACATATTCCCCTTGTGGTGACTTTTAAAAGTAATTTTTTTTCGCGGAACCTTTCGAACCCCGTCTTGTTTAATCTTCTTAAAAAAATTGGCGCCATTTTCTCAATTAGATCGCCCTACAGAATGCTCTGAGTACTGTCAGTTTAATTATGGCCACCTTGTATATAAAATTTGCTTAGGGGCCATCTACACCCAGTAGCAGAATTTTTAGTATCCATCTGCAGCAAACTAAAATTTATCTGCGACCAAACAATTCTGAACCATAAGCTACTATCATAAATGCTTATAGTAACCCATAAAATAAGCAAAAATTGCATTTTACAAAGAAAATTAATAAGAAACACAATAACTGTTAAAACAAAGTAAAATTTTAGTGATTTTTTTAAACCCTAGATTAATCTGCAAGGTCTAAAATAATCTGCAGCGCTGCTGCCGTGCTGCACAGTTTCTGCTATGGGGCATCTACATATTAAAACGAACCCCAACTTTGTTTTTTTTCAATAGCAGTACACAATTCTGACAGCATAAATGAACTCTAAACCCTTCAATTAACCTGAAAACAAATTTCTATGAAATTCGTACGATAAGTTTCGGAGAAATTAATTATTTTAAACCGAGCATATTTTAGGGGCTGTATCCAAATCGAAGTTCGGTACTGGACTGTTGACCGAGAGAGCCCCCTTATTAATCAAGGCATCTTAAGCGCCACTCAAGCAGTCATTGTAGACTGCTAGATTACAGGCTAGCATAAGAAATTTCAAAATATCTTGTCACTTCTATCATAGACGGCCCTTTAAGCTATCATTTTGCCGTTTTTTAAGCATAATTTGAAAACTACTTGGATAAAAAATGTGAAATTTTGGATTTCCATAAAGAAGGACTTAATAAATCTAAATCCATAAAAAAATTTTAGGTTGCAATTCATAATTTTTTCGAATATTAATTTCATAATTCATATCATAAAATTATGAAAATTGCAAATTCAACGCATTTGTTTTGGGGTATTTTAGTATTATTGGTACACAAAAAATTAGCACATTAGGAGTATAATTTCAAGAGATATTAATGAAAATATGAAAATGGAATTTAACATCAGAAGCACTAAATTTTGAATATTTATAATTCAAAAACTTATCATTCAAATAACTTGAAATTTGGTGTCTAGGCATAGTTTGAACAGAAGATTTGAAATATCTTGTTAAAATTCGGTATTGCCATTGAAAAAAATGGAGTTTGGGTTTGTTTTAATATGTAGGCCCCCTAAGCAAATTTTATGTACATCATTTAAAAGTAGACTTTATTTCCAATCATTCGGTACCAGTAACTTTCTTCTACGATAATTTGTTGAGAAGTTAGTAGGGACTGTTTACTTTTTTTTCCCCACGATTGTACTTGCTAAGAGATACACGTAGTGCACGATATGCATCATTTACTTAAAAATAGAGTTTTCTTGTTGCGAGTACTACTTGTCTCGGAAATTTGTGAAGAATTCCATCTAAATTTGCGCAGCTCATCGGCTAAGCTATAGTGGGAGGACTATAATTATTTTCCAGCACTTTTCCATTATACTAAGACCATTGTTGCCAAACGTAATAGTTGGCGCAAAATGAATTTCACGTGAAATTAAACAGGTGAAGAAAAATAACATTGTTAGTACGAAAGTGAGCATTTAAAAATATAACATTTGAAAAATACAGACTTTCACGAACTATTTTATTAAGCCAATGCAAATGTATAGTTAAAATAAAAGAACAAATAAATATTATACAATAAAGTAATAAAGCAAAACTCAATTTAAACAGCAGGCATGAAATTGTAAACGTATATTAATAGTACAGTAAATATTTCATGTTTTGAATGAAGATGTTCATGGTTTTTTAAGCAAATATTTTTTTTATATATAATTCCAAAGTCCTGAAACAATTTTAGTGCAGCTTCCAAGTCATCAGGTAACTGCCAAATAGTAAAATCTATCACAAGGTCACTGTTAAATGAAGTTATAACTTAATAATAAATGTTTTCGATTAAAAAAAAAAGAAAATTAAGATATTTTGCAAGTTTACGATTAAATAATAATAATAATAAAATGATGAACGTTCCCTAAATAGCAAATAACAGTGTTTGGCGCGGTTTGCAATAAAAATACTTTGCACGTCCAGGGTTGAAATAAATGGCGCATTGGCACAACTTTTGTCATGGTGTTGGTATAATACAAAATTACATCTTTTCCGGTTTTCCACATTTTTTCTAAAACTGCCCTCTACCCATGCAAGGTAGATATTTTATCTTGAGGCAATAAAAACGTTGATCTTTATGAGAATATGTATGCATTTCAAACTGTTCCTTTTAGTGGAATTATAGAGCAAGTGTTATTGATTTTTTTTATGAACTATGATACATTAACAAGTACCTAAACACAACTCTTTGAATACTAGGTCTTCGCTCTAACACAAAAATAGCGGATTTCGTAGGCAAATTTATTTCAGCTTTTGTAACTACCCTTGCACATGACTACCATTATATTCCAAAAGTATTTATTGCCTAGTTTAATCTCAGAAAATTATAGTGTAGAATATTTTTAGAAATTATTGGTATTCAGATTCAAGGGACCGCACAAATGCTAAAAAAAAAAAAAAAAAAAAAAAAAAAAAAAAAAAAAAAAAAAAATCATCCTACGACAGTCGCTATTTTTCTGCTAGTGCGTAGGCCCAGTATTCAGAGAGCTGGGGCTAAATCTCAGTTAATTGATCTGGGCGAATTATGATCTAGATCATATTAGATGTAAATTTCCAACTGGGCGAAAAATGTCCGGACCAGGATTCGAAGAAGGGATCTCCTGGCTGAAGCCACCAGTGCTCTACCATCTCAGCTATCCCGGACGAATCTGGTGGAACTTTTTCACCCAGCTAACCTTAATGATTATAGCATCTGATCTGAAACCTGGTTCAGCCCAACAGAATAAATAGCAGGTAATGGAACTCCAGGAATCGCTGGATACGAAAATACACTAGATTAATTTTAACACAATTATTCTAATTGGTAAATAAATCATATAATCTGTATATGATCTAGATGTCATTGGCTTTAGCAGATACCTATAGTATAAGTGAAAGATACCTAACAACTACTCTAGAGTCCGTAACCTAATGCGACGAAATATCTGTCTGTATATCAAATTGTATTTCAACATAGACATATGTGAGTTCGTTTGTGCGTGTAATAAAAGTAAAAGCAAATTGCATATGTGATATAGTAAGATTTATGTAATTTTAAGCAAAATCATGTCAAATGCAGAAAACTTGAAACTTACAATGTACGAACATCGAAATCTGAAATGTCAAAAAGTATATTAATGTTTTTAAGTATGCAAAAGAATTTTTAGAAGCATCATATACGAATTAAAATATTAAGGTAAAAAGTTTTCCTAATATGAACTGTAACTGTAATTTATCATTATTGCCTTCTAACAATGAAGAATCTTTATTTTACATTCAAGTGTTTGAGAACTTTAAAGCTTATTGCATTTCAAGACCCATTTTTCAGTCAAATGTGTTAACTGTTTATTGTTCCTAAAGGGTGATAAATCAAGACATTTTGTTTTCTGCATCTAATATTGAGTTTATTAAGAATTAAAAAGATACCACTTTTCAACAGTGTTGACAGTCGGCTACTTTTTTAAAATTCAGATTTCTTGATTGGCACTTTTTTAAAATAGTGAAATTCGCATTATTTAATGAGATATAAATTACGGTGAAAACAAGGGGAATTTTACCATTTCAGAAAACTGGTGCCAATCAAGAAATTTGAATTTAAAAAAAGTAGCCCACTGGCAACACTGCTTTTGAACGCCTTTTGAAAGTTTTTCAAAACTAAAGTTTTTTGAAACTTTAGGATTAGTGAGACTGACGTCGACATAAATAACAATTTAAAGAAATCAAAGTGATAATTATAAAATTTTTGACCAAGCAGTTCTTGTTGCAGAAAAAACGGCACACTATACACCGCTTTGCTTATTGATGAGTAATTGGGGTGTAGAAAAATTGTTTATAATAATATTATTTTGTAAATTTGAACTGAAACCAGCATATCTGTACATAATATATATCCCTATCAGAGATCGACCGAAAATTCGATTTTGTTTTCGTTTTCGGCTCAAAATCTGAGTTTCGCCAAAAATTCGTTTTTGGCGTAAATGCTGCCAAATATTCGGCCAGACCGAAACTATCTGTATTCCAAAAATCTCGTTTCTTCCTTCGTAAATTTTCAACATTACTCATTGACTTGAGTTGTATCGGCTCAGATGAGACGTTCTTTATTTATTGCTGTGAACTTTACTGTTTATAATTTTGAGTGATGACTGACTCAAGATGTGAGTGCAAATTATAAAGCAAGAAATGAATATATGACTAAACTTTTAAGACATTTTTCACTTGCTCAGTAAAAGCTGCAGACTTAACAGTTATAGAATTTTTTTTTTTTTTTTTTTGAAACAGCAGAAGTGTTTCAAATACTCTTTGAGTATAGTATAACAGAGTAGTATAACAGTATATTCTAATCTAACGGATGATCATTTGCAAAATCATTATGAAAGATAAATCGAGGTATGTATACCTAAAACATTTTTGAATTAGATGAATTTCGTATAATTAGAAAACTATTTTGTGTGATGACTTAATTATATTTTATTTTATATGAAAATGAAAAGTCAGAGGAATATAGAGCCAAATTGGGCCACACGTATAATTACGCGTATAATTATGTATAACTATGTATAATTATGTATAACTATGTATATTAAAAAAAATTGGACATTTCCGTTTTCAGCCGAAAATAGGATGATTACCGAAATTCGGTTTCGGTTTCGGTTTAAAAAAACTTTTTCGGTCGATTCTTAATCTCTATACACCAAAGAATCGCAAATCGTTTAAAAATAAAGGAACAGTTAATTGGTTTCAAAAATCCTCCTGTCCGTTCCTTTCTTTTCCTTAAGATGTGTATAGTAAAACAACAGAAAGTTTTTAAAAATATCCTGCCCCTTTCTTTCAGATGTCAGTTTCAGTTTATTTTTTGACTAATTTAAAAGCTTTCATATTATGCATAATTAATGACAGACACAAGAAAATAGGGTTTAGGTATCACATGTGGGGTGTATGCATATGATGAACAGTTTCCTAAGCTATTTTCAATTCGGATTTTTAGAAAGCAATTTTTTTTTAAGGAAATATAGAACAAAAAATTTTAAACGGTACATATTTTACAGTCAAAATGTTATTTATTTGGGTTGTACTTGGTTGGAACTGGTAATGAGCAACCATATAACAATATATTTTTATAATGAACTTTTTGGACGTTGTTATTATTCCGCATTTATTTTATACTTTTATTTTTGTAATGTGAATGCATAAAACATTATTCCACTCGCAATACATTTTATATGCAAAAAAAAAAAAAAAAAATAATAATAAAAAAAATGGAAAATTCAAAGAAACATGCGAGACTAATTTATAAAACTTTCGATATTTTTTATAACACTTTGTAGATTTATTTTGAATTTTAGTTTAATGAATACTGGTTTTATTATGTTCTATATACTTTCACCTTCCTAATAGATGAATTACAACTTCGGAAGTTGCACATGTAAAATATTTCATAAACCCCAAGGTAAGAAGGATGCTGAAGAATTCATAAATGTATGTTAGACTTATTTATAAAATTTTCAATTTTCTTTGATACTGACTGGAAGAAGGAAAATGTTTTATGACCCACCCGCAAGGGAGATGGGAGTTGCAAGTTGTTGTTGTTTTTTGTCTGAAATCCGCCATCAATTATCTTTTACTCCAGCCTTCATGTAACGCGAGAACTACAATATTCAAATACATTTTGGATTTTAATCTAATGAACAATGGTTTTATTATTCTTTATATACTTGCATATTTGTTATGTATGCATTTCAAATGCGGAAGTAGAATAAGTTAAATACTTGATAAACCATTGAAAGTTTTATTAAAAGGAATGCTGGAAATTTCAAAAAAAATATGAGACTTATTTATAAAATTTTCAATTTTCTCTGATACTGAATAGAACAAGGGAAATGTTTTATGACTTTCCCGCAAGGGAGATGGAAGTTGAAATTTGTTTTCTTTCATCTGAAATCAGTCAACAATAATCGTTTACTCTAGACTTCATGCGACGAAAAAGCAACAAAATCCAATCGATAGGTTACGGTTATATAAACAGCGTGGGCAAAAGAAGAAAATAAAGTTGTTAGGCGCAATAAACGTTGCTTTCCCTATAATATTTGGCCTTACTCGTAAAGTTTTATTCCGATGGTACAGCTGAATGAGCTTTACTGATAAATAATAGTACAATAGTCACGTATAATCAGTAAAGTAAATGAAAGTAGAAAAATTTATAAGATAGTATCCAAGAAAAGAAACTATTTAATCGAATTATCGAGATTTTCTTGCATTAAGCGGTGCTTTTATGTTTCAGTTAATAAATTTAACTCTAGCATCCACAAAAGTATAGTTATTGTTACATTTTCTTACTTTTCTGACTCATTTTGGAATACAGTCTTATTTTCAGGTTTCGTTCAACAATATTTAAAGTCTTGATAATACTTATTTCTGTATATTTAACGAGAATTGTGGTTGCTTTTCTCAAGAATCTTTTATATAAAGGCACTTAAGAAAATGATGAAAAAATTGGGTCTTGGTTCAAAGCAGCCTAAAATATCAATATGAAGTAGCACAAAAAGTTACTTTACGAGTGTATTTTTGACCATTGTCCCGATTTGCCCGATGTTTTTAAAAATAATTTTCAAGCATGAATATAAAAAATCTGCCTCTATTGCGTGCAGCCCGATATCAGAAGATTTACTGTTCTGCACTTAAGACAATATCAACAGTTCAGTTTTTAATTCCAACTTATATTCCTTAGCGAAATTAAACTTTAGCAATAAATAAATAATATGATATAAGTAACATAAAAAAACACACATTTCACAGACATATAATCGAAATACACGCTGAAACCGCTGAAATTATCAGAATCAATCTTCTGCTTTAAGCAGCGAAATTTTTTGCGATTTCTTCGGCTCTTAACCAGTTGCATGAGGCTGCTATGAAAGGATCGTTTTTAATATATTTCAAAACTATATTGAAAAAACTGGTATTTTTCATATAAAAATGCTTCTGATGTTGTTTGTGGGCAATTAAAAAATATACTAAATATAAAAATAGATTTTTGAATTTTCAAATAAAAATGGTTTATACCGATCTTCTGTACACTAGTAGTATTTTCTGTAACACATGCAGCCTGGGTTAGTTCTCCTAGTTTATTTAATGATCACAAACGTCTATTTTCGAAAATTACTGAAAAATGCTTTGGAAACTTTAATATTCATAAATTTAGACATAAAGAATTAAAAAATATATTTTAGGATATTTTAATTTTCTTTAGTCTTTTTTTTTTTTTTTTTTTTTTGTCGTAAATATGAACATTTTTTTAACTAGACTGATATGTTATTATCAAATACGCATTAATTTTTTATAAAAGTATTTTTTATGCGCATGTTATGGCTTATATATGGTAATATACACTGTAAAAAGAAGACATGTTTCAGAATACATGAAGAAATTTAATATGGTTTTCAAAAATCTTATGTAACCTCTTCCGCATTACACACGATTCCGAAAAGACTTTCTTTATTTTCTTAAACCTTAGAAACCAATAGACTTATAAAGAAGCATTTTTAAGCCGAAAGCATTAAAAAATCGTGTTTTAAAGAAACGTTTCTGAAACAAATGTTTCTTTTGTTGCCCGTAATTTTCGGAACCATTTCTGAGTAGTTCTTAAGTGTTTAAATCAGTTTTCTGAACACGAAATTTCGGTTTTTCGGATGCTGTCAGTTTTCAAGTAAACATTTTCATGTTCACCAAACATGTTCAACAGACATGTTCCACATGCAAAATAAACAGCATTAATAAACATTGTTTTTATTTCTCTTGTAAGTAAAAGTTCTGTTACGAAGCTGAAAATGTTGACTTGAGATAGCATACGTAAACCGATATTTTGTGTTTAAAAAACTGATTAATAAACTACAAAAACTACTCGGAAACATCTCGGAAAATTACGAGCAGAAAATGAAACTTTTGTTTTAGAAATATTTCTTTTAATCTCGGAAATATATTGGTTTCTAAGCTTTCGGTAGATAAAGGAACAGCTTTTAGATTTGTGGGTAACGGGAAAGAGGTTGTATTATTTTCGCAAATAGTGTTGAATTTCGTAATATTTTCGGAAACTTTTTTTTTTAACAATCTAAGAGCAAAAAATCGTAACGCGAAAATTTTCAGAAGCACATTTTTAATGGAGATACCGTTACAATGTAAACCTCTATTCATGGAAAAAAGCGATTATTGACTGTTTACAGATATTTATTTTATTTTGATGTTTCTTTTTTCTTTAGTTCATACATTTACAGTTTATAGAGAAGTAATAAAGAACCTTTTATTTGCATAATTGTGAACAAATATTGTTCCTTTGAATCGTGAACATATAATTTTTGATAATGAAATTTAGAATTAGATTAGTCAACATTACATAAAACTACAGCTATTCAAAATTACATAATACGTTCACTTCAATTATTAAACAGATTCATAAAACATGAAAACAAAATGCGTATTTCAATTCGTTTTTATACTTAACAACACATTTCGAAAATATGTTTTTCTTTGCTATATTTTTCACATTTCATCTATTTGTGACACACATATCGATCGAAGATACCATTTTGATTTTGATATATGATTATTTTTGTGTATATTGATTTATGAAGCAGTAAAATAAAATTTATACTTCAATTCGCTCATACTTGAAAACAAAATTCGTTAACAAGATAAATAAAGTTTATAGTATTTATTTTATAATTTTTCATATTTATGTAAAATTAAATTTTTGTAATGCCATTGTAATGCCATTTGTAATTTTGTAAAGCCATCTGTACTGCAAGGTGCGTACAGGTACACTCCTTAGAATTTCGAAGGAGTATGATACGACTATTTCAGATAATAAAACTTTGTATAATATTTTTTCTTCAGATTAAAAAAAATTCTGCTATTAATTGCAGTACATTTAATATTTTTCTTCGATTAAAGAAGAGGACGAAAACACGAACACGAAATTTACACGAAATTTGTCATAATTTAGTACGTACTCTGGTAGTGTCAATAAGAAAATTATTTTACAGTAGTATCAGTTTATGTTGTCATTTTTAGTACGAATTATGTATTATTTAATAATGTTTTTAAATAAAATTTCTTTGCGTATTGTAATCGTTGCGTACGTAATTATAAAGGCGAGTTCATTTCGCTGAAAAACGCGCTACAAGCGTAGCCCGGTTTAGCACATGGTTTAGCACTAACCGTGTCAAAATCTATACTAATAAAAGAACAAATCGCTCTGTCTGTGTGTCTGTCTGTCTGCTAGCAAAATCTACGGCACGTACGAGATTCAAAAATTTTTTGAAAAGAGTCCAAGGCCTCTTCTAATGCACCATATCCTCAGAATTTTAATATTCTAATTATTTGCTGAGTAATTAATTAATATTCGGACATCACTCTTATCAAAAGTATGCCTTTTTTCCCTCAGATTACTTTCGGTTGGTTGGTTCATAAAGCATCGCTCATCAAAAATACGTTTCTTTGTTTCCGCTTGCTTTCGGTTGGTTGGTTGTATAAAGCTTTCGCAGAAATAATTAAGTAAATCGGGATACAATTAAATAAACCAATTTGAGTGGTTAATGTTTCAAGAGTGACTGTTTTTTCAACTAAACATTAAATTTTAGCATGAAGGTGCAACACATGCTTTGAAAACATTTTATAATAATGAGCGTTTAAAAGAAGGGATTAGTTTCAAATGACGTCACAACCTAGCAACCAGCTTGACAGCCTGGCAGGCTTTTTGTTTCCTACATTGTTTTCTGGGGTTTTTTTTCTACTTTGATTGGTTGAGCGATAATATCTGCTAACAAATCGGCGATTTTGGTTGGTTTACGGAACATTGGAGGTGCCTGTTTGATGCTCATTTATTTAGATAGCAAGAAATGTGTTTTTTAAACGTTAAATAAAAGATTAGAATACTCCTTACTGGCTCTTTTGCTACTAGAAATTATAAATTGGCAACAATAAGTCCTTGCATTCTAATGCTTTCTGCTGCTGTAGCGGGTAGCAACAGTTTTAATGGAATTTAAATTCTCATTTTTGATACTGATAATGATTTTTTTTTTTTTTTCAGAGCTGTTTTTTTTAAGAAATTTTTAAATGCATTTTTTAACTGTTCTCTTTTATGTTTTAAATACAGAAAAATGTTCCGAATTTATCGCCCGCCTACTATACAGTACCGCAGGCAGTGGGAACGGGAACTCATATCGGATGTTCGTACAGAACTTTTTGCACGCTTAATTTGTGAGTGGGGGGGGGGGGAGGCGCTAATTTCACTAATTGGTTTATTTCTTTAATATGCTTATTTTAAACGGTAGTCACGTTACGTTTTATTGTAGTATTCTTCAGAATGGCGTGCGATTTGTAAAAATACAGCATAAATGTTACTTATTCGAGATAAAAATTTCAGAAGTCTTGATACCACTATTTTCGAAAAGTAATTTCAGCAAATATCTTAAATTCTTGGTTAAGACCGCCCCCCCCCCCCCATCCATGTATCTACGGGTGGGTTGCGTGAAGAGGTTTCGTTCATATACGCTTTTGCTAAGAATAGACTGCGCTACCTGGTGGTGAAATGTAGAACCAACAGACCGCGATTTCATTTAAAGTAGGGAATCTAACAAGGCGATCTATTTGAAACTTCAAGATAGTTTATAACACATTAGAAAAAGTATATATAAGAATGACGCGTGAAATTTCGGGAAGGTGGGGAGAGGAGGAGGGGCGATAGATTTCTTTTTTTTTTTTAACTTTTAGCTTCTTACCATTTCCGGCGCGGTATTTTGACGAAGCCCTGAGATAAATGAGTCTTATTAAATATAAAAATTCAAAAAAATTGTTACCACTATTTCCGAATAGTAATTTCAAAAATATCTTAATTTCTTGCTTAAGACCTCCACCCCCTCGAGTAACATATCTACTGATAGGTTGTGTAACGGAGTTATGTTCAGATACAGTTTTGTTAAAAATACAGTACGCTCCCTGGTGGTGGAAAGTGGAACTAAGAGACCACGATTTCATTTAAAGTAGGAAATCTGACAAAACGATCTGCTTGAAACTTTATGATAGTTTATAACACATTAGAAAAAGTTTATAAAAAATGGCGCGTGAAATTTCGGGCATGTGGGTAGGGGGAGGGGAGGGGCGAAATATTTCTTTTTTTTACCTTTGCGTTTCATACCGTTTCCGGTGCGGTTTTTTGACGGGGTCCTCAGATACATGCTACTTAGTACATATAAATGTGACAAAAGTTAAGTTACCACTATTTCCGAATAGGAATTTCAACAAATATCTTAAATTCTTGCTGAAGACCGACACCTCCTCGAGTAACATATCTACTGATAGGTTGTGTAAAGGAGCTTTTGTTTAGAATAGAGTGCGCTCCCTGGTGGTGGAATGTAGAACTAACGGACCGCGATTTCATTTAAAGTGGGGAATCTAACAAGGCGATCTATTTGAAACTTCAAGATAGTTTATAACACATTAGAAAAAGTTTATATAAGAATGGCGCGTGAAATTTCGGGAAGGTGGGGAGAGGAGGAGGGGCGATAGATTTCTTTTTTTTTAACTTTTGCGTTTCTTACCATTTCCGGCGCGGTATTTTGACGGAGTCCTGAGATAAATGAGTCTTATTAAATATAAAAATGCCAAAAGTTTTTTACACTATTTCCGAATAGTAATTTCAAAAATATCTTAATTTCTTGCTTAAGACCTCCACCCCCTCGAGTAACATATCAACTGATAGGTTGTGTAACGGAGTTACGTTCAGATACAGTTTTGTTAAAAATAAAGTGCGCTCCCTCGTGGTGGAAAGTGGAACTAAGAGACCACGATTTCATTTAAAGTAGGAAATCTGACAAAGCGATCTGCTTGAAACTTTAAGATAGTTTATAACACATTAGAAAAAGTTTATAAAAAATGGCGCGTGAAATTTCGGGCATGTGGGTGGGGGGGGGGGGGGGAGGGGAGGGGCGAAATATTTCTTTTTTTTACCTTTGCGTTTCATACCGTTTCAGGTGCGGTTTTATGACGGAGTCCTCAGATACATGCTACTTAGTGCATATAAATGTGACAAAAGTTAAGTTACCACTATTTCCGAATAGTAATTTCAACAATTATCTTGCTGAAGACCGCCACCTCCTCGAGTAACATATCTACTGATAGGTTGTGTAAAGGAGCTTTTGTTAAGAATTGAGTGCGCTCCCTGGTGGTGGAATGTGGAACTAACATAACGCGATTTTGTTAAAATTAGGAAATCTAGCAAGGCGATCTGTTTGAAACTTTAAGAACGTTTATAACACAAAAGATAAAGTGTGAAAAAGAATGGTGCTTGAAATTCCAGGGTGGGAGGGAGGCGCTCTAGATTTCTTTTTAAAAAATTAGCGTTTTTGACTTTTTATATGCCGTTTTTTCAGGGAGTGATGAGATATATGCTACTTATTAAAAGTTACAGACATTATCTCTGCTTCACCTACTTTTATTTTGGAGAGTAGATAAAAACCATAGTGTAAAATTTTAAATTTTAAAAATACAGCATTTTAAACTTTAGCTTCTCGGCCTATATTTGTAGACTAATTAAGAGTATGTAAATTAAAAAAAAATGATTCAGAACTTTTTGTTCGAAATGGAAAAAAATCGACTTTTAAAAAGAAAAAGAAACGCTTTTTTTAATAGAGAATGAACGCGAATTCGTTAAAGTTTGGAAAACGAACTAACCGATCGACTTGAAATTTTCACGTATGTTATAACAGCCCTTTGACCACTGCTTCGTAGATTAATATTTGTATAGAACATATTGCGCTCCCTGTCGGTGGAAGGTTGCACTACCCACTATTTTCGAATAGTAAATTAAGCAAATTTCTTAATTTGTTATTTTAGTCAACGTCCTTAACTTTAACGCAATGTTTATCGAAGCATCTAAATAGACCACATTTACATCTCCTAAAAAAATTTTGAAACGTTCGGAGGGGTAGAAATATTTTTTACAAAACAAAACGTCTGAAAATGTCCACGAAACCAGTAAAAACCTGAGTGTTTTGTCGCAGTTCCGCTCGCTTTCGTACGCATAGACTCCAAAATTCAACTTACGCAAAAAAGGCGTATCTTCAATTTAATATTTTTCTTACATTTTTTATTATTTAAAAATATAAATTCAGACAAAAGGGAATTAAAGGTACAAAATCATACAAATTTGAGGTTCATTCATCACGGGCCCGGGCAACTCCGTGTGGGTCTGCCAGTCATAGATAAACATACAAGATAAGACAATTACAGTAAAATCTGTAATGACACAGAGCGTCACTAGTGACGAGGGGGAACAACTAACAAGCTTCCAAAATTTATCTATGTATATGAAATTTCTTTATGCTCTATTCCACAGAGTAAAGAGAAAGAATAGAGATGAAGTGTGGTGGTTGGAGGTGACGCCAAAGATGTAACCCTAAAATCCGCTATGTTCGGCCCAAACACAGCCATATGCTTTCTCAAAAACAGAAGAAAATTTTTATTAATGCAGTTTTTAATTCATAATACAATGAAATGCTACTTTAGAATCTTAAATATAAGCAGATCATTTTCATTTAGAGAAAAAATGCACGGGTGATGTCAAAAAATTCGGTTTCTGTACCACTTGCTTGTTTTGTTTGGTCCGAATGAGGTCATTTAAATTTGAGCGATAACGCGCATCATATTACAAACCGTTTTTATGGCATACTGCATCTCCATCTATCTCTTTCCTTCATGGCTCTGTTCTATAATTTTAACATCTATTTTTTGATTCGATTGTATTCTTTTTGAAGCAGGCGATTCTGTCGAAACTGATCATTGCAATGTGTTGTTGGGATATAAATGTATTTTATTATTAGAAAAATAACATTTTTTTTCAAAACTTTTTAAAATTATAAGTAGGGGAGATGGGGTGACATGTGAACAGTTCGCATAAATATAGCTTTTTCTCATAACCGGATTAATTTCTATAAACAAAAACTACTCAATATAGTAAACAGAACTTTCTTTTACACATGATAATTTTTTAAAAATCACCTGTATAGTTCTTCTTACATTTTTTAATAGTTTTATAAATTCAAAAAATTGTTAACATGTGCCCCATCAGCGGGGTAGTTATGAACACACGTGGGGCACATGTGAACACAAGGGAAAATTATCCTTGGACATGCTTTTTATTCTGTTATTCATTTGTCATCATAATCATTAGTTATATTACCTGTTAAATTCACCATAAAGAAATATATATATATATATTTCTTTAGTTTCTGGGTGATATGTTCAAACAAAAGATTATAAAATGAAAATAAGTAGATTTTTTTTAGGGGGGGGGGGGGAGACTTAGATGATTCATTAAGTATTGTTGCAATAAAATAAAAAAAATAAAGAAGCAATTTAAAAAAAGAAATTAAAACTTTTAAATTTTGATATGGTGTTTTTGTGTGGGGGAACTTTTAGGGAGGGTGCATTTGGATACTATTTATCGGAAATCTGCCGACATACGAAAGATTCTCACTCCTGTATTCGCCTTATTTACTTATAAATTATAGATAAAGAAAGGTTTTTTAATGATAAAAAAAATCTCGACTATAACCCCACTCTAACTTTTTTTGCTTTAGAAATAGGGGGGTGGGGTGTACAATTGCAATTTTACGGTAGTTATCAGTTTAAAAAATTTACTTTCATAACATATTACTGATATCTATCTCCATTCAAAGCATCATATACAATTCTCTCCAAACATAACTGTTTTAGAGATAGTAGTAAGCCATCATTGCAAGTTTAGAACAAATGTAATAGAAAAATTTGCAAAGTTGTTTAAGGTAATGCTTTTGTATTAACAATGCATAAAAAATATTGTTGCAAACAGTTTAGTAAAATAATGCATAACACTTATTGCATTTTAGAAAACATTAAATTTATTTCAAGTGCAATTGAATGTAAACAAGCTTGTTGCTCTTTATGTACTTGCTGAAAGATCGGTTTGTGGAAGTTTCAATACAAAATCAACTTTGTGTGAGGAAAATATCTTCTATTTCAGGAAAATTATAGATAATGGAACTGAAATTATTTCTCATGAAGTTAACTGAAAGGAACATAATCACAGAATGATTATTGGGGCACTTATGAAAGGTTCATATCTGCCCCAACTAGTCTGTTCACAAGTGCCCCACATGGCTGCTAGAGTTGAATTGATAAATCATTAACATTTTTCAATTTTAGAAGAAATAGAACTGTATCAGAAATATTTATTAGTATTCATAGTAAATGTTAAAACACTCAAATTCAAATAAATGAATAAATAAATAAAGTTATTCGCTTATCAACTTGGAACAAAGATTTTACTTTTGAGATCTATAAACAGTGTTTTGGCTACAGAGGTCAAACAAAATGTCAAAGAGCTTCAAAAAAATTTTACCATATGTCTACAGGTGCTATCATCTTTAGTATTTTTTTCAAATAAAAAAACTTATAATATCTATTGAAAAATTGCGATGTTCACATCGGCCCCATGTTCACATGTGCCCCATCCCCCTATGTCTGGCAGAATCTTGTTTGCATACGAAGTCGAAACATTCTTTTTTCGCTTTTATTGTGGATGACACAAAACTGTGAGTAATTCGCTAATTTTTTCTATGCATATTACTTGCATGCTTTATATTAATGCATTATAATCTATGTAGAATTTAATTGCGTTTTATGCGTTTTTGGTCGGTATATAGTTAAGTAAAATAATCTGATAGAAAATTAAATATCTAATTAAATATTTATGTATTTGACGTGAGGAAATTAAAATATCTATGATACTTTTTCGTGCAGCTATAATAAGATACGTAATCATGGTAAATTTACGTAGATTACCCATAATACAATTCAAATTTGGTGATGAAAATTAGTCATAGTTGCATAATATGTGTAAAAAAAGGGAGGGGAAGTAAAGATAAAATGCCGCCTATTCATCAAGATAATATATATATATATATATATATATATATATATATATATATTTAACTCAACATGAATATAACTATTTTCCCCTTAAAATCTTTATTCAAACTTTTGCATTAAAAACAAACGTTTATTTATGTAAAAAAAATTAAATTTTTTAAAGATTAGATTTTTAACTTATTTTTATTTATTTTCTTAAATTGAAAACACATTATTTACAGACACATAATAAAAGAAGGAAATAAAAACCTTTTTGCTAAAAACGTAAGCATTTTATTAAAGAAAGATCAAATGAAGATAAAAGCCCAATAGCAGAAATATTTGATGGATGAGAAGTTTCTTCCTCTTTGTCACTACAGACGCTGCGATCGTCATCACGTTACCATTATGGTCTATGAAAGTATCCAATCTAGTATGTTTTTCTACGCTGATTTGCACCCTGCCCAGATAGCGGGTTGGTCAGAGTCAGATTTAACTTTTGGTTCAGGGTTTGCACGATTGGTCAGAATTTTGATTTTAGGTTGCAGCGACTTCTGGTGATTGACTTCACACACTATAAGCAAATGAGTATCTCTTCTTTATATCGAATGCCTCGATTGTAATTCATTAATTTTTCCATGGTATGATATATTTTAATATTTTTATGAGTGATAAAGGGGCCACTTTTCAAGCCTTATCGACGCTAGTCCTTTCTCTTTAGCCTATGCTAGAAACTATTAGTTGATAAACAATACAAAAGCATGTATGCCGAAATTTTCAATAATGGGGATATTTTGTTTTTGGGAGAATCACAAATAGTCCAGGCAATAGAGACCGTATAGGGACCCTACCTAGCAAAATTCATGGTAGTTCTGAAAAAAGGCTTAATATATGTTTTTTTGGGTCGCTGAATCCGAATTTTTAACTTCCCACCAAAATTTTCCCTCGGCAACCCCTCCCCCAAATTTTTGTAAAAAGCCCCCCCCCCCTCCCCCCCCCCAAAAAAAAGGTTTTTATTTTAAAAAAAAGGAACATAGCTCGGGCTCGGATCATACACTGCGGCGCTATGTGCACTAAGTTATGCAAGTCCAGGTAAAAGGGGATTTTACCTGGCAAAATTAATGCTAGTTCTGAATTTCGGCTCACTTTATGTTTTTTGGGTCGCTGAATCCGAATTCGTAACTTTCCACCAAAATTTCCCCGGCAAACCTCCAAAAAATTGATTTTTTGAAAAAATTTGGTTTTTGAGAACAGCGCGCAGGGAATGTTCCGAGGCAGCCCCCTCTCTCCCCTTTTATCCTACGTCATAATGTCATATATCCTATTTTTTGCAAATTTTGTCTACTTTCTGAATTTCTACATAGTTTTCCCCTAAAACAATAAAAAAATTAATTTAAAAGCAACTTTTTTTTTTTTTTTTGGGGGGGGGGGGGTCGGAGGGAGAAATTTTTGGGGTAAGTTAAAAATTCGGATTCAGCAACCCAAAAAACTTAAAGTAAACCTTATAGAAAAAGTTCGGAGGGGAGATGGGAAGGCGAATGTAAATGTGTGAGTGGTTAAGTGGAATTGCGCAACTTAGTCCACGCAGCACCGCGGCGCATGTTCCGAGGCAGATCCCCCTTCCCCTTCATCCTAAGTTATAATGTCATATATATAATTTGTTGAAAATTTTGTCTACTTTCTGAATTTCTAGATACTTTTTTCCTAAAACAATAAAAAAAAATTTTAAATAATTTTTAAATAATTTTTAAAATAATTAAAATTTTTAAAATTTAAAATAAATTTTTTTAAAATAGTTTTTTTTTTGGGGGGGGGGGTGGCATTTTACCAAAATTTGGGGGGTTGCCGGGGGAAATTTTTGATGGGAAGTTACAAATTCGGATTCAGCTACCCAAAAAACATAAAGTAAGCCGATTTCCAGAACTACCATTAATTTTGCCAGGTAAAATCCCCTATTTCCTGGACTAAAAACAGAAACCAGTCCTTCATATTATCTCATTATCGATAACTAGGTGATACGACCCACTCTTACCGGATTTCAGAATATTGGCGAATAGCATCCCAGCAAAGAGGAAATTGCTGGCCAGCAGCAAGATAGGTCCTGACCAATGGTCTACCACTGCATAACCACTGCTGGACAGCTTCAGTCAACTTTTTTGTTGGAAATCACCAGATAAAATTCTGATCGGCCTCTGCTTTATCTCATGCGCTGGCCCAACACACCATGGAAGCACTGCAGGAAAAGTGTCGGATTCAAGTAATGTGATGGCATACCAATGCTGGCCTGCTGTTGGCCATCACTGATGGTCCAGATGCATACCGCACGGACACTTTTGTACTGGTTTAAGTAATAGCGCCAGTCCATTTTATGCTGATGGCAGTGCTGTCTGCCATCTTTTTTTCAGCTGATGGCCCACTATTTCTTTGCTGAGATTGCTCTTCATTGAAAACTCTAATAGATTTTTTATATTAAATATATTTTTCTTATTGCCTACAAACAACAAGAAAAAGCATTTCATATGAAATATATAGATAATGTACTCAAATAAAGTTTTGAAATTTATTAAAAGCGATACTTTTTTTTTCCAGAGCTTAATTGCCGAAGAAATTTCTAAAGATTTCGCTACTTTAATTTATTTATTGATGAACTTTTAATTTCTTTATGGAATACCAACAGGAAACAAATGCTGACTTATTTATGATGTTTTAAGTGCAAATGGGTTAATCTTCCATAATTGTGGTGCACGCGATAGAGTTAGATTTTTAAAAAATCCTGCTTAAATATTTTAAAAAATCTGATAGAAAATCTGATAGAAAATCAGCAAAATGAGATGAAATTCTCGGACAAATTGCGTTTGAATGTGCATTTGTTTCCCGTATTCGACGATGTAAAAGTTGAATTTTTTTTATGTTTAGAAGTGAAAATATTTGCAGTGAAAGCGAAATTTATTGCTCATGAGTTGAAACTGTCAATAAGATGTCAGTGTGACTCACAGACTTATATTTGATTTAGAACATTAAGAGATTAAAGAAATTAAACTTTCCAAATTATTTTACCAATTGGTAAAATAATAATAAATAATAATAAAAATGGTAAATAATTGGTAAAATAATTGGTAAAATAATAAAGCACTGTGTAGAACTCAATATATTTCCGACAAAAGCTAAATTGATTACTTAAGTCGTTTCCATCGTCAGTATGACGTCAGACGATGACAGAGATATTCATGGACTTGTTTTTGCTTCATAATACTGAAAAGTGTATCTGAAAAGTGAGCAGAACTTTACGGCGGATAGTATGCAACTATACGCGCAAATTGCGTCATAGATTGTATGGTCGGAACGCAAGCTGTGAGAAGTTAAAAGGTAGTTTTCCACTGTCCCAGGGCGATAGATTGTCCCAGAGCTTGGCAACCAAGATTGCCGGATCTCTCGTTTTGGCCTTTTTCTTGTGGGGCCATATGAAAAGCCTAATATAAGAGTGCCCCATTGAAACCGATATGGATCTAGTCGCAATTACTGCCGTTATTGCCGGCGATATTCGGGAAATGCCTGGTGGCTTCGCAAATGTGTGTCAGTCCCTATCCCGCCGCACAGTGGATCAAAGTATAGGCAATGTCGAACATAGGATTATTGCGATAGTATAAGCATATATATATGACTTTGTTTGTTATATTTAGGTTTAAATGAGTAAAATAAATGATACTGAAAGTATCTGCATGGTTTTTACAAACAATTTCGCGTTTTTTGTCGCAAACAAGAAGTTTAGGGAGATGTTGAATAACTAAAATAAACTAGAAAAACAAAGCACGCAGTTTTTACTTATATCCAAATGACATTTGTGGAATATTTAAAACATTTGCTTAATTTTAAATTGGAAACATATGCGATATTTACATAACACTTTAAAATCGCACTACAAAACTGCAACATTTTAGAACTTATTTCAGTGCATATTTGTTATTATTCGGTTTGCGTTTTTTTAAATTATCTTGTATATTAATTTTAGCATATTTCTTTTTTATTTCAAACAAGATTATTTCATTTTGTCTTTTTTCTTATATTCTTTTGAAACATGATAACAAACAGAGATTTGTTTCTTTTTTAGAAGAATTTAAATAATAGTTTTAGTTGTGAAAAATCAATGCTTAGTTTTGTAAGTGAACAGTGTGGAATAATTGCCTCAGAAATTGATGAAGAAAATTTAAGGAGCGTTTACTTATGTTTTGTGTAAATGCAAAAGATAGCTGCTGAAATCTGAACGAAAATTAGATCGTTCCAATAAAAAAAAACTATTCTTCACTTCAGTGATCCTTTAAAGTTGGTAATGAACTACCATTTGCAGCAATAAACATCACGAAAATCTTTTTCAGACGTAACCGAAACTCATGAAAGAAGACTAACTCAATGTTTCGGAGAGGATACTTCTGGAGAAGCTAAATTAAGAAGAATCAAAGAGAAAAATTCACCGCGAATTCAGAAAAAAATTAAGTTTGCAAATAGATATTGTTAAACAGGGAAGTGGTTTGACACGCGATGGAAACACTGCAAGGACATTATTTGCTGAGTTTGAAAAGACAGCTGAGATCACTGGATTTGATAAAGAACTTATTAAACGTTTTGCAATTATAATGCAAGTGATCGCCTTTGACGAAGTAATTAATGCGGAAAAATTTGGCAATTTCTCACTGGGAACGGCTAAACAATGTGCATCAAAGTACGGTTGATATTATATGCCAGCTTCTGTACATAAATTACTAACTCATGGAAAGTGTATGATTACAAATTTTGCTGTTCCAATTGGATAACTATTGGAAGAAGCTAGCGAAGCTCGAAATAAAGAGTTTGAAGGTGCCGGGAGTCCCATAAGAGAAAAAAAAAGTCGAAGAGCATGTCACGAAGACTTATTGCACCATTTGCTAATAACAGTCTGACGCTTTGATTTTCCGTATTAGACACAAAATAAAAAAAGTTCAAAGGAACAGAAAATTTCTAGAAGCATTGGAACTTTTACTTTAAAATGTAGCACTTTATCACTGACATAGCAGCGCATCCATTTATTAGAGTCCATTTAACCCTCTGAGAGCTTTTGCGCTTTTCAGCATTTTCATGTAAACGTTTGTATAACCCGAGATACGAGTATAATAAATTTAATTTCTCAGTTTAATGTTAAATTAGTTTTTTACATCATTTCATCCTAGAAATTTCTTACAGCATAATCCTGTTTAAAAAATATTTTTGTTTACAGCCAATTTATCATGTTTTCTGGAAACGGAAAATTACGTAATAACCGCTTCAAGTCCATTTATTTCGAAAATGCGCAGGTTTGCGCAAAAAATCCTCTATACCACATTAAAGTATAGCCTTTTAGGAATACCAACATGTGTTTGAAATTTCAAACAACCTTAAACAATTTAAGTTACATAATTTTGAAGATTATGATATCGTTAATTCTATATATGTTGTTCATAATGTAGAATGAAACATAAAATTCAATCAAAATGTAGTCAGTAGGGATTTAAAATGTGTTTTAAGAAATTAATAATGATATTTTAAACGAGTTATTAGTAGAGTTTACGTAGGTTCCATTTCTGAGCACAGCCAAAAAATCACTAAAATTCGCATAAAAATTCCTCTGCTGAAAGGTGTATATTCCGAGCAATACAAATACGATATAGTTTTATATAATTAAAAAAATAAACATATATTCGTATTTTGTAGATATTCTTTTATAATATTTCATTGCAAAAAATTATTTATTTAATGATTATTTTTTGGCTCTATGTTCGCATTTTCTTAAGGATTGATCCACTGTGCGCCGGTGTGAAGCGTGCATTACAGCTGGCGGAAGATCTTTTGAGTAATTTCTTTGAGAATGCACATTAATTACATTCCTGCTAATAAAATGTTTTCTGAAGTACCTCCTATAATTCTTGTGTTAATTTTTTAACTGCGGCAGTGGAAAGGTATCTTTTAACTTCTCACCGCTTGCGTTCTGACCATACATTCTATGACGAAATTTGCTCGCATAGCTGTGTTCTATCACCCCGTAAAGTTTTCCCCCTTTTTCAGATACACCCTGTATAGATTATAATATAGTATAGCAGTTTTCCTTAATTCACCAACACGGTTTCCAGACGATTTCCATTAAGAAATTGTACAAGGTCACAGAAATAAATGACGAAAGAACGAGGGGGGGGGGGGTATCCAATAAAAACAATTTTAAATAAGTAAATTAAATAGTGCTCTAAAAGAGAAAAAATATATATTTGAGGTGAAATTTCGATGGCAGCGCCGCTCAAGAAAATATAATTTTTTGGATATATCCTAAAGCAATACCGGCATATGCGATTTCCAGACTATATGTTTCTAGAGACTGGACTACCATTAAAATGTCCAGGCAATTTCACATGATGGAAAGATTTTTCTTATAAGATAAGATATTCTAAGATATCCTTAATAGGCAATCCAGCTCTTTGATTAGCTTGTTATTTGTAGAAGTTTATTAGTTTTACGAGATACAATGAACATATAGATCCACACAACTAATTGGGCGTTGTAGAAAAAGAATAGATCAATTAAAGATAAATTAAAACTATCAAAATTATACTGGCCTAAAAGGAGAAAAACTTTATGATAAAATAAATGAAAGTTATATAGAATGTTTATGATTTTAAACTTCCAGTTGAGAGAATGCGCTAAAAATGGCTACCCCTAAAATGCATAATGAAGTGGTTTTATTTTCATTCATATATAATCGTAATAGACAACTTACCTCATTTATCACTTTATTAGCCGTAGTTGTTTATTAGTTTAACCTTTACACAGGGGCTCGGAGAGCATCTGTCCAGGTATGCATGTATTCTCGGACAGATGCTGTCCGAGCCCCCGTGTAAATATCAAGGGGTTAAAACAAGAGTATATAGAACCAAACAAATAATTGAAAGTAGTCGAATAACAACATATTAAATTAAAATAAATTAAGGGGACTAGGAAAGCCCCATCTCCGCCACGTTAAATTCGCCAAATTTATGTACCTTTTTCTCAAAAATGATGAAAGATAATGGTCTATTTTTTTTTTTTATGGTAGTTAGAATAATATGTTTTACATACTTTAACAGATCATTTTCTTTCTAAGTGAAGCTGAAAAATTATTAATTATTTATTGAAAATCATTTTTAAATTAGCATTTTTGGTAAGATTTCATTGCCTAAAATAAATAATTCTCAACAAATCATCAAACCCCTGTGTTAAAGTGTACAATATAATATAAGTGTCATTAAAAATCTGAGCTCTTAAGTTTCATAGATATTGAATAAAAGGAATACCAACCAGAAAAATCCATATTTTTAGAAAAACTCATTTAAATATTCAATTGATACTTTAATTGGTGATAAAAAAAAGCTAAATTTAATAAAATGCTGCTTTATATGAAGAACAATCAACTTTTTCTATCTCATACGACTCTTCAAGTTTCCTTTTTGCAGCTTTATAAATAAAAATCGATTTTTTCATCGAATTTCGCTTACCTGTTCCCCTTAAGGGGAAGGTGGATTTTGAAATCACCAAAAATATGAAATTTTGTTTTTGTACAATTAACTTGTTTAGATTAAAACTAAATAAAAATACACAGCAATATACTAGGCCGAAAGTAGGCTTTCATTCTTTTTAAAGTTAGTTAAAGAATAAACATATTATAATGCATTTCAAAACATTTTTCTCCAAACTTTTTTTTCATGTCTACACATTATTATAATGTCCCATATGTTTTAAGTTTGGTTCAAAGCTCTTAATATGTCTAAAGGACAATCTCGATATATACCACAACAAATGGGTGCATCCGTCTTGGTATATTGATTTATTCCTCAACTTAGTAGTAAAGTATATTAACATATGAATATTTAAGGGAAATTTGGGTTCGCTCCTGTTTTCAATCATTTAATGTCTGTCAGATTAAAAAACAATTAATGTCAAAGTTTTTCATAAAGTCGTTTTAGTTAATAAAATGAACAAGCGAGAATATATATTTTGAAACTTGCAATGTATGGAGCATTTCAAAATCTATTTAAATAATAAAGATAAATCATGGGTTAAGAATAGACTATGAAACACTTTCAGCATATTCAGAATACAGTAACAAAACTTCTACGTTTATACCATTTAGGCCTGAATTTTCGAATTCTTAATTTTGTTGCTAAAATCACTTTAAAATGTTGCAAAATGAACAGGAAAAGTACTAAAAAAAATTACGCTATTTTTTTGTATTTATTTGATAAAATGTAAACGTACTGGATATGGGACTATGCATAATATGCATATAATATGCAATATAATATGCATAATTACATGTTTTGTCTAAATGTGTATAAAATAAGCTTTTAAATTGCATATTATATACTATAATTAGTATTTTTTGAACTACTAAAAAAATATATTTATTTCATTACAGAGTCTAATAACATTATAAGTATTATTAATAATAAACTAAGAATAACCGTATTTGAGGCTTAAAAACAATTTATTTCATAATCATCTGGAAAAGGACTTGACATAAATAACTGTTACCCCTATAACTTTTTATTTTCTTCTAAATTTTTACTTATAATGAAATTGCATAGTACCCACAGGACATTCAGATAAGAAATAATAACAATGTAGTACTTTTAATACAGAATTTTTGTATAACATTGTCTTAAAGGAGAGTTAAAGAAAGGACGGTAAGGTAAAAAAAGGAGATGGTATTGGAAAAAAGGGACGGTAAGGATGGAACGGTAAGGAAAATTACCACTTATTTTTAGGAGAATCATGTTAAGACTAAGTGATAGCCACAATGTTCATTCATTTTTAGAAACAGTTGTTAACATTAGATTAAATTATTATTATTTTTTTTAATTTACCTCGAAAAGTGCAGGAATAAACATTGGGGACGGTAAGACTACCAATAAAGCCTCGATGCTTGAAATTGATATTTAAATGCTGATTTAAATTCTACAGTAAATTTCCTGCCAAAGAATTTTAGACATTATTTCTCTAGCATACTTCTGCATGAGAAAAAACTTGAAAAAAATTCTGTGGCTGCATCTGAGATGATTTTCTGTATAATTTTAGAAGAGGGATTGTAAAGAATCTAAAATCCAGGGACAAAGTTTAAAAAATAATAACAACCCTAAAAGTGTCTGCAGGTAAATTTTTAGCTACATATTTATATAAAACAATAGTTCCAGTTTCAGAAAAAAATTACATCGAATTATTTTTATTGAAACAATTTTATCCAGACAGCTCCAAACTTATAAATCAGCATCAGGGACACGGGACGGTATAGGAGTTTTCTAGGTGTTTGGACCCCCAACATCTTCCAAAACTTATTTATCTCGTTAATATTGTTGTGAAATCATGCAATGGGATGTTCCTCAATATATGAATTAAAAAAACACAAAAAAGTGTATTAAAATAAAAATTATTATCCATGGACATGAAAATCAAAAGATTGTGAGAATGCCCCATATATGTATCCATTCGAGCCAGCGCCCTATATTTTCTACGTTACAAACATGCATAAAAAAAAAGCTTGAACATATAATTTAAAAATTTAAAAAATGCGTATTTCGAAGAAGTTTACAAGCTAAGATTATGACTAATTTTTTTGGATGCTTGACAGAAAAAAAAGCAAAGAAACTTATTTTTTACATTTCGCCATCTTGAAAATTGAAAATCTATAAACACCGAAACGCCTTCATTTAAACAAATAAATATCTATATTATGCTGTCATCTCTCGGCAACGGATGAAGACATTTATAGATAATAATTTCATACAATTTTCATGTTATAAATAAGAAGAAAATTATACAAATTTATTAAAATTCGAAGCGTCCCAAAAATGGGACGCTAGGCATAAATGAGTTAAGGTAAAAAATAATACCTAAAAAAAAAAAATTGATAAACACAATAACTCATTTCGAAACCAAATTTTAGAAATTACCATCCATAATCGGGAAAGTATTGAAATTATTTTGTAAAGCCCTCTATATTATAGATGTGTATACATACTGCATAGTATGTTAAAATTTAATTCAGTTCTGAAGCGTATAAAACAGTTGTAAATTCACTTTAGAGAATTTCCGTCAATAAATGGAAATGTATTCGAATTCATTTGTGCAGCCCTGTATATGATCTATAGAGTAACACACCAAGTAATATATAACAAATTAGTTAAATTAAAAAATTATTTTATTAGTTAAATTCGTGCTGAAAAACTGAAAGGCAATGTATCCAGATGTTTTTGTAGTCATATATATGAATTTATTTATATTCTACAAAATTATCTTCTTATAATATTCTAGCTGACCAGACCGGCGCACTGTGGGACGTTTTGACGATCTAGGTGGACAAAATTATTTCGTTGAAGTTAATTAGTTTTTGCTGTTTTTTTTTTTAAATTCATCACTAATAAAATACACAAACAGTGATAAATGTTGGGTTATTTAACAACAATGTCTTAAAATAAAAATACAGGGTGACCACTAAAGTTCATTTCCACCCTCATAACTGCCGAACAACTGCATCTATAGTCATAAACGTGGTGACTAGGTATAGTAAAGAGGCTATGCGCTACTAGATGAGACCTCTTACAGCGCCACCTGGTGCAAATTGGTGGTATTAGCGTTCCTATCGCGAAAACGGTTCGATGTATGGGATAAAAGTGAATGACAAATTTGTAGAGCATCATCGATTTAGTTCGAAACGACACCTTGTAAACATGAATGCTAAATGATTCTCGTTATGAGCATGAATCTCGTTTTCGAGATAGGAATATACTAACTCAGCTATTTTGGACCAGATGACGCTGGAAGCTGTATAATCTGGTAGAGCATAGTAACTTTACTATACCTAGACATCACTTTTATGAGTATAGCTGCAACCGTTCGACAATTAAGAGCATTGGAAGGACTTTAGTGGGCACCCTGTATAATGCATTACAAATAATGCGTTAAACATACTTATTTTACAATTAAGTAGAAAAAAATTTAATGCACACATGTAAGTTAGCATTCATTTCTTTTTGGTATTTTTGTCTACTCAGAATTTCTCGAGAAGTTTGTGTAGTCATCCTGAAAAATAAAAAAATTTAAATAAAATCATATTAAAAAAAAACTTTAATGTTTTGTGGTACCCTGTAAAGTATATAAATGCTACCAAAATTATTTTCGGTTGAAAAAAATGCTGTTGTGTGAATAAATAACCTTTATAAATTTTATTCAATTTGAAATAAAATTTCTCGGTATAGAAGGTAATGTATTCGAATTTTTTTTTGTGTCCCTGTAAAAGAAATGCAACTGCTACGCACTTTGTTTTCAATTTAAGAAAGGCTATTGTGTATCTCAATAACCTATAGTGATTTTGTAGAAATATTTTTACAATTTCTGCTTTTTAGCAACAATCTTTCACCGATTTTTTGTGTGGCCCTGTAAAAAAAGACATAATTTCTACGTTCGTCAAATTATAATTTAATAGAATTGTCATCGGAAAAACACATGTAGGTAAAGTTTCAGCTCAATCAGATAATTGAAAGTAGTTTAAAATTGTCTTGCAAGATTTGAACTAATTTTTTATGTGTCCTTGTAAAAAAAGCGTAACTGTTACGTTCCATAAATTATAATAATATTACATTTTCATCAAAATTACATATCCCGAGCAAAGTTTCAGCTCAATCAGATTATTGCAATTAATTTAAAATTAACTTGAAAGTTTTAATCAAAATTTTTGTGAAGCCCTGTAGAAATAGTATTCTAAACGAAATTCTACGTTCTTTAAATCATAATAATATTGTATTGTCATTCAAATTACACATGTATTCATTGTTTCGGCTCAATAGGATAATTAAAAATGATTTAAATTTGACTTGCAAGATTTGAACTAAACATATATACATGCACTGGAAGTTAATATGAGGGCTCGTTTGATTCATAAAAACTTGCTGATCTGCATCTATCTACAGGAGTTTGTTTAATTTTTCAATACTTTAGGAATGGCACTTTGATTTTAAAAAATGCTTATTGCTCAATAATGATGAATAATTTGTTAAAAGTCAAGATGAAATTTGTAAACAACATCAAGGATCATCCAGAATTTAATTTCAGACTTTGAAAAAAGCGGTAAAGCGGGTTTAATATCGCTTATTTTCAAACAAAAATGGTTTAAATCTGACCTTGACAAAGCTGTGATATTAGATCAGCAAACTTGGGCTATCAAATAAAACAGAATAGTCACGACGTGCTTTCAAACTTAAAGGAAGCTAGTGCAACTTTGGAAACTCCCTCAAATCAACTGCGCAAATGTCTACTTTACTGTCACAATTAATCAACACGTCTGACTTTTTAGGCCAAAGCTAGTACGGATCTCGAAAATATAGACATTCAGCTACCAGTGCCCGCGGTTTTGTCAAATTCCGAGATAATCGGAAAAATGGATTTTGTCCACCTAGATCTTCAAAACCTCCGACTGTGCCCGGGCTCGTAATAATATTCTAAAATAAACCTTAAATTTTGTATGATTTTATATCTTTCACTCGATTTTGTCTGAAATACGTGCCTGCTCCCTGTGCGAAAATGGAGGAGAAGCGGCTAATTGTTGAGATTTGTTAAGTAATTTTTTTCCATAATTTTTGGAAAATTGTATGGGGTAATAAATAAAAAAATAAGACTTTAAAACACCCTCTAGTGATGAAAAAATGAGTTAAGAATGGGGGATTGTGTGCTTAGTGATGTAAAGGCCAAAATCTTTAAAACGGCAAGTCACATGAAAAATCCATTTCCGCCCCCTCTACGGGGAAGGAATTCCCCTAATTATCTGAGATAAAAATAGACCACTCCAACCAAAGGCCCGTGAGGAGTTTCACTTTCGGTCAAGTCTTCAAATGAGGTCGAATCTCGCTGTAGCTTAATTAGGAGTCGAGTTTAAAATTGCCCCGGAACCAATTGAGGGGAGGGGAGAAGAATGGTTCATAATATGAATGAGCTGCCCGAAGGCTTTCCGATGATATATCACATGAAGATTTCTAAAAAAGTTTGAAAATTGCCCCCCGTATTCACTCAAACTAATCTGGTTATTGGAATGACGATACACGATAACCGCTGAAGTGCGTTTTCAGCTGCGGTATGCATTTATAAACTGAACTAACTTTTACTGCTTTAAGAAGTTTGTAGATCATATACAGGAAAGCACAAACGAATTTTCATATAATACCGACTATGGATAGCAACTACTGAAAATGGATTTTTACTGCATTATAAGTTTTTTTTTAAATATTTATTTGAATGTCTCATTTCATTGTATGAAAAATGAAATTTGTTAACATTAATTCGATAGCATTGGAAAGTGTTTAATTATCTATACCGTGAAGCAGGATTTATCGTTCCATTTTACATATACTTCGCTTTTCTATTTATATACAGCTTCTTTTTCCAAATGCGTCCGTGATTAATCATTGCGCCAGAAGAAAGCTAATAAAATGATACACATAGTCATATGCGGATTCGATATAGTCACCATAAGATATAATTCGTTAAGTTTGAAATATTAAACTTTTATTCTTCAAGCTATTTAAACAAACTATTTCCAAAGTTTCACATGCGCATATATTCCACGATGTCTCTTGAAATCTATAATGAATGTTGTTGTTAATCACGTTATGCACTCGTTTATAGAACAATTTGTATTTCAAAAATGGAGTAGGTTCAGTTTTTTTAATAGAGTTGCAATAGTAAGTTTGTAATATATATTTTTTACTTTCTGGTATATGAATTTGCAAACAACCGATCTTTTTAAGTTTAACTAGAATTATTATTAATTGACTATATTATTATTACATAAATGAATATAGAAAGCAAAATCACTTTAAACTTCTGAAGTGTTTTAATTTTCAGAGTGAAATATATTATCCAGGTACAACAAAAGTGACATGAAATATGTAGATTTTATTAACTATTTACCATGTAACATTCATCGAGACAAGAAATTATATCTTGAAATTCTGGTTTTTCACACCTCTTATTCAACATCGTTTGAAATATTCTTTTCCCTAAAAATAACATTTTGGTTATGAATTTTACTTTCTTAAATCGTATGTCAAAATGGGTCAATTATTACCTATTTCAATCATTATTTCTACGTGAAATGATTTTCTGACATATTGTTTTTAGTTTTATGTTTTCCTAGAATATAAAAAATATATGACTAAATAATTGCCATCTAAGAAGAAAATTAAATTCTTTCGAGTTTAAAGGCTTCGTTCACACTTAAAAAAAATTATGTTGTGAAACGACGAACAGTATTTTTTTTTTTTTTTTTCATTTGGAAAATTAATTTGATAGATTTTAAAATATAATCAACAGAAATTAAATAAACTGCAATATATTTAGGAGAATGTAACATTAGAAAAAAATTGACTAAATTTTAATATTTTTATGTTATTGTAAAGAAATGTGTCTTGGGGGAACTTTTGAAATAGAAAATACATTTCAGCTATATGGAATCAAATTTTAACTACCTCATAAACTTAGTATCTTAGGAATGCTTTAGGGCAAAGAGTTTTATTTCTTCACTGAAGAACTTCACATTGTTGTGGAAAGTGGGAATTTTAAATGTTTTCAGCGATGTTGAAGGTGCATTACACCTCCGCACTGGCCTTATAGGTTTTTACAACTTCTTTCAGTTCACAAACAGATCGAAGAAAGACAAGAGAGAGAAAATCCTGAAAGGAAAACCAGAAATCTGAATGATTTCTGACAGGGTTTTTCTCTGAAATGGGAATACAATGTCACTGTAAAATGACGAGAAATGGTAAAATCTATAAAAATAAAAAAAAGCTTCGCTCTGCGTGTGTGTCTGTCTACAATGGCTAGTGTACGTGTTTGAAGTTACTGAAGTTTCCAAATGTTCTTTTTTAAACTGGTGTGCAAAACTTAAGCAACAAACATAAAATGCTAATTTTGAAACATGTGAGTACTCACAAGAAACTAATATAAACATAAGGTGTAGAAAATAAGTACTATTCCTACAGCACAGCTAATTGATATGACATCTCTTTCATGTCACACATGGTCACAATAATTGCCACAGTCACTACGGTGAAACAAAATGTGGGATCTTTCATTCATCTGATTGTTTCTCTCAAAGGATCGCTATGTAGTGACTTCACTGAAAAATCACTGTCAGTTTCTGATGGGTCACCAGGTAACATTATATTGGCGTCCCCTTGTGATTCTCGCGTGACTGTCATTTTAAGACTTAATTTTGAAGTCATTGTGAGCATTGCATTATGATGAGTCGCCAAATAATGTCACAATAACTTCGCATAATGATTTTCAAGTAACCGGGACTCTACTGTGAAGTCCCCATTGCACTCCTTGTAAAAAGTCACCCGACGATTTCGTTTTCTGTCACTTGGGAACTCATCACAAAACACCTATCATGATGACTTTACAATGAAGCCTCCAAATAAATTGACCCAATTGAGAATTAACCTGAGTGGATTGACCCAATGAGAGTAAGAATGACACGGATGAAAAATATCAGATTTCAGCTCGATACAGTGACTGTGACATTTCTGACCATTCGTGATGTGGAGCAGACTTCGTTTCAATGGGCTGTGCTGTTAGCTATTTTCTACACTTGCTGTTTATAAAATTTCCTTTTGAGTACTCGCGTGTTCAGAAATTATGAATTAGAAAATGTTTGTTGTTTAAGTTTTGCATTCAAATTGCATGAAGAAAAGTTTATGGATCAAGTTGAACTTTTGTCTTGGGCAATTTTTAGACCACACCAAAGGCCTAAGACACCGTGTTTAATATGCTGCCAATTTTTATCAACGGAACTCAGACTTGAGAATTAATAAATGCATAGCTAATGTTCGCTTCTGCAAAGAATTATCACAACGTACTACAATATTGTTATCAAGGTTGTAAGATATACTCGGTGAAAGCGTAGATATAAAATAAAATACACAATCAGGTGCTGTAATATTCCTAGTAGGAAAGAATATTTTATCTCTTATTTCTTAAAAGATACAGCCTTGACTTTGGATAAAGACTACTTTTTATTATCTTCTATATTCAATAGAAGAAATTATTGTAAAAGAATTTTTTTTCGACTTCCGGTTTTTGACGGATTTACACGTTTTATGGGTTAGAGATCCCCAAACCATGTTTATACAAAATGTCTGTCTGTCCATGTGACCGTTTGTCCGTGTGTTGGCATTGTACCATGGAAAAATGTATGAGGTTATGAATAGAATTGATCTAAGTTTTTTGTGTATATTTTTGTCTTTTGCAAGCAGGTCCTCCTTCAACTTGGCAATATTCCGCCCGAAGGGCGCTGTAATAGTGATTTTTGTGCCATCTGCATTATTGTACCACCGAAAAGGTGTATGAAGTTATGCATGGAACTGTACCAATTTTTTGTGTATGTTTTAGGTTATCGCCAGCAGATCCTCCTGGAATTTGAAAATGTTCCACCGGAAGGGGGCGCTGTAATAACGATTTTTGTGCATTACTTTTTGAAATATTAAGATGTATTAATAGAAAAAAAAATTGGGATTGGCGAATCCAACTAATTCATACTTTAAATAATTTACATAATTATGAAAATATTTATGAAATAACACAATTTAATCAAAGCATCAATATTTTTTTCTAATAAGAAATAGGAAAGTAGTGTTTTCTTTCTAAGTAAAAATTTATTTATTTAATTTGCTTATGCTTATAACAATGATGTTAAATAAAGCCATAAAAATATTTACTTGATAATAGTTAAAGTATCAACTTTAGCATTTATCTTTTCATTACTTGATTACATCCGAGAATAAGTTTTCGTTATTCAATCGCATTATTGCATCTATATTGCATTTCCTTTTTGTTATGGCAGAATGATAATAAATAAATGTAGTTCTCATGTAGTTAGTAGTTTCTCGTATTTAGATAGTGTTTATTTCTTTCATATGATGGTAAAATGATAATAAATAATTGAAGTTCTTGTTATTTCCTTCGACTGAATTATCGATCTTTTGTGGGCTTCAGTGCGTTCTATTCTTTTCTATTTATTTTTTAAAACATGTGATATCTAAAAACGTTATGTTATTTATTTTAAAGACTTTTCATAAATCTTATATATGTTTTATTATATAAATATATATAGTTTCAAGGAAAACGTATAAAAAAGAAAATTGTTACTCTTTCACATTTTTGCGTATCACATGGTTATTAAAATCGTCAATTAAAGTACTCTTTCTATTTAGTTTTAGTTTAAATGTATGAGTTTCATATTTAAATAAGTTTTATATAAAAAACAACAATAAATCATGCTTCACACTTTGTTATATGTCAACTTTTTTTAAAGAATTTTTATCAATTATTTTGGTAATAAAATCCGCTTAAACCATCCCTTTTTATTTAATATTATATATCATAAAATTCTGTTTGAGCGTCAATTAGTTTTGATTCACTAAGTGTTTACCTTATAGAATGATTACAAAAATCTATAGCCACTCACAAATTTTGCTGTCGTAACCTGATGTGGCATATGATTTGATTTTATATTACTGTGATGTCAATACGTATCATTGTAATGAACTGAAAGTTACGTGAAATCCAACATTATGACTTTTACGGCATTCGAAAACTAATTTAAAACATATAGAAGCGTTCTTTACAAAGTTTTCTCTCGCAACTTAATATTTTTAAATGATTTTTTTTTTCACAGAATAGATCAGGTTGATCTCTATCCAGTCTTCTTTTATTTTTTCAAAATTGGTTGCAAAAAATTTTTAAGGGTTTCTTTATTCTTCAAAACCGGTTCCGATAGTAAAAGTATCCACATAAAAAAACTGCAACCAAAATCGAAAAAAGTAAAAAAAAAAAAAAACCTGGAAAACAAAAATTGTGATTTCTCAGAATTTAGTGTCGCCCCCGATACAAATATATATATTTCTATTTTATATCCTATAAATATTTAAATAGGTTTTATTGATTTTTCCATTTCATATTATTTGTTTCTATTCTGTTTTCATTTTTAATCAATTCACTTGATTTTAATGGTTGTTTGGGCACAGGAGAAAATAACTTTTAGCTTTAGCTTATTTTTCTCACAGAAAACAACCATTTTGCTTATATCATTGAATTCTGTGCCCTTGACAACGTAATTCAATATATAAGCATTTCCATTATTTGTCGGTGTCCATTTTCTTATTTTTCTTCCATAATAATTCTTATAATAAATTAAAAAAAAAATTATACTTACAGCTTTAATTCATAATATTACGGTTTTTGATGGTGGTAGGTTATGTTTAATTAATGGTTATATATATATATATATATATATATATAGATAGATAGATAGATAGTAGAAAACATATTTCAGTTTTAAGACTTAAAACACATGCTTTTATTTAAATAAAATAACATCATTAGTATCCGCTGAGGAATTCCACATTTACGATCCAGTCGTAAACAACATTTACAGAAAAGTATGCATAGAACGCCACTATCGTAGAATAATACACAAACCCAGCAAAAAAGCGATGTCGTCATTCAAGAAAATCACCAAAACAAATCGGTTATCTAATGATTCATATGTCTTCATTTTTTGTAACATTAATGTGGATACTTCAAATTAAATATAGTTTATAATAGCTTTATGCTTTATCAGAAATCATTCATTTTTATTTTTCAAAATAGAACGTATTTTAATTAAATTTTTTTTCAGTTGTTATGAGGAAATGGCAACATAAAGCTATAATAATTTTATATTTTCCAACTATTTTTCCTTTACTTTCTATACAGAAAAAGCGATCCCCCACATGTTTCACAATTGCAAAAATGGCGTTAAAAACTACAAAAAAATTAATATCTCAAAATTAAATTGAGATGTACACTGCTGGCCATTAAAATTGCAACACGAGGATGGAATGATCTGACGAACGTCAAAATCACATGAAAGGAACAAGAGGTTGGAATGTGGAAATGATTAGTATTTCAGCGCATTTAGACAAGGCAGGCGGGAGAACGACATCTGAAGCACTTAATAAAAGAACAGTTGCGTAGTGGATTTCTCTTTCTAACGCGCTTTCTAAGGTCAATCTTTGCTCAGAATATCGTGTTATGCCTCGAATAATAGGACGAAATGCTTACCACCAAGTGTCGGTATTCGATAGAGGCAGTATCGTTGCCTAACGAGAGTCTAGATTTTCTTTCCGTGATATCGTCCATTGCATTCGTCGAAATCCAACCACTGTCATGCGAATATGAAATCAATGGATTGCTCAGGGTCATACTGAATGGCATGCAAGACCTCGACGCCCTCCCATGACTAACGCCGGAGAGGACAGACATATTGTGAGGTCGGCCCTGCAAAACCGTACAACCACATCACGAACCATTAGTCAGGAAATGGACATATTTGAAGCGCGCCCAGTATTAGCTCGTACGGTGCGACGACCTTTGCAGCAGTGTGGACTGTCAGAACGGCGACCAGTACTGGGACTTTCCTTGACAATGCAGCATAGAGAGAGTCGGCAACTCTGATGCGCCGAACGACAAAGCTGGATGCATGACTGGCACAATATCGGCTTTTTAGACGAGTCCCGGTTGTACGTGCTGTATTCTGATGGGCGTATACTTGTCTGGAGGCTCCGAGGAAAACGCCTGTCGCCTGCTTGCATTTGATATCGCCATAGGAGCCCTGCACCTGGTGTGATGGTTTGGGCAGCCATTTGGGTACACGCATGACATCTCTAGTTCGGATCGATGCTAATTTGAACGCAGATCGGTACATTTTTGACATCTTACGTCCAGTGGTTATGCCCTGTCTTCGAGGCCTGCCAAACGCCATATTCCTGCAAGATAACGCAAGACCACATGTTGCACGTCGTGTTCTGATCTTCCTCGATACACAGGGTATTCGATCGCTGCCCTGGCATGCACGGTCTCCAGATCTGTCACCCATTGAAAACATCTGGTCATGAATTGCTTAGAGACTAGCCCGCCACCCTTCTCCAGCTAATACGGTTGATGAAGTGTGGCATAGACTTGAAGCAGAATGGAATGAGTAACCCGTTTCTGTCCTCCAAGCCCAGTTCGACTACATGCCTAACCGGATAAGGTCCGTTTTAGCTGCCAGGGGGAGCAGCTATTTCTACCAATTTCGCACCCATGTAAACCACCAAACTGTTTACAAACTTAATCATTTTGTTTTCATGCCATACTGTTTACGTACAGTAAATATCTTTTTTGTTTTTTCAAACTTTCATGGTGTTGCAATTTTAATGGCCAGCAGTGTAATTTTCAAATAAATTGCATTTAAAAGTTTTTCTTTACCCCTATACGACGGTGTAAAAATTTAAAATGTACGATTCTTAGAAGTTTAAAAAATTGCAGTAGAGATTGTCAGTATTTATTCGTACAATGATACGTCTGCTTCGTTTTATGGCTGGCTTATGTAACAGAAAGTTATTTTTAAATTTATTTTAGCTGAATTTGAAAATAACGCTGCCATTAGTTTAACATTAGCTTGCGACTGTGTCTCACGTAGCGTTTTAACGCATTGCACGTCATGGCACCCAAATATGTATGCTATCAATATTTTCCGAGTCGTCTTACCACACGACTACGTGTAACATCAATATTTTCATTGAAGTCAATTTTTTTGCTATAAAACGGGACTATTGATAATTTATTTCCACGTATCTAAAAAAGGGTACCCCTTGTCCCCCCCGCAGGTATGTTTAGAGTTTTCAGTTTGGCGTTAAAAGTGTAAAAATAAGTAATATTTGATACTTTGAATAAAAAATGTATATATAAAAAAGGCCGAAATGGGAATTGCGAACAAACTCGATAAACACTGAAAACCGCTTAGTAAATGTCTGGCAAAAAAGCCACTTCATCAGTCTGTGGCCTTCACGCGAAGGATAGCACAAGCTAATGTTAAACCTATGGAGGGTACTATTCAAAATTTTTGCTTGCATTTTAATATGTTTAACTGAATTTATTATTATTATTATTATTATTATTTTTTTTTTTTGCATAGTATTGGTCAATCTCTTGTCAGACTAATTTTTACTTTTTCGATTTTGGTTGCAGATTTTTTTAAAAGTTATTTTCACTTTTGGAGCCATTTCGAAAAATGAAAGTAGCCTAATAAAAAACTGCAACCAGAATAGTAAACGTAAAAAAAACAGTCCGGCCTCAGCTGTCCTATTAATATAAAATAAAATAAAATAAAATAAAATAAAATACAAATGATAAACTATAAAAAAAATCTGCCATAGATTTAACATTAGCGTGCGAATTTCGTCACGTGACGAGTATAGGCTCTTAACCTTTTCAGGCCTGAATTACACAATTTTGGCCAAGAAATTGAAAAATTTTCATAATTATTTAACTTAAATGCTTTACAATAAAAAATTTTTAGGATTTGCATTCACTTGTTTAAAAGCCTTAAATTTGTTATTGCATAAATTTAGGTTATTGATAATTAAATTGATATTTCTAGGTGGCTTCTAATTTTAGATCCATGTATTTGAACCTAAATTATCAGTCCCCTAAAGTGTCAATTTCAGAAAAAGCATTCTTTCTGCTATTTATGGTGATACTTTGTTTGTGCAAAAATAATAAATGTGCATTTATAGTATTAGTTTAATTTCAAGTCTTAATGGAATAAGAGTTATTAAAGGTATTAGTCACTCATAGAGATTCGAAAGATAATGTTAAACCAAAGGAACTTTCTTTTCAAATATTTCGTTTGAATTTCAACGATTTAAAATGATTTTTTTTTTCAGCATAGAATATATGAGAGCGATGTTTACGTTGTACTCTTTAACTTTTTCAATTTCGGTTGCAGTTTTATTCTGTGGGAACTTTCAGTTTTGAATTCCGAAACCGAAATTGTCATGAATGCGACGCTTGTCACTCTTTGTGGACTTTGACTTCATATCGACTAAATACGTTATTACGGATTGTTCTAAAATTTTAAAAAGACAAAAACATTAAAAACTGCAAAACATTTTCTTATTTTTATGTAACATTCAAAAAACAAAAATGTCATATCTTTGGTTATGGATAACAAATCGGAAATTGTACGTCAAACGTGGCAACTGAGGTGTGTTCGTACTATAACTAGTTTTATATATATTCAGATCTTGGTGCAATAGCTGTTGTACTCATATGCAAAAATGCATGAATACAAAATTTGTTACGATTGTATATATTAAATTCAGTAATACGGAAATAATATGACTCCATCTTAAATAGAGCATAATTACTATGGCAACCTATAATCATTACCTATCATGGGATATCATTGAATTAATTACGTATAATAGGATTTATATGAATAAAAGAAAACTTTTTTAAATATCTTTTTTAATTTTGATTAGATTTTCATAAAATCTGAAATGACTCGACAAAATTCTGCAACGATTACACATATTAAATTTCGGTACCCTTCGGTTGGGTAGTTTTTTGCGCTGTTATATGCGAATGGACGACAGACAGACGGAAGGAGCAGACGACAACTATAGGTGCTGCGTATTTATATAATTACGAATGTAACCTAAAAAGTGGCTTTAATACAAACATTTTTTGTCATGAATATGATAGGTAAAAACTGGATCATCATTTTTTTTTTCTTCATTCACCTTCATTCTATTTTTACACTACGAAATACTGTAATGACACAAGAAAAAAATGGATTTTGTTTTATGATGATTTCTACCGTCTTCTGTGTACTTATTCATTTACTTTGATGTAATTGAACTTGGGTCTTTTCAAAAGTTTTCCTTATTCAAATACATTCAACCATAATTTTTAAGTGGTTAGTTATGAGTCGAATGTGTAACCTTCAATGAATGAATACTTCCATCTCTCTTGAGCTGCTTTTGAATTATGTATAAGTCGATTAACAGAGCTTCGGTGACTTTATACTGACAATATGCGAAGGGAATGGATATAAATAAACTAATTAACTTGAAATGTATAAAATTAAAATACTATGCAAGATGTCTCCAAAACATTGAAACATGCTGTAATATTTTACCTGTTAGAGATACGGAGGCAGTCAACCAGAAAAAGAAAGAAGTTGCACGTCAGACCACTAAAAAATGTTTTGAAAAAATCAGAGAGAAAATACTAGACAAATTGTACAACGTTTTAAATATATATTTTCCGAAATTTTCCGGCACTAAAACATTTCATAAATTTAAAGTATCGTAACTCGGTAAGTTTCGGTCATAGAAGAATAAAATGTATTTTCTGTACTTGTCAGTGATAGAGAAAATGGTCCTAAATAGAACTTATAGGACCCAGGCATCGTGTAAAAAAAGTGTAAAAAGTGTAACTTAAAAAAAAAAAAAAAAATTAATGGCAGATCTATTTCATCAACATAATCTTAACTCCTACCTTATTTTGAACATTGTAGCAATTTACATTGTCTACCTATTCCAAACAGGTTAAACAGTAAAATGCAAATGTTTAATACGGGATTTATCACATTGCTAAGTGTAAACAAACTGAGTGAAAAATGTCCAAGCTGGGAATCGAACCCAGAACCCTTGGAATAGAGCTCCAAGCTCTTGGAATAGTGCTCTTCTACCGTTTAAGCTACGAGGACCATAGCCAGCTTAGGAGTGAGACATGCTAAGCTGGGTATCGTATCGTCCTCGTAGCTTAAATGGTAGAGCACCTGGAGCGCTATTCCAAGGTTTCCATGTCCGAATCCCGGCTTTGCCATTTTTCACTCTTTTGGTTCTACGCTTAGTTAGCAATGTGATAAATCACGTATTAAATATTCATTAATTTCGAGCGTAATTTCAGTGCTGAAAATTAATTAAAAAATTAATTAAAATTATATACAGTAAAATGCGCTTCAATCTTTATTAAACCTGCATGAAATTTTGAATAGTTTAGTTAGCAAGAATCAAATTTGCAAATGCATAACATTTTTTTTTTTTTTTTTTTTTTTTTTTTTTTTTTTTTTTTAAGGGAAATGCAAAGGTAAATATTTGAAAAAACTAAATCTCGACCTCAATAACTTCTTTGAAACTTTAAATTAAAACCTTCGGTGAAAGGTTTTGCGTGCATAAATGCAAATTAGATGCTCTGTGTTAGCATTATTTTGCATATATACCTATCAGATTTATATAAATGTAAGTATGCATTTTTTATATTATTGGAAAGTGATTTGAAATGAAAAAAATAATGTATTCTTCTTTTTTTCTTTTCTCTAAAAATCCACTTTAAATACGAAACTCTGGTACTCGGGGATTTTAAAGGCAATTTTGTGATCTTCTTCTTAAGTTTCTTTTCTTTTCATTTTTTTAAACAATCAGCATGACAAAAAAAATCACTTTTGTTTAAATAAAAATAGAAGATGTTCAAAATTGGCATTAAACAATTTTGTTGTCATTTTTTATCAAACATCATATTACATATATTGCATATTCTTAAAAAAAAGTCCTTCTAGCCAGTGCCGGGAGGAAGAGGAAGCTTTCATACTCCTTAATTTCAAAAAGCCAGCTTATATTATTCAAACACACGAAGCTCAATTTAGTGGACACCGATTATACGAGATTCAATACTAAATCATTATGAATGAGAATTTCGCGAAATTAGTCAGCTTTATCCAAGCTGCTTTTATTTAAAGTAACTTATATTTGGTTGCCAAATTCGGCGATATTTTGAAGTGCCTGCCATTTTAAGACAACGTGGTGGATGAGGCTAACCAGTGAACTTGGTCGAGACCTTAGTAATTCCTGTGCACATGCTCATTCACATCGGAATCGGTTGATATATACGAGTGCTGTCGCAGGCAAAAAATAAGATTTTTCAAAATGTCACCCACATTAGAAATTCAAACTGCTATATCTGAGTCATTTTTTAAGATAAAGACAAAACAAAAAATGGTCCGGAATCCTTATAGCAAGGTCAAATACTTAAGAAAGAAACTTTTTTCAATTTCTAAATTTTTGCACCCCACTTTAAATATATATATTTAATTTAATGGCCGCCATTTTGAAACAAGATGGCGGATGAAGCTGCCAACAAACTTAGTCGAGACATTGCTATATACTACCCACATGCCTTCTTACATCCAAATAGTTTAATAAATACGCATGTTATCGCTTGACAAATATCAGATCGTTTCAATATGTCGGCCATGCTAGAAATTCAAAGTGCTATAACTCAACCATTTTTTAAGATATGGACGAAACAAATACTGCCCCGGAATCTTTGTATCAATGTCAAACACATAAGAAAAAATCTTTTTCATTTTTCAATTTTTTGATACCTCATTTTAAATTCATTTTTTTTTTTAAATGGCAGCCCTTTTGAAAAAAGATGGCGAATGAAGCTGACCAACGAACTCGGTCGATACATTGGTATATACTATGAACACACCAGTTTGCATCCAAATCGGTTCATAAATACGCCTGTTAACGCGTAAGAAAAATCAGGTCGTTTCAAAATGCCAGCCACAATAGAAATTCAAAATGCTATAACTCAGCCATTGTTCAGCCATTTAAGATATAGACGAAACAAAAACTGTTTTGGAATCTTTGTATTAAGGTATTAAAATATTTGTATCTTTGCACATAAGAAAAAATTATTTTTCATTTTCCTATTTTTTGGTATCTGATTTTAAATTTAAAATTATTTTTTTAAATGGTCGCCATTTTGAAACAAGATGGCGGAGGAAGCTGGCGAACGAACTCGGTCGAGACATTGGTATGTACTACGTATACACCAAGGTACAGTAGTGGAAAAAAAAAGTAAACACCCCCTACTAACTCCTCAACAAACTATCGTAGACGAGAGTTATTGGTACCGGACGATTGGAAATAAAGTCTACTTTTAAATGGTGTGTATAAAATTTGCTTAGAGGGACATATACATATTAAAATGAATCCAAACTTCATTTTTTTCAATGGCAGTACCCAAATTTAACGAGATATTTCAAATGTTCGGTTCAAAATATGCCCAGAAACCAAATTTCACGTCATTCGAATGATAAGTTTTTGAATTATAGATATTCAAAATTTAGTACTTCTAATGTGAAATTACATTTTCATATTTTTATTTATATCTCCTGAAATTATGCTCTTAATGAGCTAATTATTTGTCTAGCAATAATACTATTATACCCAAACATAAATACGTTGAATTTGCAATTTTTATAATTTTATGATATGAATTATGAATTATGAAATTAATATTCGAACAAATTATGAATTGCAACATACATTTTTTTGATGGATTTAGATTTATTAAGTCCTGCTTTATGGAAATCCAAAATTTCACATTTTTCTTCCAAGTAGTTTTCAAATTATGCTTAAAAAACGGCAAAATGATGGTTTAAGGGGCCGTCTATGATAGAAGTGAGTAAATTTTTGAAATTTATTCTGCTATCCTGTAATCAAACAGGTTTCATTGATGCTTAAACGTGCCTTGATCAAGAAGGCGGCTCTCTCGGTTAACAATCGAGTTCGGAACTTCAATTTGGATACAGCCCTTAAAATACGCTCGTTTTAAAATAATTAATTTCTCGAAAACTTATGGCACGAATTGCATAAAAATTTATTTATAGGCTAATTGAAAGGTATAGAGTTCATTTATGCTGTCAGAATTGTGTACTGCTATTGAAAAAAACAAAGTTATGGTTCGTTTAATATGTAGATGGCCCCTTAAACAAATTTTATATACATCATTTAAAAGTAGACTTTATTTCCAATCGTTCGGTGCCAGTAACTTTCTTCTACGATAATTTGTTGAAAAGTTAGTTGGGGGTGTTTACTTTTTTTTCTCCACGACTGTACATCCAAATCGGTTCATAAATACGCCTGTTATCATGTGACAAAAATCAGGTCGTTTCAAAATGTCAGCCACAATAGAAATTGAAAATGCTATAACTCAGCCATTGTTTAAGATATACACAAAATAAAAACTGTTCCAAAATCTTTGCATCAAGGTCAAACACATAAGAAAAGAATATTTTTAATTTTTCAATTTTTTGGTACCTGATTTTAAATTTAAATTAAAAAAAATTTTAAATGGCCGCCATTTTTAAACAAAATGGCGGATGAAGCTGGGCAACGAACTCGGTCGAGACATTGGTACATACTATGTACACACCAAGGTACATTCAAATCGGTTCATAAATACTCCCGTTATCGCGTGACAAAAATCAGGCCGTTTCAAAATGTCAGCCACGTTAGAAATTCAAAGTGCTATAACTCAGACATTTTTTAAGATACATACGAAACAAAAACTGCTCCAGAATCTTTGTATCAAGGTGAAACACATAAGAAAAAAAATATTTTTCATTTTCTAATTTTTTCATACCTGATTTTAAATTTTAATTTTTAAATTTTTTTTAAATAGCTGCTATTTTTAAACAAGATGGCGGATGAAGCTGGCCAACGAACTCGATCGAGACATTGGTATGTACTATGTACACACGAAGTTACATCCAAATCGGTTCATAAATACCAGAGTTACAGTGTAACAAAGATCACACACACACACACACACATATATATATATATATATATATATATATATATATATATATATCAACATTTGAACGGAGGGTGATTTCGGGGTCTGGGGGTCATGATCGGTGAAAATAAACAAAAATTGTTTGAAATCACTGTCCTCCGAACGGCTGCAATAGGTAGCTTTTTGTAATGAAAGCTACCTACACTGTTAAAAATTTGCAGCATTCTGGCAGGTCATCTGACCGTTTTTTCCGAAAACGGTTACACAACCGTAATTTTAACACTATTCTGACCATATTATTGACCATTTTATGGTCAGAATATAGTTAAATTATGGTTATGAAACCGTTTTTTCAAAAAACGGTCGAATAACCTGCCATAATGCTGCAAAATTTTTAACAGTGTAATACACCTGTTATCGCGTGACAAAAAGCAGGTCGTTTCAAAATGTCAGCCACGCTAGAAATTCAAAGTGCTATAACTCAGCCATTTTTTAAGATATAGACGAAACAAAAACTGCTCCGGAATCTTTGTATCAAGGTCAAACAAATAAGAAAAAAATATTTTTCAGTTTTCTATTTTTTGGTACCACATTTCAAATTTTTAAATTAAAAAAAATTTAAATGGCCGCCATTTTGAAACAAGATGGCGGATGAAGCTGATCAACAAACTCGGTCGAGACATTGGTACGTACTATGTATACACCAAGTTACATCCAAATCGGTTCATAAATACGAGAGTTACAGTGTGACAAATGTCAGATATATATATATGGATATATATATATATATATCAACATTTGAACGGAGGGTGGTTTCGGAATATGGAGGTCATGATCGATGAAAATATACCAAAATTTTTTGAAATCGCTTTCCTCCGAACGGCTGCAATAGGTAGCTTTTTGTAATGAAATCTACCTAAAAATCATATTTTTGAAAAAAAATAATTAAACTTATTGTTTCTAAGTAAATTTATATTAAAGTTTTAAAAATCCCATAATTTGAGATTTTCAAAAATCTGTATTTAACTCGCATTGTCATAGATCACAAACATCATTATTAATAAAACTTGTTTTGTTTTTAAATCATTATTATTAAAGCTTGTTTATTGAGCATACGTGCATTTGCTTGATTTATTATCTTTTAGATTTTTCATTTTCTTAACAACTTTTTTCTACCAAAAATAGATGTTATTTATTTCAATATTTATAGATATCCTAAAAAACACGTTAAATTTGAACATTATTAGTTACCTTGAGGTGCAAGGCAGAGAATTTGTTATTTGGAAAAGAAAATGCATCAATTTATACGCCTAAGTATTTCCCGAATAATTCAACTTCACACGACTGCATTTACTTTTTATTTTAAGTGCAAAATGAAATTGAAGAAGTTATTCTTCATTATTTATATTAATCCATTAATAAAGTTTTCAGAGAAGTTCTGTACCATGAATTCAATGAATATTTGAAAAAAAAAAACCCTTAAAATTACAAAAATCATAAAAGTATTAATTATTTTTATAAAAAAAGTTAAATGTGGTAAAAGTTGTGTAAAAGTTAACATATGGAATCTTTTAAAATGTATAGACTTAAATTTGGTTTGAGAAAAAAGTTTTTATAATACATTTTTCTATGTTATTTTCTGTGATTTTCATTACTTGCCGTTTAGAAATGTGTAAACACTTTCTGAGAAGTATATAACAGTATACATATGTATATTTATAGATATAATATACTTTTGAAAAACAACTACAAATTCGAGTAACAAAATTGACAAAAATGTTGACAAAATTGACAAAAAAGATGATATGTAATTCTAACAACAAACATAATAATGATACAAATTTCAATTGATGAGCTGTTAAATGAACTTTTAAGTAGATGTTACAAAATATATAATTTGAAATTAAAAAGGATTTTACAGGGTACAATTTATCGCCGACCTTTAATTTCTCAACTATTGGTAGTAGACATATAGTTCCAGTTAAAGAAAAAAAAAAAAAAAAAAAAAAAAAAAAAAAACGTTTCAAATGAGGTAAATATTCATGTTGTGGCATTGCTTAGAGTAAAAAACAATTTTATAAAAATTACGAAATCTAACTTTTTATACGGTCTCCCGATCCCTATATTTATATTTAGCAAAATTTTAAACATATCATAATAGATATAACACAAAAAGTTTGACTTCTGTACAACAAAAATTCATACAGTTATTAAACTTCAAAGTTTAAGACTTTTGCACATGATTTTGTCTTTCATCGAGGGATCAGTTCAGAATTGAATTAAAGTAATTCGAGATCGAAATCAGGGAGCAATGTCCTTTTTACGGCGAAACTACCTTTAGCCGATATCGCCAAATCGGGGTATCACCAAAGAGGGTTATTTCATCTAAAAATTTGAGCTAACTTTTAGGGGTTGAACAACATTCAAAAGTCAAAGTAGGTGGGATCGACACCCGGAACATGCTACATGTCTAAGCTGAAACCACCTAATTCTCATGTGATGCGGATCGGATCTATAGTGAATAATTTTTTATTGCGCAGAAATCATAAACATGTACTTTTGACTTCATTTTCGAAGTATATATTTATATATTTAAATGTAATAAAAGTGGTAATTTTAAATTCCATGTTTCTCATAATTCATTTTGTTTAATTTAGTGGAATAAAAATAATCAGGAAATTATAAAGAAGAAAACCACGATCTTTGGTTTTTTCTTTCAATAAAGAAGCCACAGGAAGTTCTGCATAACTGTGTGAGGAAAATGATCGAAAAAGATAATTTTAAATAGATTTTGCTGAGACAGTTTGTCAGATAGGTGACATGGAAAGAATGATAGGGCTTCAATTCTAGTACACTATTGCATTCATTAATGTATGTAAATAAAAAAAAAATGAAACTCAATTCATTGCTTTTCTTTCGTTTTGAATTTGATTCGAGGTTTGTAAAATCATAAATTGTTTTCGACACATATACACTGCTGACCATTAAAATTTCAACACCAGGTAGGAATGATTTGACGAACGTCAAAATCACATGAAAGGAAGAAGTTGGAATGAAGAAATGATTAATATTTCAGCGCATTTAGACGAGGCGGGCGGGAGAAACGGCATCTGAAGCACTTAATAAAAGAACAGTTGCGTAGTGGATTTCTCATTCGGAACGCGCTTTGTAAGGTCGGTCTTTGCTCAGAATATCGTGTTATGCTTCGAATAATAATAAGAAATGCTTACCAGCAAGCGTCGGAATTTGGTAGAGGCAGGATCGTTGCCCATCGAGAGTGTGAATTATCGTTCCATGATATCGCCGTCGCGCTGGTCGAAATCCAACCGCTGTCATGCGAATATGGAATCAATGGGTTGCTGAGGGTCATACTGAACGGCATACAGGATCTCAACGTCCTCCCATGAATAACGCCTGAGAGGACAGACATATTGTGAGGTCGTCTCTGCAAAACCATACAACCACATCACGGACCATTGATCATAAAATAGGCATGCTTGCAGTGCACCTAGTATCCGCTCGTACGGTGCGACGATGTTTGCAGCAGCGTGGACTGTCATCACGGCGACCATTACTGCGGCATCCCTTGACAATGCAGCAAAGAGAGCGAGGGCGACTCTGTATCGCCAAACGATAAAGCAGGACACAAGAGTGGCACAATGTCGTCTTTTCAGACGCGTCCCGGTTCTTGCTGTAGTATTCTGATAGCCGTATACATGTCTGGAGGCTCCGAGGGGAACGCTCGCTGCCTGCTTGCATTCCATATCGGCATAGGGGCCCTGCACCTGATGTGATTTTCTTAGCACCCATTTGGTACACAGGGGGGCGATACACATGGTATTCGATTACTGCCCTGGCCTGCACGGTCTGAAGATCTGTCTCCCATTGAAAACCTCTGGTCATGGATTTCGGAGAGACTGGCCCGCCTTCCTTCTCCAGCTAATACGGTTGATGAAGTGTGGCATAGACATGAAGCAGCATGGAATGAGTTGCCCGTATTTGTCATCGAAGTCCAGTAGAACTCCATGTCTAACCGGGTAACGGTCGTTTTAGCTGCCATGGGGGGGGGGGGGGCTGCTGTTTCTAATAATTTCGCATTCGCACCCCTTTAAACCCCAAACTGCTTACAAATGTAACCATTTTGATTTTATGCCATACTGTTTACGTACAATAAATATATTTTTCGTGTGTTCTTTCTTTCATGGTGTTGCAATTTTAATGGCCAGCAGTGTATATTTTGAGTATTGGAAAAGTATATAGGTTGATTGAGAATCTTTGAATAGTTTTGAAATTTTGCACTTAATTAAACCTAAAATAAATAAGATAACAACAGGAAGTAGGAATTCTCACTTTTCGGAATTTAGTGTCGCCCCCGATGATGAAAAGAAAAAATATTATTATTGCGAGGTGGAACCCGTCGAAATTCGACGAAAGAAAATGTTTAAGAAGGAACTCTTTCGTTAATTTATAATAAACCCACAAAATTATTTACAATAAAAAATGCATCTTATATTGGTTAGTCTAACTCTCAAACAAATATTATTTTTGCCTAAAGGTCACTGCTCTTCTTTAAAGACACTCTAAATTTTTATAAATCTTTGCGTTTCAACAGTGTGGGATTTCAATTGCGTTATTTTCAAAGTGAAGGATTTTCACCTGTGGAGAATTTTAAAGCCGTTGAAGTGAAAATGATGCAATTATACAAAACAATTTTCAGTTTTAAGACTTAAAATACATGCTTTTATCTTATAAAAAATGACGTCATTTGCGTCCGCTGAAGAATTCCACATTAACGATCAAGTCTTAAACAACGTCTATAGAAAAGTATGCATATGATGTCACTAATGCGGAATAATACACAAACCAGCAAAAAGCGATGTCGTAAACTCGACAAAAAAAATCGGCTATCTAATGATTATCATGCCTTCATTTGCTTCTAGCTTTAATATGGATACTTATAATTAAATGTAGTTTATAATAGCTCAATGTTTTATCAATCATTCATTTATATTTTTTCAAAATAGCACATATTTTAATTAAAATTGTTTTTGTTTTTGTTTTTATGAGAAAATGGTAACAAAGTATATAGAAATCTACTATTTTCCGTTTACTTTATACATAAATGGAGTACTTCAGTTGTCAACATTAAACTAATATCGCTAAAAAATACAAAATTTAATATCTCAAAAATTAATTGAGATGCAGTTTTCAAACAAATTGCATTTAAAATTATTTTTAGTCTCTATACGACGGTGTAAAAATCGAAAATGTGCGATGTTCAGAAGTTAAAAAAATTACAGAAAAGATTATGAATATTTAACCGTACAATGACATACCTGCTTCGTTTTACGGCTGGCTTATGTAACACAACGTTACTCGTTAGGAACGACACATTTGTTGCCCGAGAGAAATAGCATATCGTAAGCTACTAAAGATATATTATTTGTGCATGTAGCTGCGAAGAAACGTTTTATTTTTATACATATCTTCCATTTCAATTGTAAAAGAAAATTTAATCACTCGAAGGTGCGATTGTATGAAACTTTACATGTAATTAACAACTTAATGTCGGAACTATTAGACTTTGAAACAATTAAATGCGAGAAAACTATTCCAGTAACAGTACAGTTTCTACCAAATCCGCCCCAGCATAATCTCTATGATTGTTTATAACATCCTAAAAAAACTCTTCGTCGAAAAGCGGACAGATTCCAGAAGCAGAGTTGCCTAATATCCTGCGTGATTTCATGGAATTTTCGTTATTAAATGGGAAAGTTTTTTGGTTAATTTTAAATTAGAAAGGAAAATTTCCAGTTTCTTTTAACTTCGATTAAAGAATGTTCAGTGGTTTGAGAGAAAATTGACAAATTGGAAATTCCTTGAAAAAATGCAGAAACTATTGACGACAAGGTTCACGTTAGTCTTGCGTAAGTTCACGGAAATATAGATTATATTTGAAAACTACATTTCCACTTTAGCTTAGCTTTTAGAATAATACCTGACTTGAGCGAAAATAAACAAATAAAAAAGTGTAACGTTCAATCCTTATTAACGGAAAATATGCGACAATTGACGGTTTATTTTTAGACTGAATATTAATCCAGATTTTAGTCTTCAAAACGTTTTATTTTTCAAAACCAAAAGAGAAACTGTTACAAAATATTTCGGTATATTGATAGAATATGTTAGAAATGTATAATTTATACTCCATGGATATGCTTTATTCTGAAAATGATTTAGAATCATGGCGTACTGTTTGTTCCCAATTCATATCGCCCCAGTCACAAAAACAGAATAAATCTAAAAGTAAAACACACAGAATAACAGAGATCTAAATTTAATCTATAAAGATAAACATCTATTTAGTAACAATACTGAATTTACACAGAATATAATGCATTGCTGAGATTTAAAATACAATTGTAGAATTGGCCAGTAACAAATTACCTTCTATCTCTCAACTCTAGTGCAGCGCGGTCTTCAATTAAAGCTGTTCTCAAATCCAAAGGAACAACTTTATGACATATGTTTTAATTAAATTTTGTTCGAAAACGCATGAAACTCTCAGGTGTTGTAATTCAGAAACTATGTAATCGAAAGACGTCTTCCATATTTTTGTAAATGCTATAGATCTTACAGAAAATACTGTCAAAGTTGGCGTTTTGAACCAAATTTCCGGACGAAAGAGGACAAAACTATCAGAAAAGGGAGAAAAGAGTCTTGTTACGGGATCAAAATCGCTTATAATTCGATAGGTAATTTAACAAAAAAAAAAAAAAAAAAAAAAAAAAAAAAACTCATTTGGATTTCAAATCGCTTCCATTGGTAGGTCTGCCAATTTTATACCTTCACGTTTAAAAATGAGTCCGCCATTGTGTCAGAAAATTTCGCGCTTGTTGAGCAGTGAGATTGAGAACCTCCTTAACACTAGAACGCCTGTAAATTTTACGTAAGTTTTATAAAAAATTTATTAAACCAGAAAATTTATTTAAAATTATGCAACGTAATTGTTTAACTTATTTCAGTGTCTTTCATATTTAAGTTATTTTATGAAGAAATTTCTGCTTCGAACAGACAGCTAGTCCATTGGTAGGTGTCGAATTGATACATCTTCGGCGTTCTAGTGTTAATGCATTCTTTTTGTATTCAAATGTGAAGACGTCATCTGAGGTTTGAACACCGCCCCCTCAATATTAGGCCAGAGCGCTGACAAAAAAATGGCTGCTGCCGAAGGGGATTTTTTTTTCAGCGTGCGTACGGTCTCTTAAATATTCGTACCAATAACTTTTTAAAGTTTTTTCCGCTTTATTTTTCTGAGATTAAATAAGTCAGAGAAATATTTTATAAAATACTGGCGTCTATATTTAATGGGCCATACCTACGTTATAAAAAAAAATCTGCCTTCGGCAGCCGCCATTTTTGTGTCAGCTCTCAGGCCTGGTATTCAGGGGCCGGCGGTTTGAATTAATCACGTAATATCACGTTGTTCATAATTCGGCTAATGGCCGTTAGAATCCTGATTTCTCGAGTTTTCCAGACACGTGTTTCACGCCAAATTTACTCGCTAAAATCTGAAATAAGACTTTTAAAAGTGACTTTGCAACAGTTTCGACACAGGTAAATATCATTTGTAAATGTTCATTTGTTAATTAATTTGACATGTTCTCTAAGTATGATGAGAATAGACGTTAATTTTTAATGGTATACGTAGAGAACATCCAAGCTAAAACAATGTGATGGCAAGAAAACAAATATTGATCCTATATTTAAAAATATATATAAGGGTTTTTAAAATTACAATTATTACTTATAATAAATATTCTATTTTTAAAGAAATTGTCTTTAAACCACAATGTCGAAGAATTTAAATCAACAAAGAATCAAGTACATTTAAAATGATTTCCTAACAATGATTTCTAAATACATTACTTAATAATCTCTACCCAGACTATAGTGACATAATTTTAAAGTGGCAATTTAATGATATTAAATCGTTATTTATAGTATATTTGATATTTAAGTATTTTATTATACTTATTATCATAAAATAAATTTTGTTCAGTCTCTCCTACTTCTCCAAAAAAAAAAAAAAAAAAAAAAAAAAATTAAACTAAATAACTATGAATTCATATAATGTTAATTAAAGGCAAGATACAATTAAATGTAAGTATTAAATTTTTTTCTCTTACTTAATAATTTTGTTAGTTGTAATTTCGAATGCATTGAAATTGTACATATTAATTTTAGTGAATATCGAAGTAGTTAGTATTTTATCAATAAACATAGCATTTTTGCACAGTAATAAGCTAATAATAAACACTGTAGATTTTATTTTATTCTTTGTTTAGCTCTTTAAAATATCTGAAGTGTACATTTTATGAAATAGTTTCGAAGAAATTTAAAAAGATTGCCGAAGCAGTGTTAGCAGAAAGAATCTTCATAAAAATTAAAAATTAAGAAAGAGAAAATCGTTAAATTCAATCGCTATTCGTTCAATATTTGCTGATCTTTTCTGAAGTATTTCATAAACCATGTCTGGCATATTCTCAACATTCCAAATATTAGTAAAGTATCGCGAATATCTATACCTGTAAGACGCTATTTCCTGATTTATTCACCAACACACAAACGAAACTATTCTAGCTAAAAACGTCACGAGACGCCCGCCGCGCCGGTGCGAAGTCACAGTGACATGGATGTGAAGGCATCATGTCCGTTTTTGAGCTCTTCGCTGATGCCACACTGTAACCATTTTTTGAAGTCAGAGCGCGATGAATTTGTGAAAATTTTGACACCTGTAACGACTATGCATCGAGTCGGGTGACTAAGATTTTGTTCGGTCGGGTCGGGTGGCCAGAACGCAAATAACAATTTCTTGGGAAGCATATGCCTAATCATGTTCATATCATAATTTTCCAATTGCATATTAACTTAAATTGATCTTTTCTAAAGATCATTTCCCATTGGTAGAAGGGTATAGGTGTGAATATACGTAGGTTATTTTTCAGGGTCCTTCAAAAATCAATTAAATACATAAAGATTTCCTTGCATAAAATATTTCATCTGATTTTCAAAAGTTTTTTTTTTAAATTCACATTTTTATCACCACGTGACTTCAAAATATAGTGGTTTATTGGTTACAATTGTGATGTGACGTACGGGATTTCAAGTCAAGTCACATCAATTACCAAATTGACAAGAAAAAATATTTTTTTTTTTGCAATGAATAACATGGTTTGAAGTAATTTTTTTTTTCAGTTTACGAAGAAGTTCACATTTCACTTACAATATGGCATCTGTCGGTGATGGCATTTTGGTATCGAATAAAAAAAACCGTGACTTTCAGCGACGTCAGAGTGACATGTGTCGGACCATACTTGCTATACGGGAGGTTTCAGGTTCATATACCTGCGCACGCTTGGATGTCGGCAGTGTATCGGATTTCACTTTAAGCAGCGATTCCGGTCTAGTAAACCGTTCTCTCTCTCTCTCTCTCTCTCTTTTTTTTTTTTTTTTTTTTTTTTTTTTTGTAAAAGATAACAGTAACCGCTTTATGTTTCAACATTTTACAATTTTATTATTCAACATTTTATCGGATCTTGGTTCAACACTTTACTAGATTATGATTCGTCAAACTACTAGATCAACGTTTAACATAGCAAAATTTATGATTCAACCGGATCCCCAAAATTTTGGAACAAGCTTTCACGATGTTTTGTAGACCACATATTTGCGAGCCAAATGTTTAAAAGTGTATACCCTTTTAATAAGTCAAATTTAGATTATTAATATTTTTAGATCGGTTTTTACAAAGTTAAAACAATTGTTGTACTATAAAATTATTGTCATATCTAAAGCATTTTGTTATAATGCGGGATATCTAAAAAAAATTCTACATCTTTCTAGCCCACCCGCACGTGAGAGATTCTGTTCTCAAACCCAGTTGACGGGAAGTTCTGGGTTCGAACTGATGTTGCACTCGTCGGCCTAAGCGATCGATCGGAGTAATTCGTGGTTTTCTGCGGACCTTCCGCAAATACGGGCTAGGGACTCTTGAAAAGACCCCAACTGAGGGCAATCCACTCCCTCGGCATATACTCCCTGCGCAAATAATTATTCGTACCAAACTCCATTTTTTGTATTTTTCTTAAGTAGAAGTATAAATATTTACTGTAAAAGGATAGAGTTATATTTACTAGCAGAATCACCGTGACTGAAAAATTTTTACATTTTACTTTTTTTAAATTTTTATAAGGAAGATTCGTACTTTCTCGCCAGAATGGAATACTGACTGGCCGTTTATGTACAAAAAAATTGCACTACTAAAATACGAAACAATCAGAGCTAATGAATTAAATGTAAAAAAAGTCTATGAAATTCATGATCACCGCAATATTGTGTATTTGAATGGATTATTATATGGAACGAATTCAGTTTCTCATAATGTAAATGTTACTTTTTTTATGTTACAGAATATGAGAATTTCATCACGTTCAGAAAGAATGAATTTATATTTTAAAAAGTCAGTTGTCGAATGCTATTCAGGCTTGAAATCAGCGTTGTACTTCATGCTAGTCACGATTTTTCTAGACATGCCTTTACGTATTCGAGTTTTCGGTTCAGTTACGATATTAATGCATATCTTATTTGAATGGAAATAATTCTATTATCTAGATTTTAAAATTTATCATCTGTTTGAAATGTCATACATTCATTCTAATAAAATAGATGCGTCATAGTACTCCAGAAGTTTAGCTAATTCTTTCTTGTTCGTCGTCATTTCTTGATAATCTGATTGATCTGAAGAAGAGAGCTACAAAATTATCACTTTTGAAACTATCCGAGGTATTTTTTAGAATTTCGCCTATATTAAAGCGATAGTGTTTCGTTTATTTCTCTTTCCCCCACTTTATTGCCTTTTTTAAATTGTCTAATGCGTTAAATTTTATGAAAAGTTGAATAAATATAAATATACCTCCTTGTAATATTTAAATATTATATTAGTAATGCACAAGAATTGATGCCATATGCATGATCCGTGTTGCATCTAGACTGTAAGACATTTCCGCATGTATGAGGTATTTATATGCGAAAATTTCTGACTTTAAACGTAAACTTTTTATGCAAATGAAAATCGTAAAGTTTCCCGGAGAAAAAAGACCCTACTTTAACGAGAAAACGCTAATGAAAAAAAAAAAAGAAAGAAAGAAAGAAACATTCATTGGAACAATCTTTGCGCAAATTTTACATTAAAATTATCTGATTTAATTTTAAATTTAAAGATAAATAATTGCACTTAAGAGCCTAAGCTAGTCACGTGAAGATATTGTCAAGCTAATAGGTTTCGAAAGAGCAAGTAATCTCATTAAAAAAAAAAAAAAAAAAAACTTCAACCAAAATAGAAACGGTTTCAACGTTAGAGATTTTAAACTAACAGCGTTAGAGATTGACCTCAGGTATGCTACACAATTAAAAAATATATTAAAATACAAACGGGAAATTTGAAAAGAACTCTCCGATAGGTTTAACATTAGCTTTAGCTTGCGAGTTACTTCGCTTGACTATTGTAGGCTATAAACGTGAATTTGGAGAAAATCATATATTTTTGAAAAATAAATAAAGAAAACCTGATGTTAGTCTATTTTATGAAGATTAATCATCCACGAAAAGTACTGTTACATTCACACAATTGAAGGATACTTTCTGTACTTTGATGGAAATTTGACCAATTTTCAAAATCAACATTTTTGGGTCTCTTACCCCGTTGAGCGCTAATGGGTGAATTGCTTAGAAATACCCAAATGTCCCATTCGCACCAGTCTTTTGAAAAACAAAAAAAATCGTTTTATTATATACACGAAAAATTGCATTAATTTATTTTCAAATAAATTTTTTTCGAATATACCGGTACCACTGTGACGTTTGGAGATTAAAATTATGAGGAAAGAAATTCACCCAGCACAGATCAAAGGGTTACCACCAATCACTTCACAATAATCATATTTGGGTCATTCTCACAAACTTTTGATTTTCATGTCCCTGAATAATAATTTTTATTCTAGTACATATTCTTGTGTGTGTGTTTTTTTAAATTTAATATACTTGGGGACACCCCATTGTATGATTGAATAACAATATTAACGAGATAAATAAGTTTTGGACGATGTTGGGGGTCCAAATACCAGGAAAACTCCTATACCGTTCCGTGTCCCTGATGCTGATTTTTAAGTTTGAAGCTATCTGTATAAAATTGTTTCAATAAAAGTAATTCGATGTAATTTTTTTCCGAAACCGGGAAAATTATTTGATATAAATATGTAGCAAAAAATTAACCTGCACACATGTTTACGGTTGATATTATTTTTTGAACTCTGTCCCTGGATTTTTTATCCTAACTGTCCCTCTTGCTAAACTTATACATAAAATCACTTCATATACAGCCACAGAATTTTTTTCAAGTGTTTTCTCATGCAGAAGTATGCTAGAGAAAGAATGTCTAAAATTCTTTGACAGGAAATTTACTGCCGAATTTAAATCAGCATTTAAATATCAATTTCAAGATCGTGGCTTTATTGGTAGTCTTACCGTCCCCAAGGTTTATTCCTGCACTTTTCGAGATAAATTATTATTATTTTTTTATTTAATCCAATGTAAATAACTGTTTCTAAAAATCAATGAACATTGTGGCTACCACTTAGTCTTAACATGATTTGCCTAAAGTAGGTGGTAATTTTCTTTACCGTTCCATCCTTACCGTCCCTTTTTTTCCCATTTCGTGCCTTTTTTCCTATACCCTCCCCTTTCTTTACCTTACCGTCCCTTCTTTAATACCCCTTTAAGACAATGTTATACCAAAATTTTGTACTAAAAATACTACATTGTTATTATTTCTTATTTGAATGTCCTGTGGGTAGTATGCAAATTCGTTATAAGTCATAACTTAGAAGAAAATAAAAAGTTTTAGTGGTAAAATGGTAAGGAAAATTAAACTCGCAAGTTTAACATAAACCTCAGTTAAGTAAAATATTTTCGCTGCTGACCATTTTTTCTTTATTTTGAATCATTAAGGCATTCGTCTATCAGATTAAAATATTATTTTAGCAAGTTTAATTTCACCAAATTTTTATTTCCGAAAGTCAAAAGATTGTGAGAATGCCCCATTTATAATAGAAAAAATGCCAGTGTCGTATAAGACATTTCCCAAATGTACAAAAACAATAACAGTAATAGAATTTTTCGATCTGACGTCGTGTCGCTTTGACAATCACCACGGTGACTAATATCTGATGTCTTTAATTCGTCGCATTACGACTTTCAGGTGATTATTACTTTGTGACTTCACTATATAGTCACCGTGGCCTATTTTCGAGTCTTGCGTCATAATTCGACTACATAACAGTTAGAACTTGTAACAAAACTGAAGCTATCAAGATATCAACGTCGCATTGACTAATTTTCCACGTCATGTCAATGTAAAAAGAAAGAGTTTTAGCTGGGTCACGGCGCTTTCACATTTTGGTCGCATGTGGGTAACAGTGCTATTACAGTCCCGTAATGCTTGTTAATTTCAAAATAGTCATCGTTGCGTTGTTTAAAGATCATCAGTATTGTTTTCTATATGTACTAATCATTTAAAAATCATCACATATATATCAAAAGCAGAAGCTGTTGTCCGTTTGATATATTTCTCAAAGAAAGTTTTCCGTAATAATTCAAGAAATTAAAACACATAATCAAATTTTCTCAAAATGCTAGAAATAGACATTAGCTCCTTTTCTATTAAAGTAAAGAATTAATAAAGTTTCTTACAACCTCTTTTTATCTCATATGACAACTGAAGCGTGGGGAAATGAAAGCACAATTACAGAAAATCGGGAAAATTCTTTCTTCCTATATAGATAAGGTAGCATTTTGAATTTTATCTTAAAAGTAGATTTTGAAATACAAATCGTCATGCATAACAGACTAAACATTTATTAAAAGATGTCAACAAACTGTTTTAAAGCAGCTCATATTCTTCTTTTGAAAATTGAGGCAATTATTTTCTTTTCGGCGAAATATCGTTTACTAACAGAAGGCACGATAAATAGGCAAAAATTATTAGGGTAATTACAATAATTATCCACCACTTGAAATTACTTTACTTGGGTGATAATTTTTCTTAATTTCCATGGACATTTAAACCGACCAGCAAAAGCGTTAACCCTTAAATCATAAATGCCAACATCTGTTAATTATTCCGGAGTCTGATTCAAGACAAACATGGTTCAAACCGGAAAATATATATAAAGAAATGTGATTTCTTTCTATGAGGTACATTTTAGATTTCATTTTGAAATTTTTTATTAAATAAAATTTCCGGTTGTCGTGGATCAGACTCCGGAATAATTAAGAGATGTTGGCATCTGTATTTAAATGCATGATTTTTTATTTTGTTTTGAAAAATATATGTGATTTTAAGAAAAGTTCATTACACAGGAAAAATAGTGAAAAAAATCAGAGATATTTTTCATATAATACGTTAACTTTTTTTTATGTTGCATATCTGCAACGCGCACAAAAACTACTGTTATAACTAAAATAGTGAAAAATTAGTAAATATTTTATTAAATATGAATCTAGATAAATTATTTCATATGGATTTTATTTTGTAAAACTTAACCCTTAACCCTCTTGCTGCTCAACCCGAGATTTTATCGGGGATGCATTTTTTTCCTCCTAATAACACTCTTGATTATTCCCACCAGTTATTTTTTTATTGTAAATTTTGCCTTATTTAATTAGAGCATTTTTCCGATTAAATTAGATAAAAATTTTTGTTTTGAAAAACCGGTGACAAAAGAATAAAAATTCTATAAAGAAACGTGATTTCTTTCTATGACGTACATTTTAGATTTCATTTTGAAATTTTTTATTAAATAAAATTTCCGGTTGTTTTGGATCAGACTCCGGATTAATTAAGAGATGTTGGCATCTGTATTTAAATGCATGATTTTTTATTTTGTTTCGAAAAAAATATGTGAGTTTAAGAAAAGTTCATTACACAGGAAAAATAGTGAAAAAAATCAGAGATATTTTTCGTATAATACGTTAACTTTTTTTAATGTTGCACATCTGCAACGCGCACAAAAACTACTGTTATAACTAAAACAGTGCAAAATTAGTAAATATTTTATTAAATATGAATCTAGATAAATTATTTCATATTAATTTTATTTTGTAAAACTTAACCCTTAACCCTCTCGCTGCGCAACTCGAGATTTTATCGGGGATGCATTTTTTTCCTCCTAACTCTTGATTATTCCTACCAGTTATCTTTTTATAGTAAATTTTGCCTTATTTAATTAGAGCATTTTTCCGATTAAATTAGATAAAATTTTTTGTTTTGAAAAACCGGTGACAAAAGAATAAAAATTCTATAAAGAAATGTGACTTCTTTCTATGACGTACATTTAGATTTCATTTTGAAATTTTTTATTAAATAAAATTTCCGGTTGTTTTGGATCAGACTCCGGATTAATTAAGAGATGTTGACATCTGTACTTAAATGCATGATTTTTTATTTTGTTTCGAAAAAAATATGTGAGTTTAAGAAAAGTTCATTACACAGGAAAAATAGTGAAAAAAATCAGAGATATTTTTCGTATAATACGTTAACTTTTTTTAATGTTGCACATCTGCAACGCGCACAAAAACTACTGTTATAACTAAAACAGTGCAAAATTAGTAAATATTTTATTAAAATTGAATCTAGATAAATTATTTCATATTAATTTTATTTTGTAAAACTTAACCCTTAACCCTCTCGCTGCGCAACTCGAGATTTTATCGGGGATGCATTTTTTTCCTCCTAACTCTTGATTATTCCTACCAGTTATCTTTTTATAGTAAATTTTGCCTTATTTAATTAGAGCATTTTTCCGATTAAATTAGATAAAATTTTTTGTTTTGAAAAACCGGTGACAAAAGAATAAAAATTCTATAAAGAAATGTGACTTCTTTCTATGACGTACATTTAGATTTCATTTTGAAATTTTTTATTAAATAAAATTTCCGGTTGTTTTGGATCAGACTCCGGATTAATTAAGAGATGTTGACATCTGTACTTAAATGCATGATTTTTCATTTTGTTTCGAAAAAAATATGTGAGTTTAATAAAAGTTCATTACACAGGAAAAATAGTGAAAAAAAATCAGAGATATTTTTCGTATAATACGTTAACTTTTTTTATGTTGCACATCTGCAACGCGCACAAAAACTACTGTTATAACTAAAACAGTGCAAAATTAGTAAATATTTTATTAAATATGAATCTAGATAAATTATTTCATATGAATTTTATTTTGTAAAACTTAACCATTAACCCTCTCGCTGCGCAACCCGAGATTTTATCGAGGATGCATTTTTTTCCTCCTAACTCTTGATTATTCCCACCAGTTATTTTTTTATAGTAAAATTTGCCTTATTTAATCAGAGCATTTTTCCGATTAAATTAGATAAAAAATTTTGTTTTGAAAAACCGGTGACAAAAGAATAAAAATTCTATGAAGAAATGTGATTTCTTTCTATGATGTACATTTTAGATTTCATTTTGAAATTTTTTATTAAATAAAATTTCCGGTTGTTTTGGATCAGACTCCGGATTAATTAAGAGATGTTGACATCTGTACTTAAATGCATGATTTTTCATTTTGTTTCGAAAAAAATATGTGAGTTTAATAAAAGTTCATTACACAGGAAAAATAGTGAAAAAAAATCAGAGATATTTTTCGTATAATACGTTAACTTTTTTTATGTTGCACATCTGCAACGCGCACAAAAACTACTGTTATAACTAAAACAGTGCAAAATTAGTAAATATTTTATTAAATATGAATCTAGATAAATTATTTCATATGAATTTTATTTTGTAAAACTTAACCATTAACCCTCTCGCTGCGCAACCCGAGATTTTATCGAGGATGCATTTTTTTCCTCCTAACTCTTGATTATTCCCACCAGTTATTTTTTTATAGTAAAATTTGCCTTATTTAATCAGAGCATTTTTCCGATTAAATTAGATAAAAAATTTTGTTTTGAAAAACCGGTGACAAAAGAATAAAAATTCTATAAAGAAATGTGATTTCTTTCTATGATGTACATTTTAGATTTCATTTTGAAATTTTTTATTAAATAAAATTTCCGGTTGTTTTGGATCAGACTCCTGATTAATTAAAAGATGTTGGCATCTGTATTTAAATGCATGATTTTTTATTTTGTTTGGAAAAAAATATGTGAGTTTAAGAAAAGTTCATTACACAGGAAAAATAGTGAAAAAAAAATCAGAGATATTTTTCGTATAATACGTTAACTTTTTTTTTTATGTTGCACATCTGCAACGCGCACAAAAACTACTGTTATAACTAAAACAGTGCAAAATTAGTAAATATTTTATTAAATATGAATCTAGATAAATTATTTCATATGAATTTTATTTTGTAAAACTTAACCATTAACCCTCTCGCTGCGCAACCCGAGATTTTATCGAGATGCATTTTTTTCCCTCCTAACTCTTGATTATTCCCACCAGTTATTTTTTTATAGTAAATATTGCCTTATTTAATCAGAGCATTTTTCCGATTAAATTAGATAAAAATTTTTGTTTTGAAAAACCGGTGACAAAAGAATAAAAATTCTATAAATACGCAATTTTTGAAGGTATTTTGATAAAATAATTACGCAGCGAAAGGGTTAAATCAGAGCCGCCACAGGCGACTATTTTTATATTCTCTGCGCAGCAGCATTTTACTAATATAAATTTTGATATACATTTTTGTTGCAAATGTTGTTAAAGTGTGTGTTAAGGATTACTGTTTTGAGAAAGTGGTGCCAGTTAGAATTAAAAAATAGTCGCCTGTGGCAGCCTTGTTAAATGCATGAATTATTCTTTTAGAATTGCGTTTTTTAATCTTAGATTAAGGATTAGACACCAAAAAGATAGATTCTTAACTTTATTTATTAGCATATTTTTGTAATTTTTTCAGAATTAATATTTCTATATAAATATAGTGGTTGCTAAAAGTTAAATAAAAAGGGATGCATCGCTATGCATTTAATGGTTAAAGCGTATTTGCGTTGTCTAAAACCACCAAGTACAAGTGTTTTTGTAAGAGAGAATAATTTATTTTAATTCTTTAAGATTTGCTTCTTTTAAACTTATAATGCATCACAGACTGATTGTGATTTAATATAATATTAGACGTTAAGTTAGATGTTCAAGATTATTGATAAATACACAAAAGATAACTGACTTTTGTTGCAAAAAGTTAATACATAATTCATAGGTGAAACAGATAATATAAATTAATAAAAAGAAAAAAAATTCCTAGTTTTTTATTAATGTAGTTTTATTAAAATTGCATACAAATTGATTTCGATTTTACCACGTGTTTTACCATTTGCCCTGGGTAGAAGGCCAGTTACTGACTGATCTTAAGTAGTATAATTGTTTAGTTTAAAATATATATATATATATATAAATTGCAAATATCCTTTTAAATAAAGTTTTCAGAATTTAATAATATTTGATAGCCATATTATATAGGATATTAAAAATTAACATAACACATAAGTAAATGATCAGGAAAGAGAGAACTTCTTAAAACACCATACAAATTTTAATAAATGCGCATTTATTAAAATTTGTATGGTGTTTTAAGAAGTTCTCTTTTTCCTATCATTGGACACTAGCTTATTTAATTCTTTTAACATTTTTAAATGCAAAATAAAGGAACTACAGTATCTTAACTACTATTTTATGTTTAAATGAAAAAAAAAATCTTGTATCTGTTTTTCCTCTGAAAATGCATTATTAAATTAGTCTAAAAAAGGTTATGTACCCTTTTTTGAAGTGTCTTACTGTGAAATATAGAGATAACGAATACGAAAATGTCCTGAAATATATTATTTGATGTTAAAAAAGTAATTTTCTGCATAGACTTATCAATAAATGAGAGCCTTATCTTTAAATTTTATTTTTTTTTCTCTAAATTTCTAATATTTTATTAGCGAAATATGTAAAATTCTAAAGAAGCAAAATTTTATTTTTTTCTAGCTATAGACGATAAACTATCGGTAAAATAAATAAATTCTACCAAAAATCCTAAAATAATGTTTATACTTAAAACTTTAAATTTTCATCACTGAACTGCCATTTATAAGTACTAATGTAAAGTTAATGCAATATAAAATAAATACATTTTGTAGGGGTGGGG